>OX235264.1:77845086-79045086 GCA_944472135.2 Trichobilharzia regenti
GGTTACCACTGATCTCATCCCCTGGAGGGTTCCTAAAAGGCCAACAAATCGGCCACCATGGATAAATAGACAAGCTATAACACTCCTGAGACGGAGAAAAAGGTTCTGGAATCTCTTTGTTTCTACTGGGCTACAGCAGTTCCGGCTGAAATACTGTGAAACCAGAAACCAGTGTAAAACTTTGATCCACCAGTCAAGGATAGCTTACGAAACCCAGTTAGTTAAAAGTTCACCAGGCTGCCCAAAAAGACTCTTCTCATATATCAAGAGAAGAACACGTAAGAGTGATGCTATCCCACCTCTTATGCTTGAAGATGACCAGACAAACATGGCTGAGGATAACTTGACCAAGGCTGAGGCTTTGTCCAAGCACTTTAGTCAAGTATTCTCTGATAATATTGATACCAGCTTTGTAAATTTTCCAGAAGGTAACTTGAAAATGGCACCCTTATACATTGGAAAGGATACTGTCCTAAAGTGGCTTCTAAGGCTCAATCCTGGTAAGTCCAGTGGCCCTGATGAACTCCACCCACGTATATTAACAGCATTGGCTGAAAGCATAGCCGAGCCATTGTCGGTAATCTTCAATATGTCTCTGGACCAGTCTAAATGTCCAAGAGACTGGAAAGATGCCATCATTAGTCCGGTCTTCAAAACCGGATCTAGAAACTTAGTTCAGAACTATCGTCCTGTTAGTTTGACCAGTATTGTTGTTAAACTACTAGAAAGAATAATTCGTGATGCTATCATTCAGTTCATTGAAGGGAACAAACTTTTCGCTGTGGAACAGCACGGTTTTAGAGCAGGTCATTCTTGCTTGACCAACCTTCTTTTGGCCAGAGAAAGTTGGGCAAGCTCAGCTGATGCTAATATACCGGTGGATGCCATATTCATAGACCTTAGCAAGGCGTTTGACAGGGTTTCTCATTCAGGTCTTCTAGTAAAGTTAGGTAGTCTGGGAATCAATAAAGTGGTTACCGACTGGATTCAAGACTTTCTAAAGGACAGAAGACAAAGAGTACGAGTTAACGGGGTTTTATCAACATGGGAATCGGTTAAGAGTGGCGTTCCTCAGGGTACAATTCTAGGCCCACTTCTTTTCCTGATTTATGTTAATGAGATTCCATCGGTAGTTAAGTCATCCTGCTTACTGTTTGCTGATGACATCAAGATATGGAGGGCTTTGCACGATGACAGTGATCAACTTGCTTTGCAGGAAGATTTAAACTTGTTAAGTGATTGGTGTAAGCACTGGGCCTTGGAGATTAACTTAAGCAAGAGTGTAGTTATGCATGTATCCCATAGTCACGTGCACAATTACTCAATGAATGGCATTACTCTCCCAGTGGTCACTGAGTACAAGGACTTGGGAGTGGTTGTGCAGCATGACTTGAAAACAGCAACAAACTGTAGAACTGCAGCCACTAAGGGTTTTCGAATGTTATGGGCCATACGCAAGGCTTTTGCGAACTTTGACGCTGATATATTTCGTATATTATATCCGACTTATATCAGACCTCATTTGGAATATGGGATCCAGGCAGCGAGCCCGTGTTTCAAATACGAAATAGACTTATTAGAAAGGGTGCAAAGAGTAGGAACTAAGCTAATAAAGGGTTTCTCAACCCTGTCATATGAGGAGAGGTTAAGTCGACTGGGTTTATTTCCACTGTCATACAGACGACTTAGGGGTGACCTAATACTAGCATACCGTATCCTAAGAAATGATTTTGGAGCTAATTTATCTAAATTATTTCTTCCTTCTAGCACCAACCAATTGCGAGGACATCACCTCAAGGTTCAAAAACCACGGTCGAATCGTCTGCGTCTGGAAATCCGTTTTTCGCATCGAATTGTGAACCATTGGAACTCCCTACCGGAACATGTCGTATCAGCGCCATCCGTTGATTCATTCAAGGCGAGATTGGACCTCCTGTATGAAATAAATCGAAAGGATTAACACAGGCATATAGCCTACTATCCTAAATAAATTGTAAACTGTAAACTGTAAACTGTAAACTGAATTGAAGTTTATGTATTTGATGAGATATTGCACTGGAGATGCTGCAAGAGCTATACAGTGTTGTAAGTTTATGAAGCCGAAAGAGGGCTACTACGAGGCTATGAGCATACTACGTCAAAGGTTTGGAAGACCTTCGATGATTGTAAGGAACGTATTCGAGGCTGTTAAGGGTAATGGTGGTCAATTACAGGATGACTCCCAGGCACTCACTGAGTTTTTGGATAATTTGCTAATTTACAAGAATGCATTGATTTCGATGAATTGAATGAGTGACCCCAACTCGAGTTTTATACTAGAAGTAATAGCAAGACGCCTACCTACTCGACTGCAAAGGAAGTGGGTGAAGATAAGCTCCCGTATGGAGGATGAGGGTATCGAGCCAAAAATGTGATGATATCCTGAAACTGGTAAATACTAGCGTCAATCTATCTATGAACAAGTTCGCTAGTATATTGAATCTCACCCCTAGAATAGAGCAGTCTGAGAGCAAAATGCAATCATTGATGACGAAAGGGCCTCAGAGAGGTGGATATCGGGAAGGCTCCATGATGTCTAGTAGTGCATATAGACCTAGTGAGTGTAACAGGTTTCGTAGCACATCCTCAACAGATAAGTTGCAAGATGCAAGAGAAACACGGTTGTGTTTTACACGTTTGCAAGAGGTGCATACAAAGGTGAGCTGTGAACCAGTGAGCAAGTTCAGTGATAAGCTAAATGTGAACTCCAGGCCTAACTCCGAATTGTGTGATGATAACGGTGTTGTGAAGAAATCTGTAGTTGCAACTGGTAAGCCGTTGTTGAATAGAGTGTCACAGAATAGAGTTACTGCTTCAGAGTTCAGTTCTGACTCCACAAGTTTACAAGGTATTACTAGTCAGAGTGAAGGTATAAAATCTATAGGTATTTGTGAGGAAGAACCCATAACATCTACTGCTGTTATTAAAGAGTTTGAAAATGATGAATTCGATCAGATAGATGATGGTAAATTGAATATTCGTGACAATGATCATGATAGTGCAGATTTGTCTTTGGTTGATCATGATGAAATGGAGGGAATACCTACTACTGCTGAGTTAAATAAGGGTTCTGTACAGCTCAAAGGTGAAGTAGAAATAAATGCAGTTGCAGCCGGCATGCATACTTGTGAGACCGTCAGTGTAATTGATCAGCGTGTAGCCCACCTATCATCAGATGATAGTGCTAAACAGGAGCTAACAGCAAAAGACAGCAGTGGTGGTAATCTTGCAATTAGGCAACTTTCTGAAAGCCGAACAACAACAGCTTCTGATCCACCGCTAACTTCATCAACTGGTATCAATCAGTTGTCGTTGGTGTTGTCATCCACAATGAGAAGGACGCCCATCAACTCAAGTATCTTCTGCAATGACCATGATAGTATTGGCGCATTTGAATAAACGAAAGATATGGCTCAGTTTGGTGTGGATAAGCCAACTGTGCATGGCAGTGTAACGATTAAATTGACCTGCACGGATAAAGGCCTCTCAAGTTTCAAATTACTATTTGAATGTTATTATCTTTAGTGTAAATTACTCTGTGCCTACGCTTGGTTGGTCAGATACGTCGTGTGTTTGTTGGTCATCTATATTCTACGATACAACGCCATTGGCGTGTCAACATTCAGATTTGACAATGTAGAAGGTCAGCAAATGAACTCTGAGACGATTTTCCAACCTAGGGCGTCAACCTGAGAAGGGTTGTAGGCGTACTGCTGTAAGTCCTACAATTCTTCAAGGGTAGCGCATCAATGAGCAGTCCAATGTGCTTAGTGTGTGATTTTGTACACATGTTCATATTGTATATACTGAATTGATATCATCTGTCATCTAGCTGTTGGTAATTCTGTTTGTGTCCGGACGACTTCCACTTGGATCATCAACCTGAGAAGGAATGTAGGCGTACTGCTGTAAGTCCTACAGTTCTTCAAGGGTAGTTCGTCAAGGCAGAATCCACCACTTTGATGTGTTGATTGTACATATGTTTGTGTTAAATAATTTGCGAGTTTCAATTATTGTAATTGTTGGTTAATCTTGTTTGTGTCCGGACATTCCACAACTTACAATCGTCAACCTGAAAAGGGTTGTAGGCGTACTGTTGTAAGTCCTGCAATTCTTCAAAGGAATTCCACCGAGACATGATCTGCGAGTTTGTGTGCACTGTTTGTATATATGTGTGGTGTCATATCAATTGGTGTTTTTAGATTCATTGTGTTTACTCGTTGTTTTCGTACCTCGTTGTTATTGCGTAATTTTGTTAAAATTTTCGTCGTGATTACTTCTGAAGTTGTTTCGAGTCTTCTACATCCGTGAATGAATTGATTGATGTTAAAGACAGCAGATGGGTTGTATACACCGGGGAGGCTATTGCTGAGAATGACATACATACGGAGATAATGATTAGCTTTGATCCCACACGCCGGGGAGCGGGAGTGTAGACGGCTGAGGCTTGCGTGCGTCACCGTTACTAGAACTGAGGCAGAATGAGTGACAAGCGATTTCAGTGATAATTGGTGGTGAGTAGATAAGAGGATGTGCGTAGAGTATCATGAGTTGGTGCTATGGTCACGTTGCATTCTGCAAGAGTCATTCTAGCAAGTGGAGATTGTAATGCGAGATGTCAAGAGGAGGCCTTTATCTGGATGTGTGAGATTGTGCTGTGGGTATGCTTGTGGTGTGTTGGCTCTTCTGTTTGTTTTCCATTTCAGCTCTGTCCGTGTGACCCAGGTTTTCGCAATGGCATCCAAGTCAACGTGTATTGGTCGTGATGGATAAAAGGAATGGATCCCTTTTTTGCCGGGGAGTGTCGATGTAGTTGAAGATTGAACGATCAATTCATGGTTGTTTGCTCAAACCCAACTTCTCTATATTTTTCGCGCAGGCATCAATAAACCAGTCATCGTCTCATCGGTCGCTGTTCAGAAAGAAGTCAGACCAAAACTGTCAGAAACCTTAGTTAAAGCTTAATTTTAAAGTCGCCTATATGTTGGTGTAGCCAATCGGTGTTTTGGTTTTGCGTCCGTTATTACTAAGCGTTTCTGAGAAACTTCAAAGAACAGCGTGAGTCCCAGCGTAGCAAGAGCTGGGCATTGACGGTTTTCGTGACGTGGCTGACAACTTCTACAGAAAGTGTGAATTCCAGTGTTGTTAAACATTTATGCCAACTTATACGACGGATAATTCCAGCAGATATCAGAACTGTCAAGTTTCAGGTCTAACTACACTGGACTTCACACTCTCTTTAGAAGTCTTTCAGTAATAATATGCAATAGCCATCGCGATAAAACAGAACACATAATGGTGACTCAAAAATCCTTCATTCTTGCACGAATATGGAACTAAATATTAGGTTACTGCGCACAACTTTTAAGAATAAATGTCATAACAATAAATCACAATAATACTTCTGATAGTATTTCTCCGTCTCCCAACGAACATCGAATGATGGAACGATGACTGCAGTGTCGGTGACTCCCGCCAAAATATGGAATTGGGTTTGAGCAAACAACCATGAATTGATCGTTCAATCTTCAACTACATTTGCAGTTGTATAACTTCCCATTAATGCTGACAGCATTTGGATAAAGTGTGACTCTGAATCAACATTTAAGTTGATAGTAAAGGCGACAAAAATTACAAATGTTAGCCAATAAATCAGCAGGATTAATATCTGTTTGAGAAGTAGATTCACTTGGATAACGCAGAAACTAACAACAACCTGCCACAATTTATAACGGAAGATTGTCCGGCGGTAAGACTGAGAGAAACTAACTGAGGTCCTAGTAACGCTGAAGAAATCGTATAATCTAACAGTCAGAACCATATAAACAACACAGAATAAGGATATCAGTCATTTTGACTACTATTCTTAGTCAGGAAATTCAGTAGCCATCCGAACAATTCGACTGGATAGCGTGAAAACTGAGTGCAATCATTTTGGCTAATCAGACTCACAGACAGCACAAGACCTGTGATATACGCCGTACAGATTGCAACCATTACAAAAATAAGCTTGCAATTGTGTAAGTGTCACATCAACAGCATGACCAATGGATCACTCACTCAGTTATTGCAGCACATGCCCAAGGCAAAAATAAACACAGTTAACCAAGAAGGAATGGCTTCATTGTCTGAGATGAACACAGGACTCGAGTGATGAAAGCCATTTTCGGACATGAACAACATCTCACATATTAAGTAACACAGAAAAGGTTCTAAGTAGAGAGCTGTGGCCGTGCGCTTCATTGTTGTATTCTGACTTGTTGACGTTAAATCAAGGCTCTATTAAACCATAATTACATGAATGCAACATGCTTTTCCATGTTAGCGTGTCGCGGTGACTTGGGAATCTATACGAATACTATTCGTTATGATTTAAACCTGGCTAACGTTTAACAAATATAAGGTCGTGGGACTGACCTCAACATATCTAATGTACCATGAAAATGTTAGGCGTTCGTTTAAAATGAGTGCCAGACTGGGGCATACTTTAAAGGAATCACAATCTGATTTCTGTGATGGGAACCAGACATCTCCAAATCAATGCTTGATAGGCCTCTCCGTAATGCTGAATGAACACTCTACTAGTGACTTAACCTAGCGCCATAAAGTTATGACCAACCAAGAAATTGGTAGTGCTTCACAATTTAATATTGAGAGGAAGAAAATATTTCCAAATAAGTCTACTATGCCTTCGATCCGAATCAGTTTTTTCTTTAGAGAAAAATGGTTTATACTCCATTCGCGGAAGCTCAGTTCACGCCCACTCAACTATCACCTGTGTAACTATGTTCAAAGTAGGGTTTGACTTTTGGTAGCTGATCAGTATCATTATGATACGCATAATTCATATCCAACCTCAAATAATTTAATTCATTCTCCTGGTCTAGATTGAGGCATACATTTTATTTCATGAATAATAATAATGATCTGTATAAATGTTGTTTTCTGGTTGTGTAAATGATACTCATTTCAAAATAAATCCTCATATAGTCGACCAGCGACACATATTATGACAATAGGAGGTTACAAAGTCAGAAAGTCTGCACTGAGAGTATGTCCATGGATATGTGAAGCGAGGAAACAGAGTTAAACGTATGGGAGAGCATCTTTAGTTCAAATTGATTCAATAGACAAAGAGACGTTTGCAAATCACGTAAGAGACAGTTGTAGGGGACTAATATTAGAGTTCACTAACATTCCAAATATAAAAGTAATAATCCAAGTCAGTGGAGTGTTAAATCACACTATATTACCAAAAATACAGTGACGAGTTATAGCAACAAAAAGGATTACTTGGATATAAAGTCTAAGTCCTCGGCTACAAATTAATTATATAATCCACGGGCACGTTAATTGTTTGGACTGCGTCTGCTGTAGCTGCTGTATTCCGGTTGTAGAAATGTCTTCGGTTGAGAGTAGTAGGCTCCTACAATAAATCCGAAGTATACAACAAGGTGTGAGTGGAGCAAGTAAGCAGAAGTGACCAGGGAGAAGACGAAGTCTCCAACAGCAGAATGTATTTTTCAGTTGTACCAGGAAGTTATGTATATTTCAACAAGAAGCGTTTTAAACAAAAATTATGTACAATATCTCGAATTTATACAAGTAACCAAAAAGTGTACAATCACATTGTTACGTACTCCACACGGCTCCCCTCCCTAGAGGTCCGGAGAGACAACCGGAAAATGATAAGTAAAACTATGAAGTAAATAATAATAGTAATAGCAATTTTTGGTTAAAAATAGGGATATATTACAACATGCATAAACGCGAGAAGGTATGTGAATCATGTAAAGTCTGAAAGCATATACAATGAGTTCAGCAATAAAAATTGAAAGTCATGTCACTTAAATTTGCACTAACCATGAACATAGATTTTTAATGTATAAAGAAAAATATGTAAATACACAGTAATTAAGGAGGGGAAAGAAACATTTTAAAAAAATATGGATTAAAGATCAATAGTTTTTGAAAAGGACAATACCTGTTTTTTAGGTGAGGTACATATAAATAAATAATAGTGATAGTAACATCAAAGTTTACGACGAAATACTAACGGTCATGATGATAATGTCTAAACGAAAAAGATAATAATAATTTTTAATTATTTTTCTTTTGTTAGTCCTCAAAATGAACGTAGCGAGCCGGTTTACTGATTTGCCGACCACTACGTGTGTGATATGGAGGGAGGATAAGACTTGGTGCCGGTGGAGGGGATTCGGATGTTTGATTATTTGATTGCGCAGCTGCCGATGTAGATCCGAAGTCGTTGTCGGTGTATGCGGGTTTGATTCGATCAATTGAAACAGTCCAATCCATATTCATCATCCACGGAATATCTGTTAAGCAATAGGTTCTTGGTAGGTTTGTTCCCAAAGTTTCTTGTAATTGACTCCCTCTGATCATTCGATTATCAATATGGAGCCAGAGAAGGCGACTGTTGATAAAAGTCTGCTGTAGCTTGTCAGAAATCCCAATCGTGACTCGCAATGCAAGTTTCTGATACATATAGGAAACTGACTTCACATTTGTGTTGAAAATCCGAAATGTGTTATTTATGCTGAGTGGCGAAGATTTCTAAACTAATTTCAAATTAATGAAGATCTATTTTCTTCCTCTTAATCTGGCCCTCACATAGTCGTCCATTCGGCCTGGGGTTGGAACAGTGCTTCTTCTGTTAATGGTTACTGTTCTTTTCAGCGTGTGGGTGATTTTGTTACCTGTATACTCTACCTTCAAGTAAAGCCTTGCCCTCACTACTTCCCCCGCTAGCTTGTTAGTTTTTGCGTGCAAGTCTTCGATTTTGTGTCTTATTAGGCATAAACGTCTGAAAAGCCGAGATTATATCAGTCCGGTGTATTCGTGTATTCTTGTTCACACATGTTATCTTACGCATGATCAAATTCACTACGGTTTGGAATGTCATCGGTGATAATAACCAACCCTTTC
Source organism: Trichobilharzia regenti (assembly GCA_944472135.2). Classification (NCBI taxonomy): domain Eukaryota; kingdom Metazoa; phylum Platyhelminthes; class Trematoda; order Strigeidida; family Schistosomatidae; genus Trichobilharzia; species Trichobilharzia regenti. Next base: position 77,854,075 of record OX235264.1, read on the forward strand.
TAACACCTGTATTCATGTCAAACGCTTCGCTGAAATTTTTCGTTGTGGACTACCTGAAACATGGTATCGCCATGTAGCTGTTGAATGTGTTTGATAAAGATTTCGGCACTGTACCCCATCGTCTTGAAGTAATTTACAGTTTGCTTCTCGGCCAGCGCTGCTGAAGACAAAACTTGACTGCTAGTCTATGGTTTGTTCGATGACGACGCATAGATTCGCAATTCGGTCAGCACTGATTTGCCCTTTCTGAACCCATCTTGATTTCGGCGGAGTTCTGCATCCAATGCGATTTATTGTTGCACTTGGCGTGTACAAGAGCATTAACCATTTTCAAAAAAATACTTGAGTTTGGAAGTTTCTGAAGCGATTAGACTGATATTTCAGGTAAGGATTGCTAGCCCCACTTCAATCTACCCCTCCTACCATGGGCTTAAAACGGGCTATCAAACTAGCGAGATAGTAACGTAGGCGAGATTATCAGGAGTTATACCGATCCTAAAATTCATTGATAGTGACACATCATCAGCTTGGCCAATCGACTAAAACAGTAAAAGCGGACCAAAGATATGGAATGACAAAATCAATAAACTAAATTTCATGAAAATATCATATATGAGTATGCAAATTAAATACCGAATCACCTTCACTGTGCATGAATGAGCCTCATTAATTTTACCAGTCGGGCATGTTTCGTCATCTCTATAATAAAGACAACGCGCCATCTGCATAAAAATTAAATCAAAGGGTCAGCCGAAGACTGACTGACTGGATTCAACGTAGAACTTTGCACACATGTGCATCAGATTAAGTCGAACACTCCACATAGCTCATATAGCCGGAAAAGAATACAGGAAGATTCAAAACAGGGGTAATAAACAAAAATTTGAAATAAGACCAATACTAATGTGCAAGGGCAATAGAATCTTATTGGATATTACAAATCACAAGGAGTGGATGCATCTGCACCAGCGGTTGAGAACGATTTCGAGCCGTATCACCAATTGTCTGCAGTCCTCATTAGATTTTACCATCCTGAGGACCTCAACCAGTCAGGATGTCCACACCTCCCGACGTGAGTGGCTTAAACTACCTGTTGTGGATTTCATTAACTGATTAGGCCATGTTTTGATTTGACCACCACCGGCTCTTTTCCGACCTGATCCACCCTGTGTCAGCATCAGTCGAGTAAGGCAATAGCTAGGGATGCATGTGTAACACATACCTAACCATCTCAATCAGTGTAGCTTCACAACGTCGTCGATCGATTTCCACTCCTTAGCTAGCGCTCGATGCAGAGCCTGCACCTTCATTGACCATATCTTAAAGTCATTAAAAGGACAGAGAGAAGTGCTGAGCAGTACAGACTCTCTTTGGCCGACAGCCAGTCGAATATCACGTCTATACCAGAGATGGAGTGAATCGAGACATGCGAAGCGAGCCTTGTGTATCCGTACTGAGATCTCGCCAGCGAGTTGGCTGATGCAACTCTCCAAATAAGTGAAGTGGTCAACACGCTCCAACAACCACTTCACCCCGTCCTTCCTCTTAACTGGGAGTCAGTGTAGTTCAGTTCTATTGCATCATCTTAGAATTGACAAAGGGAGCGTATTGCATGTCAAACATTAGAGGAGTGCTACTCCTCAAAGTGTTCAGAAGATCCTGCTCTGTTTCGTCAGCGTCTTCACCCAGAAGGACTATATCATCTGCATATTCTAAGTCAACGAGATTATACCCTGTTAACAAGTCAATCCGTGAGTAGCTGAAGTCTGTTAGAGTCAAATTCACCAGTGAATCTATGATGAAATTGATTAGAAATGGGAATAGTGCGCATCCCGCATGGACACCATTAGTTTTCACCAGCTCAGATGACAACTTGCGGTAAGCTCTCACATGGCTGCATGAGTTCGAGTTGAGTGCTTTGATCAGTGCGATGTATTTCTCGGCATTCCCTTTACAGCTAAACATCACCATTGTATCTCTCGGTCGACAGAACCCAGTGCCGTCCTAATGTCAAGAAATATGACGGCTGTCGAATGCCCGGCAATTATTATGCAAAACTTGAGCGGGGCTGTTGGCCAATTAAACCGTTCTCCAAAGTGTTCTAGTCGTCTATCCTGGGAGCTAATTATGGCGCCATTCTTCTAGATTATTCCACTTATCGTTTACCTTTTACCACCTGTTCCCCTGATATGTCTAGATAGGCATCTGGTGGCACTTATCGCCAATGCCTTTTCCATCTTTTTCGCTTTTGTCGATCACCGTCGTTGCGAAGACTTCTTGTCAGTTTGCGTTTGAGTAGCGTTCTCTCATCATATTCGGATCTCGCCAGAATCAGTCTTCTTGCGTCAATCAATTCAGATGAGATGATAGAGATCCAATGGCTCTTATTAACTTTTGGTTTTAACTTATTAACAGCCTTTACAGCAGTGTGTGCAGCTAACTTTATGTTGTGCTAGGCTACCTCAGGAGTGTTGCTGTCGACCTCAGATACTCGTTTTGCTATTTCCTCCTTAGATAGGGACTCAGTGTCTCGTCTTAGTTGAGTGAATAACTGCTTCGTTTCCAACAATCTTTCATGTCTATTCATTCGAAAGCATAAACGTGTGCGAACCAAAGCGTGATTGGAGTCCACTCACGTGTTCCGGAATTAGCGGCAGTCTTCTACTGATCCTCACCAACTAAAGCCTATCGCCATGTGATCTATTTGAGTGAAACGTTGATTTGGTGATGAAGGTCTCCAGATTACACAATGTCTGTCTTTGTGCCTGGATTTAGTGCTGACTAGGAACAGATGATTGTCTGCACAGAACTGTAGAAAACGATCACCGTTATCAGTTCATCAACAGGGAACTCTAAAGGTACCACCTACATACTTCTCAGTCTGGCACAATATCCCCTACTTAGGCGTTTAAGTCACCTGCGCAAACAACTATATCTGAGCGTTCTGCCTTTTGCAGTAAACTGAACAGTTTCTGATAGAAATCATCCGTTAGCTCACCCGAACTGCAGTCCGTTGGGGCGTAAGCGCAAACTACGAGGAAACAACGATGAGTAACGCCGCGTTTCCTTCTAACGAACCCTCTCAGACGGACTGCACACACACGACTATCTACTGGGATCCGGTTGAGAAGTGATTTTTCTGCGCTAACACGCAATGATATTCCTACACTTGCAAGTCCTCGCGAACTAGCTGAGAAGTCTTGCTAGGGTTGCATATTTTCCGATTTGGAAGAGGGTCCTGACTTTAAGTGATCCAATATGAAGTTGGCGGTGTGGCTTTAAGAAGCTACCGATGGTGTCTCTACGACACTCATCGTTGTTTGTGGTCAGAGAATGAAATGAAGATGACTCACCAGCCTGCAGATTAATAGTAACAGTAGGAGGATAACATGATGATGAAGGTGACAGAGGTGAAGTAGGATGATGATCGTGAGGGCTTCGTATGCTTTTGGAAGTGTGTGGGCGGTTGTTACTTCCTTCCTGCCCACACCGTGGAAATTGATTTATTCTTGGGGTAGGTGAAACAGAAAGGGAATTAGTGCTGCATGATCTCAGAGCCCAAGGGACAATTATTTGAGAATGGTCACACACGGCCTGTTTGAACTGGCTTCTTGGGTTGGCTCTGTACGAGTAACTTACCTCCGACAGTAGACTACCGTGTAGGGTAAGTTTGGATGTACAATTTATGGGATCGATCTTTTCTAATCCCCTCACTCTCAGATTAAGAAACAGCATAGTTGGCTGGCATTCTGATCATCTGAGGGAAACACCTTACTGCTGTTACATCCCTATTCCCCAACAATACGACTTTGTCCGCAGACCCCCAGCATAGTGTAAGAAATCTCACACTATGGCTGTAACTGCTCTTGGTCCTAACAATCATCCAGACATGGTAGGACCTGAAAGAACACTAGTTCCAACCGGTGTAGCTTGTTGGGTCATTGGGATATGCAAGCCCGACACTACCACGTTAAGATAGCAGCTATCGGTGGGATGACACATCTGAAGCTCGATTTGAAGCATATGAATTCAAGATATGGTTGGAAGTATTGTGATAATGAGCGTAAGCACTAGAATATTAGAATGTATACTGAAGACAACAGAAGATTGTTGAAATTGATTGAAATACGATGAGCGTGTGTGCATTCGTGAAGTGTAACTGATTTCACGAAAATACGCACATATGTTGCTAGTATTCGAAATCATATGAATGTGTATATAATATGCTTTGCTTCATAGATAATGCGATCTATCGTTTTGCTCCATAAAAAACTAGATATCAAAACACATACGAACTGTACACTTTTTATTTGCAAGAAAAAATTATGGACAAAGAAAGCATTATTTTACAGACTCTGTAAGAAGAGATGAAGTCAGTGTGTATCTGGATTTTTAATCAGTGGCCAAGATGCATGAAACTCGCTAACACATCCTGAGTGCAACCAAGACGCCAATTCTTTCGAAATATCTAAAGAAGGTTACAGTTAAAAATATTAACTCACTTACACAACGGATCGGAATTCCACTGTTGCAAAAGTTTCTTCTTAGAATCGATCTTGTCTAAGACTAAAACAGACACTAAAGAACGTACCTCAGGACGAATACTAGGAAAAAGTAAGACAAAACGAATTGGAAAAGGTGATCAGACAGTAATAATGTAAAATTTAATTTGAGAAACCTTTTGGGATCCAACTTTACTATAGCTGAAGTTATAAACACATGACTTCTACGTTAACTCACTTTGAGCAGCATATAGCTGATAAAAACTTTGATAGACTTCGGTCTATTTTTGATTCTAAAACACTTAGACAAATTTAATAGACTTCAAGAATTTATTTCAAACAGTTTGCCAGGCCATTTTAATTTTTCTTCCAACTAAATATTATTTGTAATTGTCAAAATAGGTAGTACTACGGTTGGGTACAAATCTACATCTCCATATTCTCTCTATATAAAAGTTCAGAGCTACTCACTCTGTAGATCCACGAAAATGAGAAAAATATGATGAGAATATTAAAATGATTGACGTTACGTTGCGTTCACATAAAGCATTAAAATAAAACCCTGATAAAGACAAGGTATTAAACTTAGTTTTATATACAGATAGAACACGTAGAATTGATGAAATCTTTCAGTTTTAATTGACTGTATGGAGTGTGACGATGTGGACTGCTGTACTTCTTTGTTAAATACTATGTTGAAACTCACTGAGATTAAATGAAAACACAACACTACTGCGCTAATATTAATAATTGGTGAAAAAAACAATAATCGACACACTTGAGACAATTTTAATCATCTGATAACTATCGACAATATCCAACAAATTAGTCTAATCTGCCTAAACAACCTGATGACAATGACTTCGACATAACTTTGAATGACTAAGTTCATTCAGAAAAAAAAACAGTCGAACTGTGTTGTATGAACCAAACTTACACTGAGATAGAAGTATGATAAGCTACAAAATCCCATGTCAATTTACCATTGGTATAACTTGTAAAGAACACACTGAAGCGTGTAAAATTCTCATGGCAAAGTTAAACTTTCGAGACCACTAACAACCAATCAGAAAACGACCTCGAACGGACCAATCACATTAAAGAGGCATTTATGATAAATGGAAACGTATATTTGTAGAAAAAAGCATAAAACTGTTACAGGGGGTATCTTTCCCTGACATGTGAGAGAAACATCTCCCAGTTAAGCACCGGACTGCCATTAGAAAAGTTACACCACATTCTGTACATATATTCATCTAAATGACTATAAATGAGATCCTTTTGAGATCCATTTGTAGCCCTTATCCTATTTTTCAACCTGCCCCAAAATCCTTCAATATAATTTTTATGTGTCCTCGTAACGAGATCTACAATATCACTTGAATGGTTGACTCTATGATGAATATATCCCGGAGATGACGGAATTGTAACCTTTCCATTCGTTGATTCTTCAGCTTTATTAGTCTTCTCATGTGATTTAAGGGAGAATAACTATGATTATCACTGAACGACATTATAGCAAACAATACAATTTAATTAGAACTTACACGCCCCATGAAACAGTTACTATCTGTGGTGAAATATTCTTTTTTATTTTTGTAGGAAACCATTCCTTAAATTCCGGAAAAATTATGCCTTCTAGAAGAAAACGTGTGAACCAACGAACACTCCATGTAAGCGCTTCTTTGAAGCCTAACGACCGACTTGCAGCTATACTGTTAATTGGAACTACAATCGAATTCGGTAAATCCAGAAACTGATCATCACATAATTCAGGAGAATCAAGAACAACACCCGAACCAATATATATCACAGACTTGGCACCAGTAACAATAACATCACGTTCAGAATCATAACGCGGTGTAGGAGTGGATGTCAGGGAAGTGGACTTTTTCAATGCGTTGGATTCATCAGTATCACTTGTTTCATCATTGATTTGGTTGGATGAATCAAAATTCTTCGCATCGTTTTCATTATTATCTAATGAATCTAGGCTATCTGTCAATATAAGATCACTGACTGAGTAACTCTGAGGTGCCAAAAATGGTATCCATGTCGGATCTATAGCACATACCGCTGAAATAGGAAGAAAATATTAGTTTAACAAGATATGTGCCACTAAATTATATATATATATATATATATATATATAACTCTTAAAACATGAGTTACCTGTAAAAGATACATCAATCTGCTCAAACATTCAATTATCTGATAAAACTGTGTCAGGATTTACAATAGAGTGGAGACGAAAATAACATCTAACCAGTCTAAAAATTACACAAATATACTGGAAATGTAGTAAGAGACTTCTCAGATATGCTACCATATCAAAACTCGCCAATTAATATCAATATAAAAAAAAGCTAATGAATATAAGCGGTTGAGAAGTAATTCTCTTCAATAGTCTGTATTAGTTTAGTAACTGATGCAGACGACAAATTACTGGCTACCTTAATATCTAACTGAAATTTCCAATTATACAAAAATCTGATCATCACTAATCAACTTTCAAGTTGTTATCATCTGAGCTTACAGAAACCTGATAAGGTTTCTCTGAAGTCTCTTACTTATTCATTTACGAATACAACTTAGGAAGTTCAGCCCAAGCATGAATGACAAAGTAGAGAAAACATTCCCCCCCTCCCCCACCCCCAAAAAAACTTACTGCGAAGAAAAGATTTTGATGTAGTGTGAACTTCTAGATATGCAATGAACGGGAAATTCTCACGTGCCAGAGGAGAATTTGGGTCGATGAATACAGGTCCTTGCTTGCCTGGGATCTTCAAAGTATTGATATAAATAAGATAAAGACATAAAAAAAGACAAAAACAATATAGTATACAGTTTTGGATTTTTTTAAAAAAAACGATTGGACGATTATAAAATGTGAAAGAGAAGTGTATACATGACAACTATACAATAGGAATTGTGTGAAAATAATGACATGTTAAGTTATTTCAAAACAGTTGTGTCAACACCTCTAGAAAACCACTAATTCGATCTTTTCACTATAAATGGAGAATCATAAACAACACTACACAAAATTGATACTCGTATAACGTCTTGAAAGATGAGGATATATCAAATATGGTGTAGTTCACGTACCTCGTAGGCATAACGAAGTCGTCGGCGTTCATTAGGCGGTAGACCAGTGACACAAACACTTAGCTTTTTAGCAATCTGACAAGGTGAGCCAACAAGAAACAACTGTCTCAACTGAATAATTTGTGAATCTGTGGGTCTTGGTAAACACAGATCAATGGCAAGGCCAAGATCTGGAATGATAACATTCACTACATCAAAAGAGAGAGAAAAGGACAAATTGTATACAATTAAAAAAATAATAAATGGTCACAATTGACGTGATTATCAAATTATTGCGTCAGTTTAAGTTGAAGCGCTTCGGAGAAGCACACATAGCATCGAAAAGAAATATACTGAAAAGCAGTGAACGTAAACGTATAAGATGAAGGCAGAAAATAATCACATGTAAATCAGTAAGAATATTTAAAACCGAGTAGATAACAAGAGGTGAATACACCGCAACATTAGATACTGTTCAAGCGATGTGACCGGCAATCTTCAGTAATTGATTCCCAGTATACAGACAGCTTGTACTTGGCTAGGTGACTCAAACTAACAGATAATGAATTCATGAACTGGTGTTATGGTTTGATCTGACATTCACTAAATCTTTTTAAACATTACCCTAATTCAGGTAACCATGCCTAATGAGAAGGAAGGTGGCTCGACATGTACCACACATGACCTAGACACTCCAAACAAAATAGGTTTACAATCTCTCCTCCCCCTACACCCCACGCCTGAATTCACCACATTTTTCCACCTAACAAAACAGCTAGGATTAAATACCGCTAATCATTTCATATATTCAACTTTTAAGGACGAAAGTAAAATAACCATAAAGTAAAAAGGAACACACTGCTGAACAGAACGCAGAAACCAATAATACACCTACAACAAAAATGAAGTCAGTTGCCATATGCGAAACTAACTATTAACATTCATGCTATGATAACATCAGCTGACACAACTTGCTAAATAAGTGAAGTAATCAACCTACTTAACTATTTCACCTTCTATCTTCAAATCAGAAGTCGATGTACAATAGGTCTGCAACATCATCTTTTATGACACTGGACTTAAGTTGTATGCCAAGCTTAGTAAGACTTCATAGCTCAGGATGTTTAAAGATTCTGCAGCATTATGTCAGCGTCTCCACCTAAAAATACTGTATCAGCCGCACACTCTACATTAACTAAAACCCTTGATAGCAAACCGATTGTACAAAAAACTGAATTACACTAGTGTTAAATCCATCAGTATAACGAAACTAAATAAAAAAACAGCGGTAGTGGATATAACTAATTTATATATTAGAATCAATTGATATTCTTATGAGTGCGTCGGTGGCACAGTGGTTAGGACTCTCGCCGACCATGCACATGGTCCGGGGTTCGAGACCTCGCCGATGCACACCTGATATCTATGGTCGGACTGCAAAATTTGGGCTACCGATATCCACGCTGAAAATTCCATACTTGTACCAAAAATACAGTGTGGAATCAAGCTGTAATAAAAAAAAGAACAATTGATCAAAGATGTTGGCTTAGCACATTAACAGCCTCATTGAAACATAATTCCAATGATTACCAGAGAAAAAAGTTTCAATAAGCGTTTTTGTGTAAATTGTGAGAGAGCCCTCATTTAATCCATTATGCGTAGACAGTTCGTCTTGATAATAATTCTAAATCTGTCTGTCTGTATGTCGAAAACAGACAGACAGACAGACAGACAGATTTACTTCCAAAAGTAGTTTACAAGTTTTATTTACGCCTAAATTAGATTACCTGCAACTCATCATCAAACAGTGAGTTGGTAAGAATAAACTTTAATCTGACTAGTCACTAATATTTTCTTAGATTTGTCAAAATAGTAATAATTTTGAATTCTTACCACTTCGATGATTGCCACCAGTCATTTTAACTACTTTCCAACTACAAAAAAGTGGATTAAGGACCTTTGGAAAGGGATAAAGTAAATTACTGAAAACTTTATTCTAAAAATGTACATCAGTTAACCTTGGTAATAGATCGGTATACCGGTAACTTAAAACACCAAATGGTGTAAATTCACTTTGTCCTACAATACCTCCAGTGATGCTTTAGAAAACCGTGTACACTACGAACTTAACTAGTTTTTTATATATTCAAATGAATACATCCTAAAAACAAAAGACTTACAAATATCAGTAAGCTGTTTACGAAGTTGTCGGATCTCTTTATATGCATTCCATCGAACACCACAACGTTGTGCCAGTTGTCGCAATGCTCCTTCGGGATCACGTGAAACATACGTTTTCCCACCAACCGACTCGATTATCCCAGGCTCTGCAGGAATCAAACCACTAAGTTGAGCTGCATAGCGCTCTAGGCAGCATATTGTACCTAAGAGTACTGCTAGGTCACCAAGATACAGATCTTCTTTCTGCAAATAAAATATACGTAATCGGATGGTCAACAGCTAATTATTACATCCTGACAACTAGACACAAAAAGTGACAATGCATTGGAAAAATATTGACACTGACAATTAGTTGAAAAGAAAATTATCCATCTGTTGCAAAAAATCATTTTGATACCTAGACAGGAATCAACAAATTGTTGACTACAAACAAAGCCTGGCCCTGAATTCCATTTACCACAGCGCTAAGGTTTTGCATGATCACATTTGGAATCGTTTTTGCCTAGCAGGAATAAAATGATGTCGCCAAAGTTCATCAGATCCATTCAAAGGAGACGTTTTTTTTTTCAACAGTGGCCTACTGAAAAATAGAAAGTTGTGGAACTATTTCACACTTTAGATATGACTCAACTAATAAAATACGTTGAAACACCTATCTTGGAAAATACATTACTTGTTTGCTATATGTGACATTAAGTTGATTAGGCTACGAACCATTGAGCTATTTAGTGCATGTTAATCCTATCTCGAAAGTATATTCAAAAATGCCCATGAAAATCTTATTTTCTGTTCCCTCATATACATGATTTGACATCTATGTGAACTAGCAGATACAACTGGAGTTTAAACAAGATGAGATGTCTGCTTCCGACTACCACAGAAGACAATATACGCACACTCAAACTTCTGGGGAAATATATATACATATCAATACGACTGTTCGACGCCATCAAAAAACATAAAAACAACAAATAATTAAGACTCACATTTCTAACAAATTGCTGGACAAAGTTAGACTGAAATGTCTTTTCCTGTTCCGATAAAAATGGTGTATCCGAAGTCTGTGATACAAACAGATTCGGTACAGATAAAGCAGCAACTAGTATCACAGCATACGGCATTAGATGGCATTGATTCGCGAATAGTAACATCCGTGCAAAGCGTGCAGGCACTGGAACTCTCGTCATCCACTTCCCAGCGTCTGAAATTGTACGAGATTGACCTAAAACCAAGTGGACCGTCAAAGTAAATTAGACATATATAGGTTAATTCAATGAAATTAACAGTTAAAAAGAAATTTGCATTTAGCTCACCTCCTGTGGTATTTTCAACTTCCTTCAGAGCACCTAAAGCAAGCAAACGACGTTCAGCAGCTTCGATCGCTTGAGTGGATGGTGGAGTAGGTAGAGGGAAAAGTGAAAGCTTTGTACTTCCCAAATACAACTGGTGAAAACAAAAAGATAGCAAGTTAAATTACAATAAAGTTTGAACTACATCTTATAATAGTTCCAAAAGTATTAAAAGAAATTGGCTCAGCGTCAGCAGAATCATTGTTAATAACAGATAAAAATATGATAATCAAGGAATACATTAACATAAAACAGAATTTAAATGAGTCCAACTTGAGGCTAATACAAATAAAAGTGTAAGCATGACGCAGTTGATAATTAATTCTTAAACTTGCTTGGTGAAGAGCGAACTGTGAGAGTCTTCGTTTGCATAACATTTCATTTCACATGTTCAATGATTGTTCACCACAAAACTATTCAAGTGACATACCGACTTCCATAGGCTCATTTTTTATGCTTTCGATTCACCTTGTAGCCACCTTAAGTGATTTCTTAGGTGACCCCATTATAAAAATAGACAATATGAAAATCAATGCAAATATGCGTGTGAATGCATTTTGCCAAGCTATTAAAATACAGTAGGATAATCATGTCCAAATTCTGGTTTATTTTTAGTAGTGGGTACTTGAATAACCGAACAGCTTGTAAGACTACGTACGCCTCTCTTCATAACACATCACTCCTTTCTGATAAAAGCTAACAGGATGCTGAAATATGTGAAGAGGAAAAATAGATTTTTTGGTTTTTGTCAAAAAAAACCTACGATGTTAACTGCTTCACATTTTAAGCTATGATTAAAATTAAGATTACCATAAGTTCAGTTACTAAAATGAAATACAATGAGGTCATAATCATACATACAGAGGCTAATTACCTCAAAAACGTTGACAAAATTGAATTACCTTTAACATTAAAACAACTTCGTCAATTGGGCGTACAAGAATGTCAGGAACGGAGAACTGTTTCATACTCGAAAATATCTGTGAACTGTACAAACGGTAACAATGACCAGGACCAACACGACCAGCTCTTCCTGCTCGCTGTTCAGCAGATGCTTGACTAATCCATATGATCTCAAAACTAGACGTCCCTGTTGCTGGTTCATACACCTTAGTTTTTACCTGTATGCGAAATAACATGAGATAAACTTTAGAATTGTCACAAACGTTAACATTTTAATTACGGTTAAGTGATATATACTAATAGTACTCAGTACTAGTAGAAATGTAATATATTCTACCACAGGACTAATCAAAACAAAATTATAAGGATTAAAAAGAATTCAGCGATAAAGAAAATTAAAAGGAATTAATTACTAAAACGGGACCCCACACTTACAAAGAAAATAAAATGAAAACTCTTATAATCAAGAAAATTTAAGTATTTCTAGTCAAACAAAATGTCCTCTGAAATAAGTAGTGATCGAAACTGGAAAAATAACAGTCAAAAATAAATGTATCTTAATCCATTCAAACACATGAAAACATATAGACTAAGGGAGCGATTATTGCAGATAGCCTTAAAGACCAATAGTATGAATCAGTATGTGCAAATTTATACAGATAAATGACTCATCAAACTGTTAGCCCATGATAAACAGCCTTACCATTATGCCAGCTTACTTTATAAATTAAGTTGTATAGCCTTAACCAAATTATATCATCTAAATCTTTTTGTGCTTATTGTTCTCATATATAACAAAGTGAAAGTAGTGAAGAACTGTGCATGGGAAATGACGATAATAACATTGAAGCAAAACATGTCGGTGGCGCAGCGGTAGAAGGCTCACCAACCACTCCTCATGTTGTCCGGAGTTCGATCCCCGGTCGACACATTCCTTTACCTCTGTAAGTCAGTAATTAAACTGGTACAGAGGGTCGGTTGGACATGTGACTAGAAATCCCATCCCGTAAAAATAAACCCCACTGCTACCGAAAATTCAGGTATCTAGCTTGAAGCTCTATGTTCCACTGCGAACAAAAAGGAAAAAAAGACCAGAGGAAACTCCAGTTTTAGAACAAGATTGCTTCGTTTCATAAGTTTATTATTATTATTAGTGGTACTAGAAGCAGTAACAGCAGTTCGAACAAAGTTGACTGGCAACCTCATCGAAGTGATTTCCACGTATATAATATGAATCATATACCGAACTGTCGAAGAATGGTCACCGTTTCCAAAGGGTTTAGATACATTTCTAGTGGAAAATAAATTTTACCCATAATAGCATAGAAAACCACTGATGACTCACCTTGCCTGTATCTACGACAAAACGTATATTCGGGATAGTAAGTGAGGTTTCAGCTACATTGGTCGCAACCACAACCAAACGATGATTCTCAGGTGGTGGATGAAAAACATTTTGTTGACGTTCAGGAGGCAACAATGAGTAAAAAGGTAGTGCATACAATGGACCCTATAAAAAACACAAAATAAAAATGCATAAATACCCACTAATATTATTGTGACAAATTATGTATTCACCGTACTTGTCATGTGCTTCAGAAAGAACTAACATACACAGGACATAAGTGTGCACTGTACATAAAAAGCTCTTCAACTTACAGGATAAGACTCACTACGTGTTCGACTAATTTGTTCAAGGATATCGTCATCATCATCAATTTCCTCCACTTCACTGTCATCCGCTTCTTCTTTCTTATATTCAGTTAATTTCTTTTCTTCTTTTACTATGCTTTTACGGTGAACACGAGTATGACCGATTTCTGTCTCCTCGTCAGCAGGAATAATGTCGAAACTAACAAAAAAAAGAAAGGATAAGAATGGAAATTAGCAATAATAAAAATGTCCCGCCGAACGGAACTCATAAGTAAGCAGTGAATATCTTCAATTAAATAGGGGAGTTTATTCTTGGAACAGTAGATGACAACTGTAACTGAAACTGTAATAAAAATTCTCTTACTGAAATGCTTATTTTGCTATAAACTTGCAAAGAACTATTTTATGCTGACAGTTTGCGTATCAATCCTAACATCAGAATGAAGCCCTTAATCATATTTAAAGGTATATATATATATATATGGGGCTTATGGGTCTTAAACTGCAAATAAGAGCAACTGATAATAGTCAGATTGATAAAACGTTATATATGTTCACTGTTTCCTCGTATTGAAGAGAATTTTTACCAGGCGATTGATGTATTTCGGCGATTATACTGGAGATTTTTTAAAATCCTACTCATTCCAAGTGGAACATTGGGCTTCAAGCTTCAACTCTGAAGTTCCAGTGGTGGTGGGGTTGCCAGCCTCACGCCCAACGTTCTTTCATTACTGGGCTAACTATCGTCTGATAAAAATTTTGCAGTGTATCGACTGGGATTTGAACCCTCACCAAGTGCACTTATACCAGGGAAATAAATTATAAGTCCATGCAACAGTCACAAGACAGAGCTAATTCACCACGAATAATGATTTCCCCTAACCTAATTTTTTTATAAAAACTTGTGAATGTGAATTAAGAACTCGGTTACTCTTTGCATCTGCAATATATTGTGAATTCGTATTGTTTAAAGGAACAAAGTGTTATTCATCATTCTCTTAAGCTTTAGCACACAAGTTACTATTCTGAATAATGTGATATCAGTTATGTGGATACAGGTCACTAATTTAAAGACTAGAACCAGTATTCCCAAAATGGTATACGTGATTCATAATCGTGTCTCAGTGTAACTTCCAATTTAGGCAATCAGCAAGCACGCTATAGTTCTTAATTCACGAAAGTAATCAGAAAAACAATATATGGTAAAGTTCATATATGAATACGGTTGAAATAGTGACAACAGTAGTGTTTTGAAACAAGCCGTCAATTGTGAATGCAATTTAGCACATACAAGTTATATAAGATGAAAAACCATAAATGTAATAAGATATCTCTACAGTGTAGCTTAGAAGCATGTTGAAGATCGCATAGTTAGCTAAGTTGCAAATATGAATTTAATAAAATATGAGGACAAATCTATAACCAACTTTTCGAATAAGCACTAACTTGTTCAAATCAATACATGAGGTAGAACGATCACTTTCTTCTACACCCACATTCCCACATTCATTCGAAGTATCTGCAGATACAGATGACTTGTGAGTTTCTTTTGGCAACTGTCTTTGCTGTTTTGAATGTCCATCAACTTTACTAGACTTTTCATTTACTGAGTTAGCTGCATGCTCATTTATCTTTGGAAACGCTCTTGTAAGCCAACTGCAAAGTGTATTTGCTTCCTGTTGACCAGTGACAAACACCAGAATTCCACCAGGTGGTGAAGTTTTGTGAATTGATACTACCTAGTAAAATAAAATTGTGATGGATAGATTTTACTGGGGAAGCGAATCTATATGTGATCTACATTAAAAAGACAGCTGGCAACAATAAATGAATAATAAAAAATTTGGAGAGTATGATTCACTAATCTGTGAACTATCTTTAGGCACAAATACTTCGTTTGAAGAAAGTTTTCATTTCACAAGCTCATACAACTACATTTGGAGCATCAATCTGCTTCCTTACAGTCTGTAACATGAAGTATTCTACTTGTACTAATCCATGAAGATCATGAATTCAAGCCAGACCTTTATGTACAAAAGAAGCATGTAAGGTGGGATAAACATCAGTTTATTTTTCACTTTATTTATTTACTGAATTTATGTACCTTTCCCTAAGACTATTAGCATTGTTAGTCTCATTTGAGCTGTTTCCGGTAATACTTTACCTGCCCCATTTATTATTTTAAAACAATGTTGATTCTATCTTAACAAACTTCACACCATGTTAATTAATGTTTCGACTGTCTACTAATCCTATAATTTTAAATTCATTTCCAACTTCTATACATTCCATGAACTATTCTATATATGACATTATCTGCTTTACCAATTGTGATTTATCTATGATTGTGGCGTGTGCAGATTGACAGGAGGCCGCCAACGACTGAAATCAACCTTTTACGTCAATAGCTGAAGAGGTAGAAACGTTTAATCATCAAATCTGTATTTAGTTAACGTTGTGGTCGTGAGACAATCTCATTGGATGACCCCGTTTGACCTTGGGCGACCAATCAATAGGAAGAAATTATTGTCCAGGGACCTAACCGTCTTTTGATGTGGTTAGAAATGTATAAATATGAAGTGTTTTTCCTGAATAAAAAAATCCGCTACCAATTCTCCTACCTTTCGGCGTTACATTATAGTAATCACAAACATTTTAACTGCATCTCACATTACTATTTTAAGTATTCAATCTTTTTTGTTTAAATTTCCTTATGGGATATAATATATATACGATTGTACAGTATGAAAATAGATTCATAGACAAGACTCTCTTTGTTAAATACTGTGTTCTTAATGTTATCATGTGAAGTATTAAATCATTGTACAAATATAATTGCAATGTCTTAGATACAATGATACATCTAAATGTCATAGGTGAATACAACTACTCACTTTACGAAATGCTGCCTTCAGGTAATCTGGATCTGTTGTCTTAGCAAAATGACACGTTACAGGATACTGGCGTGATTCAACATGGATGACTGGTGGAGGGGATTGTGGAAAAAGACGACGGTTTTCAGAAAAATCGTTCACTTTCAAAGTTGCAGACATGATAATCAGCTTTAGAGGTAGTAAAACTTTACCATTTGTCGGTATATTTTCCGTAAGCCTCCGCCGACGTAGACGTACGATCATAGATATTAGACCCAAAATCACATCAGAGTAAATTGAACGTTCATGGGCCTCGTCTACTATAATGGCAGAATATCGTGATAGCTCAAAGTCCTTTTAAAAAATTAGAGAAAGTAAGGTTCAATCTAACAACTTATTTGTTTGGCAAAAAATGCAGTAAAAGATTATATAACAAAAAATTTAAACGCTTGTATATCCGTTGATATGTAACGTGTGGTTTAAAGGCAAAAGGTACGGCACCGATTTCTAAATTTCTACATAGACAGTGTAATCAAAGCCAGTAAGTAAGTTTAAGATAATGAGTCATACCTCCAGAAGTTTACATACAAAAGAGTGTTCCAGACAGACATACAAAAGAGCAAAGTTCAACTATTAATCGGGTGAATGCATCTATAATAAATACTTCACCAATAGCTTGATGAATACAATCCAACTGATTGCAAAGTAGTAAACTGACTAATTCAGTTTAGAAAAATGTGAAGATATAACAAAGAAATAAGGAGTTTTAGAAAAATTTACAGACTCAAGAGTGTTAATCCGTCGCTTATTTAGTTTATAGGAATTAAAATTAGTTGTTTCAGGAGGGTAATAGTGTTATGTTTAACGAAACAGCAGTAGATTTGCTTCAGAATACGATGAGAGAGTATATATATGCACTTTTCCTAGTGACATACTTGCTAGACAACGAAACAGAGTAAATCCACTAGTTGAAAATGATTCGTACACGAAATAACACGAAGCAAACACCATAAATCTCCCAACCAATCAAACACGACACAAACCCTTAACAAGCTTGAATTGTTGAATCTAGCTGCACAATCCCTTCAAAGTAAAAGCATGTAAAGATAGTCCAGAAATATATTTTTTTTAGATATACATCAGAGATAATATAATCTGTCGTTTATGTCCTGAATATCAGTCACTTACAAGTTATTAACACGCTTGCAATAAATTGGTATCACACTTTGCTTCATGCGTCGGTGGTTCAGTAGTAGAATGCTTGCCAACCATGCACGTGGTCCGGGGGTTCGATTCCCGGGCGGTGCACACCTTTACCCCCCCTAGCCGTCTGTACGCCCGACAAAAAGGGGGGTTGGGTGTGAGGCTAGGAACCAGACCCCGTAAAAAACATAACTGCTACTGAAACTCCAAGGTCCAAGGTTGAAGCTCTATGTTCCATTTAATTATTCATTTTATTCCTTCACGATCCCAGTAGATCATGGGGCTTCAAGCTAGAGCTTCGAAGTTTCAGTAGCAGTGGTGTCTATTTTTATGGAGAGGGATTGCTAGTATAATGCCCAACCTACCCTTATTAGCGATCTTGTTAGCGGCTTAGCGAGGTATAGGAGTGCGACGGCCGGGGATCGAATCACAGACCACATGTGTGGTTGACGAGCATTCTACCGCTAAGCCACCGATGCATAATCTACATTCCCACCAAACCAAGCGGGAACTACCACTTGACAGATTTTTAACAATCCGTACTTCCTATGTTCCAGTCGGAACGCAAAGAAACAAAATAACAACAGTAATAATACACTTTACTTCACAGAATACACGATATTCAGTATCTAGTATACAACGCTGTACATAGATAATCACATTTTACACATCTTCAGAAGCAAGGAACAATCAAATATTGGTGGAAAAGGAAATAGACAAAAGAACAAATACATGATTACCAAACTATAAAAGAATAAAACGGATTATCAACAAGTGAAGTTGTGATGAATAACAAAGGTACAACCTAACAGCCAATAAGACGCCATTGAAAACGCTCTCAGATATGCAAGTTTACTATTTAGCGGCCATGATAACCTATTAATGTCGCTATACTGTTCAACTAATCTAAATATCTTACTTCTGGGCGTTTGTGTGCTACGCGTTTTACGTTTATTCACTAATCAGTTACTCAGGTACTCAAAAATCTTGTGACAATTACACATGCCTTCACCTGAACAGATTTTCCTTTCCTTAATACAATGATCTCATCTGAGACGCTCAATTGAGTGACATAGATAAAAACCACATATTTCATATTCCTACAAAAAATAATACTTTCAATTTTAAAAACGAGTGGGACCTACGATGATATTTTAGAGTTGAAACAAAGATTTTACTCTTTTCTGCTCTCAGTTATCTAAAAATATGCTCAAAAATGAATTACCTGTTTGATTTCCTGCAAAAGGATTCCATCTGTCATGAATTTTATCATTGTTTCTTTCGTCACTTCCTTGTCATACCGAATATGATAAGATACTTGGCTAAATAAGATATCAGAAATAATTTGGTGCTTAGAAATCTGAAGAAATGTTAGTAGATTTACATTAAGGCTCTATTGATATTGAAATAAGCACAGAAATAGTTGGATGATACATTTTGGAACAGATTTCAACTACTACACTGCAATACAATCCTCAGGAGATATCGATCTAAAATATGATAATATTTAACACTACCTGAAAAGACAGATTACATTGCTCAACATTAGAGAATCAATGCGGCCGGGATATTTTCACATTTTAGTTAAAGATGTACATTACGCCAAAGGCAAGTACTAATGATTATTGAATTCAAACCAACTGAAGGGACTAAGACTACGTTCATCAATCAGTGATTCTAAAATCGTTAACTTTCACTGAGTCATATTGTGCAGAATTAAAAATGGATATTAGTTAGTACTCACAATAAATTGCAATTGACTTAGTTCACTTTACACAACTAAGTGATAATTATACGATGACCTACTTGAACTCTAAACCACATTTCAAATCTGTCCGTGAACAGTGACAAATGGGAGAGAGAGAGAGAGCAATGAATGTAATTGTAATGTAGCGAAGATGAATTTGCGGTTACAATTTAGATAATCTGTGCAAATGAGTCCCTGTGAATGAAATAAGCTCAAGAACAGTAGCTGGAGCTGTAATCTTCGATTTAAACCAGATAATCTAGCAGTTACTTCACAGTTCAGAATAGTAACCAGACACTTCATGAATTGGTCAAATATTTCGTTCTGGCCACTTTGGGTCTTTCTTCAGTTTAATCCTATTTCAAAAGACATTCTCAGTTGTACGAGATCACTCTAAATAAGTACCAATCTCAAATGAGATTAAACGAAAGCAATACTGACATTTTGAGAATCCAAAATGTAAGTTCTAAACTCAGGGGAGATTTCAAATAAAGTAGATCTATGCAAATTTCATAAAGGATAGTAGCCGTTGCCCCCAACTAAACTTAAATATTGCTCGAAAATTCACCATTCACGAGTTCAACTATGGTGTCAAGCTAAGTAACACAAAATTGCTCTACGCTATAGTGAATTTTAATTTGATGTTGGACTTGTGACGTTTTTTTTTAAAGACCCCTGTGAACCTCTAACAGTGTGAAGTTATTAGCAGAAAGCAGAGACTGGAGTTACCATAGCAACAGATAAATGGCGGCTGAGAGAAACAATAATGCTCCTAGAAAATACAGGAAAGCAATATTCCCCTCCTGCTTACATTATGATAACATCGTTCCGAAAAAGGTTATCATGAATGTTAGTGATCTAGAATTTAAGTATGGAGGGCTAGAGATAGCTGTTTAAAACAGATCATACAAACGTTTTTGTGGGAATTTTTGTATTCGAAACTGTGTTGACATCACGCCTTTTGACAATAGGTTCATTTGAATAGATGTATATTTTTTGATTTCTTTTCGTGACTTATTTTAACAAAGTGCAATATCAGCTTATGATACGGTATATATTTAAGAAACACTACACTACTACTGTACTTCTTTAACAGGAGAAATGTGCCTTCAGAATTCAAATTAATTCTCTAGCATTTCGATTATGAGCTTAACTGTTTTGCTCCTATTCACTTCCTCTTTAAGACAGCCTTACTGTCAACACGGTGTGAGTGATTAAAATTGACAGTCTGATTGATATTCCAAAGCATCTGAAACCTAAACTCAGCTGCACCGAATCCAATTGGTGCACCCATAAGTAAGTGGCCGAAACACAAATGCATAAGCCATACCTCAGCAAATATGATAACACATCGTAGCTTCTACTGTTAAAGAACTAAGCTCTTCAAGATTTTATTTAAAATTAAGTGGCGATCAAGACATATCAAACATGGAATACTGAGTTCTCTATAACTCTCCTTTGTAAGAATGTGCTGTAAGTCAAACTGAGAGGATATAACAATAAAGTGGTAGTAGAAATGAATACAAAAATATCTATTATTAATTTACCTAGGTGTTAAATTTAATTCCTCACCAACTCGACGTGCCATTGATATTGCGGCTACACGACGTGGCTCCGTTATCCCAATCATATACCCTTCCCTGAAAACAAATATATATATATATATATATATATATATATTATAGCGAAATATTTTATTCCAGAAGCCATACATTTCAATGTGAATTATAAATTTTAAAATAAGATATTATTTGGTTGGTGATGACTAGCCCTAGAATCTACGATGCGCAATTCCATTTTATTTGTCAGTCGTCAGCTTTATGCACCTGCGTGCACAGCGGACGATGGTGTTCCCCCAATGAGATTGAGATCCAGCCAGTATCCGTTATTTCAAAAGCCTAAGAATTATCAACTAGGCCACAATGAGTATCAGTTATCATTTCATGAAGTTAGTTTTTATTTTCAAATGATTTATTATGTAGGGCCGGGACTATCAGAACACCGCTCCTGACGTCATTCTGCTGCTCTGTATAGTAGGTTTTAAGTCAAAGGCCCGGTGATAGTTCAAAAAGAAGCCCATCTGCATCAGTCCCGGTGTCCTGACAGTACCCTAGTAACAGTACATTTACAAAGGCGCTAAAAATTCAATCTAAGACTACATGAAGATAATCAAGCATGAACTATAGAAACATAAATTGTCAGCCGGTGAACATCTCTACAGTTTCGAAATCAGTAGTTATACAAAGTTCCTACAGACAAATCCAGTATTTAAAACAAACCTGATAGTTCAAAATGTAATGTTCAATGCATATAAATGTGTGTCTACTGAAGACTTAACTAGGTAAACAACAATAACATTTATATAAAAGTTTTCCAACTTTTATCCTAAAACGACATTCATCATGTTAAACTAATCACTGCATATGGAAATAAAGTACTCATGGTATAATAATGACAGTACATTGAGACAACATGAACTTGATAGAAATTTACAAGTGTTTGGTAGGCGAAATGCGATGTGGAAAAATATTAACCATAAATGCCTAGAGACGAAATCAAGTTGTTGACATGGACCCGATACCCATAAGTACAAATCATACTGGAAAAAAACAAATCTAGATTTTGTCACCTCTATAAATATATGTATATTGGTATTGGTACCTCATGAGAAGACTATGAAATCATTGGCATTTAATTAAAATAGTTTGCGGAAAATAATCAATAAGCCTCATAAGACACTTACATTGCATATCCTGCCTCATATAAAAACTGTGGGACTTGTGTAGTTTTACCGCACCCAGTGGCCCCACAGATTATAACACAATCGTTTTCACTGATACTTTCCATGATGCTCGCTTCGTCCGATAATATGGGGAGTGCGAGACGGGATGTTACTACTTCTGGTGTCCGTGAAACTAAAACAAACCTAGCAGGTTTGGAAGTATTTCCCGACTGAACCACCTCAATTTCAAGCTCCTTTTCAGTACTGTTTTGGGTAGATGGGTGAGTATCATCCTTATTTGGGCACTGTTCTGAAATGACGGTGTCATTTGGATTTGCCGTCTCCGAAACAGACTCATCACTGCTATACTCGTCCGTAGACTTTGAAGCATCTGACAATTCACGGCATTCCCGTTTCCACGACTTTCCTTTAATATTTGAACTAGAAAAATTAAGACTAGCGCAAAAAATTTACTTATGTACTCGTTTCTCTGTCTTCTTAAGTTTGTTGAACAAAGGTAACACAGATACAGGTGGGGCAGTCTCAGATTTTTTGTACTGCTCTAATTCCTTCCACAATTCCGAACGCTAGAAACTAAATAAAATCAAAGTAACATAACATTACCGATAACTTCTTTTCCTTTTGAGCAACTTTACGCTCTAACTCCTTCCTTCGCTTTTTTGACAAAATTTGATTCTGAACAGCTTTAATAGAATCTGGTTTTTGTTTTCCTTTAGATTGTGACTCATTGTTTCCAAGCAGGACCAATGGATTGCTAGAATCATACTTCGTTTCATTGAACTCAAAATCAATCTACAATATCATTAAGATAGACAAGTTTAAGAAAAATTACATAAAAGGAGAAATATAATTTACAGTTTATGAATTGTAAAAACTTATGACTGAGAATAAATCTCATCTATGATATATCTAATGGTCACGGATAGTTACACCTTTTCTTCATACAAATACTTTACAAAACGACTTATATATATTAATTAACAAAAGACGTAACAGTGAAGAAAATTTAGTTTTCCACAAATCGTTTTCTAGCCCGACCAATAGCTGCTACCTTAACATGGTGGTCGGGCTTGCATATCCCAACGACCCAACAAGCTACACTGGCTGGAACTAGTGTTCTTTTTTTACTCCATCTCCGGTATAGACGTGATATCCGACTGGCTGTCGGCCAAAGAGAGTCTGTACTGCTCAGCACTTCTCTCTGCCCCCCCCCTTTATGACTTTGAGACATGGTCATTGAAAGTGGAAGACATGAAAAGGCTAACTAGCTGTCTTCTATCATAGATGCCTGCGTTCTATCTCTGTGAAGTGGTATAATAGGGCGAGCAATATTGAGGTTAGGCGTCGAGTGCTAGGTAAGGAGGGGAAATCAATCGACGAAGTTGTGAAGCTACACTGGTTGAATTGGTTAGGTATGTGTTACGCATGCATCCCTAGCCATTGCCTTACTCGACTGATGTTGACACATGGTGGATCAGGTCGGAAAAGAGCCGGTGGTGGTCAAACCAAAACATGACTCATCAGTTAATGAAATCCACAACAGGTAGTTTAAGCCACTCACGTCGGGAGGTGTGGACATCCTGACTGGTTGGGGTCCTCGGATAGTAAAATCCAATGAGGACTGCAGACAATTGGTGATACGGCTCGAAATCGTTCTCAACCGCTGGTGCAGATGCATCCACTCCCTGTGATTTGTAATATTCAATAAGATTCTATTGTTCTTGCACAATACTATTGATTTTGCTTCAAATTTTTGTTTATTACCCCTCTTTTGAATCTTTCTAAACTCTTTTCCGGCTATATGAGCTATGTGGAGTGTAGCGACTTGAACTGATGCCCATATGCGGAAAGTTCTACGTTGAAACTAGTCAGTCATCGTTTTTAAAGCTGTACAATCATATTTATACTCAACAAAGAAATCTTTACCCCGATCAAATGGTAGCGTTTTCCACAAAATGCATTATGTAATATGGGGTGTTATCTAGAAGGGGATGCACAAGTGATTTAAAAATGGAGTCAGAAGTGCGTAATAAGTATGAAAAAAGATATAAGCTATATGTACAAAATAGCCAACAGCTAGTGGGAATACAATAGAGTTTGTATACACTTCGTATAGCAAATGCAGTGTTATTGGTGAACAATAATTATGATAACTTATGAAATAACGATGATTGACTAAAACATTATTTAAGTTTCATTTGTTATTAAATGCTGATAAGATGCATTTTTAAAAACCTACATATCTCAATAGTTTTAGAGTTGTTAAACAAAAGATAGAAAAAGTCAAGCTTAGGCTGTCATGAGCATGCTTTATGAAAGGTGAAACAAACAGAAATGAGACAGGACACAAGAGGAAGTGGACAACGTTTTTAAGAAATACGCTGTTAGCAATAAATAAATAAATAGGAAACTACAGGATTTAACGGTTAGAAAAAGCCTTTCATTCAAGATGCAACAACGCCATCTCACTTGTAAGCAAATTAAATTTTCACATTAGCATACAGAAATCCCTAACGCTGACGACCAACGAAGTTCAAATACACACTATTATTGTAATTATAGTTATAATAATGAAATTCATCTACAAAGCACAATTGCGTGAATTAGATCTCTCGCCACAAAGCTGTAAGGACTTACAATACAACCAGTCTATTCAACTTAAAGTGAAGTACGGATTGCGCCTACAGCCTATGGGTTTAGATTTAAGTATTTAAAGC
The DNA here is from genome assembly GCA_944472135.2 of Trichobilharzia regenti. Classification (NCBI taxonomy): domain Eukaryota; kingdom Metazoa; phylum Platyhelminthes; class Trematoda; order Strigeidida; family Schistosomatidae; genus Trichobilharzia; species Trichobilharzia regenti. The sequence continues at coordinate 77,879,033 of OX235264.1, forward strand.
ATCTAGCTCAAACTCTAACAGCAAAAGACACAAAAAGTTCAATTTACCAAGCCACAAGAAGTGAAATATTGTAGTGAAACTACGATGCACAAAGAGATAAGAGGAAGGAACAAGTAAATGACGATTAGTGAACATTTTCAGAAAGTGGAAGACGACAATGATTGAGCACACCTAATCTGTGATAACAATTCTGTATCAAATCAAAAACATCTTTCAGACAGATTATTAGCATGTCTAAAAAACAAATATGAGACGCAGAACAGTTACTGATTATCTGAATCCGTCTAACCACCAACAACTCTTTTGTTAATAGAATTATATTCCAATTTACATTGCTTGTTGAGGAAGGTAATGGCTCAGAATGGGCGAAACATGTGCTAGTCATCTTAATTCACTGAGCTTTACATCACTGATCAACTCTTCCTCGTTAACTACCACTACACCTGACTTCATCATTACAATGTTCCTCCAACTAACACGAAATAGAACAATGACATCTATGTTTAAAAGCTGTTAATTTTCTCGCTTTAACTTTTAAGAATAGTAGTTAAGCAGACGTATGGCCAGAAGGAGCAAACTGCTTCACAGAAGACTCTTAGACGATGGGCTGTATGCCATGAGCCAAAGGAGCAAGTTACAAGTACCAAGTAAGCCATAACCCTATAATGGGAGCCAATGAACGAAATTTGGGAAACAGGAAAAACATATGTCGAAAACTGTTGGTCTTACGTTTTCAATAATACACCTGGTTGCAACATGAGGTGATACAGAAAAGAAAAGTTGACTTATTCAAATAGTCAAGAAGTCAAATGGTAATAAAGTTTGTGAATCCATACATACACGAATCACATTAACAAGTACGAACTACTTATATGGCAAGAGAAGAATTCAGACCATTAGCTTCGGTACACCTTAAATTATTTGTTAAACGAATTTAGGCTTTTTCTTGAGGTCGGAAGTCATAAATGCAGTGTCAAGCTTTGGAGCATTAAAAACTACCACTTTTCTTGTTCCTGACTTCAACTTCTTCCAAATTGCATAAGTCTATTTCATACAACGCACAATAATGAGGTATTAATAACTGAAAGACGTTCTGAAAACGTATTTTCATAATCATATCAATGCGTTCACACGACTTGATAACTAGTTTTGTACAACCTTACTCCCTGTTACTTTTATTGCATTTTTCTACATATCCTTTATAGGTGTTTGATCATTTCGACTGTACATTTGGTGTTCCGATGAAATATCAACCATCAACTGAACAAAATGGTTAGGCAACCTCTCGACAAGAGTATTAGACTCTGGTGAAATAAGAAAGCTCGAAAACAGATTACATCTCAATGTAGCCTGAAGACACAATTCCTAATGCGAAAGTAACCTTAAGTGCAACAGATAAGGCAACTGCTGAGCAACTTAGAGCACAATGTGCACTGACATTGGGAAACCAGAAAGCGAAGAAATTATGACAAGAAATATCAGATTTGAAAAACTTTAAGAAACGACAAGAACATAGTGCTTGCCAAATCAGACAAGAGTAATTCAGAATCAAAGTCAATGAACATACGCAAACAGGTCTATATGATATAAGAAACCGGTAAACACGGTTATGAGATTAAAATATTTACAGCTGATTTAGTAGGCTGAATAAGTTCATCCCTGGGTGAGGCAAAATGGTTTACCCTAATGCCTTAAACTAACAATCTTGGTAGAATGTATGGTACTGTATGGTACAGCAGATTCTACGCTATCTCATACCAAATGAAACGACAGCTTCAACAAATTTAAAAAAGGAAAGTTCCAGTATAACAAGTTCATGCACTAAGATCCCGAGTAATGCAGCTCTGGAGGCAGCTATGAATGAACCATACACAGATCCTTAACTCACAAACAGAAATAAAGACTATGCTGAAGAAATATTAGGTATTTAATTATGTCTAACCTCCACTGTATTCAAAGAAAATGTACAGACAACTAAACAGGGATGCAGTGGGACCAGCAATATATCAATGACGGCAGACATGTTTATGGATAGCTGGAAAAGTTAAGCTCACTGAATTTTTATTCTTCATCCTAAGTTATGGTGGAGATATAAGTGACATTCAGATATGAAATCTAAACAGATACTTAAATTCATCACACAAACTCAGTGATATGTGGGGCCCAGTTCAAAATGAATAGGGTATCAGCTATACTAGACTGCCAAATAAAACAAAAACATAATGGTGGGTAAAGTCGGAAACTGTCACATTAGCAGACACTTAGATTTTGAATCGTCTTACCTAAACATCGGTTGAGGTAGGTTTATTGAAATATCTGCGCAATCGAAGCAGCAGGCTAACTAACAAGTAGGGATATTTAAATAATGGGACCAAACTAATGAATAAAACATTACTAGTGAACAAATGCCCACAAGATCTCATCGAAAAATGTATGAACACCCATGTGAATAAAACAAGGTAAGTAGTGGAATATAAATAACAAGGAATTCAGAGCCTCGATAGTACTGCCGAATAAAGGAATATCAGTCCAGGCGTAGGATTCTTAATAAGGTCGGAATAAGAGTGACATTTAGGCCAACTAACCAATTCATCAACAAACTTAGTAGGATTAAGGACACGACAGACACTACAAGGATAAGTAATTTAATGTACCGAACACCGCATAATAACTTCGAGATCAATTACATAAGTCACACTGGTGGGTCAGGGTCGATAACGATAAAATAGGTAATCTGAAGAAACCTAATTGCATGCGACCATGCCATAGGGTGGGATAGGATACAGGTAAAGAAAAGCAATATAATTCCACATTAGTTTGATTATTAAATGTATCACACAGTGAAACAGTATTGTATACTGGATGACGTTTCGAACACAATTTATTGTTCATAATCATATCAGTTTTTGTCACACGACTTTGTTCTTTGAGTCATCACCAAATAAGTTCAGTTGAAGTGATTTAACATAAATCCTGAATAAATGGAAAGTTTGCATTATATATATATATATATATATATATTTTCATGTCGTGTGAATATATTGATATAATTATGAGCAATAAATTGTGCTAGATTGACCTTCCATTTACTAATGATCTATCGCTGCGTCTCACGTCAAATGAACCAATCTAACATTGAATTATGTGTTACGACAGGGTTCAAATCCTACCTTCACATTAGATTAATTGTTTTCAAATTACCCTAATCTAGCTAAAACTCAAGATTTATTTGATAATACTAAAAGAAATGACACTTACACAAACTACTCTATGGCACATCATGGTATTAATTTGGAAAACATTGGCAGTAAGGCGGTGTCATTTACGTGGTTTTTCCGAGTGTTGCATGGCGCAGAAACAAAATGCATAGACCGAATGAACAGAAAACGTGCTAGTTTTCCGTTCCATTGTTAGTTGTGTGCAGCGAAATACGGTTCAATAAACAAGAATTGCATTCAAAAGGACAGGGCGCATCAGAGCATTACGTGGTAATATTATATCAAGTAGAATTCACCGCGGAAACGGTCAATAACATGCTCTCAATTATAGCTTGATTCTACTCAGTGCTATGGTATGTCTATGGAATTTTCACCATTTGATATCGCCAGACCAAATTCAGCAGGCCGACCTATTGATATCAGACGTGCGTCTGCCGGGGACAGAACTCCGGACTACGTGCATGATCGGCGAGCGTCCTGTGCAACCAACGCACAATATGATTAACAGAAACGAAGAGCTGAAACTTGGTGGGCGACTACCACTGTGAGAGTTTATCATATAAATCAAGCGAGTATTTCTTAATAAAAACTGAATTTACTGCTGTAACACACGGACTCAAAACACATACCAAGCCATCCAAACTCGTGCGCTTAGCGTTAGCCATCGGAATGCGCGCGATACTCAATGTAATACACGTTAGATTTCAAACTTATAGACTGAGGACAGAAGGCTTGGAGCCTATGTCAATCCTTTTCTAGTAAAGCTCTGTTCTTGTCCAAACCCTCCTTGAATGGATTAGGTGAAGTTCCAGAAACCACTTCTGCGAGTTGGTTCTAGGAGTTTGGAATTAGTGTAAGAACCAGTAGTCCATAGCACTATGTTTCCCCTTGACTTTTCAACTTTCCTGCTATGTCCTCCAAGGTGTCTCGACCTGATTGGAAGGATAAGAGAGAATAAATTGGGTCCGTAGTCATTATTTAGAATTTTAAACCGTTATTAAATCTCCTTTCTGCCTACGTTATGATAGAGAGAGGAGATTTAAAATGTCTGCTCTTTCCTCGTATGACATATTAGTCATGTCGAGAATCAGGCGTTTTGCCTTCTTTTGAACCCTTTCTAGAATATGTGAGTCCTCTTTAAGACAAGGACTGGCTACCTGGATACACTTCTCTAGTCTTGACCTCACCAGAGATCTATATAATGAGGTGAACATATCTCTGGTTATTCTAGTAAAAGCTCTGCGAATCTCCCATAAGGATCTGAAATTATGTGCAGCCACCGTCCGACAGTATGCTGTGGCTATGACACCTTAATCCAAGCGAGTCTGAACTGATGGGAGTGTTATTCCCTCTAGTTCGTAGGAGCTGATGCTCACTTGTCCGATGCACAAGGTTGAACATTCTGCTACTTTGATTGGGAGCGTCCATTCTCTGGACCAATCCAACAATGTTTTGAGGTCGCCTTCCAATGTGAATTTATCACTGTTGCCCTTCAGCCCTCTCCAGATTATTAAGCCATCAGCATACAGGACCATAAGGAAATCGAAGAGCAGAGATAACTCATCATTATACAAAATAAATGGGAGCGGTTGGAGTACCATACCTTACAGCACTCCGCTAGAAACTGCTGTCCAGGAGGAGAGTTTCGAGTTGATCCTAACTGTCTGCCTCTATTCTATGAAGAATTCACTAATCCACTTTAGAAGCTGCTTTTGGTACCAAAACTTTCCAACTTCATGAGTAGTCTTTTGTGAAGAACTTTTCCAAAAGCTTTGCTGAAGTCTATGGAGACGACGTCAACGAGTCTTCTGTTGTCCCTTGATTTGACTCAACTCTCTCTTCCAGTGAGATTTGACAGGCGTGAGGGGTTTCCTATGAAACCATTCCATGCTCTGGATAACATCCTGTTGTTTTGTAGATATACCGGGAGACGTTTCTTGGTGATTCTTCACAAGTGACTTGATTAAGGTGCTGGTGGGACTAATAGACGTGTAGTTTGAAGGGTATTGTCTCGACCCTCCTCTGTGCATAGGGGTAATTATGGCGTCTTTTCACCCAAGCGGTAATACTTAATTGAGGAAAGATAGCTTGAAAATCGTGGCCAGTGGGCCAGCTATGTGAGCTGATAACTAAGGAGTTGTGCCTTGGATGAAGATTATCAGGACTCATTGATTTCCCCGCATCATCAGGCACTTGAGCATCACGTCTTAGTCGACGTCAACGGAGTTTATCCCGTGTTCCTCTAATGCAGCCACAGCCGATCCTATCATGAGTTACAACTTATGTGTAAAGACCTGGGAGAAGTAGTCTGTCATTGCTTCTGTTTTTTCTTGATCTTCTTCGATTGTTAATAGTCAGGTTTGCTTGCGGTGGCTTCCTTGTTCAGCGGTGTAAATGTTTTTCTGTCCTCTGTGGATAGTGTGGCCCTTACTGTGCCTTAATCTCGCCTTTTGCTGGAGAATACTCTACGCCATTCAGTAATACCCTCCTCACTACCTGCTGTCGATTGCATCTGCTTGATATCCACCGGTGTGGATGAGGCTTGATCTGCAAGTTCCCGGGTGAATTTACCTTCGGGTTTTGACCCTTGGCACTCCTATTCCTCCTGCCAGCCTCTTCATTAATGGAACTGAAGGGCTTATTGGGAATCATAGGGACAGCATGGATGCCTGGACTATGGTGGGTGCTAACTGTATTAAAGGCACTAACTTCCTGACAGAGATACGTCAGGGACGTGCATTGTCTTGTCGATGAAGCTTGCCACCTCATCCGTGGAAATTGTGCCGGAGCTCGACTGAATTTCGACACAAAAACCACTCAACAAATGCGTCGACATCTTTCAACCCGTTCTAGCTCGCTCGATAGAACAGATTCAGTACCTATGCGTTGAGTCGGCATGAATTCTCAGTAATCTTTCGTTGACTAATGCGAAGCGGCAAAAAGGACTGTTAATAGTTTGGTTTATCTACATTTAATTTACAGAGTACAGACTTCACAGGCTCTTATGCCATTTTGAAGGGTACCTAATCTTTATTAAAATGGAAAATCAGAAGCATCTGAAATGACGAGCTCCGCTGGAGGATTTTACTGGCTCATTGTAGTAGTATTTTAACCGTCAGACGATGTCTCGCTTAGAAGTTATCTGTATGCAGGATATACGTGTGTGATAAAATATCACCCAGGTCATTTATATATGAGAAGAGTGAAACTAATCCTATCAGTTTAGTTACCTAAATTTGAACCCTTTAAAATTTTTCCATCCGATTTTAAAACGTTGACTCGCTCCTTATATCCGATAATTCAGGTGAGCTGGAATGTAATACATGTTAAATATTGTCGTCAAACTTAAGAATGTATTTTGGAGAGCCCATGACATTCTAAGACCCTTCATATCTACCGATTTACAGTTTGATGTGTCTACCTGTTGGTGGTTAACTCCGCGATCTTTAGTAGAATGAAGTCATTAACTGATGAACTGAAACTCTTGTTATAGTCGTAACGAATAGGTGCATTCTTACTTTTATTAATTAATTAGAGGTTTCAAATTTTATTCCTAAGCAAGTTGGTCCCCATCATTAAGCAAAGCCTTCTTTGGTTTATCGTCGATAAGAATGATACTATTATCAGCGGTGTCGTGTTTGCATATGGCACGAAGAGAAGAAGGGCTAGTACAGTACCGTGAAAGACGTCACTCTTCAGTGGTTGCAAATATGATGTCCCCTAACTCCCCCAGCTTGTAATGAATCCTCAAGGAAGTCTTGCATTCGGACAATTTACATTCTATGATTACCAAAGCCGTCAGACTTAAACAAGATAAGTGAAAGCAAAGCAATATTGTAGGCTATGGAAATGTCCGAAATAATGCCATCAACTGAGCAGTCATCATCCCAGTAAGCTCAGGTTCACAGCCAGAGAAGAGGGTTTCTGAGGAAGGAATAAGGTATTTTAAAGTCGTGCTGTTTCACTGCTTGAACTTCATAAATCTTCGCATACTAAATGACGATATCACAAATGATCCACACAAGCAGTTTAAAAGGAATTCCACCTAGACTAACATGGCGGTGGTTCCTAGTAGACTGTCTCACTCTGGTTTTGAGAGCGCTGGCTCGGTTGCTGTTGTGCCCCAGGCCATTGCAAATATTATTCGTGAATGGACTCCATTGAAAACACTAAAACTTGTGTGAATTAGGCACTATAAGCGGTCTCAGAGTACCCAAAGGTACCATTCGTTAACCAGCTTCTGAACAATTCACGCCTTAAATCGGCAATATCCACACCTCAAACTTTCGGTTGATCACGGAGCTAAACCCGGACTGGGTGACATCTCTGAATGTTAGACACCGTCATCTCACGGACACTATTAACTTGATAAGGGTTAACGGCTGCATTCCTTATGTTAATTGAGTCATCCTTTAGCGTCTATTTTTTCAGGGTCGCACATGGCAACGTAGCAATCTAACTCCTCATCATGAATTAGGGCATTTACACTTTTGTTTTCATTTTTCATCTGAGTAATTTATTGGCTTTATTTCAAGACTTACTGTGCCAGAGCTGCTGCTCACTTACTATCCTGTTATCCATACTGCTTAGGCTACCTTCTCCAATCGTACTTATGGTTATTAGATCGACAACTACATCAAGGAAGTTCATTTTCCATCGTACCACTCTCCTCCGTCGCCACGCCAAGATCATCCGTTACCTCACTTTCTGGGGAAACAACTATTACGTGTAAGCAGACTATCGGCCAGAGACACTGAAATTGGACCGGCTACAGGAACTCTTTGTCACGAAATTATTGCCCATGTAATTTCTTCCGAACTATCTGATTACAATACTGGTAACCATATGGACGTTTCAACTGACTCTTTAATTTTCGTCAATTTTCATCCTGAATTGCATATCATTGTTGCGACTTTCGCCTCTAGTCTGCTGGCCGATCCTTAGTAATTCTTTCCCACTGTTCAATCTTTAATGGTAATCCTTCTCTTCGTGGTGATGTGACTGTTCTGATAATGTGTTGCGTTACCCTAACAACGTACTGTCTGCTAGACTTGCTTGGTTTTTGATTCTTGTCTAATAACCATTTTTTTATTGTTTTCGGGGTATTCTGTGACCGCGCGTAATTGAAGGAAGTCCAGTGGTTATAGAGTAGAACTGATTTCCTTTGTTCAGACCATAGCACGCAATTCATGGTAACCAAACTCTTCAGTAATGGAATCAGAAGCTATTGAGGTTACAAAAGTGTACATAGCTGTGCATTAGGATAAAAATGATGAAAAAATAAAAATAAACAGCTTAATTCTGCCCAAAATATTTACACAGTTCATACTTTTGAGTGTAGTTTACTGCATAATAGTACCTCTTCATCCATGATCTTCAGGCTAAATAGCAGTCTACGGCTATACATGTGGTGCAGTGGTGTTCAGTATCAAGGGTAAAAGAATCTCCTATGACATTTTTCCTTCGTCACCGAGAAATGTGCGTCAGTTGGTTGAAAAGAACTAAACGTGTTCATGATTGCATTTGTAGACAGACAAACAAAATGAAATAGTTTGCAAAAACAGAAATGGAGAAAGTTTTAAACACTGTGTCGGATGGAAATCTAGGAGGCCAGCATATCCACGTAATTGTCAAATAGTCTCATGGTTATGAATAGTTATGTGGAGGCCACATTAATTGCGGTGGACTTGTATTAGTGACAATTCATGTACACACAAGACAATGCTAGCCCATCACAGCACTTATATGCTATCGAAAGTTATCTGGCGCATACACTTTGGCACCACATTCTGTAATTTCCACGGTTCATATCTTCCTTCAAAACGAGTAAACAATCGGGTTTCTTGGTCGACTTCTGTTGTTAAAATAATATGAATATTACAAAAATGTGTTTCCAAAGATTTGAGACTGGCGAAGTCTTCAATCAGATATCTAGGTTAAAAAATTAGAGAACAAGGGAATCTAATTGCTTCCTCGAATAAGACACGGAAAGGAAAGCTTGAAGTAAAATGGCATTTAGCTAATTTAACAAACATCGATTTCATTGGTTTCTTGGGACAAACTTTTAATGTTTGTAATTTTGTTCCAAGTCAATGACATATTGAACCACACACGTCCTCCAGTCCTGCATTAAGTCGAGGATATATATTAGTCTGAAGCCCCGAGTCCACTTTTCCAGTGTATTTAGGTCACTCAGCGGTCAGTACAAATTTTCTATCTTACTCAAAGCCAAAATAACAAGCGTAATTTGCCTAGTGCCAAAACCTGATTAATGGTACTGTGTCGAATTTTCAGTATTTATTAAAATGTTGCGTCTGTTTCATCTAATAACATTGAAAACAGTTGTAAAAATAATATCGCGGAATTCTTAATGGCAGTTGTCAATGCAGTTGAAGATTGAACGATCAACTCATGTTTGTTTGCTCAAAACCAGCTTCCCCAATTTTCGCGGAGGCATCAATACGACAGTCATCGTCTCATCGGTCGCTGTACAGAAAGAAGAGAAAAACATCGTCAGAAGTAATCTTATGATTTATTATTGTAATATTTGTTCACAGACCTTAGTTCACTTATTCTTTTTATATGTTGGTGTAACAATAAATAATCCTCCAGTCAACAATTGGTGTTTTGATTTTTTCGTCCGTTATAACTAAGCGTTTCTGAAATCTTCAAGGAACAGCGTGGGCCCGAGCGTAGCGAGAGCTGGGCATTAACGGTTTATGAGACGTGATTGACAGAAGCCAATAACCTGTCATTTTTGGAATTTAACGTAAGTCCATTTATCTTAGACCACTGACTTATGTCCATCAAAAAGCTATTAAATTCACAACAGTTTGATTGGGAATTAACAGGAAGCGAGATAGTCAGATCATCAGCGTATTTGCCGAATTTGATTTCATTTAAACGAGGTAAGTCATGTAAGAAAGGAAAAAGAAAAGGAGGGAGAACAGCACCCTGAGAAAACCACTTCAGTAAGCAAGGTAAAGGAAGATTAACCCTTATGCACAGCATAATGCATTCTATTTGAGAAATAACAACAAAACCAGTTAACAGCCCAAGGGTCAGTTTGTCTAAGGGAAAGCTATTTAACAAAAGACATCTACTTACTGAGTCAGAAGCAGATGTTTACTCAAGGAACGTGCAATGCACGTATTTGGCCTCTTTTTTCTTGGGAGGAAACAACGGTATGAAATAATATAGTGGCAACATCCAAAGTACTTCTGCCGTGCCTATTAGCAAACTGTCTGGGTTAATTACAACCTTTCAGATAGGGCACAATGTTGGGTAAGAGCGATTTCTTCGTCGATTTCAAAAAATGAAAGGCAATTACAATTAGTCTATATTTAACACTAATACCAAAACCTGATTTGAATACAAAGATGATTTCGTTGTCTTTCCACGCAGGAGGTACAAGTTTACTGGAGAAGAAAGTACTGAATGTGTTTGTAATTGGGTAACATAAAATATCACCATATCTCCTGAGGACAACAACGGGACCTAGCCACTAAGAAGGGTTAAAATATCTCAAACGTTTGAAAAATCAAGTGTTATAACCATGAAAGTCAACGACCTTGTTATTTGTTACTGGAGGTACAAAAACACCATCAAGTAAGCGTATGAAAGACTTGTTGAGGGTATTTACATCAACAGTTGGGACATTGATTCGTTGCTTACTACAACCCGTAATTTCACTAAACATTTTCCACATGTTTCTGGAAGTTTTATATTAAAAGGGACTTTGGTTGTTCGACCTCTGGATTTCTGATTTAATCAAGATGTCGAGAAATGCTGCTACTGAATGCCGATCAAATGGGCACTGCATAATATGTTCAAAATAATCAACGTGGCAGGTTATGCACAAAATTCTGCTTAAGAGACTGTATTCGTATGGGGATGGTGGGTCGCTAGACAGCAAGTACTGAATAATTTGGGTCTTGAAAATCTCTTCAACTACACACAGGAACAGAGGAGTGAAGCTGATTGGTAGGCAGCTGTTCATATCAGATATAGACCCATGTTTTTGTGTGTACAATAAAAGACTTCTTCCTGCAGGTAGGGTATATCCCATCACTTAGTGAAACTGAGTCTAACTTGATTAGGAGTAAATTCATGTAATTACCACCGTTTTCAGGTAAATGGAAGGTGTAACGTCTGGGCCATGAGTGTTATTAAACTTAGGATTTACAATAGCTTTATCGATCTCTTGTGTGGTGAAAAGAATGTCACTTAGATATTCGTCTCTTTTACGTGGGAAATCCACGACCCGAAAATTTTCCGAAGCGTACAGTCTTGCAAAGTGCTTGTTAAGCAGTTCACATATCGCCTCATTATTTTCGTAAGCAATCCCTTCTAAGTATGTCATTTTGGACAGTCTGTTTTGGAGTTTGTTACCCTACTTTTGAAGCGTTTCTCTACTTCTCCTGGGTCATTGGATGGCTGAATGGCCAGTATTTCTTTGTTTCTGTTGCTTATATTTTTCAACTCTTGAATTTTAGTGAGAAGAGATGTAATAGCAATAAATGATGATAAGTTATGACATCTGTAGCATTTTATTGATTGCCTTCATTAACGTCTCCTTAACTATGTCGAAACAAAATTGTTTGCGGTGAATTTGAATCTATGTATCTACTCAGGTGTGATGACTTTATATTGTACAAAAATTGTTAGAAACTTCTCCTAAGGACCCATCCGAGAAGTACGAGTTCCAATTAGGGCGTCTAATTAGGTGCTGATACAAGTCCCAGTCATGATGCATTTATAATCCCATGAGTGTCTCGTTAGCCTTATGTGTGCGTATTGTTCCAGAAAAGACGTTAAAAAACGCACCACCATGTTATGGTCACTACCTGGAAATTTATGTCCCCCATGTGCGTCGGTGGCACAGTGGTTAGGACTCTCGCCGACCATCCACATGGTCCGGGGTTCGAGCCCACGCCGACACACACCTGATATCTATGGTCAGCCTGCGAAATTTGGGCTACCGATATCCACGCTGAAAATTCCACACTTATACCAAAAATGTGGTGTGGAATCAAGCTGTAATCAAAAATAATTAAAAATAAAATAGTGTTCGTGAAAACAAATTCTAGGTTATTTGCATATTTAGTGGGTGTATCTATTTGTTGTATCCACCCGCCTGCGACGATGAAATTTAGATGGTTATAGTGATTTTGAGGTCCTCGAAGCAAAGGCTTTGATACTTCTGGCATATTGAAATCATTTTCAATAATCTTTTGGAGGATTTGCTAAACCATTGGGACAAAGGTGTAGTAAAAAAATCTGCCTGTCAATAACTAATGTTAATCTGTATTGAGTATAACTTTATTCTAGTTTTACTCACGACAAAAATGCTGACAAAATTACACAAATAAATCACTTACTTCAAATTAACACCTAATTTCGATATAAATCACGAACAAGATACGATGCCGCATACAACAAATTTATATGGAGGAATTGACTTCAGGCTTTATTTTTTCCCAAGTATCTGTAATCCATTCAAAATATACTTGGGTTTTTTGTTAATGCGAAGACAGTATTTCTATATTTCTAAATGTGCTCCACTGAATGACTAGTTAGCAGATTGTACTCACAAACTAATGTCAAAAAGGACAGCAGCCTTGTAATTTCACAATAAATCAAACTCATGTAATTTAAATAATACATATCCATGCCTGTAAAACTGGTGTGTCCTACATAGATAGGAATAAATAAATATATTATTGTCAGCCTCGTCTCGTAAACCGTCAATGCCCAGCTCTTGCTACACTGAGACTCACGCTGTTCCTCGAGGCTTCTCAGAAACGCTTAGTACAAACGGACGCAAAAACCAGAACACAGATTGGTGACCCGAAAATTCTTTATTCTAACACCAACATATAGCCAACTTTACAACTAAGGTCTATGAACAAATATTACAATAATAAATCACAATATTACTTCTGACGGTTTTGGCCTGACTTCTCTCTGAACAGCGACCGAGGAGACGATGACTGGTGTATTGATGCCTCCGCGAAAATTGGGGAAGTTGGGTTTGAGCAAACAACCATGAATTGATCGTTCAGTCTCCAACTACATTGGCAATTATACCATTTTGAAGGTTCCTGAGTATGTTATTATTCACCACGCCAGCTAACATGCATCATCAATGTTTAAAAGAATATATATAATGAGTAAGCACACCAACAATTATGCAGATACACGAGATATATATGTATAATGTAGGTTAACGGAATAATATCGACTATGTTTCCTCACTTACGTAGAGATAAAGTACACGGTACTGTACTAGGCACCAACAGTGAACATGATAATTAGAGGCTGCGCTATAAAAATATACATGGTAGGCTATTCATAAAACAATAGAACTATTCTTGTAAGACGATGTTCAGTTTAATCATGACAATGTTTGCAGCGATATTATTTGCAGGCAGCTCGTCACTCCAGCCAGTGTGAAGTTTAACTTCAAGTATTACCATATCAACAATAACTAGCAACGGGTAGTTTTCAGTTCATACGCAGTCATGAACCAGAATAATGGCGAAATATTCCATATAAAATGAACAATGAACCATGCTAGACCTGAAGATTATCCTTATATATGAATTTACTGAAATGCAAACATCAGGATAATTTGATTACTCCTTCAATTTACAGGTTTATTGGCACTGCAATGGTAGTGGAAGTGTCTCGTTTATATGTGTAAGCGTAGCATTCTAAAACTGTCATCCAGGTTCCCATCCAGAGAAAGTGGTTTTTTACATAGTATTTTAGGATTTGGCGTCGACAAGGATTTCAGATCTCGCCAGATTTTTTTCTATTTCGCTGGGTATTAACATTCTTTGTCATCATTCAGAAAGTTGAATACAAGCCAAACTTTTGAAAGGGGGAGTAGGCCTTCCAAGTTGTGGAGAACGAAAGTTTGATTATCCCATGAAAAGAGCCTCTCTTCAATTACGAGCGTCAACAGAGAATTTGATGCGATATGTCTTATCAGTGAACGTAACACGTGTAACCTGGTCTACGCTGAAGTGATGTATGAATACTCCATCTAGTGTGATACTGTGTCTCAGTGTTGACAGTATTTTCACTACCTAAGTGTATGAGAAAACCCCAGTCACGAGAAGTTATGCCAGTAGCCAATGCCGTTAGGGAAAGCAACAACGGAAACAGTGAGTTTATAAGCAAAGTTGGATATGTTTGAGATACTGAGGGCCTCTACAACACAATATGCTACAGCCACTCGGATCTAGCTAGTGGTTGGCAAATTCAGAAGGACCAGACGAGTAACTAAGTGTAGGCTACATTTCCTACACGCTTTGTAGGGCTTTCCTTATTCACTGAATTAACGCTCACCCGTATGCTTTCCTAGGTTCCCCGCTTCACTTGGCCGATGTCGCACTTTCAAAAAATTCATATGCAAAATCAGAATCAGTCTTTTGCAATTGTAGCGCCTGTCGGTCTATCATTTGCGTAACTGTTTGATAAAAACCTGCCTCTAAGTGTTGGCCATATTTTCAAACACTTGTGCTATTTTACTATAATCGTGGCCACTATTCATGGGCAAAATTGGTATTATGGTCGGGCGTCAGGGCTCAGGTTAGGTTATGGTCACGGATTAAGTTCACGGCGAGAGTAAGGTTTAGGCACCAAATGACTCAGAATCCACCGATATTCTCGATAAACAGGGGCAAGTATATCACGAAGAAGCATATTTTCACGATGTATAATAAGAATGGATCAAGTATGGTACACGTCGCCAATAAAGTGCAAGAGCAGGTCCCAGTTTTTCACAAGAGGATGTACTAACGTAAACCTTTCTAATTCTCATTTTAGATATGAAGAAATCCTCCAGTACATTTTGCACGATTACTAGAATTCACTAATCCTGATGAATGATTGACATTATGGTGAATATTATCTAATGACGATGGTCACATAACTCAGCATTTCAAATGAACGCTGAGTGCAATCTTCGTTACAAATTTCCCCTCAACAATATTACAATCCAGCCTTAAGACTTACCTAACATTAGCTATAAATCAGGGTGAAAATTTCTAGGAAGACTGCGATCAGAGTTCATTTGCAATGTTGAGTGACATGAGTGGCTGGTTCAATGTCATTTTACTATGATATCAATCCTTCCTCCTGCCCGCTTTATGATCTGATGTCAGGATGACCCTGATGCATCCCACTAAATAGTTAACGACATAAATTTACCAGGAAAACTCATAGACTAGCCTGATGGCAAAGTTACCAGGTTTCACCCAATTGCTCACTGAGTGTCTCAAGGTTATTAAGGTGGCCAAATTCTACAGGCACTTACTACGGGCAACTCTAGGGAATAGCAGCCCAAACCGAAACGACCTAGCGAACGGACAAATGACCTCAAGCAACCAATCAGGTGACTCTGTTTTATCCAGACGTAATTATGGGTGCTGTACACCTTTTTTGCTCCAAATTCGCTCCAGATATTGTTTCGATTACTGTTAGGAAAACGGGCTGATAGGAAGGTCAAAAAATTGCCAGTGTGGAGTTGGCATTCGTATGCAAAGATACAATAGGTGCATCGATGGGTGTATTTGTTGGTGAAATGAGTGCCGAACAAGAAAATCAGTCTGAGAACGTACGTCGTCCGTGTCTAATTTACCGATTCCTTAGGTACTTTTGACAAAAAGAAAATATAATCGAGGGAGATTGAGTGCGAATCAGCACTAGGTATTGGGGATATATGACACCAGCCTCCAGAAAGGATATATTGTGGCGATCCCTAATCGCATTGCAGGTGTATTATTACCTATTGTGAAGCGCTTAGTGCTTCCTGGGACGACTATTCATACAGATGA
The DNA here is from genome assembly GCA_944472135.2 of Trichobilharzia regenti. NCBI lineage: Eukaryota > Metazoa > Platyhelminthes > Trematoda > Strigeidida > Schistosomatidae > Trichobilharzia > Trichobilharzia regenti. The sequence continues at coordinate 77,895,096 of OX235264.1, forward strand.
ATGGAGTAGTTACAGTCAGTCATCGAATCTGGGCTGTATTCATCAAGTGGCTAACCATTCAAATGGTTTCCTCAATCCTTCTGATGGAAGTCACGCTAATTCCATCGAAAATTTCTGGAGTCACCTGAAAAACGTATCAGATCTGTGAATGTATCAAGAAATGAAATGATATACGGTTATCCCGATGACTTCGTCTACAAGACTTGGTGTAACACCAGTATCAAGACTCCTATGATAAACTGAGAGGTTTTTGCAACATATACGAGAACCTTATCCTTTGTAACTGTTTTTAACATTGCACTACTTATATACAAACGATTTTTTACAATTATGCGCCGTTTTTAAGCCCTCCGGTTGGTCGAAGTTGTCCTTGTCAAGGTCACTTGCGCGTTCATAGATCGCTTCAGATCGAGCTGCTATCCTTTATTTTTTACTTTTGATTACAGCTTGATTCCACCCTGTATTTTTGGTACAAGTATGGAATTTTCAGCATCGATATCGGTAGCTCAAATTTTGCGGGCCAACCATAGATATCAGGTGTGCGTCGGCAGGGGATCGAACCTCGGACCATGTGCACGGTCGGCGAGAGTCCTAACCACTGTGCCACCGATGCACAGTTGCACTTACTGCTGCTCGAAATTTAGCTTAGCCGTCCTGACTTACGTTCTCGGTCATTTATTGGCTGCTGTACCTCACCTTCACTGAATTTCGCTTGTTAGGCACATTACCCAATATTTGATATTAAAGTTTATGATATTCGTTGGGAGAACAGAAAGAAGGGCACACCTCCGATTTTCTGAACATGTGCTGAAAAGCCTACGTCTCAAGGGAACAAACTCTTATGGTAGCGCTATTACCAGACATTTCCTCGACACGGGTCATGAGGTGGAAATCGAGAAATCCTTCAAAATTATCAACAGACAAAGGAGCTCCATTCTCATCGAGTTTGCCAAAGCAATTTCTATCAAACGCTTGAAGCCAGATGTGTATTCAGAAAGAAGCAGTTATTAGTCTTTCCTTGCCTTGGTAACTGGATGTCTTTTTTCTCGCATCTGATTACGTAATCTTTCCCTTTAACCTCACCCTCCTTTTATAATCTGTAATTTCGCTTGTCTCTTGTTTCTATAATTTGAGTTCAACTCAACCTAACTTATTAGTCACTATGCATCTAACGCACATCTCATATTTATCATGTAACTCCTTAACCATTATATGCATGCATTTATTTTGTTTAAACATGTGTAAAAACTATATAAGGGCAATTTTCTGAGCACTGTTTAGTAATTGTGGAACTTTCTGTCTACTGACAACATGTAAAATTTGCAAGTATGTAAAAACATTTCTGTACTTAAACCTTATCATTTATTAAGGCTTTTAGCAGCTGGTGAGAAGCCAACGAAATAAATGATGGTACCGTATTCTTCTGCAGAAGCCACCGTTGTTCTTGCTTTATTCATATGCCTCAAAGAGCGGTAAACTTGGCTACAAGGTCACCTCAAGGTCAGTTGTCTAATCGATCACCTCTACTTTGTTTGAAGTAATAAGTGGCCTTTGGGAGGTAAATTAGTCTTTCAATGAGCTGAAATACTCACGGGAACAATATTCACGGGTGTAATGACAGCATTTATATATATATGGTGATGATCTTTAAGTTTCCTGCACTGTGAATGAGTACTGTTACTGATTGTTAGTTTTCTGTATGATATAAGGATAAAAACCTTAAAGAACGTTCTCTTAAGGCACCTCAGCAAACATACGTTTGCCTCGACATGTGGTAAATAAATAATCTTAAACAAATTCATCCTGCAGGAAGACATATACATGTCTATCGGATAGTGCTTGCCGGCACCTAAATTTTGGTAAGTGAAAAAAAGCTGTAAAATACCTGAATTTTTCGAGAATCACAACTTATTCCACTATCATTCGTCCATTTTATGAAATAGATCAAACTGGGTCAATTTCTTTTAGCGCGCTAAGTGGTGAAATGGTGGTTTCTGGTCTCCGGTTTTTCCTCCCACTCGCCTCTTGCAGCTTTGTTAAATTTCGAGCTGTAATATGTGGTATGTTAAGACTTCATGGAGTTATTCCTTTGGGAGAAATGCGAGATGAACTTAGTATAATTAATGTCGGATATATAAATTAAGTTAATAAAAATGAAAGGAGGTAAATAGAAGAATACTAGATAAGTGTCTTTGAAGATCACTCTCAGGATAATCCCCTTTGTTAGTCCCCAGTGTTTATTTTTTGGTATTGCGTAGTTTCTAGGCTATGTGTTATTAAATAAAATTTGTTTCTTTGCGGTGTTTTTGCCTCTGCTGTAATAGATAAGGTTGAGTACCATCCCACTCTCTGCGGTCGCCTAGTACTAGGTCGGCATGGTTGGTACTACTTAAGGGAGCTTAAATTTAGACGATTTCTCCTAGTAATTGTTTACGAACCAGGTTATAATCCACTTTTGACTACTTTTCACTGAGGCTTCAACTGTTGTCATCTCCAAAATTCTCCATCAGTTGATCTGTTTTATCGTGCTTAGCAGCTTTTAATGGAAACTTAAGTTCTTGAAGCAGTCCTAATAACAGATTCAAAGATGAACCGATTAAGTGTCCAGCTGTTATGATTTGATCATAGCCTCCGTACCGTAGCGTCACGGTGGTGCAAAGCTGTTGCTGATTTCATTTTGTTCTGCATGAAGCTGGTCGATAGATGCTACTAAATGCATGTTTCGTACTGCTAACAGTGTGGTGGCGTCATATCGAGTCTAAGAGTTCAGTGAATATCCGGTCCGTTACTTGTATGTTTCTTGATTGCTTATATCCTTATCCCATCTGAACAGTAGGGGGCAACCACTTTTATTATTATTATTATTATTCCCTTGGGTTCCTAGTGGAACATAGGGCTTCAACTGCTTCAGCGTCTCCACTTGCTTCTATCTTCTGCTGTACTTTTCACCTGCATTCATGTTAGTCCATACTCTTTCAACTCCTCACACGATCTCCTCATGTCACCCTTGGACGTCCCACTCTCCGCTTCCCTTTCGGGTTCCACTCGAGGGCCTGACGCGCGATGTCACCCAGCGACCTCCTCAGCGAGTGTCCAATCCATCTCCACTTTCTCCTGCATATTTGTTGGGCAATTGGTTCTTGTTTTGTTTGTTCCCATAGTTTCTTGTTGGTGATTCTTTCCGGCCCGGCCATCTGATCTTCATTATAGATCCAGCGAAGACAGTTGTTGATAAATGTCTGCAACAGGCTGTTGGAAATACCTGTTCTTTGTGACCCGCCCACCAAGTTTCTGATTCATATAGAAGAAGTGAATTGACGTTTGTATTGAAAATCCGGGTAGGAGGGTAGGTTCGTGAGTTTAGCTATATTTTTCTCCACCTCACTTCGCGTTTTAGGCGCTTAATGATACGTCTCACCACTTCGCCTTTTGTGAAGTATTTAGCTGGGAGAAAACTACTGAGTGAAGGGTTTATGTTCAAACTAGTTGGCCGATTCCAGTGAGACCGGGCGGTTGCCTTTTTTCTTATGTATTGTAGTGACACTTGAGTAAGCACTTCCATCATCCTCTTCTGCGTTAAATTGCGGAAGAATAAGTGGGTCATGTGGCCTTGGAGTTTAAAAACGGCTTTTGGAGTATCGCACGTCCCCAGTAACCATGTCTTTGACCTCCTACCAATGATGAAGCACTTTAGTCACTTGCTCCAGGGAGCTGGATTTTATTGCAATCCACCGCGGTAAGTTGACTGATATGAGATAAGTAGGGCTAGGGAACCTACAGATAGCAGTTGGCCACGACCTATACAGCCCTTATATGGGAGGACAGATACTTCAATCGCTGGACATCGTGGGTGCGTTTCTCGCTTTTTCCAAAGGTTATATACTTTTAGTTCCAGAACTCCACGCACGACTGTGGACGGCAGAGTTATGGTTACTGCTTCATCATTTGCCTTACTGTTTATGGCCTTATTCTTAGGTTAAAAGAGCTATATATCACTAAGACTTGAGAGAGTACGCTCACAACGTCTCGTAGCGTTATTCGTAATAGTGGTGGCTTAGATTGTGTTACTTGGTCTTTGTCGTATAGTCTATACAACTTGACGGACGGCGTACTAAGAGCAGTTTCTTAAGCATGTGTGAACATTTTGTTTGTTAAGTCCATATCTACCCATATGATATTTCTTTTTAATTGCTTAATATCTTCTTTCCAGTTAAAAGCACTGAAAACGGTCACTGTGACTTGTGAGTTTTGTTATAAGAACCTTCAACTAGTTAATCTTGGGTTTCAACCCTCCCCAAATTACCAAAGTTTCGGCCGCAAATTAGTGTTACAAACTGTGACACCATATCTTGTTCATTAACCACCACTGAGTCTCATTGATGTACTGATGTGAAACCCTACCGAAAGCTGCTACCTTGACGCGGTGGTCGGGCTTGAACACCGCAATGACCTAATCAAGCTATACTGGCTGAGACTTATGTCTCTTGAGGTTCTACCATGCCAGGCAGGTTGTTTGGATAGCGGTTAAACAAAAAGCAGCTACCCAATCCAACATCATGATCAATACAAATTCACAAAATTTCATGCCGGATCGGCCGTGGCCCGGATTAACAACGACCGCGCTTCCTGCTGCCGTGTCACAGGGCAGGAGTGATAAGTATGCTACTGAGGCACACCAAACAAAAGAGAACGAACAAAAACAGGCCGCGTGTGACCGGCCACAAGCAGTTGTCCCCTGGGCTCTGCGGTCACGCAACCAACTTCCACGGTGTGGGCAGCCGGGAAGTAACAATCGCCCTCACAATCCGAAACGCACACAAAACCTCTCTAATACTCACTTATCTTTGTCTTCATCTTCATCTCTATCATCTTGCCTTCCTTCCACTGATGCAACTCCTCTACTTGATGGCTCCTCACTCCCTCTTCACTCTGTGTCCACTAAAAACGACGGAAGCCAAAAAACCACCACCGATAGTCTCCTAAAGCCACGCCACCAATTTCATATAGGAGCATTTAATGTTAGGACACTTTGCCAAATAGGACAACAAGCATCACTAGCTAAGACCCTGGCATCCCGAGCCATTGATGTATGTTGTGTTTCAGAAACACGCATACAAGACCCAAGTGTGGTTATTCACCTAACCCCACCTGGCCAACAGGATGAATCTTCAAAATTCACCTTGAGGGTGTCAGGAGATGCCACAGCTAGTTCACGAGGATTAGCTGGCGTAGGGATAGCTTTGAGTACTAGGGCAGAAAAGACATTGCTTGACTGGATCCCGGTAGATAGCCGAATGTGTGCTGTCCGTCTGAACGGATCAGTAAGAAGGAGAAAGGACTGCACTACTCGCCGATGCCTTTTCGTAATCTCCGCCTACGCCCCCACTGACTGCAGTTCGGATGAAACGAAGGATGAGTTCTACCAAAAGCTGTCTAGTTTGGTGAGAAAGGCTAAACGCTCAGATATAGTCGTTCTAGCTGGTGACTTTAACGCTCAAGTAGGGAAATTGTGTCAATCTGAGAAGGATGTCGGTGGCACCTATGGAGTTCCGTGCCAGCGAACCGACAACGGTGACCGTCTCCTACAGTTCTGTTCAGATAATCATTTGTTTCTTGTAAGCACTAACTTTAAACACAAGGAGAGACACTGTTTAACCTGGCGACCCCCATCATCAAACCAACGCTGGACACAAATAGACCACATAGCAATAAGCTATCGTTGGCGTGGGTCGGTAGGAGATTGTCGCTCCTTCTGGAACACGTGTGTAGATACCGATCACGCACTGGTCCGGGCTCGTGTGTGCTTACGACTGAACGGACGTAGGAAACAGCTGGCGGTAAAACCATCACGTCCCCAGCTCGATCAGGAAACTAAATCCCTATTTGAGGAAGAACTAGCTAAACGCATATCTGAATTCGACAGCTGTGCTCACCCTGGAGAAGCCTGGAAGAATATTCAGTCAGCTATAGATACAGCTGTAAAAGCTGTGAATAAGGCAAATCCAAAGGTGAGTAAAAACCACTGGATTTCGACTGCCTCATCCGAACTGATAGATGCTAGAAGACTTATTCCGGCGAGCTCCGAATTCAATGAGGAGCGAAAGCTGCACAAAAGGAAACTTACTAAAAGTCTCCGCAAGGACCGTGAACAGTGGTGGGTGACAAAGGCGAAAGAGATGGAAAAAGCATCAACAATAGGCAACTCTTTAGACTCATCAGAGGATCGGGTGGGAGAAGGCAATTCATAAGTGAGACTATTTCTGAGAAAAATGGCTCCTTAATTAGCTCTCAGGATAGACGCCTTGAACGCTGGAAAGAACACTTTGAGGAACAATTTAACTTGCCTACAGCCACACTGAACCTCCCCGCCATCCAGCACACACCCGAATGGGATATAGACACTGGTCCGCCGTCTGTAAGTGAGGTCACAAAAGCTATCAGTAATTTGAAACGGAGCAAAGCGGCAGGACCCGACGGAATTATTCCGGAGGTGTTTAAATATGTGGGTGACATACTAGTATGTAGATTAACTGAGGTACTAGGAAACGTCTGGGAATCAGAGACAGTGCCATCAGACTGGGGTAAGTCACTTATTATACCGATATTCAAGAAGGGAAACAAGTCCTCGTGTGATAATCATAGGGGGATCAGCCTAACGAACATAGTCTCTAAAATCCTAGGCTCAGTAATCATGCATAGACTAAGCAGAACTCGGGAGGAACAGACGAGGGAAAATCAAGCAGGCTTTAGACCAGGTAGAGGGTGCATAGATCATATCTTCACTCTCCGACAGATCCTAGAACATAGACACACTTTTTGGCGTCCAACAATTGTCATATTTCTTTACTTGAAGGCGGCCTTTGACTCCGTGGATCGAAAGATACTACGGCAATGTTTGACTGTGAAGGGAGTACCAAGAAAGTACATTGCACTAATCAAGGCCGTGTAAGGGCTTATGGGGAATTGTCATCTGAATTGGTAACAACCAGTGGTGTCCGACAGGGATGTCCACTTTCCCCATTTCTGTTTAACTTCATCATAGATATGCTAATGGAAGTATCCTTAAATGAACTTAACGACTTAGGAATCGACTTTTTACCAGGGTATAGTCTTATGGACTTAGAATATGCAGATGACATAGTCCTGTTAGGGGAGGATGCTGACAAAATGCAGAGTCTTCTGAACACCTTGAGCAGCAATCTTCGTATGTTTGGCATGCGATTCGCCCCTGCAAAATGTAAGATGATGCTACAGGACTGGACTACGTCAACTCCTAGCTTAGTGATAGAGAGGGAAGTGATAGAACATGTTGACCACTTCACCTATTTGGGAAGTTGTATCAGCGCCAACGAACTGATTGGCGACGAAATCTCAGCACGGATCCAAAAAGCTCGAGCTGCTTTCGCTGACTTACACCATCTCTGGTGTAGGCGTGACATCCGGCTATCAACCAAGGGACGTGTGTACTGCTCAACAGTTCGCTCCGTCCTTCTCTATGGCTCTGAAACATGGCCAATACGAGTTGAAGACATGAAAAGGTTGACTGCTTTCGATCATAGATGTCTGCGATCTCTTTCTGACGTTAGATGGTATAATAAGGTAAGTAATGTTGACGTTAGGCGTAGAGTGTTGGTCAAACAGGGAAAATCAATCGACGAGGCTATAAAGTTACATAGATTGAGATGGCTAGGTCAGGTGCTGCACATGTCTGGATTCAACATAGAACTTGGCACCGAAGTGCAGCAGTTCGAGTTGCCACGTTCCAAATAGCACACAGAGGTAACAAGAAGATGAGTAAAGAGAATTAATAGAGTTTGACAAATATAAGAGTGAAACAGAGTGGGTAATGGTAGAAAGGAATATGAAAGATTACAGAGATTGAATACATCTGCGCCATTGACAACGATTTTGAGCCATGTCACCTATTGTCTCCAGCCATTGATTCCTAGAGTCCCGAGGGCCCCAACCCGGGAGTCTGCATCTCCCTACCTGACTCAGTTTAACTGTCAAGGATTTCATGGATTGATGCCATGTTTTTGTTTGGCCACCACTGGCTCTTTTCCAACCTGAACCTATATCAGCTAACAATGCCCGTCGGGGGAGGCGGTGGTTAGGCATGCGCACCACGTGACCTAGCCATCTTAGTCTATGTAACTTTATAACCTCGTCGATTGATTTTCCCTCTTTGCCCAACACTCTACGCCTAACGTCAACATTACTTACCTTGTGAAACCACCTAACGTGAGACAGAGATCGCAGACATCTATGATCGAAAGCACTCAACCTTTTCATGTCTTCAACGCGTATTGGCCATGTTTCAGAGCCATAGAGAAGGACGGAGCGAACTGATGAGCAGTACACACGTCCCTTGGTTGATAACCGGATGTCACGCCTACACCAGAGATGGTGTAGGTCAGCGAAAGCAGCTCGAGCTTTTCGGATCCGTGCTGAGATTTCATCGCCAATCAGTCCATTGGTGCTGCACATGCCTAACCATCGCCTCGCCTCCCCCGACGACGGGCATTACTAGCTGATATAGGTGCAGGTTGGAAAAGAGTAAGTGGTGGCCAAACAAAAACATGGCATCAATCCATGAAATCCTTGACAGTTAAACTGAGTCAGGTAGGGAGATGCAGACTTCCGGGTCGGGGCCCTCGGGACTCTAGGAATCAATGGCTGGAGACAATAGGTGACATGGCTCAAAATCGTTGTCAATGGCCAGCGCAGATGTATTCAGTCTCTGTAATCTTTCATATTCCTTTCTACCATTACCCATTCTGTTTCACTCTTATACCTGTCAAACTCTACTGATTCTCTCCACTCCTCTTCTTGTCTACCTTTGTGTTCTATTTGGAACGTGGCAACTCGAACTGTTGCACTTTGGTGCCAAGTTCTATGTTGAATCCAAACAGAGACAGACAGACTGATATGAAGTATAAAAATCTGAAGCAAAACTCAATCCTCATCTATCCTTTTTGTTTCAAATCTTGATGTGATTGCTTAACGAAACTCACAGTTTTCAGTTACTATTTGTATCCTAAAATCTGGTGAAACTGAATTTCCTCTGCGACTTCTTATGTCGTTCTTTTTTTTATCCCTAATTGCGTCTGGTAATTATGCGGAATTTCGCACCTTGAGAATCCATACAATTCAAACCAATAATTGTTGATTTTCTGCCTTACGGTTGGAAATTTTTAGTAGTTTCTTCCGTCATCTACACTTTATCCGGGCGTTCCAGTTTGTATGTGATCAAACTCGGCTTGATCCAGATTGGAACGCTGATATTTTGAAGCTCCTTAGTAGATTCTAGGTTATGACACGTGTTGAATGTGATAAGTGACATAATTTTACTTTTTGTTGCATTCTTGATTCTTTTTATCAAGGAACCTGTAATTTTTCCCAACAAATCATCTTCACTGAGCTATCAGCAGAGTTGCTTTTTGCTGAATTTTATGACAGTTAAACATGACAGTCCTGGGTGAAGACTGGTTCGCTGTGGGAGATATATATTTCAGGTATTTAATTCATTGATTTCATTTTAATGGTGTTTTAGAAAGCTGCGTCTGTACGACATGCCATGGGGAATGGGGTTTTCCCTTTCTCAGTTCAAAATGTCCATTTGCCAGTATTCTGGTTATATTGGTAAAAGATGTAATTTTCACTTAACCTTTACCTAGCGATGTATTTGGATGGTCAAGCTGGTGCGAAACCTGTACTTCAAATCTACACGTCATCAGGCAAGCTTGTATCTCAACATGTTGTGAGTTAATTAATTCGTTTATAATTTGTTAAATGTTACTTTCCATCATTAAACAATTCTTCTATTTAAATTAGCGAGACAATAAATTCAGATCAGATGTTATAATAATTTTTATTCCTATCCACCTTTAACATGAGGCGCTATTTCTACACTTGCTTCTCTATCAGTTATAACACTCGACTAGTGGTAAAAATTGCTTATCACAGGAACTAAGTGTTACTGTACCAGTCAGAAATATATTCGTTTGTGGTTGTCTTAACGACATCCGAAATTGTAAGATTAGAAGTACCTGCTAGTTTAGGGCTACTAATTGTATTATCTTGGTAAAAATTAGTGTTGGTTGGACAAACAAATAGTGAAAGTTAGATGTTCACATGTGACAACCAATATTTGTAGCGATGCAGCCTTTGTCTTATTGAGAGATGGCAGTGAGTGGACGCTTATGTTTTCCAAATGAAATAAGTTGTTACTGATAAGCAAAAGTTGTGATCGAGTTAATATGACTGTACAATGTTTATTATGTGTCGAGACAGTCACTTAGACAATACAAAGAGAAATGGCTCATGAATTAATGATTAATACGTCATTTCAAATTTACTTATTATAATTCATTTGGCCATGCTGTCGACCCACTCGTGCTCAAACTAGGCAAGCATGCATTATGGGTCATAGATGTTAAGAAACTCGGGAATAATCTAAGCGGCAATCCTAACCAAAACTTTTGACTCCCATCCTTTTCTCTCGAAAGTCCCATCACATTATGTTGTACTCATTTCCCGCCACAACTATGCTCTTTCAGTTAGAATAATTTTTGAAGTATATCACATACTTTTGTATTTGTGATGACTTGTGCCATTTATTAGGCTACTAATAGGTGAATAAAAAGCCATCAAATAAAAAAGCTCTTTTTATGCTACAAATATGTTCAGTCTCGCTTTATTTTCCGAATTGTTCTAAAATTTCTTCGAGTTGTGGAATCGTCATATTTAATACTCATTGTTCTATTGTCATATTAACCGCATTATTCCTATTTGTTGCAACCTTTGTTCAAAGTATTGTTCGAAGACTTTCTGAATATATACAGTCAATTAGTGTCTTACCTTCGTATTCTTGTCCTCCACGTCATCCATATTTGTTGCAAGGATTTTAGCTCTAGTTAGCAAATTTACAACTACTTCTGTTCTTATTGTATAAACGGAGTTAAAGTGTAGATGGTTATCGTAGTACTTTAGCTTCCTACATACAATAGTTTTAAATATTCATCTTTCTGAATAAATAATTTTAAAAAATGGTTTAAATTCTCTTCATACCACTTTTTTTCAACTGCGTTTTAGAAAGTTTCCTTACTCAACACTCTTATCTTTTGTGGATAATAATTTTCGGCTAATAGACCTTCATTCCTTACAAGTTCATTCTTTACAGTATCAAGTGAATCAGATACGCGAGTGCTTGTAAAAATAGAAATCACATAAAAAGTTACTATAGTGTCTTCTTGCTGAGTAAAATATATCCGTATGCCTTTAAATTGTTTCACTCTCCTAATAATGAATGAAATATCATATTGAAATATTTTTAATCTTCATAAATATTTTGGTCATCTCTACGCCCAGATTCGTAGAGTCGATGATATGTCATACAGGAACATCCATCTTGTGGTGTTTTGGTCTACAGTTAAACATTGCAGCCTAGGTAATTTCACTACCAAATGAAAGTCAAGTTTTATTTTCCATCTTCAGTTTTTACTCCCTCCATAAACTATGTGTTTCGGCCTTCATTATATCATGTTAGCCGTATAAACAATTGCTTCTTGTGTATATGGACATAATTCCGTGTTTTGGAAAGCTTTCTTATTATAATCTTCTTTAAGTTTGTGTGTCATGTTATCTTCGTCAGCTCTAGTCATGATTATGTTTGTGACAACTGACACAATGTATATGGCTTTTTAATTAGATATATGCATCAATATCTGTTCTCTAAGTGGCGTAAACTCTATTAGCCTCAGCGATTTTCTTGATCTGCCGAAATTTAAATCCATTTAAAGTAATATCTTTCGTCTTCGTCAAGTAGTCAGCTGAATACACCGGAAACTATGCTCTCGTTTTTTCTTCATTTCTCGAACTTATCTCATTTAGGGTACCAATTACTTGGACTTCTCAAGTTATACCCTCAATCCTTTACGCAATCTTTCTCACGATTAGGAACGTCCTCATATTAGGCTTTAAGCTGCTGAGAATTTATACGATCTGTTAATCATTTGTACGCTTATTCTTTTGTTTGAGACTCACCCATAGATGATGGATAAAAAATTCAATTTTTTTTCTTTTAGTGGAAGGATGCGCCTGGTGTATTAGTTGGCTGGACTTTATCAGAAGATTTATTAGTTGTACAAAAAACTGGATTCACGACAGTTTTGGATCTTCAAGGGAAATTTATTCGTCGTTTCAGTATGGGACCTGAAGCTGAGGAAAGAGAAATAATCAGTGCTAAGCTGTTTGTTATGGAGAGTGTATGTGAATTTCTATTATCGATGTATAGCTTACTTGTTATTTTGCTTCACTCAGATTGCACCTTAGTGTAATAATATTACTAAAGATTAGCTCTTGAAAGTACACGGACATTTGATATGTTGGGTCGCATCTGCATATACGTTATTTTCTTTTAAGTTTTGAGGGGCATAATTCGTCAGAATCATTGATTGAAGTCATTGCAAAGTACAAGTTTCTGTTAGCTTTGTAGTGACAGATCTAACTCTGTTTTTACTGAAAATGAGTTTGGCGCCATCGAATAATAGGTTTTGTGATCTAGAAGGTAACCCATTAATTGTACGACCAAACGTCCATTAGTTAGTAGGCTTAAAATTACCAAGTCACCTGTTAAAGTTTTCCGTGTATAAGACTAACAGCAGCGTCGACTGTTAGGTTTTTTGATACTATCTGGTAATTTAGGCTAATATAGGACGACCAGGATTTTAATACAGAGTCCACCAAGTAAAAGTCGAGCACTGATACTGAAAAGCCATGGCCCTACTAGGTTCCAGGACTATTCTCCTTCGATCATCAATTAATTTCAGTCGAAACTGGCTAAGATTAGAAACTATCAAAGTTGTGTTTAACTGGTTAGTTTTCACTAACTAATGATGTCTGTGTTTGTCATACTTCTTTAAAACTTTGCTTTACTTGGGTTTATCAACGGAGCTAGTCTTCGCTTCATTAAAATACAATATTTATTAAATTTTAAGTATATTGCACTCAGCACGTTACTGGAAGGGGATATTTCCTAACTAACCAGCTTTATTTCGTTTGTATACAAACTACATAGCAGATCATAAATGTTCAATACTTAAATAGCTTAGAGTGGTTCTGTTACTACATTTCTTACATTACAAGTTAATTAGTATTAGACTACATCAGTTTAAAGATGTGTACTAATGATGCTTAGATAAAGCATGTTCCAGTCTTCTGAACTTATGTAATTTTATTAGTTTTCAAAAAGTTTAACATTAATATTATAATAGCTTTATTCTGAACATGCTTATATACAGTACAGAATTTTCAAGTAAAACAGTAGTCTACAGTATATCACTAGACGGAATTTCGTTCTGCCTGAGACGTGATCCTACCCTCAAAGTGTTTATCCCTTCAAAACAGATGAAGCAGTACTCTGCAGAGAATTGGAGAATGCATGTGAGCGGAGATCGCTTTACAAGAACGTAAATTGATGGTTAAAACAAGGTATTATTCAGTAAATTTGACTCATTATGCTTTGTGAAAAAAATTAGATAGCCCAATAATTATTTAATCAGGCCATTATTCCATCAAATTGTTATCCGTGTATGTTTAACTTTTGAATGGTTAACAATAGTACATGAATGTATCTTTTATTTACCAAAATATTTGTATTTGAGAACACTGTTTATTGTTACACATGATTTTGACATTGCACGTATGTTTTTCTAGAACACAGGTATAGCTGTTCTTACTGGTGGAAATCACATTTTTCTGACAACTAGCATTGAAACGCCACGAATGCGACGTCTTGCTGAATTACCTGGACCCATGCAATCTTTATCACAATGGAGTATTATTACAACACCTCTTGATCTGGGAACTACCGATTCCTTTCGAAGTCCATGGTTGTTGATTGCACGCAAAAAGAATTTATATCGAGCAAACTTTGGAACAGTTGAAAGTGTAAGCTCATGTAACTAATTGCGAAACATTCCGTTTACTACCAAAAATTAAATTTCAACTTACTTTTGTGAATTTCTAGGTTAGTGTTATGACTATTGACGATTTATAACTCAATATATCAGTGTATAGAAATTTGATATTTAGAGAAAACATTTATTTAAAAAAATAATTAATTAAAACTAAGAGCTTGTAATCCACCGCATAATCGAGCAAAGTTCGAGAGAAGAATTAACGCTGGTCGAACTTAGCCTACTGAATTACAAATCGTGGTTTCAAAAATTCACCACCTAAACACTCTTAGCCCTGATTTTGACATCTATCGTGTAAGTAGTAGAAGATTACATGAGGACTTGTTTAGATCCAGCAGTTTTTCATATTTAAAAGTCAATCTCTGAAAATGACTTCCTACCATGGTTAGTGGCATCGTTCTACCGCTCACTACTGAATCAGTCATCTTGTTTTAATTGAAATCTTATTAACTACCCCCTGTGTTGGCCAAAAACTCATAAATATTAGTACACGAACATGTCTGACCTTGTAACTTTTCTAGGCTCACACTTTTCATATTCACATAATAATGGATTTCAGGGTGATCAGTGATCATCAATAACATCGTCCCGCTAAAAGTTTCAAACATTTTCAGTCAATATTCGAGTTATGAGACTGACTAAATTGCAAAATTTAGTGTTTAGTTTTTATGTGTTGTACAAAACTGAAGATGTTGAGTGGATTCCCCGTTGTTTAGTGGAAATTCGTGACCACTGGCGTGGTCCACCATTTCGGGTGTGAGGCACATTGGCTGGTAGCGGCTCTACGTACCGTGAGTTGGCATAAATCAGAGCTTATGAGTAATTGGGTTCCATCCTAGTGACTAAATGGCTATATGCATTTCTCGTAACTTCAATCCGTGGTGGAGTAGTGAGTTCGTACTACTGAAAAGACAGTTGCTCAGTACTCCCGGGTTTTCGATGGTTTTCCCAATGAAGCTGATTGGTGATGGATCTAACTTGAAAAATTGTGTGTATGTTAAAGTAGAGCGATTGATGAGGATCTAAATGAAACTACTTACACGCATAAGTGCATTGGACAACGTTCTTCATACACTTATAAACCTGTTAATAAGGTCTTTATTTCTTTTACTTAATTAGATTGACTTGTCGAGACTTACAAATTCAAGTGGTGATGACATTCGTTTACTATCGATATCGTTAAATATGCAGTTTGTTGCAATTTATTTAAACAATGGTGAATTGTTAATTACAAATACCCGATTTACTGAATTACACTCACATATTGATCTTACACAACGTATATCAGTAATGCTAATGAATAGCAGTGATTCACTTAGTCAACGGTCAAATGAATTGAATCATCCTAAAGCATTATTGTGGTTGACAAATTCAGCTGTTGTTCTCCAGTGGGATAATTTAATCGCCATTGTTGGTGTACAATCGGATATTTATGAAGCATTCTATGCAGATGATATATTCCTATCACAAGAGGTAAGTAATATTTTAAAGCATAGGTTATTTCTTCCTTCTTTTCTCACTGTTTCTTACTTATGATCAGCAGTTTTGGAGTGGTTGTGGTTTTCATCAAAAATTTGCTGTTTATTTACATGCTTTATGGTAAGTTTGCCTAAATATATACAGGTAACAGCAACTTGATTATCAGTTTAGATCCGAACACACCAGAATATCTTGCTGTATAGAACTATACATGGTTACAAGTTACCATATTCTTATATTATTATTATTGTTTCCCTTAGTTCCTAGAGGAGCATAGGGCTCCAGCCGCACGTCTCCATTGCGTTCGGTTCTCTGACAACATTTCCACTGGCTCCACGTCTGCCCACATGTTTTCGTCTCCTCTTCACATGACCTCCTCCATGTCACCCTCCCACGACGACCAACTCGCTGCTTCCCTTTCGGGTTCCACTCGATGGCCTGTCTTGTTATGTCACTTGGTGGTTTCCTCAGAGTATAACCAATCCACCTCCATTTCTTCCTGCATATTTGTCGCACAATGGGTTCCTGGTTGGTTCGCTGACAGAGATCCCTGTTGCTGATCTTTTCTGGCCGGCCATCTGATCTTGAGTATTGAGTGAAGACAGCTGTTGATAAAGGTCTGTAGTTTGTTTGAAGTGCTCTTCACGACGCGCCAATTCTCTGATCCATAAAGCAGCACTGACTTCATACTGGAGTGGAAAATCCGTATCTTATTTTCATGCTGAATGCTATTGATCTCCACACAGACTTTGAGAGTAATAAAAGCTTGGCTTGATTTCCCGAACCTTGCTTTTATACCTCGTCAGTTCCGCCCTTAGTTGAAACGATGCTTCTCAGGTAGATAAAGGAGGTTACCATATTCATTATGAACATATTACGTCTTATTTCTGGTGGTCAACTTCTCTTCTTTATAACCAGTTATTGATTAGTCTTAATATATATTTATTAGAGCTATTACGAAAAACAAGGAAAGTGTAATTCAATGAAGTTATAAATTACGGTGATGTAATCGGAAAAGACAGGAGACTTGGTACGGGATGTTTATTTGCAATTTGATGATATACACATACAGGGAAAATATGCATACCTTATTTCAAAATTGTCGCTTGCACACATCTTCCGTGTCGTGCTACTTCTCTCCTTCATATTGTATCTCTTTGTCTACTTCTAGTGTCTCCCATGTTTCATCGCAATACTGGTGATTCATTTTCGCTCTTTGATGTCAAGTCTATCATTCCTCTATTTGATACTAATGTGCTGGTGAAAGTCTCCTCATATACCACTGATAAATCTTGTCAGTGGGACACACCACATTGAGACTTATGAAAAGCATAACAATTTATTTCACCGTATGCACTGGACCAAGGTCAAAAAGTAGACATCTAATATTAAACAGACTGAAAACCTCCATATTTTGTTATAAAAGAATGATGTAACAGCTAAGGAAATCTTATTTTTTTTCAGTACTATAGCTTTTAAGAGCTATACAAACACACTTATATGATCAACGCGAGAATACTCTAATGTATCATAAGATTGTCATATAGTTAAAAGCAACAGTCTCACAGAGATAAGGAAAAGTGGAGAGTAGAATTGAGAGAAAGAATTATGTTGTATAAAATACAGAAAATAAAAACTGTCAATAAATACTGTACGAAGGCTGTGGTCTATTTCTTAAAAAGCCTTGGGTTCATTGAATTGTGTAAGACTTTTGATTTCTATCAGTCCAGTTTGATGCGTCTGCCTTTGCTATTTCTAAGCATATTTTATTCGTTCTAAAGTAGACAGCAATCACTTCCTCATTGAATTCCAAAGTCGAAGTACGGGATTTGTTGATGCAACCTGTGTTACACATTCGGCGCCTATTAAAGTTGCTTTTCAGTAGTGATGACTCTGAATGACCTCCAGTACAAAAGATAAGAAGAGCATTATTTTATTTTCACTTTACTCTTAACCAGGAAACAGTTTATTACATCATTCAAAGTCTATGTTTACTAAACAATATTGTGACAGCAGAAGGCAAGATACGGAAACTAAGGTATATTTTCAACTGATATATATATATATATAGTTTATATTCTGTAACCAATTTCTGAACGTGTGATTTTTGTTTACGTTAAACGACATGAAATAGAATGTTCAAATATATACATAGTATTCTGTTGCTAATTCATTATTGAACTGTGGGAATAGTATTCTGACGTTAGCACCAACAAATACAATGATTCTTACTTTGAGAATAATATTCCGTTGGAACACAATGTCTGCATCACACCACCACAATATGATTTTATTAAAGAATCAACCATCTCTAGGTTTATGAGATTTATTTCATTGCAGAGCAGTCTGCAAAGATGTAACTGTTACACTATGATGTATTTTAGAAACTTCATTCCCATAAGTTTTACTAGGCTTAGAAATGAACTTAGTGTCAATGATAAAGGCAGCAGTAAAATAAATACCTGATTAAGCATGCTAATGAGAAAAAAAACTACACACTGTATCATCTTACAATGCACATTAATGTACTCTATGTCTTGTTTACTTTTATTCATATTCTTGTATTTAAGAAATTGCTGCATTAAATTGGCGATATAAAAGGTTAGAGGATAACTGAGGATAGCTATCACTAGTTTTTTCACTAATAAAACAATTATTCAAATAAAATATCTCATGTGTTAAGTTTTTTTAATTGTTTTACGGAATTTGAAAATTTCACATTTCATTCT
The DNA here is from genome assembly GCA_944472135.2 of Trichobilharzia regenti. Taxonomy (NCBI): domain Eukaryota; kingdom Metazoa; phylum Platyhelminthes; class Trematoda; order Strigeidida; family Schistosomatidae; genus Trichobilharzia; species Trichobilharzia regenti. The sequence continues at coordinate 77,913,283 of OX235264.1, forward strand.
TTATAATATTCATACAATTTGTTTTAGATTGATGGAATTCGCATTATAACGCCTACATCACATGAACTACTACAACGGGTACCATCGGCGCTTGAATCATTAGGACGGATTGGCGCATCATGTCCAGCCACTTGGTTAGTGTCAGCTTATAAAAGTTTGAAAGCAAACTGTGGACGTACTAATGATTATTTATTACCTATTAAACAAACTAATCAAATGATTGATGCAATATCTCATTGTATTGAAGCAGCTTGTCATGCCACAGTTGATTATGCTTGTCAACAAGAATTACTTGAATCTGCTCATCTTGGTCGTATATTGTTACTGGCTATGTTTAATACGACGGATACTACTGCAACAACTACTAGTGGTACTACTGCTACTACTCCTGACAATTGTTCAGTGGAGGCTAAAGTAAAAGAGCTGTAAGTGCATGCTTTCTATAAGTTATTCTTTATATCTGTTACATATTTATTCTTCATCAGGATTTATGACATTCATGTTGTTCTAGTAGACTTGACTAGACACTAGCTGTGACTCCATCGGGTAAGAAGAAATGATGACAAAAACAAAAAAAGTCATCCTCAAATTTATTTAGTCCATTTTATCTTCATTTATGAAAATATTTATGCATCATGAATATAAATATCATGCAGTAATTAGTTTCACTCGCTGGACAGCTATATTCGTTTGTATCTTTCACCATTCTCGTAGCACTCTAAAATTCATCATTTTACTATAGTAATAATACTGAATTATAATATTAATTTCAATCACACGAAGTCTTCTGTTTCATTGTTTGTTAACTTTGCCTTGCTTTTCAGTGCTGATCATGCAGCTAAAGTTTGTCAGACATTACGTTTACTAAACAGTTTAGCTGTTCCTTGGTTTGGAATCGCTCTAACATGGCGTGAATTCCGTGAATTAGGACCAAACAAATTGTTTGAGCGTTTGTTAGTTCGTCGGCATTATCCAATTGCCATTGAACTTGTTCGAATTCATCAAAAGCACAAGTGGCCAAGAAGCATTCTTGAAGAAAGTCAGGGAAATTATGGAACATGTACATTTTCACATCTACTTGCTCACTGGGCGTGCAACAGCTCTATAACATCATCGGGAGCAGCCGCACTGATATCAGAACGTGTGGCAGCTATCGTTGATAAATTACTCAATGATTCCCCAGAGAGTAAATCGAATTCCAGTGGTAATCGTGTCAACTTCTTTAATACTCCTGTTTCACATCTGGATTTCGCCGATGTTGCCAGTCAAGCTATTTTAGCTGGTCGCGAGACGGTTGCAGAACAAATATTAGAGTATGAGCCACGTGCGTGGCGTCAAGTGCCATTACTTTTAAAATTATCACGTTATAATCGTGCATTAGTTCGAGCGGTAGAAACAGGCGACCCTGAATTGATTACTGTGGTCGTAGTAGCATTACAAGAACAAGGTAAATTACCGCCAGCAGATCTTGCCATGGTACTTCGCCGACATCCAATAGCTCTTGCTATCTATCAGGAAACATTAGGCCAAGTTGATCATTCGTCATCTGATTCAGAAAATTCAACACAAACTGCTCTTCTCACCTTTAACCAAGAAAATGATCGTGCTGCAGAAGCTAAAAAAGCTGTTCTTTCAGCTTATCGGGAGAATGTAAGCATTCTTTAAACTTTATTTTCACTGTATTTTTCTTGCTTGAAGTTAACAAATATTTAGAAGCTAAATGACGTAGTATCTCCAGTTTAATAATACTTATTACATAGCTGCCAAGTAACTCGTTGCTATCACAAGATAATCGCCTTGAACATTTGTCAACACCTGAAGTCAAATGACTTGCACAATATTCATTATGTTCACTTGTGAAATAATCTTACTGTGGGAGGGCCCCTCAATTTAAAAGCGGGAGACTTCCTACTTTCAGCGAACGTTATTTAATCTTTTCGAAGGATGATGATATATTTATAAAAGTGCGTTTTCAGTCGTGAGTCTCTGTGTATCCTTTCAGGTGATTATAATAACAATGAATAGTTCTAGGTAACATCCTCTGACTAGTTGAAGGTTATTTAATTTAATTGTATCCGGAAGTTAAATGAAGTTTCATGCCATAAAAAAGTAGTTGGGTGTGTATACCCTTTGAAAAATAAGTCAAATCCCTGAAGTACTAAAGTGTTTGAAGAGTGAAATCTGTTATATCTCTCTATGACGGTGAGTAAAAAAAACAACAGCGGATCAGCTATGAGTTATCTAACTCTGGTATCTTTTCTCTTCATCTTCCAGTATGCTTAATACTTCACTAACACATTCTACGTCCTGTGTATTTACCGTGTAGTTTGTAAGATGAATAATAATTCGTAATAATTCTAAGTGATTTTTATCATTCTTTGTTACTATTTATTTCCACTAAGGAAAACTAGGAGCTCATTGCTACCCGAAATCAGCATAACAACATTGGACTTATTACCAAACGTCATCCTCAATTTTAATAAAAACATATATGGGTAAATACCCACATTTCCTAATTTGATTAAAATAATTAATTTGTTGACTCTCATAGGTGTTTTATTTTATATCTATGGGTCATTGAATCGGGTCCCAGTGACTTAATGGTCTACGAGCTCGCCTTATAACCAGAAAGTCCTGGATTCGAACCCCGGTGGGTGCGTACCGCTGTAGAGCCCCAAACTAGGACGAGACAGCCGTCTAGTACTCCCAGATTTTCCAATGATTCTCTAACTAATATCAGCTCATAATGAAGTCATCCAACCGATCAAACAAAACCAATACTTGAAAATATGTTTATATGAGTTATTTCTGAGTAACTGACTCAGATCAAAATTCAAAATAGAAATTTAAAGTCTGTTGGCAGTTGGAAATTCGAGTGGCTTATTAACTCGATTCTTATTCAGTGATAAATGGCTTAGACACACGACTTACAGCTATTTGGCCCCATGTTTAAGTCCCGCTCCACTTACTTCAGCTTGAAAAACTGGGTAGTAATAATCAACACTCACACAATAATTGTAGTTCATAGCGTGATATCTGAAAAATCTAATCCAAACAACTAAGTTCAGTAATAGGCAAATGTTAATGTTATGGTTCATTGTTCGGGAAATATTTAATTCCTGCCTTTTTACATTAAAGCAGATTTACAAAACTTCTGTAAATTTTATTTTATAAAAGTGATGTATAAACGTCACTAAGTGTCTAGCTTATTTTAATTTCAGAGTTTGACTTCAAGACTGACATTGCTACAGAATGCTGAAGAGATTTATCGACAATTGAAGAATGATTTTATGGCCCAGGTAAAATGTGTCAACTTTTTCCGTGTAGTAATTGTGTTATTGAAAATATTTTCAGCGATTATGTTACCCAGGTTATTTTAGAATTTTATAGCCATTCCTATGTATTAAACTAATACAACTCAGCACTCATAAGCAAGTGATTGCACTACTAGACAATAATACCGGACCTATTGGATGAGAGTTACTGTTAAAATTTTATTGTCATAACTTTGATAGATAGTATAAAGTTGTAATCTGTAAATGAAAATCATGAGAGTCTACTAAAAATTCACAAAATGACAGTCATACTGTTTACTAGTTACATGGTAAGTGTGCTTAAATTTTTGACTGAATACTTCATATGCAACACTAACGTTGAAGTTCACGTAAATGTTTTTTTTTCTTAAAACAGTAATATGCGTGCAATGAAATAAGCATACTTCATAAGCCTAGTGCATTGAATCACACAGTGAAGACTTTTTTTCAACTGTTAACTATCAAACAATTTAAGTAAACCGCTATTTGACACTCTTCAATATTTTAAATATACAGTATATTCATTGAATGTGAAAGGAATCTTCCCTTCCGACTACTGAGAATTAGCTTTGACTGCCTAGCATAGCGACAAACGAAAAAGAATACCTAACAGGTGATATACTTGAAAGCATCTTGTCATACGTGAAACTAGGATGCTGTATGTAACGGCAGAAGACAAGAGAATTCTGTAGAGGAATTATTTATTGGCGACTCGACACACATCGACAGGCAAAATACATCTACTGTGTAGTAGAATCAAGATTTGCATATATCTTCAGTATTGTACTGATTTGTCTTCCATTCGTGTTTTCCATGTTGTTTCACAAGCATCGTTCATTAAATCCATCTCTCCACCATTCTATATTCTTACAGGCGATGTCAATATTTACATCTCTGTCTATGTACTACTTATAAATCTTGTCACTAGCACACGCCACATACAGATTACTTGTTACTGCTCTTTATGGGAGATCTTTTGTGAGAGAAGTAAACAGAACTTCATAAATTCGATTCCTTACTTCTTAGTTCCGGAATAAATATACAACTGTTGTCCATATTTGTACCATTTAAAAATATTTTTTGATTATGATAAGCACGAACTGTAAACTTGGTTTGTGTGTTAATTGAGGATTCTTCAAATCGAAAAAAAGCGTAAATATCCTGTTTGACGTTAAAGATACCAACCACGCATATTGATTTAAATACAGAATGACCCTTTCTGTCTTCTTTTGTTTGTCCGTTGTATACTTATTATTGTCTTTTAACATCTAACGTCAAATCACAGCACTTAACAGTTCCCTCGGTAGCCAAATAGGATTCCAAACATCAGTAACAATCGGAAGGTTACATTAGTTCCCATCAAGTGAGAATGATTCTCCTGCTACAATTTTTTCCCATACATTTACTGTAATTTAGGTGTTTAACTTTGTGTTTGACTCTGTTTGTTTTTGTTGCTGTTTTCATTTTCAGGAATGTAATGCTCAGATACGTTTATTGAAATTTCAAAGTAAACTTGAAAAACAAGAAATATCTGCACCACTTTTTGAAATTAAAGCTGTCTCTGGTTCAACTCGTATATTACCCGAGACAGTGATATCTGGCAACAGTGCACATGATAAGCTTTGGATAGGTCAATCTTTAAATACAACACTCTGTCGATTATTGGCTACAGGACATTGCGAACGTCAAGCTGATCAATTACGTAGAGAGTTTAGAGTATCAGAGAAACGCTTTGCTTTTCTACGTATTGTTGGTATGGCAATAAACAATGAATCTTGGTTGGAAATGGATAAAATGATTCGAACCAAGAAACCACCTGTTAATGTTGAGGTAGTATATGCTAATTCAATTAGTATACAACTTGATATAATTAGTGAAGTTATTAACATTAATCAGTATACTGCTAAAAATGTTGTTCTTTCTGTTCATACATTGATATTGGAAAACCTGTATGGATCAGTTAGTTGATTTAAGCTCTGAAGACACAAGGGAGCGCACTAGAATACAGGAGACAAATAAAGTGCCATAATCTTTAATATTTTGCTAAAGTGTTACACAAATCGTATCGATGAATGCTGTAGCATTAACATCTTGAATAACGCCATACAAATAAATGAGTCTAGTTAATTAAGTGATAATGAAATTTGAAATTATTTTGTCTGCATATCGGTTAGCAAGGAGAAACAGAATTCCGCCTCCCCTTCTAATGGTATTTAGTTGTTTAGTGTTCTGCAACAATAGACTCGTTACCTGACTCAAAGGAACTCTGCATTTTGAGTATGCGAAGGTTATCTTGAAGTTTTGATTGGTTTGGATTTGATCAGGAAAATGTGAAACAAAACAAACTGATTGATTGCCTGAATTTCAGCATAGAATTTTGCACAGGAAGAAGTACAGCAGTTCAGACTGGCACACGTCATTTAGAGGAAATATTCAAAAGAACTATAATGAGCATAAATACAAGGGAGAAAGAATAATAGCGTGAAAAACTTGAGGACATAATGGATATGGGAGATCACAAAGAGTAAATGCATCTAAATCATTGAGAACGATTTTGAGCCATATTACCAAAACTCTCCAGCTATTGATTCTTAACGTCTTGAGTACACTGATCAAGCAGCTTACACCTCCATACGTAGCTCAAATTAACTGTCAAATACTTCATGGATTAATGTCAGGTTTTGTTTTCATTATGATTAACTCTTTTTTAATCTAATGATATGTCAGCTAACATAGCTGGACGAAGAAGGTGATGGCTCAGCATCCGTCATACGCGTACTAGCCATCTCAAATGATGTAGCTTCACAACCTCATCGATCAACTTCCCTACCTAACTTAGCACTGTACGCTTAACCTCAATATCACTCATTTAACACTGGAGAACAAACTAGAATTCGATGGATTATACATCATTGTTTTCTCTTCATCTACTTATAAGTTATGTTAAATATTAAGTATTACTTCTTTTTGTTAATATAACTGGATTCTGTAAGTTAATCGCGGTATTTGAGAATAGGATTATGTTTATAAGCTGTATTAAGTAGTTTAATGTACTTTTAATGGATACTTTTGAAGATATCTCCAAAGTTTTCGATAAAGTGATAAAATATTCAAGATGTCCAAGAAACAAACAAAAGCAGATAGAGAAATAAACTAAAAAAGAAGTAATTCGTTGTAAATTACTATCACTTAAGAAAAATAGAATGAATGCAACACTGAACAATTCTTTCATCGTATTGTACCTCAGAAACAGATATTCCTGAGGGAGGTTGAGTCCAGGGCAATCACATCACCATTTCACTCGTTAGTATAAATCCAACAACTTATGATGTTTGATTTTTACTTATTTGCTATGTAATGTGGTGCCATAAATTCTCACAACGATGCAAAAACACTGAGTTAATTTAGCAAAGTTGTCCAAATGCAATCATCTCTAAAACCTAAGATTTGACATAATTTACACCAAAATACTCAAAGATGCCTTCGTAATCACAAAATAACATCGGAGAAAAAGCATTCAGCTACTGATAGCATTTTCGTTTTGGTTTCAAATTCTCTAATAGTGTCTAACTGATAAACCTAACTAAGGTCCAATCTATTCAATGTCATAACCCCCTACCCCTTCCGGACTAAGAAAACTCAGTTTTCTGAAATTTTCGAAGGCAAAACTAGTAATTCTATTATGGATAAAATATATTTTGATAAAGTCTCCCAGCGTTATACAGTAATATGTACTGATGACTTTTCGAGGAAGATTTATTACCCGTAGCTCGGTATGATTATGAGCAATGAATTATGCTCGAAACGTCATCAGTAAATATTACTTTATAACACTATGAGACTTTATCTAAATAAATTTTCTCCATAATGAAATCATACTTTACCACAGTACCTAAATTCTATTCTAATATCAAAACTAATAATTCTTTGATCAAAATTTCCGTATTTTTTTACATTAAAAGATATTGACTAAAATCTGTATTGATGGCAATCATATCGAAGATGCAATTAGATTAATTCCGAGAATTCCACCTGAAAGAAGAGTACGATTTTGGCTAATGATTGGGTAAGTTTGACACTGGACAACATTAGTTGGACTAACTATTCAAAATGTTTTATTTTCCTATTCACAAAATTATGCTTATGTAAGATAATTGTTTCTTGAGTTTGACCGCGGATTGCTATCAGTGAGAGAACCATTGAAAACCAGGGAGTACTGGACAGCTATTTCGTCGTAGTTTGGGAATCATCGGCAGTACAGACCCACTGGGTTTCGAACCCAGGACCTTCCCTGGTTTTCAATGGTTCTCTAACTGATATCAATCCGTGGTCATACTCGAAAAACAAATGGAATCCTTACATATTAACTCTTGAAAATTAATATGATGCTCGCTAGTGACTTGCCACAGGACGGAGTTTCGTGGAGTTCCAGTAAATCGTGACCAGTGAGGTCCATCTAGTCGAGAGTGAGGATGGATTTCCCGACGATGACATTGGTTAGTGGTCGCACTAAAATCAAAAATTGGTAAAAGTTAGAATTTATAGGCCATTGAATCAGGTCCCAGTGGCTGAATGGTATACGAGCTTGCCTTGTAACTGGAAGATCCTGGGTTCGAAATCTAGTGGATGTGTACTGCCGATTAGTCCCAAACTTGAACGAAACGGCTGTCCAGTACTCCCCGGTTTTCACTGGTTCTCTAACTGATATGAATTCGTGAGCAAACTCGAAAAGCAAAAATCGAATCCCTACAAACCAACTCCTGAAAGATAAATAGTTGTTTTTGAAACTTCTAGCACCGCTGAGTATTATTTTGATGTGACAAGCACTTTTGATTGTCGAAGTATTGAGAAGAAAACTGCCAGTTTATTTTTCAGTTGGTTACAGGATACTCAGAGGTTTTTTCTGTAGTTGGCTGACATGGAACTTCAAGAGTAGGTGACAAGAAAGAACATGAGCAATGAACTATAAATTGTTATACCATGATAGGATGATTTATCTGATATAGGTGACTTTTTAAACCAAATTGTGCATCTTCAATGGCGAATTGCTCACATTACTTGCTGACTCTGAGTGTATGCTTCTAATGTTTCTCATGATTTGATTTTTAGTAGTAATTAGATTAGTATTGACTTTATTCCATTTCTATGGTATTTATTTGTTATTGACTTGATGAACACAGAAGGATTCAGTTCTTTACTTCTCCTCCCAATACACTATATTGATCTTTTAGAATGTTGTACTCTGTTTTGTGCGACTGTGCTAGTGCTTCCCCATCTCATCGTATTAAAATTTATCCTCCTACATTAATTTAGATTTGTATGTTCTGATAGCGCAACTGACTGGTTTCATCTATCTCTTCAACTTGGCAGTTGTTGTACACAATGTCTGGTAGAGTTGATTATTTAGTGAAATCGTGCCAAGAGAATTGTTTAGCTGATACCATACTATTATCCAACTTATTAAGAAGCTTAATTACGGTTTCCTATGAATTTCTAAAGAAATCTCACAAGAACAGGTGTCTGGTAGTAATAATACGCCTTTTATTTATCTGATTTCTATATTTGAACTTTTTGATATTGTGTATGTCTTTGAACTGTCTTGAAAACCAACATAGTTTGGTAAGAAAAAAGTTTAAACAATAAGCCTCTGTTGTTTTTCGCATGCAAACCATATACATGAGATAGAAACGACACAACATCAACACCTGTGATACGTAAATTATTACTATCTTTAAAACCGAATAATGAGAAATAATATTATTCAATATTACACAAATAGCTATCAGAATTTAAACTTGTAATGTTAACAGATTTATCACGAAACGTTAGTCTGTAAACTGACTAGCAGACATTTCACTGTTAGTACTGAAACATTTCTAATTAGGAAGACTGTCACACCATAGTGTATCAGTTCCTAAAGAAACATGTGATATGTATCCACATGATGTGTGTTTTGTTTTTGACAGTCTGTTATATTTTTCTATGCGTATATGGATCGATATTCCATTATAACTGACAGTATGCTTTTGTCTGTCCACTAACTAAATAAACATGTATGACCTTGTTGTCACATGATATTACAACCAATCCTGTTAAGACTGGCTATTTATTGGTTCATGTGTATTAGCCATTTTCGTATATACTTTTGTACTGTATTATTGTTCACACACACATTTCGTACATCTAAGTACCCTTCCACTCACACATATGTGTGACATTTATTTTCCTTGTCCGGAAAATAAAAGTATCATCGTAAACCTAGTGGTCTTTGATTTCCCTCTTTCTGCGTCAGGACTATTAACTACTCGACGAGTACATAACATAATTGGCGACGGGGAAAACTACGATTAACCACTCCGCAGCAGTACATAACAACATGATATCAGACTAAACTACAATATAATAGTTTAAAAAAAGGTATATGTTTCAGGGGATGAAACGATCATATTTTATTGTACATACACGGAAAATTAAAAGATTGTCAAAATTACTTTTTTTCATTCCTCCACGTTCCCAGTGGAACATAGGGGGCTTCAAGCTAGAGGTTTGAAGTCTCTGTAGCAGTGGTGTTTATTTTTACAGGATGGGGTTGCTAGCCTCATGCCCAACCTTCCCTCTTTACCAGCTTTATTACTGGCTTGGCGAGGTAAAGGAGTGCATTGACCGGGGACCGAACCCCGGACCATGTATATGGTCGGCAAGCGTCCTAACTGCTGCGCCACCGACACTAAAAAAATACAAAAATACTTACAATAAGAATATTTTCTGACAGTTTGTCTCCTGATTGACAACTTCACACATGCGCTGTCATAGAACAAAAGTCAATCTACATCATTTAACATGCATTTATTTTCCTGATAAATGAAAATAACAAATTAAATATAATTCATTTCCTTCTAATTTTTGTTCTAACACAAAATTTTTAGGAAAATTGAAGAAGCTATTCAACTAGCTGTTCGTGAAAAGTCTGAATATGATTTATTGTATATACAACAGGAGGTTGGAAAAGCAAATCGTGAAGTCTACGATCGTATAACTAACCTCCGAGCACAAATCCAGTGAATTGGGGAAAAAACGTTTATTGACTGCCTACCCTTTCTACTTCTTCTTATCACATATGATTTTCATAATTATTAGGTCAGAACGTTCATCTCAAACCACTGTGTACATTACTGTGATAATAATGAATTAATATCTCTTACTTTGATTATAAGTGATTTCTGCTTATTATTTCTCTGAATTATGTATCCTGCCAGGCTAAGAAATAGTTGAAAAATTAATTTTATATCATTGCTTTTTTGTACATGTATTTTATCAGTGAATTATCATTTAGGAAAAAAAATGCTATTATAAAATGTACAGCGTTTTTATCATTATCCTGTGGCCTGCTGAACATCAAGATTGTTTATCTTCATTGAAGTGGCGTTCTTTCTTGCGCTAAACGTGGAACATTTGAGTGTGACATACCCGTACTCCGAACCGAATAGTGTTTAATCCGTATAACCATTTTGGCTATTACGTGATTATGTATATAATTGCTTATCAATCATAACGTCATTGCTGACTAATGGTATAAAATATGTGAAGTAGTACCTGGACATATTTCTAATGTATTTGAATAGTCTGGCAACAAATCTTATGCCGTCAGTCGTCATTACTCCCTGTGTGATTAACATGAGAAAGACCCTCAAAGGCCTTTATGTAGTAAGCTATAAAGTAACTCAGACTCTTCACTTTAACAAGGTAAGAGGTATTGCAATGAAGGACGAATGTGAAGGGCTGCCTGTCCTGACGCTAAATGAAAGTAAAAATCAAAAGGGAATTTAAGTCTACCTACACCACGACATTGTAGACCAACACAGACAAATCTGTATCATATCAAATCAGTGATAGACTTCTCTGTACAAACCACTATAGGTGAACAAGGATCTTACAGCCATCTATAGCGAACGCTGAAAAAGAAGAAAGGGGAGATTAGCTAGGGCTTCCTAGTTTCGTCAATTCTCCATAACCTCATCATCTAAATTACTCTGAAGACTGTGTTTATTATTGATGAAGACATTTCATCTGAAGAAAAACTATGCAAACGACATAGTCTCATTATGCAACACCATATTCGTCACACTTAGTAATCACCTATACTCGAGATTGCACTGTCAGTGTATATAACTTGCGATTTTGGCAGATACCTGTTCCCAGGTACTTAAGTTCTCACCAAACTCATTATTTGGATGACCTTTAGATCACGAAGAGACATATTAAGTCACTCTCCCCTACGCGACCCATGATTCTAATGTAGGTAAGAGGTGGAATCAGAGGATTTTTACTAATACATGCTGACCAGTCAAAATATAAATTTCAAACTTTAAACTAGTAATCTATTTGGCTATGTAAAATAACTATATAAACAGTCGTAATATCAAGTTATATTGCCTTTTGCATGAGAAGTAAACCTTTACCTTCTCAGCGTGGGAAAAGTAGTCCAAGTGTGATCAGTTGTTGTGCTAAATTAACAGCACAACAAACACATAGTCTAATATTGTCATCGTTACAACAACAGTGATAGACATTTTGCTGAAAGGACTTTGGAGAGTATACCTTAAGCGCAAGGCCACTGAATAAATCCAAATCGTAGCAGGTAATATGTAGAAAAATTCGAAATAGATATAACATATGCTATCCCAAGCAAAATACTAAGCCGCATCATCCTGGAGAGAATCAAACAAGCCCTAGATGAAAAACTCCGACCGGAACAAGCTGGATTCATGAGAAACAAATCATGTATTGATCAAATCGTCACTTTACGAATCATCATTGAACAAAGCTTGGAATGGCAGTCAACTCTCCACCTCACTCAACTTCATCGACTTTGAAAAGGCCTTCGACAGACAGCGCCGATCGAGAGGTGATTTGGCAACTACTTCGCTACTACGGGGTCCCATCGACAATTATACATCTCATCCAACAGTTATACGACAATGCTGCATGCCAAGTAATCCACAACGGGAAGCTTTCGAAGTGAGGACGGGAGTGAGACAAGGCTGTCTACTATCACCAATGATGTTCCTGATTGCAGCAGATTGAATAATGCGACAAACAACGGGCAATGAGGAAACAGGCATCAAATGGACTCACTTTTACAAAAAAACTAGGAGGATCTGGACTTCGCCGATGATATATGTCTAATTTCCCACAAACTGGAACATATGCAAGTGAAAAGCAACAAGCTGGTAGAAGAAGCATCAAAGATACGACTTCGTTCAGGTGAACATAGATAAAACAGAGGTGATGAAGATTCCTGGCCAACACCAGCAACAACAACACACAACAATCAGCCAGCATAAATGGGAGAAACCTGAAAGAAACAACCTCCTTTACCTACCTACCTGGGAAGCATCGTTTCAACTACAGGTGGAACTGACGAGGATATCAAAGCCAGAATCGGAAAAGCAAGACAAGCTTTCATTGCTCTTAAGTCTGTATGGAAGTCAACAGCACTCATCATCAAAAATAACATCCGGATTTTACACTCCAATGTGAAGTCAGTGCTACTCACTATACGGATCAGAGACTTGGCCAGCGCGTCATAAAGAGCATCTGAAACAAACTTCAGACCTTCATTAACAGTTGTCTTCGCTCAGTACTACTCAAGATCAGATGGCCGGCCAGAAAAGATCAGCAACAGGGATCTCTGGGAGTGAGCGAACCAACACAGCAGGAACCGATTGTGAAACAAATAGGCAGGAAGAAATGGAGATGGATTGGCTGGCCATACTCTGAGGAAACCATCAAGTGAGTGACATCACTAGACAAGCCATCGCTCGAGTGGAACCCGAAAGGGAAGCGGCGAGTTGGTCGTAAGTGCAAGGGTGACTTGGAGGAGATCATGTGAAGAGGAGATGAAAGCATGTGGGCAGACTTGGAGTGGGGTGAAAAAGTTGGCAGAAAACAGAAGGCAATGGAGACGCGCAGCTGAAGCCCTATGTTCCTCTAGGAATTAAAGGATACAATAATAATAATAACATATGCTATTTATGGGTACTTCTGAATTATATGGCGAGAGTTGATTAATTACAAAAGTTGTAGACATAACACGTTGAAGCATCGTATATTATCTGCACTACCCAGACCTAAAATGATATTCAAAAGTTTTTATTAAAAAATATAGACCTATCATATTGCTATAGAGTATTCAGCCAAGCATATCTGCTATTGAAACACTTTCCAATTAGCCTTAATATTATGTTGCTATTATAAGTGATTTTCATACTATAATCCTATGATCTCATACCATTATGAGTAGGGAAACTGAAACTCTTGACTAAGCAGTACTGCACTTGTCAAATACCTACTAACTAACTATGAGCTGTAGTGAGTTTAAGGGAAAAGTGAATTTTTACAAAGTTCTCGTTTAGTTTTTTATTTAAATAATATAGAAAACTGTCAAGATACAGACTGCATGCGTTCAAGCAGTAATATGACTTCAACATGTCGTGTTTGTGGGAAAAGATCAACAGCTTCAGCCATAGTTGGAATGAATGGTATTCCTTTGCAGCGTTTGGAACATGGTCTAGCAAAACTAAAAAGCAGAAGAAAAAGTTTAAACAAATAGTACAATTTGAAAGTGTGAACTATGCGATAAAAAGACATAACAAGAATATTTTTAAAGGGATTCTAAATAGTTGATTTTATTAGAAGCTTACTACAATAATCAATGCTTGGTTGAGAAAACTTCTCCTTATTCATTACAAGTTTTTACTTTAGGCGTATACAACATGATGATCTCATCCAATTAGCATTCTAAAACCATGCAATGAAATGAACAACAGACTACGGCAACAGATAAAATATTTACACATAATGAAGTCCAGGCTTTCTGCCAACTGTCTTAAATCACCTAATATCAAACAAGAGCTATAACTGCTACATTTTGTGTCAAATTATATGCCATGAGTAGTGGGTGATACGACAAAATGTGCACATAGTAAGAGACCGAATAAGCATTGCAAAACTATGTCACTCCGTTGTCCAACAACATCTGGGACATAATAACTACTGATAAGGTAATATGAATAAATTCTCAATATCAAATATAGCATCCGAATGCACATCTTCCACATATGAGTAGAAATTTATGATACAAAAAGGTCAAACTTACTGTACAAAATTTTCAATAGCATATTCGATATTACAAGATACATAGACAATTCTTTTAATCTGTTCACATCTTCTTAACGTCTGAATTACAGAAGGATCTACAAAAAAGGGGAGAGCGATAACAAGTGAAATACAACAACACCAAGTACACACCTTTTAATAATTATTGATCCAATGGGAAAATCTCAATCGTTTTACTATGTTAAATTTTATGAGGCAGTTGAATGACATACAAGGCCATTCTTAAGTAGTTGTGAATCCCTTAAATTCCCTATTTATCTGAGCTAGTAAACATTAATTCGGCTTGCTACTTATGATTTTCCATTATGGAAGTGTTAAACTAATATTGAACACAAGATTAACGTAAATATGTAAGGTAGATGAGGCAGAAACGTTTTTAAAACAGAAAATGTTACACTGTTCAATATACACATAATGTGCAACAGTGATGTAGTTAGTAGATGGTTTCACTGCATTGTAAACATATTTTTTATGTCTAATTACACAGCGAATCATTCGACATAAGAATATAAAGACATTTGTACATGGAATAAATGAGCAAGTTGGTGCACCACATCTAAAGAACAAACTACTACATGTGAATAGTTATTAATTCAACAACAGCTAGATCGAAAAAATGCTTTGGATTCATTTGAAGTGCAAAGTTATCTCGATAGACAGGGTGGTGGGCTTTCTGTAAACGTAGGTTTAATTAGACGTTTATGTAATCAAGGCAGAAACCTGAATGGTATATCAGAAAATTTAAAAAATTAAAACTACAAATTATATATATATATATATATACTACTTCCGAACAAAGAAGGGAAGTCAGAAGCACGAATTAGTATTCCTTATAAGGGTGACATTTTGAACCAGCTAACTAGTTGAGAAACAGACTTTGTTGGCTTAAAGACTCGACAGATCCAGCAAGGAAAAGTAATTTAATTTATCAGGCACCATGCAATGGCTGTGAAATCAATTGCATTGGTCAAACTAGTTGGTCGGTATCCACTGGATTGTCGGGACATACGAATTTTTCTAAAGCTACAACGACTGACTCCGATAAATAAGGTGAAAATGCAATGCGTTAACTTGCATGTATTTATACAATTAGATAAAAGTAATATGGTTAGGTGGAGAGAGGGAAAGGTTAGTCCCTGAAACTTTATTTTTTGAAACGACACCAAATACGCGCAATCGGAATGATGCAACAACTACACCGGATACATATGAAAAATTGCAATGAAAAAATAACAGGGAGTAAGGTCATATAAAACTAGTTATCAAATCGTGTAAATGTACTGATATGATTGGAAGCAATTATGCTCGAAACATATTTCAGTTATTAATATCCTATTGTTGTATGTTATATCAAGTAAACTTATCTAATACAAAAATAAAGACAGAAATAGCATTTTCTTAAACATAATTAATCAATATACTTACGCAGACCAGCTCTAGGTGGATCGACTACAACTGAAAGTTCACAATTGGATGGTAGTTTCTCAAGTGCACACTGTAGCACATCTTCAGCTTTACCAACCAAGAATTTGCATTTTTGATACCTATTAAAATGGAGTAAAGGCATGTTGATAGCAGGACAGAGAACAAACCATCGAAATATGATTTCTGTGCAATAAACAAGTTGGATAGCTAACTACTCTTGTTAGAACAAAACGAAAGCCTGTGTATACTAACTGAAGAACAAACCAGAAAACTGTACTAGATGTTTACGAGACAATTTGGAAAAGGATACACTTTAACACTGAAACTGATACCATTTAGCTAACTGATAACAATTACTGTACTTCATTGCATCCGGGCTGCAATCCGTCGGTGCATAGGCAGAGAAAACAAATAGATACCGCCTATCTGGCCTACTACTCCTTACTTTCGTATAACCTTCCAGCCTCACAGCACATAAACGACTGTTAATGGGAATCCAGTCGAGCAGTGCAGCTTCGGCTCTAGCGCTCAGTGCGACACCGACACCACTACGCCGGATGCCGACGCCACAGGGTCCCCGGATAAGCGCAGGTGGTACATACTACTAGAACTTCCAGATGGAGAGGATAGTCGAAGCACTTCACTGGGATCTTGAATGCGGGTCTCCGAAATGCAGCAGACATCGATAGCGAGGCTTTCCAAAGTTCTTGCCAACCCTGCCTATTGTCCGATTTGCATCAGCGTCCGAACATTGTAGGTAGCCAGCTTGAACACGGCACGCGGTTTCAGGATATCGGTGTTAGATTTCACATTGGGAACAACCATTTTGAGGACTACTCACTAACATCTCGAAACGACACGGATAGGCTGGGAATCTCGACAAAGTCGAAAGGCTGTCGAAGGTTAAGAAGCCAAGGTTAGCAAAGGTAAAATACAGGAAACTATGTATAAAAATAAAAGTAAGGTAGGAAGGAAATAAGTTCCTTGAGGGATCAATATTGCTTGGAATCATTTTTACTAGCGCGCGTTGAGTTTCAATGAGAGTTCGTTGCTTTAATTCATTCATTGTGTGCGGGCTGAGATACTGTCCGGGCGCCCAGACCAAATCAGGTGGTTTTATTAAGGGACCACCCCCGGAGCCTTTGACTTGGAGTCTAATCCGCAAGGCAGCGGAGCAGCGTCAGGAGCTGCATTCCCATGGTTGACGGTGACCCATATGGGTTCATATATTTGATCCGATTGGATACTGGAGCCCATGTACCCCATGGTAACTGCTTTTAATTTAACCGTTATCCAGAAAACCTCCCTGACATGGTAGGACCTTTAGAGACAGAGTCCCAGTCAGTTCAGCTTGTTGGGTCATTGCGGTATTCAAGCCCGACCACCACGACAAAGTAGCAGTTATCGGCCGGGTCACGATAAAATTGTATTACAAGATAGTAACTGCTGATATTGAATTTTACTAAAAGCATGATAACGGATGCATTCGTACAGGACAGTGATAGGTTTACGATACAACAATTTTCTTCACTACAGACACTTTCTTTTTGTCATACATCCTCAAACTTCCCCATGGTATTGGAAGTAATGAAAACACAAGTTGTGCAACAAATTATAAGTCGGTTAGCATAAAAGTTTAGTGAATATAAAAGGCATAAATAAAAGAAACATGGTGCAGTAATAGTTTACGAGGTGACAGTTTCGTATAGTAGTAATAGCATCGGTGGTTCAGTGGCAAAATACTCGCCAACTAAACACATGATTCAGGGTTCGACCCCCAGCCGACACACTCCGCGACCTCAGTTAGCCGGCGGTAAACCCGGTAAGGAGAGCAGGTTGGGTGTGAGGCTGGTTACCACACCCTGTGAAAAAAATAAACACCACTGCTATTGAAAATTCACAGCTCAAGCTTCCACCGGGAACGTAAAGGAATAAAATAAGTAATCATATTTTTGTATTATGTTGATCATGCCAAATTGAACTGTGGGGATAAGTGAGAATAATATTCCGCTGGTGACACATTGCCTATCTCACACCACCACAATAGTATTAGTATGGTAGATAGCAATTTATTTAAAATTTAAAAGCCATAATGGTGAAACAATTCAACAAACAAATAACTTCAAATATTTCGAAGAAAACCCCAGCTGCAAATAGATATCCACGCATATAATTGTTGCACGTATCTTTTTTAAATCAAACTAATCATAAGCTTCAATACTCACAGAAAAAGATGCAGCCATATGTGGAAATCTCATGAAAATTCAAGTGTAAAATGATGCTTTCGTTCTTCATTAGTAACCTCAAAACGAATCAATAGGCTACATATTAAGAAAAATTCTTATTTAATAAAATGAAAAAGCAAACTTTCATATTTATTATTATTACCATTCGATTCTGCATTCAGTTTGGCATCTTCAATGGCTTTGGAGTGCATTTCGACACCTATCACACGATCAAAGTGCTTCAATAATAAAAAAAATACATATAGTGTTTCATTAGGCAATAAACATATGTATTATATGCAGAACGTAGAATTTCCCGTGTATAGTGTTACTACTAAGCACAATAAATAGGAAAAAGGTGATTTTATACAACAATTTTAATGAAAAATATGTAAATTAATAAAAAGAGATAACAGTAGGAATGAAAAATGTATTGATCATTCTTGCTAGAATTAAGAACCACTTCTGCTCTAACACATTTTGAAAATATATCCCCAGGCTTGTGTACGTGAAATGAACACTTATTATTTTGTGAAGCACATGGAACCATATAGTAAACAATGCTGAAATCAGACGTTGTATCGGAGAAGGAGGGTCAGTCAATCTAGGATATGGTGACTATTTACTGACTTTCATATAAGTTACACATGTTGTACCAATAGCATTGCTGAAAGACTTGACTGAAAAACGTAGGACTACAAAGTGTTAGAAGACAGTCACGAGGATGCACTGCCATTGATATCATTGGCACTCACCAACATGGTGCGTTCTGAAATCTCGTTACATTTAAGATTCAAACTTCAGTTACTCAATGAAAAGGTTATACACTTCACCACCAGACTATTCATTAACAAATAGATCCCCATATAAATGAACCAAATGTATCCAGAAAAAGATATAACATTGATGCGAATTGTGATACATTCAGAAGAAATTCATCGACGTAAATATCTTGTTTGTTGTTACTCATAAGAAAGTTAAGAGAACTCAAACGAAAACACCCAGCTAATGCAGACAGTTTATGATGGATACTTTAACGTAGAGAGGCACAAGTAGTCTGTGAAGAGTTAATCAACCCAATCAAAAATTGTTGTCAACAATTCTAAATAAATTAGCATTCTTCTAAAATTATTTATTTTTAGTATCTCAAACGAATGGTAGAAATTAACAGTATTGAAGGTTTATATCGAAAGCAT
Organism: Trichobilharzia regenti; assembly: GCA_944472135.2. NCBI lineage: Eukaryota > Metazoa > Platyhelminthes > Trematoda > Strigeidida > Schistosomatidae > Trichobilharzia > Trichobilharzia regenti. Next base: position 77,932,621 of record OX235264.1, read on the forward strand.
ACAAATGTATTCAATTACCTTTGCCAAACACAAAGCAATCGTTCCGGTACCACAACATACATCAACCAGTATGCGTTCTTTTTTGTCAGCAATTAAAGGTTGGATTTCTGAATCCTGTTTTTCAGCTTCTCCTTCGATTGAAGTATTCCCATTAGTGAAAGGCTGCATACACAAGTGTGCTATTCTGTCAAATAATAATTCAGCCGCGAGAGTATTCACTGAAATGAAGGGGCATTAATAAAGATATATACAGTTTGTAAAACTAGAAGTCAATCTGAACGAAGAATATACTTTTCAATAATTTCTCTTCAGGTTCTTACAATTATAAAATATAATATTTGTTGTCGTTACAATAAAGGCCAGTTATGCAGCGGACCACTTTGTAGTAGCCACTCACCTGACACCTTTTATTACCTTGATCTGACTAGTCAGTTTTCTTACCCCACACTCTACAAATCTATTATGACTAATCACCACCATTGTCTCTCATTTTACAATATTTTGTAATCTATTTCAGCCTACCACGATGTTTGTCACACAAATACGACTATTTATTTTGATACCCCAAACTAATCTGTTATTCTACGTTAAAAATTTATCCGCCGAATAACTGGCATTTATTGTAACGACAACAAATATTATATTTTATAATTGTAAGAAACTGGAGAGAAATTATTGAAAAGAATTTTCTTCGTTCAGTTTGTAAAACGCTTTAAGATTTATTAAAAGCGTTTCATCATGCAAATCTGTCATTGGACGGTCAAAAGCGCAACCCTCTGATCGACATCTGTCGTTTTGAATATGCAATATGATACCTTAACTCAGCGATATGATGTTGCTTAGTACCAAGATTGACAAATATATCAGTATTGAATGGCAGAAGACAACCGGTTTCGTGCATGCTGATGCACACCAGTGAGGTGTATCTGAAAATTTCAGCAATCTCTTGATACTTGCAAGATTTGTAAATGTATTACATACCTTATCAATAAAATAGTGACACGCTATGTGAAAAAGTCTCTCACTTTCGAACTGGATGACAAATTCGAAACTCACAAAAATCAAAAGTTTTCGAAAATTTGTATAAACATCTGGCTGGTGAATGGCAATAAATACGAAACGTACATTCAAGGGTTTTGGTTGACAGAGTCCTAACAAATACATTATTCAACAACATATTTATACATCCAACTAGCACAATTGTGATGTGTAATTTACTGAAATAGGTTAACTTTATGCTTCCATTAATTAAATGTAAAACGTAAGAAACTACACTAACCACCACGTGAACTGTATCCATCAGACCTAGACAAATATTCTTTGACTACCTACTAAAGTAATTAACATAGACCATTGGAAAAGTTACACAATGAATATACGTAACACATACTGAAACATTCAGAATTATTGCATTTTATAGCTCTTATTGCGCATATTGTGATCGTGATTGTTCAGAAGACAAGTCAACTAAAAAGTTAAAGACATTACGAACCTTCAGAACAAAAACTTTAAATAACTGAAGTGAAAAATTATCAACACCAGAGGTGAAGCACATAAAACCAGATACATTTCCCTTAATATTCAGTATGTAATGCTTCATGTGCTTATATGTAATTAGACTACACTACTCAATATACATTGCCAAAAGAGCAGGTACGTAAAAGTTCCAAACGCATCAACTACTGTCGAAAAGGTATCTAGTATTAAATACTTATGAACCTCCTTATTTACAATGAGTTAACAAGCAGTCAACTACAAGTTATTAGACATTTCATAAGACATTCAAGGGCCTATTTCCTTATAGTCTTTATGGATAAAGTTGACAGGAACGAAGACAAACAAGTAAACGATTCTGTTGCATTTCATTGACGAAAAGAAGATATCAAATACTACTAGGTAGTAGTTATACATAGTACTTATATTCAGTACGACGATAGACTCCTTAGTATATGACATAACTATTTCACATTCAGCACATCATGAACTATTTGTTTCATTTACCTTGAAAGAAGGCTGATGAAGATATACGGAAATTCAACCCACAACATTGTTCCATGATATACTGGAAAATAAAAAACACGTTGAATGCAGAAATAAATAGTGAAAAGAAAAATCAGACATTGAGGAACTCAGAAATAACTAAACAATCAGTTCTGCGTATGGATTTCCTATGAAACACTAGAAACACACAATTTATCTGTATTGTTGAATGTATTTGGGTAACATTTTTCAAACTATCTCATCACACAAGTACCTTTCATTATTGGACTTGATATAAAAAGTTAAGATAAAAGCAAATGAGAATATATCGAATGAATGAAAAAGCTAAATTAACCACCGAAAAATAACAGTTAGCACCAAGAAAGCAAAAAAGGAGTGTATTAACCGTGATATTAACACCAGATTTACCCAGGAAAGCTTAATGGGATGAAAAACTATTTGTGAACAAATAAAGGTGACTTAAAACCAAATGACGACTTCTGATTCAGAATAGGTCCCAAAAAGATATTGTGAGTAGATTTAAGAGACATGTACACACTCATTTTATTTCATCCTTCAATAATGCTTCAAAATCTATTCCCGCCACTGACATGTTTAAGGAGACCCAATATGCTCCTGAAGCCGCTTTGCAATATGTTCTGTAGTCCTTATGTACAAGGATCGTTGAGTCCTTCCTACATGTGTGACCATTCGGCCGTCTAAGTTGATAACTATGCTGGGCTTTGACAACCTGTCCTGAGAATCTGGAAGAATATATCGGTATCGAGTTCTTAGTGATCCAAACTCTATGCGCATGCCTTCTTAATAGCAGCGTTTAGTCTTTGTTTGAACATCAACCTGCTTCGGCCACCTGTGTACAGGAGACTGAAAAATATGTTACTCAATAGGACAAGTAATCGTTAAGACACGATTCTTTGACCACTTGATATCAGCTTGTAAATTTTGATGTATAATTTTTTTCAATCAACATCTGTGTTAGAGACCATCTCTCCCTCCAGTGTTTTGGTTGTGCATATTCGGTGAATCCTGTTAAAAAAGCACATAACAGTGCTGTATTGAATAGGATAGAAACTACGGTAATCTAGATGCTGCCAAGTATATGTAGTCTTTCTACAGAAAGACAGTATTAGTGAGTCATTTAACAGTCAAACAATCAAAATATCTAAGAAGGAAAAGTAGAAACCTCTCTTTCTCCTCCATATAACCTAAGTGAAGTACTGTTCAGTATTTTATTCAGTCGACTTAAAACTGAAGTAGGATGACAAGAACTATCATCATTACTGAGAATATCATAAACACATCTTTTATACGGAAGGAGATTATCAATTATATCCTCAGATAATTTCTCAATATGCGACGTGTTTCTGTTTTTAAAAAATGGGTTCAAGGGCCCTGGCATAGCAAAACCATCAGTCTGACGGAAATATTTACCTTCAAATATGAACTTTACATTGTTAGTAGACTGACCGTAGGAACCAAGATATTAATTCCTACTCATAATTCTGATATGTTGTTAGTGAAACCGTTTATAATACCCATGTATTACCATATAGTAAAAGTGTAAGCGAGGATATTTCACAGCATTTGATACTAATTTACATTACCGTTGTGAGATAGGGTCACTGAGATTGAACGACGCAATGGGGTTATAAGATTCAGGTCGTAGCATTCCAACTTTTAAGTCAGGGAGTGAGGTATACTTGAGGAACCCGAACAGCACCAGACAGGAAAAGTAAGTTTCTCTATTAAGTCTGCTACGCAAAACAGGCTAACTTATAAGGGTTGATGATGGCGAAACTCGAACATTGCACCAACCTGTGAAAAATACTACACACTGTCCGCCTGATGTCTTTAATGAATATTCTCAAGAGTCAACTGACTAGGGCTTAAGAGGCATCCTAAGGAAATGAAGCGATAGGTGTACTCATCCATTTCATTCCTTTTCAGAATGCAGGTCAAGGTAACCAAATTCTGGGGAAAATTATTTTTAGCTGAGAGATAAGGCAATCATCCTAGGCATTTTCAGAACGTCATGTTATGACAAACCTTTTATTTTATCAGTGACCACGTCCATCAGGGTTATATCATCTACACAAATGAGGGTAACTAAGGTATTTTTTGCAACATCAATTCCTGAGAAGACAAGTGTAGAACTAGAAGCTAAATAAAAAATGAAGAGTAAACATACTTCACAAATGACACTCAGCGTAAATAACCTCAGAGTTAGCTCACTATAAGTTTCAAAGAGATCACATGTACTACTAGAGCCTGGAGCAAGATATAGCTAACGGATATGCCTTTCGGTGAAAAACATCGTCATAAAACCGATATACTGAGGTCGAAAGCCCCCATTTGGACTAAGAAAACAGCTATTAGTATGTGTTAGGTATATCACTGTTTTAGGATCTAATCGATACTTCTACAGTAATTTGTGAAATCTGCATCATTTTCGGACTTGTTACTTTCGCGCCTTTGTCAGGCACTTTCTAATTATAAACACTAGAATTTCAAATAATATATTTACCAAGCTTACTGTTGTGCCTATCATAGAAGGAAATTCTGCTTTTATGAAGACTTAGAAGATCAGATGTCATGTTGGGCTTTCTTCTCATACCTCCTCTGTCTATCTGTCTGGATTCAACATAGAACTTGGCACCAAAGTGCAGCAGTTCAAGTTGCCACGTTCCAAATAGAACACAAAGGTAAACAAGAAGAGAGTGGAAAGAATTAATAGAGTTTAACAAGTATAAGAGTGAAACAGAATGGGTAATGGTAGAAAGGAATATGAAAGATTACAGAGACTGAATACATCTGCACTGGCCATTGACAACGATTTTGAGCCATGTCACCTATTGTCTCCAGCCATTGATTCCTAGAGTCCCGAGGGCCCGGACCCGGAAGTCTGCATCTCCCTACCTGAATCAGTTTAACTGTCAAGGATTTCATGGATTGATGAGGCCATGTTTTTGTTTGGCCACCACTTACTCTTTTCCAACCTGCACCTATATCAGCTAGTAATGCCCGTCGGGGGAGGCGATGGTTAGGCATGTGCAGCACCTGACCTAGCCATCTCAGTCTATGTAACTTTATAGCCTCGTCGATTGATTTTCCCTTTTTGCCCAACACTCTACACCTAACGTCAACATTACTTATCTTGTGAAACCACCTAACGTGAGACAGAGATCGCAGACATCTATGATCGAAAGCAGTCAACCTTTTCATGTCTTCAACTCGTATTGGCCATGTTTCAGAGCCATAGAGAAGGACGGAGCGAACTGTTGAGCAGTACACACGTCCCTTGGTTGATAGCCGGATGTCACGCCTACACCAGAGATGGTGTAAGTCAGAGAAAGCAGCTCGAGCTTTTTGGATCCGTGCTGAGATTTCGTCGCCAATCAGTTCGTTGGCGCTGATACAACTTCCCGAATAGGTGAAGTGGTCAACATGTTCTATCACTTCCCCTCCCTATCACTAAGTTAGGAGTTGACGTAGTCCAGTCCTGTAGCATCATCTTACATTTTCCAGGGGTGAATCGCATGCCAAACATACGAAGATTGCTGCTCAAGGTGTTTAGAAGACTCTGCATATTTTCAGCATCCTCCTCTAACAGGACTATGTCATCTGCATATTCTAAGTCTAGAAGACTATTCCCTGGTAACAAGTCGATTCCTAAGTCATATCTCCTCAGCTTTTATGTCAGTATGATATAGAAAACGCAATGATATAACCCATACAAATCCGGAACAAAGCAAACTACTAAACTTTTGCAATTGATAGTGTTCTCTGAGCTCCTTGGTTTAATTGCGGAGCTTTCATCGTCTTTCTGGACGAGAACACTATCAATTGCAAATCATCCACCTGAGTTACAAATCTTTTCTATTATTTCAAACTACTAAAGTTTCTAATGTATTAAACCTATTAGGCAATAAGTAACTTATCATAATAATTAAACTTACTGGCTCACCGAAAATCTCTTGAATATGTTCACTAAACAATTTATCCTCCGATCTGAATAAGACAGAACAAAAATACAAAATATTTCAAGGTTAAAAATTATTTCATTCATTATGATGGAGAAGAAAAACAAATAAAATTATAATTGATATAAGGAAAAAACTTGGGCACTGTGGGATAGAGCATAATTCCACTCTGAATAAAATTAATATTTTGATAAAACCACATATTGCTATAATACAGTAATATGTTTACTGATGACGTTTCGAGCACAGATAACTGCTCATAATTACATCAAGGTACTCACACAACTTTCTTGCTTCGTTTATATACATGTGTAAAAAATGATTAGACATATGAATAAAAATCAATAAACGTTCAATAGACATGCGTGAAACAAGAAAAGAAAGGTAGAGTACATTCGGAAACAATATTAGTGATGTTAATAAAACAGAACACGATAGGAGTTAAGACGAGTGCCGTTAGTCAATAAGATGCTGTTTTAGTAAAAATAAATAACTTTTTAGAGTGTTATGATGTGAATTGAAATAAACTTTGACATTATTTATTATCCTCTAATTTGACTGGTATTTGAGTTGAGTCACTTCTATCGCATGTGTCGGGTGTGGACTTTTATTGATTTTTATTCATATATCTGATCAATTTTTTACGCATGTATATTAACGAAGCAAGAAAGTTGTATGAGTACCTTGGTATGACTATGGGCAATCAACTGTGCTCGAAACGTCATCAATAAATATATTACCGTATAACACTGTGTGACTTTATCAAAATAAATTTTATCCATAATGGAACAAAAGTACAATTCTGTTCTACATTTCGAGTACTAATATTCAGGAATGTGTATATGGTAATCATATAAAGTTAAAGATGATTTTATCCTCTGACACACCACTGTTATTCCTACATTCGAGTAGCCCTTAAAATTTATCACAACATAGTTTACAATATACTAATACATACTGAGCAATACATTTTTGGACTTTTTATCCTGTCAAAACCCATTATGCAGAAAAAAACCAAATTGGTGAGCTACCTAAATAGAAGCAGTTTCTGTCCACATTTATTACTTCGTAAATCCTCTTCCCCTAAAAATATCACAGAATGACTACTTCCGCATACGATTTCCATCATTCAAAAAAGTCGGTATTGTTTTTTATTTTATTAAAAAAGGGGTTTTTGATTCCCCCTTGTGAGAAGGAATTTGGGAAAAAAAAAACGGCCGGGAAAATTTGGAAGTTTTACCCCCCCAAGGTAAGAAGAAGTACGTAAGGGAGTTTCTCTCACAGGTTCGAGAAAGATATCCCATGTAACTTTTTTACTCTCTATTTTGTGCTTTTTCCTATAAATATACATTTCCATTCATCATATATGCCTCTTTAATGTAATTGGTTCGTTCAAGGTCGTTTGCTGATTGGTTGTTAGTGGTGTCGAAAGTTTAACTTTGCCAAGTCGGTTTCATCAATCAGGTTGTACGAGTAAAACATAACAAGAGGCTTTTTTTCTAATAATAAAAAAGGAAACGATAATTATCACACAATACTCAATTTCACAAAAACATGCTTGACATAAAGCTTGAAGATAAACACTGCTAAGACTTTTTATTCCATTTAATACGGCTGAAGAGCGAGTTTTTGGTTTTAATTGTTATTCACACAAATTGCCTATATATCCCAAAGGAAAAGTAACTACTAATTTCAATATTTTATCGACACTAAATTACCATGCTGACAAAAAAACGTCATAAGGCAGCAACCTTAAAATAAAAGTTAATAACTTATAACTCAGTTGACTGAATTGTATAACATGAATTGAGAAATCAAAAAATATTATTTGATGTATTTTTTTTCAAGGAGCTTAAAAGAAGATCAATAAAATAGAAGAAAATGGGACACTATAAAATTTGAGTAGCCAATTTTTATGACAAAATATCTTAAAACTTAGCCTGTTTGGAAAAGAAGAATACATCTCATAGATTAAACACAAAGAATAAAGATCTTCGATCGGCAGTATTCACTCAGTTGATCCATTTAGATGAAGACAAATAGCTTATAATGACATCAAAAGATATTGAATAACAACAAGTCTGGGGAATCAGTCGATGAGATTGTGAAATTATACCGACTGAGGTAGTTTGAATATGTGTGTTACTCATGTCTAGCCATCGCCTTTCTCGACATAGGGTTAGGTTGGGAAAGAGCTAGCTAGTGGTGGTTAAACTAAAACATGGCTTAATCGGTCAATGATATCCATAACAGTTGTCCAGTACTCCCAGGTTTTCCAATGGTTCTATAACCAATGTCAGCTCATGATGAAATCCTTTAACCAATCAAGCAAATCCCTACAAACCAATACTTGAAAATCCATAACAGTTGGTTTAAGCCACACCGGGAGGTTTGGACTTCCTTGTTGGGTTCCTCAGGATGGTAAAAACCAGTGAAGGCTGTAGACAATTGGTGATATGACTGGGAATCGTTCTCAACTGCTGGCGCAGATGCATCCATTCTTTGTGATTTATAATATCCAATAAAATTCTATTATATATGTTCAAACCAAGTTCAATTTTAACAGTTTGGAAAAATTTGGGCATTGGGTATATGATATTCATTATAATAGAGGTTTTTGTATTTCCCAAAAAAAATGAAAAAACAAAACGAGATTGTTTTGAAAAACACTGAAAATTCTATTGTTCTTCTATATTACTATTCCTTTTTTACCTCATATTTCTGTTTATTGTCTCTCTTTTGAAACTCTCTTTAATCTCTCCTCTTACTTTGTGTGCTACATGGAGGGAGTGTGGCAACTGGAACCAGTGCACATCTGTGCAAATTTCTACGCTGAAACCGATCAGTCAGTCAACCAACAACAAGTCTAAGAAAACAATATTCTACAGGGGTTTAAATAATAGCCTGATAAAGTTTTTAACCTGCGCGCATAGTGATACAAATTGTAGTCAGTCATCGACCATAATTTCACTTATGGTTTTAGATGCCCATTTGATGACAACTGACAAACCAAACCACTAGGTATAACAAAGCTTTGCGGTAATGGAGAAGGTTTATTACTCATCAAAATATACTAACATCTGAATGATGAATGAATTTATCATGATCATCACAAGAGGACTGTCTTACCTTAAGTTTTTATTTTCCCATAACGGTATCAGTCACTAAGATATTCAGGTCACCGACTAATCTAACACCATAGTTAAGAAGCATTTAAATATGTGATGTATTAACTTACTGCGAACGAACAGATAAATGGAGACTAGTTACACCAGAATCTGAACCTGGGCCCATTTGAAACCACTTTTTCAATTCATTTGATAGATTATGTATATCATCCTAAAATAAAAGAAAGGATATACTATAGTGAATTCCAACTTCAGAATCATGCAAGTGTTAATAACACATGAAATATAAAATAAACTGTTCGCCTGCTAGTAATAAGTGCTAAATAGTATGTATAAACTTAAGACTTTCTGAATCTAATCCAAACCTAATGAAAGTATAGACAGCTTGACCACCTTGGCTGTAGGACACACAAAACACAAACGCATGTCTCAAGTACATTCCTGTAAGTTCCTGCAGTAACTTAAGATAGAGATTGATCATATCCCTTAACAAAATTAAACAGAATATAAACAGACTATTTCCACTTGCAAAATTATATAGTAACACGGCATCATCGTAAATAACGATGACAATTGATGAATTCGTACACGTCGACTATGAAACCCATAAAGTTTTTTTCAGTCTTAACCAGACAGCAAAAATAAAGAGTACAGAGTCAAACTTAATCAGGAATATTGATTTTACATTTTACGGACAATTTGATCTTCATTAGATACATATGATGGATTTTTAGATGCTATAAATACATCTAAAAACTGGTCTGATGAGATCGTATTTGAATACGAATGCAGGAGATTGGGACAATTTGAAGCAATAACAAATAAAACACGACTATCTACCCAAGAATGAATGGCACTATACAAGCGTACTTATAAAAAACAATTTTTCGAAACTAGTCTGGTTTTCTTTGTGACTCTATCGAAATCTTCAGAAATTATAAAATTAGTTTTGTTTTCTTTTCAGAAATAGCACCTAACAGACTGAAACTCAGTTGTTCTTTCGTCATATCACTTAACAAATTAAAGTTTGAAATCTAAGGTTAAGAGCAGATTTAAAGAAAGTTAACTCTTGTAATTTCTAATTTAAAGAACGTTTCACAAATTAGTAGTGGTGAGCAACAGAATTCACATATTTCAGCTATTTACTACATCCTACAGCAGGTCAATCTTCAGTCTGAATAGCTTAGTGGTAACGTCTCTGATTGCAGCACTGGGTGACGCCGGTTCGAATCTCAGAAAGGACATGAGTTCATTCAAGGTTGCAGATATCCCTTGCTGAAGAGTGCCAACTAGCACGAAACCTAGATCCAAAGCTTCCTGTCGAATGCCACCAACAATCTACAGTGCACCGTGATCATGAGCCACCTGGTATGGTGACCACATTGCAAACTTGACTGATAGAGATCAGTCTGCACATTACACTAGTTACTGACTAGTGTGCAATCAAAAATTCCTATAAATTTTGGTGACGAAAGTACTTAGAAAAAAATTATAAATTGTTAGCCTGGATTACAAAAAACATTTAAACGAAAAGAAAATTACCATTACCTCGGTAAGTTCATGTGCATTAACATATAAAACAAGTAATATATCCCCACATCTTGATTCACGAATAAGTACTTGACGCCAATTCCCCTTCTGTGTAATAGGATCAAAAGCCGTAAGTTTCGATAAACTTTCCAAATCTCCTTCAGAACAAGCATTTAAAAATCTCTGTAATGCATCTATAACTTTGGAAGATTTTTTAGGTAGAAAATTCCAACTTTTATACGATCCAACTGCAACTGAACCACCTTTGTACTTAGAATAACGGAAACCAAGAATAGGACCTTTAAAGATTAGCAAATTAACGACAGAAAAAGAATAAATATTATTTGACATTAAGGATGCACATTTGGCTAATTAAACTTTATATAAAAGCCACAGATTCTGTGGCTACAAGGATAAAAGCATTATCACTCAAAAAGTCACAGGTTCACATTTTAGTTGTTCTTTTTATTTCAAAAAATATGGTACACTATAAGTACAAAGAGAAGCATCAAACGAAATAATTAACGATAGATCACGAGAACAAAAGTAAAATGTTTGAAGAACAACTGAATAAAAGCAACCATTGATTAGATAACCTTAGAACCGAAATTGAGATGCACCAATGATTACTTACCCAACACACAACTATCCTACATCCCAAAAGGCCTTTGTGGTATAACCACATATTCTGCTCTTTTAACAGATCTTGAATTTAGTGAAAAATGAATGGTGTGAAATCCTCTAGAATGATATTCGTAGCCCAAAATTATGAAGCTGTTGTACCAGAATGCAATCATTTAGTGAAAGACAGTCTCTACAGTGTCCAAAAACACGCCACCGGGTTTCCGAATTACTTACATGATAACGTCACTAGGTTTAAGGAATTATATGGAGATAGAGCTGATAGGACAACCAGAGCCCATGCACATTATCACTTCGAAGAGGCCAGGTTTAAAATAAGTACAACAATCATATGCTCGCCAAAACGGTTTAAACCTGACCACCAACGTGCTTAGCTGAGTTGTTGATTTTTCATTATAGAACTTTGCACAAAAGTGCGACAGTTAAAATTGTCACACTCCATGTAGCAGAGAAAGACAGAAAAATGCAAAGGATCTATAATGAACGCAATTGTACAGAGGACACTAACGTGGAAAACAATGAAGATTCAACGTATCTGGGACATTACAACGAGAAGATGCATCCGCCCCATTGGGAAGGATTTTGAACTATATCACCATTAGTGTCCAGCCACTAATTCTTATCGTCATGAGGACTTTAACTAGGCAATGAATGTCTGAAATGGACTGGTTTCAACGTAGAAATTTTTATAGATGTGCGACAGTTCGAGTTGCAACATTCCCTCCATGTAGCACACAAAGCAACAGAAGAGATTAAAGAGATATTCAAAAGAGAGAGACAATAAAGAGAAATATGAGGATAAGGGAATAGTAATACGAAAGAACAATAAAATTTTACTGGATATTATAAGTCACAAAGAGTGAATGTATCTGCGTCAGCCATTTAGAGCTCCATTGAGCCATATCACGAATTGTTTCCAGCCACTGGTTTTTACCAGTGTACACTAAACACTCCTCTTTGTGGATCAAAGCAACAGTCAAAGACTCCATGGATTTGACCTAAACTAACTCCTTTCCAGATTAATCCAATTTCAACTACCACTGGTTGACGAGAAAGGCCATACCTTGTCATGCATAACACGAATCCCATCCATTTCAATCGTTGTAGCATCATAACCGAATCTACTAACGTCCCCTTCTTACTTAACAATCTACACCTGATTCCAATATTACTCAACATATTTTACCAATTGACACGGAAGATAGAAAGCACACATTTGGTAAAAAACAGCTGGCCCATTCAGATCTTCCACATTCAGTGGCCACATCTCACAGACATCAAAAAGGATGAAGAGAACTGCTGAGCAGTAAACATGTCCTTTAATGAGTGACCGGATATCACTTCTACGCCAGAGATGATGAAGGTTGGCAAGTATCACACAAGCCTTTTGTATCTGTACTGAAGTTCCGTCAACAACCACTCCATTGAAACTGATGCAACCACTCAAATAAGTAAAATGGTCAACACACACTGAGCCATTTCACTCCCTATCTTCAAACTGGAAGTCAGTAGAGACCAGTCCTGCAGCAGCATCGTACATTTGACAAGGGTTAATTGCATACCAAACTAAGACTTCTGCCCAAGGTATTTGAAAGACTCTACATTGAATCAGAATCTTCACCTAGGAGGTGATACAAATTCATAATATATGAATTCATAATATAATTCTGATAACACTAACTGAGTACATACATTTACATGAAAGTAGGAAAATTGTAACGCAGACTCAACTTGCCTGTGCCATCCACATCATAGCCAATAGTAAGTTCAGATTTGTTTCGATATCCAGTTTGGACAGGCTGGAAGAAGAAAGAAAATACAATGCAGCAATCAATTACATGAAGAAAGTCAATAGTACACCTTGTCTGTTAATGCTAATTTTATACGATGATCTGTAATATTAGAGAAACGCATATTTCCATTGGAAAATTTAACTCCTGTGTCTATAAAAGTGTCAGATTTAGTGATGTTATAAGTAAACTAATTCAACAGTGTTCCACTGTTTGTTAGGATGCATTATATGCCCGAAAAGAAGTGAACCGATCAAATTCTTAAAACTGACCAAAATCCACACATGAAAGAGTTCAATATTGATCTTTATGCTAAACAGCCTCATATTGTGAAACACTTTGTGGTTGGTTTATTTCCATATTAGCATTGTCATCACTAGGTGTTTAGACACTTAACACACGTAAAGATGCTATTGATTGATCAGTCAGCAGAACCAACTCAAAATATTTGTAGCGTGGATGCAGTTATTCCCTTGAAAAAACAAATGAATTCGCTTATGATGATCACTGAAGCGCAATGAAATATACAAAAGCTTGACACATATATTATTATTATTATATCCTTTAATTCCTAGAGAAACATAGGGCTTCAGCTGCGCGTCTCCATTGCCTTCGGTTTTCTGTCAACGTTTTCACCCCACTCCAAGTCTGCCCACATGCTTTCATCTCCTCTTCACATGATCTCCTCCAAGTCACCCTTGCATTTACGACCAACTCGCCGCCCGCTTCCCTTTCGGATTCCACTCGAGAGATGGCTTGTCTAGTGATGTCACTCACTTGATGGTTTCCTCAGAGTATGGCCAGCCAATCCACCTCCATTTCTTTCCGCCTATTTGTTTCACAATCGGCTCCTGCTGTGTTGGTCCGCTCATTTCCAGAGATCCCTGTTGCTGATCTTTTATGGCCGGCTATCTGATCCTAAGTATTGAGAAGACAACTGTTGATGAAGGTCTGAAGTTTGTTTCAGATGCTCTTTATGACGCGCTGGCCAAGTCTCTGATCCGTATAGTGAGTAGCACTGACTTCACATTGGAGTTGAAAATCCGGATCTTATTTTTGATGATGAGTGATGTTGACTTCCACACAGACTTAAGAGTAGTGAAAGCTTGTCTTGCTTTTCCGATTCTGGCTTTGATATCCTCGTCAGTTCCGCCCGTAGTTGACACACATATGTGTGTGTCATAAAGACCATTTGACAAATAACCTAATACATAATGAAGAAATCAGAATCTTTCTAACCTACCAATCATCTCAGAACTGTGCGCATAATGAATCACCGCTTAACCTACACTAAGTGATATATAAAATAACCCGACATATGTAATAGATACAAAAGATTAATTTTAACGAAAAGATTCAAATAGTAAGTAGTAAGAACTTACAGACGGAATTACTGATCCCAGTTTACATATAGTTGGTTTACGTGTTGAGTCAAATTCCTCTCTAAAATGAAATCCATTATAAAATACAAAAAGTTAACATCTTAGGTTACACTTCGGTAATGTTAAACAAATTACGACTAATGCAGTCAAGAATTATGAGAACTTCGCAATCACATCATCCAACTTAGAGAATGCAACAATTCCTCCCCCTAGAAAACAAAGAATGCTAATAGGCAAAGATGTTGTTCAGCGCAACATTTTGTGGTGAGAGCAGGCTGCTAGCCAATGGGTAGACATCAATTTACGTCAATGTTTAGATCACTAATATTGGCCGTGAGAAAATATGAACAAGGCTGATTCAACAACCAATCACAGCAGACTTAACGTGGGCAAATAAGATTCGCAAATATATGGCCTAACTTTCGGAGAAACCAGAAACAACCAATCAGAAGACTGTGTTTGTCTGCTTGAATAAGCTATAATAATGTACATGAAATATGTATAAATACGTGCTGATTTCCGTAATAAAACGATCTGTTGCCGGCCCTTGTCTTCTGTTGTTACAATTTTATGCTCTTGGAAATAACTATAACCACTGCATACATTCTATCTTTCTCAAGTTTATTAACCTAATACTAAATGCGGTTTAGAAACCGAATATTTATGTATGTACTAAGCTTTAGGGTCGTTGTTGACCTGTCTTGGCTCACGATAGTACTCTGCTTGACAGACGAAACTAAAATGAAGTAGGGGTTTGAACTCAAGATCGCTGACTGAGAATCGACTGTTTAAAAGGTGATATACTATTGAAACACAGAAAATTGTAACTAACATGTCAGAATAGTATTACAAATGACTACAAGTCAGTATGTTTACTTGATGTGACACAACATGACACGTTATTGTTTACTGGATGACGACATTTGCGCGAAACTTATTTCTTATAATCATATCAAAGTAATCTCAAAACTCTCAATACTTGTTATGTGGTTCAATAGCTTTTTATCGCTTTACCTTAACCGGGAATCAAAAGCGTAGATATTTAGCATCAGAAATGATGGATCGTTCAAGATACACGTTTACGATGAAAAAAAGATTCAGTGTTCAATCTATCTTAAGAAATAACTATGTATGGTTGGCTGGCAAAGAAAACGCGTAGAATGATTAACTGAAGTAAACTAATTCAGCACGCCCAACAACTATGGAAATAGCAATAGAACGGACAAACAAGAATGCAAGTGTATACTATTATGTGCATAGAAATTGGTTACGATAGGAGAATGCTATTCCATATTAGGCCGTTTACTAGATTTCTATGAAACTATACTCTACCACAGCAACCAATAAACACAGAAAATATGATGAAATCAAATTCTGAAATTGTCACGTTAGACTTCATCATCTCAGAAAACTGCTGAACTTACGAATGTCTTACAGTGTCTGCAATAATGATATCACGATTAGTTGCAAGTAGTCGTTTCCTTGCCTCTGCTAAATGTTTCAGGATGATATTCCTCTTCTCTAACAACTGATCAGGATCATAATTTAAACGCCACAATGGGGCAATGGAATCACGAAGACTGAAATTTGAAGCAATGCATAGAACATCAAATGAAACAGGAAATAAAACAATAAAAAAACAAAAAATAAACAGCTTAATTTCTAGTAGAAGTTATCCCTCACTAACTCGAATATTCAACTCCATCACACTTGTCATGTACTTGAATCCCTATTCACTAACCGAGATTCGGAAAGCCTAGAAGTACTATCAACACAACACACAACAAATACACTAATCTGCTGCCTTTGCAAAAATTAAATCACATTGCATTGACAAGTGCACAGTGCAGATCTCAAAAATGAAGAAATAATATAGGAAGATGCGATAACTCCCTAGTATTTTACACCCCCTGAATGTTACTAGTTAAGAAAGCTTTAGCTAAAAAAGTTAGAAAATAGGTGTCAGGAATATGTGACCTGTGTATCGAAAATCACAGAGATGACAATAAATTCAACAAAATGTAACATGCCTTCCAATAATGTTTGATTTCTCTATATTTGTATTTATTTTATAACACATCAAACCTAGCACGAGCACCAAGAAACTCTCAGTGTTAAAAACAAATAATGTTTTAACCAGACAAATAGGAAGGAAAACATAAGGAACAACTTTGAACAAAAAAAGAACCAGACGAACGAAGTAAATTCACAAAACGCCTAATATTCTAGTACTATTTTTCAAACCATTAAGTCACAAAAGAATCAAAACTAGAATACAACTAGTTTTCATGCTGAGTCATGTAATATACTGTCTGAAGTTACTCAGAGGCATAATCTCTTGAACAGCTACCGTGAAGTTCCTGATAGCGACTAAATGCAGCCACCAATTGCCTGGTTGAGTCACCCCAAAAACACACCATCTTTGTTTTTATAGCCAGCCTAAGAACGAGCAAACAACAAATGCTGTGGTATGAAAGCCATTCAGATGGTATGCTTTAAACATGTCTCACCTATTGAAACAGATACTCTAAAATAATACCATCCATTGAATAATAGTTTTTATCCTTCCAAGATGAGCATTGAAAATGAAGTTTTCGAATATTTCCAATTCGAACAGATTACAGTACATATGAAGAGAAGAAAAATACTGACGCTGATGCATTATAAACCCAACTTTACAGAATTCAATGAGCAATCCAGTCTCTTTAAGTAACTTCGCAATTATTTTGAAAATAAATTCATTTTCCACTTAGCTATTTTGTTTAGTGGACGGCGGGAAGAATCAGACTGGCTAGTTTGACAACGCACCTACTATTAAAAACGCCATAACTAAAATTGTAAAGAAAAGCCGTTAACGAAAAAAATGTTAGTTGATTTCGTAGTATTTTATCACACCTATCACACTCTTTACTTGTTGAAATATGTAGTGAAAATACAAAGACTATCCTTTGCAATTAGTAGTGTTCTCTGACCTAGTTGGTTTAGTTGTGGAGCTTTCGTCGTCCTTCTGGACAACATCTTCAGCCCAATTTTTTAGCATAAAGTGAACTGATTTAAATTTTCCATGAGTGATAGAATTGCGTCTCCCGGTAACCATCTTTACATACGTATTGGTCGTTTTTATTGACTCCGCAACTAAACCAACCAGCTCAGAGAACACTACTAATTGCAAATCATTCACCTGAGCTGCGAATCTTCTCTACTATTTCAAAGACTATTATTATTCAATCATGTTCAATACAGTTCAAAACGAATTTTCTTAGATGGAATGAAATTTCTGTAAGACACCTTCATGTATCTTTAGACAAATTATGATTCTTAAGAATGAATGTAGATAGTATCTAAGTCACTTAGTGACTTATTTGTTGACAAACTCGAGTACTTTGTGTATAGACGTCGAGATTCACCGCATTACAGAAAATAAGTCAACTCACATAAGAAAACAGTGTAACTGTATGGAGATAATTTTGTGTTATTCTGGCTTGGATAATGAACACTTCATCACAACACATAGTGATATCTTCAATATTGACGTCATTGGGAAGTTCCCATCCACGATTAAGTATCATTTTTATTACTCCAAAGTTAATTGTTTGTAAAAGCTTTTTAACCAAATATATTTCTATGCAAGAATACAATGAGGACTAAAATAATGACCGGCCAGTTAATGCAGTAAGTTTTGAACAACTGAAAGCCAAGTGTCAATATTTAGCTTTACAAATTCAGAAGTGGAAAATGCATTCACTACATCTTTTCCATCAATCATCGTCTAGTCTTAACAAGAAACGAAATAGTAACTAACCGGTGAGTTTAAGATTTAATAACGTGAAGGATAAAGTGAAAACAGGATGACACTTGATTTCACTTGAATAATTCCTATTAGGTCTATCGGGTGCACATAAAAAGCTGAAAATTTGAAATGTAACATGCTTCAAAATCTGAATCTTTCCCAAAATGGAAAGTAGAACTCATTATAAATAATTGGGCAACAGAATTAGTGTATGCTCTAGTTTAAAAATACTAAAAAGTACAATTAAATTCAATCCATCTATTCACAACGTAACATGAGGCATACTTTTCATGAGCCTTCTCAATGTCAACTGGTTCTGTCAACCCATCCAAACATTGCTTCTTAACTGCAGATTCCAAATCTGATTCGTTTTCAGCTCGTCTTTTTAACAGTGGGTCAGCATGAGCACGAGCAATCTAAAATTAGATACAGAGCAATATTAAGCGATTTACTTTGTGAGGATTTGATTGTCTCAAAATAGATTTCGTCACCGAACAATAGCAAATGGAATAACTAGTTAAAATTAAGAAGCACTAAAAGGATAATTTTTATTATGCTTTGAAAAATCTCAGCACTTAGTACTCAATGACGTCATAAGAACCCAATCCCACGCTTAGAAATTTTCGAGATGAATGCGTTCCGTTTTAAATTATTAATCAAAGAAATTCAGGAACTTCAGGTCATCGGACTCGGATACACTGGTTGGATAGTAGTGGGTTGACTTGTTAGCGTCTTGGATTAGGATTACTGAAAAGTTCTCTCGCTGAATTGGATTTCTCCTGACATACACCAAGATTGAAAATCTATTTAAATGAATCATTTTCAATAATGTCATACAATACTACGTTACTGAAACAGACTTTAAAGTTCCCTGACAAGTAATTTTTAAGTGAAATTCAAGTAGTCTCATTAAAGAGGCTGTAACTGATACGGTGAAACATCCGGAAAAAATGTATTATTCGTATCGCTTCACAATATTTTTGGCAATACAATGCCCATATCCCAGAGAATGAAGTTTATTTAAGCATACAATAGACTAGAATAGCCCTACGTTTGCTTAATTCCACAATGATGGTTTTGAATCGACACTAAACACACACACACGCACACTTATATGGCAAGAATTGTGAAGTTCAGGACGAAACACCTAACGATAATTAATTGACAGTTGAAATTGATCGTATCTGGTTGATCCGATGTCCAGATAAAAAAATTTTCAGCACAATCATCGTAATTTCATCTAATAGGACAACCTTTATTAAGATCCTACTAGTCCACACCTACTTGATCACAAGACCCAAGCTATATTTCAATAGATAGCTTTAACCCGCCTTTTACAGCAACGAATCACATACTCAAGAACAACTTTGTTGAGATTCCCGCAATAGAAAACAAATCAAAGTTTATATCCTAAGAGTAAACTTGACAGATCGTTTGCGTGATGAACACCTTCGTTAGGCAAAGAGCATCTAAAGCAAAGATATACTAAGGACCTAAGGAAAGTTTGAAAGCTGATTGATGCCGGTCAGTAAATAAAAATTCACAGCAATGTAGGTTATCACTTGCGAACTAAAGGGTACATTAAGGAATTCTACAGAGGGTGAGTTGTAAATTCAGTAATGTGGCATTTGATGATGCTAAGTGAAATTCTAAACAGAACATAAGCAGTGGCAAGATCGTATATACCACTGATTGATACGAATAAGTGGAACGACTCCTGTCAAACATTAGTGCTAGATACTCAGAGTGGAGTGATTCAAACACTCAGGGGATGTTTTGCTTGTTTCAGACCGAGTTTACAGGCAGTGCACTCTTATCAACTCATCTCAGATGTGAATTCTGGCTGGTTAATTAAGAGAACTGGCAATACAATTGGTAATCTGAAAAGTGAACAGTTCGAGGTGAAAACCAACCAAAATTTCCTTTGAAAAGTCTAAATGTTCATATCACAAAATATGACATGCTTGACACCATAAATGGCAATCAAATAAGCATGTAAAATAACAAGTTTGTGTTCGCATTACCATTGATCTGGTTAGAAAGTACTACTAATTGACGTGAAAGGTTTCTAACTAGTGGTATCCATCAAGAGTAGAAAACGTCTAGTAGGTTTGCTTGTTTTCGTGATTACCAGTAATGATACAAAAGTATGTCACATATTACGATTTGAATGTTGTGACTTTCCTCAACAAATACAAAACCTAGATGACGTATTAAATAAGATAATGCATCTAATCAAAGTAACAGGAAATCATAGAAAAGGGTAAATAAAATAATATAATGCGACAACCTACCTTGGTTATTAATGTCGATCCTTTCCAATTGTAACCATTCAGAGCAGAGATAGCAAAGTCACGATCAGCTGCAGATCTACATAGTAAGTTTAGTAACAATATTTTGCAAGAACTTACTCAAATGAAAGAAATGCAACACTTCCTTTGATTAGTTTAAGCTTGTGAAAATTAACATTCAAAGATTGCAACATCTTTTTCATTTGCTTTAAAATAAATCAAGATGAAGATCATTGCAAAAAAGTATATGAAAATTTTAAGATATGTCATAAAAGCATTCAAAACAATTATCAAACAATAGTCTTAGACAAGTTAGAATGTGGACTTCCAAGTTGGTGTGGCGTGTGCTACTGATAAGGCTTATCAGTAGTATATAAACACACTCATCGACGTAAAAGCATTAGATAGGAGGGAGATAGATTTGACGTCAGAGAAATCAAGTGATGCGGCATTTTGGAGAAACATTGGAGATGTGAAAGGAACACAAATAAACACATTAGAAAGAAAGAAGTAGCACAATACAGATTTGTGCAAATGGGGATTTGTAAAACACTACACAATTTTGCCATATTATTATTGTTTCCTTGGGTTTCTAGCGGAACATAGGGCTTCAACTGCTTCAACGTCTCCACTTGCTTCTATCTTCTGCTGTGCTTTTCATCCGCATAAATGTTAGTCCATACTGTCTCAACTCCTCTTCACACGATCTCCCCCATATCACCCTTGGACGTCCTACTCGCTGCTTCCCTTTCGGGTTCCATTCGAGCAATGGCCTGACTCGTGATGTCACCAACCGGCCTCCTCAGCGAGTGTCTAATCCATCTCCACTTTCTCCTGCATATTTATTGGGCAATTGGTTCTTGTTTCGTTTGTTCCCATAGTTTCTTGTTGGTGATTCTTTTCGGCCTGGCCATCTGATCTTCAGTATAGAGCCAGCGAAGACAGTTGTTGGTTGATAAATTCTGCAACAGGCTGTTGGAAATATTCTTTGTGACCCACCCACCAAGTTTCTGATCCATATAGAAGGACTGACTTGAAGTTTGCATTGAAGATCCATTTCGCCATACAGAGATACCAAATTCTAAATCAACATTCTGTTACCAAGTCTCTGGTCTCCTACAGTTACAATTGGTGTCACCACCTCCAGACAGTGAAGATCCAATGGCCGGCTGCTTTCGAGGAAGGAGACATACGGAGCTTCTTGCGTGACTTTGAGGCCGTCGCTGAGCTGGTGGATGTCAATGACCCGATGGCAAGGGCAGTCGTGTTGGGAACACTGTTGAGAGGTCGAGTAAAGGTGGCACACAACAGTGTAGGGCGGTCAAGCGAGACGGTGGTCTGTGAGGTATTGGTTGGACGATTGGTGGCAGAGTTAGACAGCCCAACGGATAGGCAGTTGGCGATGTAGCAGTACCATAACACGAAAATGGGACCGGACAGAGACCCGCTAGTGTTGGCAGTGATGCTGACGAATCTACTGCGTCGTGCACTCCCCACATTGGACGAAGAGTCGGAGTCGCAGTTATTGATGTCCCAGTTCATCGAAAGTGTCCCAGCCCACATTTCTCATTAACTACAACTGGTTAACGCTGCACAACCCATGGACATCGATGAGCTGGCGAAGATGACCAAGCAGCTGTCGAACACAACGCTGGCAGCAATAGAGTCACCGAAATTGAACGAGTGGGAATAGAAAATCGAAGATTTGCAGAGTAAAGTGACGGTACTACGAATGAGTACCAGGAAAGACCGATGCCTTGAATGTGCCAAGACAGGACACTGGAAGAGATGCTGCCCAGAAAGAAGGAGAACAGAAATTTTCAGACAGTATAATGTGTTTTCTCCCTCTCCTATCAGAATAGAAGTAGTGGGGGCTATTGAAAGGAGTTCCATGTATTTTAAGTTGCGAGTAAATGGCCGAGAAGCAGTAAGTTTAATAGATAGAGGGGTGGCAATCTCACCAATATAATATAGGATCTATGTCAGAGCATCAGACCTTGATCATTGACAGTTCAAACGGTAGGTAAACACGTGTTAAGCATCACGGGCATGTCAAACTGTAGCGTTTTATTGGTGACCGCGAAGTAGCGTTCCCGTTAATTGTTGTGCCTGAGTTACGGGGAACAATACTTGACGCTGATTTTCTGTGTGAGGTTGGTGCGATAATTAACACGAAGGAGAGGCAAGTGATCACGAAGTACGAACTTATCAGCACGTATGAAACAAACGATATAGCAGGGAGTTAAGGTGTTGAAATCACAGAATATGATAGTGTTAGTTAAAGAATACGATCATTTGTTTACTGGAGATGGGGACCCCTAAGGTTACTGTGATAAGATGAGGCATTAAATCCTATTGAGCGGTCAAAAAATGACACCATTCACAACGCGAAGAGTCCCATATCATTTGGAAAGTGAAGTCAAGCGACAAGTGAAAATGTTAATGGATAAACATCTCTTTACACATATATGCTACTGATAAGATTTATCAGTAGCACACGTCACATGAGTTCGTAACTGATGCAGGACACTACAACTAGTGAACTTTACAACGCATAACTAGTGTCTTCTTATTACACACTGGTTAATGTGGTAACCAAAATATTTTTTTCTCGGAGAAAGTTTGACTTTGTAATTCTCTGTTAAGAGATGGAGAATTCATTTTACACAAAAACGACGTTTTTGTTTCAGACCATTACATGACATAATAACGATAATAACTGAAAGTAATCTGGAGTATTGGGTCTCAGTCATATGCATAAATGTGCAAAACTAACAAATTCTTTTAGCCGTGTCATTAATGAGATTCTTTTCCAAGGCAAAATGGGTAACAACAAGTTCAACACAAAAATGATGATAAATGAGCTCGGAGACCGGATAATTTAGTAAAGTTGTATGACTTGATATAGTAATCAGACTGAGTCAGATGAGTCAGACTGTTATAATTATTATTATTAGCGAATCGTAACACTACTGATCAGTTCAAATAAGTAGCAGCTGAACAGATACTGACAACTTTGATAACGAAGCGTAACATTGTATTTGTTGAAAATCATAACTGCAATTTACAAGCGGAAATATTAAACTATCTCCAATTCCGTATATTTAATATTTGTGAAATATTAAACAAAAGATTAGGAAAATATTCCTTGAAAACCTGAAATTTCAATTTGAAAATTGCCACGTAAGTAGTCTAGTGAAACATTCAACTAACTTTTGAATTCTATGTAGCATGGAAGCTATTTAATGTCAATAAATCGTTCAACTTATCGACAATTATTTAACTGTTCATTTTTTCGAATATACGAAAACAGGAAAGTTAATTATAGCTTACTAAAATTTACACTTATTTAGTTTAAGTCAAAACAAATATTAGTTAATGCTTACACCGAAACCTGCATGACGAAGTATATTCTTCACTTGGATCTTGAATGCCTCAGAAGTAAAACCATCTCGTTTAAGATAAGCGTATGGACAGTTTGGATTTAAGCAAGTAGGTACACTACCGTCATTATTGTTTTCACTGGATGGATTTAACTTCAAGATGTTTATACAATCACATGTACATACAGATTCATTTTCACATGGAAATTTATCAACATCAGTTGTCTTGTCTGCCATTTCTGCAAAACCATATAAAAAATAACATGAATAATCATTCTTCACTTAACAGCATTTTCGAAACTTACTGAGCAGCATATTCATGTTAAACACTACATGTTTCTTCAGCTTTACAGTACAACGTACTCTACTTAGAACTACTTGCGAAAACTAATCTAACAAACCTGAAAGCCGAAGTTTCGCATCTAATATTTATTTTCACAAATATATCTGCCCACTGTTATCCATTTATTCGATAACAAATGAAGAACGCGACAAAATACTTTAAATTTTATGTCCTTAAAGCTTCTCAACATAACCAAAAGTTGAAACACTTTTCAATCCAGGTTAATTCCAATTTATTCTCTTCATATCATA
Source organism: Trichobilharzia regenti (assembly GCA_944472135.2). Lineage (NCBI taxonomy): Eukaryota > Metazoa > Platyhelminthes > Trematoda > Strigeidida > Schistosomatidae > Trichobilharzia > Trichobilharzia regenti. The sequence goes on from OX235264.1 coordinate 77,957,132, forward strand.
TTAGGAATTTACAAGAATTTAAGGCATGCGGAATCCATATGCATATGCTTCAAAACAGAGGGTTCATTTCATAGAGTAAACTATTTTACTACCAGAATACTGAGGAAAGATATGCTATACTGATTTTTCGATTATTGACTATAAGGAAGGTGAAATTTTTGTTTTGTGCTCTAAACTACAATTTAAAATAAACAGATGGCAGTTCTCTCTCCGTAGGGAGCTGCTTAATACTCTTTCAGAAGAAATATGAACCTTTCAGAAAAACACCTGAAAGACAAAAGATGTAATGGATACTGTAATAGAGTGAATTTTATGTTGCTTTAAATTGTGGAAGAGGTAATTCAAATATACCGTAGGCATCAGCGGATCATTTAGTAAATAAAAAGTGAATTTCCCAAACATAGACCAACTAACAACTAAAAATGTACCCCGCAAGTCAATCCTGGTGATATTTTATGATGATTACTTGAGGTGCTACAACAGTCTTTACACCTAACTACTGTTGATAACCACAATTAATATATTTTAATACAGACTCAAAGGGCTATTAACGATATGACCATCTATTTTGGACCATCTACACAGAATCATTAAAAAGTGAAATTTATGTACCGTAAAATGTGACATATTATAGATTCATACTGTTATAGGTTAGATGAAAGATCAACAGACAAATTAGAAAAGGAATTATTATATTTGGATAGAAAAGGTACAGCTATGTAGTAAGAAATTGACGTTGTATTTCTCCTAGAAGAACAGAGGCAGCAGACAAAACATTCAAACTATTAGTTCCTTTTGCAGACGGAATAACAGCTCGACATCCTCCAGTGAGATGTGCTAGATGAAAAGCTTCCGGAGAAACACCATGAGCTTCAGAACCTAAAACGATTGCAATACGACAGTCACGTCTATCAGCATTGTAATCAGAAGGGACATAATTTATATTAAAGTGTGGCATAGTCTGTACTGGCAAACGATAGGCATTACTCGTTGATTCAGGAGGAGTGCCAACAGCTTCGGATACAGTAGACCTTTGGGATTTCTCTACATCATCAGGTTGACATACCTGTAAACATTATGCATAAATATAACGAAATTCAAATTAGGTGATGCAAAATGTCTTTTACAAGATAAAAATCTTACTGTCAAACGACTACATAGATTAGATAGTCTTTAAGAAGACTATTAAGATAAGACATTTAGTCATCGTTACGTTTACTTTTTGATGTTTATTTGAAAATTCAAAAATGCTGTACAATTACGATATACAACAGATTCGTTTCGAAAACAAATAACCGTATGCTGGGAGCATGTAAACTGAACATACTTGACGAGATATTTCTCATTTCTATGGTGAACTGAAAATAAACATTTTTCAAGAAAGTGTTTATGCTGAGCTTGTAGATCTCCAGACGATTCATTAGTTTGGGAAAGACTGATATATATGTAAGGCCTTACATATATATCAATATGTAAGGCAACTAAGCCTGCAAAAGAATTACGGAGGGTGATCACAACTACGGAATTAAAAGTAAGAGAAGACAATCCTGCAGGATGTCCAAAAATAAATAAAAGGTTAACTATTACTGAATATTTTTCTATACACATATATCAGCTGATTCAAAACTTGACAGATGATTCGAAACAAGCGGCATAGTCTGCTTTCTTTCGTTAATAGAGAATTTATTTTTTTTAGTTGTATGGATTTCCGTTTAAAGTTGTACTAACAGTTAATTTCTATTTTCATCCCTTGAATATACTCTAATTCAACTCACTTAATTACCTGGGTGTGAACAAAAAATGTCACGAATACGTAAGACAATGCTGCATGCCAAGTAATCCACAACGGGAAACTTACGGAATCCTTCGAAGTGAGGACGGGAGCGAAGCAAGGCGCCTTACTATCGCCAATGATCTTCCTGATTGCAGTAGACTGGATAATGCGACAGACAGCGGGCAATGAGGGAACTGGCATAAAATGGACTCACTTTTACAAAAAACTAGGAGGATCTGGACTTCGCCGATGATATATGTCTGATTTACCACAAACTGGAACATATGCAAGTGAAAAGCAACAAGCTAGCAGAAGAAGTGTCTAGATAAGATAGGACTTCAGGTGAATATAGGAGAAACAGAGGTGATGAAGATTCCTGGCCAACAGCCACAGCAACAACAACAGACAACAATCAGCATAACCGGAAGAAACCTGAAAGAGACAACCTCCTTCACCTACCCGGGAAGCATTGTTTCAACTACAGGCCGGCGGAACTGACGAGGATATTAAAGCCAGAATCGGAAAAGCAAGACAGGCTTTCATTACTCTTAAGTCTGTGTGGAAGTCAACATCACTCATCATCAAAAATAACATCCGGATTTTACACTCCAATGTGAAGTCAGTGCTACTCACTTTACGGATCAGAGACTTGGCCAGCGCGTCATAAAGAGCATCTCAAACAAACTTCAGACCTTCATCAACAGTTGTCTTCTCTCAATACTACAGGATGAGATGGCCAGCTAGAAAAGATCAGCAACAGGGATCTCTGGCAATAAGCGAACCAACACAGCAGGACCGATTGTGAAACAAATAGGCAGGAAGAAATGGAGATGGATTGGCTGGCCATACTCTGAGGAAACCATCAAGTGAGTGACATCACTAGACAAGCCATCGCTCGAGTGGAACCCGAAAGGGAAGCGGCGAGTTGGTTGTAAGTGCAAGGGTGACTTGGAGGAGATCATGTAAAGAGGAGATGAAAGCATGTGGGCAGACTTGGAGTGGGGTGAAAACGTTGACAGAAAACCGAAGGCAATGGAGACGCGCAGCTGAAGCCCTATGTTTCTCTAGGAATTAAAGGATATAATAATAATATAATAATGAACATGATTTATACATTTGCAAAGGTAAACGATGAACAGAGTAAAAATAAAGTAAACTCACAGGTGAATCGGTTTTCCAAGCCGATTCGATTAATCTATCAGTTATACGTGGATCAGGGTCAGCTACGAAAACTGTAACAGGAGAAAATGAACCATCACATATTCCAAAATGACGACTGATATCGGCCCAACTTAGTCCTTGGTAAATAGGTATGCGAAAATGAGCAGACATTCCTCCTCGAATTGCCTTTTCATTCCAAATATTAACACTACCTAAAGGAAATCAAGAAATAACCCATAATGCTCATAATGCGACTGGAATGTATTAAAGATTACAGAAAAGATGTAGAAGAAATCTGGCACTGTAGTAAAACATAATTCAGTAGATATGCTGATATGCTGCATCGTTGTGGTAGACAATTACACACTATCATTTACTGGAAACTGACAAAAAAGCTCGACAAGAACTAATCTCAAAACTATACACATTTGGTAGCTAAGTATAACATTGAGTAGTAGAGGAGAAACCACCGACAAAAATAATTTTGAAAATAAATGCATGAAGCCAGAAAGTAAATCTATAGTTACCCATAAAAAGAAGCAGATTATATATACCTTTCGTCACCAAAATAGAAGTCAAACCAAAGCTTGCACCAGATCGTATTAAACTGCCCATATTGCCAGGGTCGCTAATGCGGTCAAGGATAAGCGATACAGGTAAGTGATATTTCGCCTCCTTTGTGTGACAAACGTTTTCTTGTGGTACTTCAAAGAGAGCTAAAAGTGGAAAATTAAATAGTTCAAACCATAATAAGAAAGTCGAAACTCGTTCTGTTTCATTCAAGTAGACTCCATAAATTATTATATTTAGAAAATTTTATCAAGAAAATGAGCAGCCTATAATAGTTTAATCATATCAACTAAGTGCCCCCGTGGGCGACATGATAGAGCCGAGTGTGTGTAAACTTCGATCTTGCTGCTGAAATGCTCCCATGTGACCACGTGTGCATAGCCTCTGCTAAGTAATTTTTATGCACTGCCTTCAGGTCACACCTGGGATGTTCCTCGCAAAAGGGAAAGGGTATATGAGAAAGTCTGGCACTTATAAAAGGACTGGTGGATGTGCATGCTTACCTACGGGAGCTGTAAAACCTTTATTCAAAATCTATAGTGTACATAGGCTCCAAAATCAGAAACGATCGAATGGTGTATGAACCTATTTTGGTTAACGGAAACAATGAGAACGTAGCTCTTAACACTGTTCCATGGCCTTGTGGATCAAGCTCCGAATTAAAGGCTCGAGGACGGCCCCTTAAGACAACCACTTGCCAAGGTTTGGACATCCGGGCAGTATAGTATCCTAGCCCTCGCACAAACTATGAGATTTTGTGTGGGGCATCCTAGTTTTGATAATAATGAAAAACCAACTAAATATCCTCACTTAAACCACATGTAAGTATACTGTTGAATACTACAAAACTAAGTGTCTGTGTATATTATCAACACAATTAGACTACGTTAAACACGAGACAGATCGATATTCTACTTTTCTGCATATTGCCAAGAGATGTAGTGGTTTCAAATGGTGGTTGCTTTCTTTACCTGTCTCGTGATAACGAAAATTTTCAGCGATACAAATATATGGACAACTTTCTCATTACTATTTCCTCTATAGTCTCCTTCATGAGGCTGAAGTATGCCCTATCCTAAGTATATTTTATAGTTCTGAAAACATACGTAAAAGAAATATACAATCTCAAAGTCTCAGTCATTTACAATAAATCTAAGTGCCAACATGAAATATATACATACATCACTATAAAAAGCTAAGCACAAGAGATAAAAGTAAGCTTTTCAATACTGGCGGATTAGGATTTTAGCACCAACAATTTACACTCACGAACATTTGCTACAGTGTGGTTAAACCTTGAAAGAGTTTAAATAATATCTTGGTGATGCACATTGCTTGAAATGATACTCTTAAGTAATGTCCAATAGCGTAAGATGAACTTGCCATATCCAACCAGAAGGTCTAACTAAGGTTAACGTAAGATATTGATTTCAAACCTTTATAATGCTATAAACAGACAAATGCTTTTTGTAAAAAAAAGTAGTATAGATAATTTTCGTATTACTTTTATAATTAAAAGTTAAACTAACACTGTAACCCACCACAAACGTACCAATCACTCCGGGAGGAGTTTTAAGAGATGACAGCTGCTTCATAACGCGAGGGTCACATAATAGATATTCAACACATGACTTAGATCATTGATCTGTTCGAGAGCAATTCGTGATGAAAAAAATAAAGATGTTGCTTTTCCTCCTGTAGCCAATGCATCAGATATTAATTTGCTTCCTTCGAGAACAATAGCAGGATATTTACGTAGTTCATGTTCAGGAGAACCAACAGGTAAAATCTGTGTGCGGCTAAGAATGAAACTTCTCTATAAAAATAGTTCAGCAATAAAACCACTTTTACTTGATCTTTGAATCATTCTCATTTAACTCAGGATACGAACTTTTTTCTTTTTTAGCAATTATTACATTCGTTTTACAATTAGCATTGATTTCTGCCTTAATCGTCCCACATTTTGCATCACCGACGCCTTTTTATGATGCTTTGGTACTACTATTTCATCTCCATAAAGTACATTACTGATTAAACTCCGAGTACATGATGTTTTTGTGCGTAAAATTAAACAAGAAAAGCTCTTCATCGATATATGATGAGATTGTCGATATTTTCATCCAAGATTACAATGAATAATCACGCTTCACGTAAACTGCAGGTCACCAATATTGACACTTACTATGTAAATGGTTCCAACAATAGGTAGAAATGAGAAGACAAGTTATTATCTTAACAGCATTAATTATTTTGCTGAGTATCACAAAATAAAAAACTGGAATACCTTAAATTTTCTCTCGTGACTCATATTCACTTAAAAAAAATTCGACATACATCCTGGATTTACGAAGCAAATAGTTCAAGTAGACAACTTGTATCTGCACACCACAGCATATAGAAAACTATATGCTCGCACAAAAGCTCAACCATACCCTACTCAGCTCGTGTTCTGTTCGATAAAGAAAGCATTAGGCGTGAAACCTATAACTTATTAAATAGTCAGTAGAACAACTGGATCTCGTCTTTCCAACTCATATCATTCATAGATGCGACGTCTTCTTTCTTTCTTTTCTGTTATGTGCTGCTTTGTTTCTTTCTTCCTTACTAACTCTATTAAAACATTCTTCGTTCTTTCACACTCTGTATATCTCGACCTTTTTGTTACCGCTTACGCTAGTAAATATGCTGGCATCTACTTTTCTAACACCTTCAAACATTCTGTTCACTTTTGACTTTGCTACCGACATGCTAATATGTTGTTGTCAGAACTAACAGAGATTATCCTTAATCTATGTAGAATTTTATTTATTGTTATTGTACTAACTGGATGCAATACGGTGGAGACAGTTTACTGTCTGCATTAACTGAGGTTCTAGGCAGCGTCTGGAAATTAGAGGAAGTCCCGTCGGGTTGGTGTAAGTCACTGATTATCCCGATATACAAGAAGGGAGACAAGTCTTCCTGTGATAATCACAGAGGGATTAGCTTGACTAATATAGTATCTAAAGTCCAAGGCTCAATAATATTGCGTAGAGTAAGTGGTGCTCGGGAGGCACAAACACGAGAAAGCCAGGCAGGCTTTAGACCAGGAAGAGGGTGTATTGATCATATCTTCACCCTCCGACAGATTCTAGAACATAGTCATTCCTACCGGCGTCCAACAGTCATTATATTTCTTGACCTAAAGGCAGCATTCGACTCTGTCGATCGAGAAGTTCTCTGGAGATGCTTGGCTGTAAAGGGAATGCTGAGAAATTATATTACACTGATTAAGGCACTCTACTCGTACTCAAACAGCCAGGTGAGGGCTTACGGCGAGTTGTCATCTGAACTGGTGACGACTAGTGGTGTCCGTCAAGGATGCCCATTATCCCCATTTCTATTCAACTTCATCATAGGTGTACTAATGGACTTAACCCTAAGTGACTTCAGAAACTCAGGGATTGACTTGCTACCAGGGAATAATCTCGTTGACTTACAATATGCAGACGATATAGTTCTTCTAGGCAAGAACGCTGACAAAACCCAGTCTTCTGACACCTTGAGCTGCAATCTACGAATGTTTGGCATGCTATTTGCTCCCGCCAAATTTAAGATGATGTTACAGGACTGGACTACGCTGAGTCCTAGTTTAGACATAGGAAGTGAAGTGGTAGAGCACGTTGACCGCTTCACTTATTTGGGAAGTACCATCAGCCCCAACGGGTTGATCTCTGACGAAATCTCAGCACGGATACAGAGGGCTAGTTTCGCATATGCCAGTTTGCGCCGTCTGTAGCGGGTGTACTACTCATCAGTCCGCTCCGTCCTCCTTTATGGGTGTGACTGAGACATGGCCATTGAGAGTGGAAGACATGAAAAGATTAGCTGTCTTTGATCATAGGTGCCTGCGCTCTCTCTCTCCCGTGTTAAGTGGTATAACAGAGTGAGCAATATTGAGGTTAGGCCTCGGTCGAGTCCTAGGTAAGGAGGGGAAATCAATCGACGAGGCAGTGAAGTTACACCGATTGAGATGGTTAGGACATGTGTTACGTATGCCCAGTCATCGCCTTCCTCGACAGGCAACGTTAACTGACATAAGGTCAGACTGGAAAAGAGCTAGCGGCGGTCAAATCAAAACATGGCACCAGTCAATGAAATCCACAACAGTTAGTTTAAGCCAGTCACGTACGAAGGTGTAGACTTCCTGACTGGTTGGGGTCCTCGGGATGGTAAAAACCAATGAAGGCTGGAGACAGTTGGTGATATGGCTCAAAATCGTTCTCAACTGCTGGCGCATATGCATCCACTCCTGTGACTTATAATTAGCAATGAAACTATATTGTTCTTTGTTATTACTATTCCTTTGTCTCACACCTCTGCTCACTGTCTCTATTATGCATTTCTTGTACTTTCTACTCTTGCTTTGTGTGCTACACGGAGGGAGTGTGGAGACTTGAACTGCCACACATCGGTGCAAAGTTCTCTGTCGAAAACAGACAGACAGACTAATGTCGACAGGATACTGGGGATAAGTTATACGACATTGTTATTTTTAATTACTTGAAGCAGCCAAAGAAGCCGTTGAGTAGGATAATTTATGAGACTTAGCAAGTAAAGAACTAAGTTACTAATCAGAATTCAGACAAGTCACAAGAAAACACAGCCACTTTCCAGTGACGTCAGTAATTGACTGTTTGAAGAGTGAAGAGTATGATAGGAAGTACTTCTAGTCAGGAAGAAAAGTCGAACATGATGAGTCTTATTTGTTCTGGAAGAAACTAAAGTGCACTGACCACTGATAAAACCCCAGTATAGATACAAAACTCTGTTTGGGGCTATCTGACTTGCATTATTTCTAGCTACAGTGTTAAAAGCAGAACATATCTCTAGCTTCTTGACACATACAAACTCAATAATAGGGAGGATAAAATTCACACTTGGATCGGAAAATGAACAAGGAGAATTAGTTATGTTAGATTGTAAGATAAAACTAATAGAAGGTAAACTACACACTAGTGTTTATAAAAAACCAACGAATTCTAATAGATATTTAGACTTTTTTTTACTTCGGCTATCTCCTACGGGAGGATGAGCCGGCTTCATGAACATCTCGAATCATCGCTGCCCAGGTGCGGCGATCTGATGCAAGGTTTTGCGACAGGGTTATCCAATTCTTGTTCCACACACGGAGTCCGTAGACGGTTTGTAGCCCCAGGCACTCCATATCAGCCTTAACTGTACCAAGCCATGTTTTCAGCTGTCCACCCCTGCGACATCGCCAAGATGGAAATGGCGAGGGATTTAGAACTTATTTGACCAGATCGTCATCTGGTCGGCGCAGAACATGGCCAAACCACCGAAGGCGACGTTGTTGGACCAGTACTGGAATTTGGTTGATGTTGTAGAGAGTTCATGAAGTTTCATGGGAATTAAGTACGAGTGATGTCCCCAGCATCGCTCGGCCTTTTGTTTGAGAGTGCAGCTCTAGCCTTTACACAACCAAGTGTGACCTACAAGGCAGTAGGAGTGGAGTAGGGAGTCCACTATCCATTGGCAGCCGGTGACCGGAGTCCGGTTCATTCGCCTTTTTGAATGGGGCCAGACATCCAGGGCATCCAATAAGCCCTGTGTCCATACGTCTGCCGGTGAGCTCCGGTGAGCTTCATACGCCAGTCGTTGGAGGTTTGGAATCAGGGTTTGGCCATCTCCCCTAGACTGTCATCCAATGGACAGTCAACCCAGTGAAGAGCGCCGGGCATCCGCTTTTGCCCTCTCACTTCGGTGAAAAACACCTCCGCCACGTGAAGGCAGTGAGTAGGACTTCCTCAGGAGAGGCTATGTAAGACGCCTGGTCATATGGGAGCATTTCAAGAGGTGTACAGAGGGGTGGCCAACCCGCAGCGCAAGGCACCCACCCCCGACCATACTGAGGCTTTGGAGGCTATTTAGACTTTAAATCGTTTCATCCGTTAACTGTCAAGGCAGGCTTAGTTTTGTCTAACAAACCGAGCAGTAGCACTAAGTAGCACAAGAAAAGACCTAAATGATGAAAAAAACAAATAGAAAAAGCGTTGGTATCAAATAACTATCCAATAAAATTAATTAGGAAGATTAGTAAAGGCCAAAAGCAAAATAAAAATAGTTGTGAAACCAGTAGTGATATTATAAATAAGAGAGAATATAAGTCATCCATTGTTAAACCGTATAAGGAGGGGACATCTGAGACCCTCCCTACGTAGGATTCTTAATAAAGCAGGAATTAGGGTGGCATTCAAACCTAAAAACTCACTCAGGGACAAGCTCTGTAGGTTAAAGGACCCTGTTGACCCACTTAGACAAAATAATATAATTTACAAAATACCCTGCAATAACTGTGAGGCCAATTACATAGGTCAAACTAGTAGTTCGGGGGTAATCGTATTGTTGGAACATAACTTAGCTAAGATAAGAATGGTTGATCCCGGGAAGGTAAATAATTTAGAAAAAAACTCAGCAATTGCACTTCACGCATTAACACACAACCACACAATAGAGTGGGAGAGAGTTAAAATTCTAAAAAGCAATCTAGGTAGGTGGAGAGAGAGGTTGATTACTGTCTGTCTGTCTGTTTTCGACAGAGAACTTTGCACCGATGTGTGGCAGTTCAAGTCTCCACACTCCCTCCGTGTAGCACACAAAGCAATAGAAGAAAGTACAAGAAAAGCATAATAGAGACAGTGAGCAGAAGTGTGAGACAAAGGAGTAATAACGAAGAACAAAACAGTTTCATTGGAGATCATAAGTCACAAGGAGTGGATGCATATGCGCCAGCCACTGAGAACGATTTTGAGCCATGTCACCAATTGTTTCCAACCATAGATTTTTACCGTCCCGAGGACCCCAACCAGGAAGTCTACACCTTCCTACGTGGCTTAGATTAACTGTTGTGGATTTCATTGACTGGTGCCAAGTTTTTGTTTGACCGCCGCTAGCTGCTTTTCCAGCCTGACCCTATATCCGCTAACATTGCTCGTCGAGGGAGGCGGTGACAAGGCATACGTAACACATGTCCTAACCATCTCAGTCTTTGTAACTTCACGACTTCGTGGATTGATTTCCCCTGTTTACCTAGCACTCGACGCCTAACCTCAATGTTGATTACTGAATTCTTCTTCATCGAGTCTACACCCAACACATGCAATAGTAATGACCCAATGCAAATACCAGAAATATGGAAGATATTATTACCACCAGTCAAATCAAAGGGGATAATAAATAATCTTAAAATTTTATTTCAATTCAAGCACAACACAACATTCTAACAAGTTACTTATTATGACTATAAACACACTCGTCTTATTTCCTATCTGATTTTAATTGATCAATAACACTCATATTAATAATTTTGAATGTACGTTATCCTCCATTGACTTTTATTCCAATATCTAATCGATTCCACACATGTATATAAATGAAGGGAAAAGCTGTGTGACTAACTTGATATGAATATGAGCAATAGTTTGTGCCTGAAACGTGGTCATCAGTTAATATTAGTGTATAACGCTGGGTGAAGTCCCAAAATAAAATCTTATCCATAATGGAGTTATACACTAACACAGTGCCCAAGTCTTACACTTATATCAAAATCCAGTCTTTTTTCGATCAACCACTGGATTCAAGAGATAGCGAGATTTATCAGGAAGATGACTATGGAGGAAAAACACTCTTAACTATACAGGAATAAATGTTAGGTGCACATACCTTAGTCTTTGAACTATTCTCACTGTAAATAATTTTCACTAGGCGTAATATGATAGGGTTACGTATACTTGCACTCAGGCACACTATAGAGACACTGAATACAAAAAAATTGGTGTTATTTTTCGTATGCTCTCACATTTATTTAACATACGCAAACCTAATAAACATACAAACGCAGTTTTCCTTTCTTTCCATTTCACTTTTCCAGCACTGAATACGGTGTCTATCGTCTCCGAGGTTCGAATGATAACAAATTCGGTGATCTCAACGGGATATTTCATTCTCATGCATTTGCACGTGGAGCCTATGGACGGTTCACTCAGTTACAAATTTCTAATACTAAGGGGACCCAGTAGGCATTCATTTTAATGAACTACTTTTAGATACCATGGTATGCATTGCTCAGTTACCAGTAGAGTAACTACAGTCATCTGGTAACAGTGAATCAGCAAGTCCAAGTAGGGCTAACCGGCATTTTATCGTTCATAACCATCAGTCACAATATCAGGAGGCCAATTATATTGGCTGTGGATAGGGCTTCTTTACTCTACCCACCTAAGCTTCTAAGACGTAAGGACTGAGTTTAATACACGTATTTTTAGGAAGTCAGTAAAGGCCCTTCAATTGAATTGTATTTAGAAAATATACGGTATCCTTACAACTTAAGTTGTAACCCAGTCGGTTACTTTTTTTGTGAACCTGGGATATGTGGGTAAAAACGTGGGTAGTTTTCCGTTGAAACGTGGGCAAAGTGGGATAAGGTGGGCTGTTTTCGTTTGTAACATGGGCAAAGTGGGAATAAGTGGGCTGTTTTCTAAAATGACATGGGCAAACGGGGAAAAGTGGGTATATTTTGAATTCCTTCACATGGGATAAATGGGTGAAAACGTGGGTTACGTGGGAAAACTGGGAAAAGGTGGGACAAACAAATTTTATCTGGACATGGGAAAACTGGGAAAAAGTGGGAAATGTGGCCAAAGTGGGTAAAATCGGTTGCATTTACACCATCTTTTGCCCACGTGTTTGCCGATCTAAATTACCCTTTTATCCCACGTTTGCCCACGTTTGCCCATGTGCATTAACCGACTGGGAAGGATACCGTATATTTTCTAAATACAATTACCTTCTAGTGTGTCTTCTCCCGATAACCTATAATATTACTATTACCCTCCTTCACATCTCGCGTTAAATTTCTCAAAACCCTGATAAGATTTCCAGATTTATTAGATGAATGGAACTATACATGTCCACGCATTACAATAAATTACCGCAGTTCCTACACTGTATGTGACGAACAAAGTTTTGTCTTATCGATCTATTATCGAATGCTCAAAACCAAACTAAGCACTGCGTTACCGATTTGAAGAAATTAAAATCCGTCCTATTTTCAGCATGTACGTGTAACGCAAAGGGCGAAAAGGCCGCACGCATTCTTAACATTTCATTCCAATATCCAATATCCTGATTACGAGCTAGTATAAACCAGTGATTTCTTTGAGCTCGCTTCTTGATTGTGAGGTAGAGGTTCCAGATCTTCGGTGAGCTTCTGCGTAGTAAGTCCCGACACTCGACTGCTTTAGCTCTGGTAGACTCCAGGAGGAGTGGTGCGGGGATTGGTCGAGATGTGGTTTGTAGTATGCAGTATGTTAGGACTGTATTGCTGCCGTGAATGGAGTTTGACCTAACTCCCCTTGGTCATTCGGTGTAGTCATAAAAGCAGAATAGTAATAATAATAATAATAGGTTGTAGTGTAGATAATATAGGTTGAGATAAGTGGAATAATAAAGGTGACCTAAGGAAAAGATAGAGTGAGAGAAGGCAGAATAGGTCGTGGGGATTTAGTTTGTACGCTTATTCATTGACAGTTTGGTTTCAAATTTTATGAGGATAAGCCATTGAGACACAAACCTTGCATTTCTGCATGATTGTCTAGCTTCCGCTTAAAAATCTCCAGAGATGGCGCTGTAGTCACGGCCGCCGGTAAAGCGTTCCAGAGACGGCAAACACGAAGCGAAAAGAAATGTGATCGCACTCGAGTCTTTGGTCTCTGGTGTGCTATCCTTAGCGGGTTACCTCGTGGAAGCCTATAATCGCTTAATGGCAGGATGCTTTTATTTGGGTGGGCCTGGTCATTTAGGATCTTGTAGACGGTGATGAGGTCTCCCCTGTGCCTACGGTAACTAAGTGTGAAAAGACCTAATTTCTTTAGTCTTTCCTCATATGATTTGTTGCGGAGGCCGATCACCCATTTTGTCGCTCGTCTCTGGACACTTTCTAGAATGTTAGCATCCCTTTTGAGTAGCGGAGGTGCAATGATATTATGCACCTCAAGGTGTGGCCTCACATATGCCTTGTATAGCCTTAAGAACAGTTCGGGAGTGAGAGCTCCCAGCTGCCTGTGCATAAAGTGTAATGTTGCGTAGGCTTTGGCGACGTCCCTCGAGTAATTTCCACTGGTGTCTAGCTTTTCTGTTAGAATAAGACCTAGATCACGCTCTGATGGAACACAACTCAAGTTCTGGCCACCAAGGGTGTAATTTACACTCTGTGACCTGCCGGAATGAAGCTGCACTACTTTGCACTTCTTTAGATTGAAAGGCATTCCGTTAGCCAAAGCCCAATTTCCCAGAGTTTGCAGGTCAGCCTGCAATCTATCTGAGTCTTCCGATGAGTTTATTGCTCTCCAAATCTTTACGTCGTCAGCGTAAAGAAGCGCAGAGCAGTTTAGTTGGGGGGGCAGGTCATTGATAAAAATCAAAAACATCAACGGCCCTAGGATAGAACCCTGAGGAACCCCTGATGCCGAGGTGTGCCAGGATGATCGGATGCGGTTGACTTTGGTGCAGAATTCTCTCTCGCCTAAGTAATCTGTCAGCCATGCGAGAAGTGCTCCAGAAACTCCCGCCTTGCCTATTTTGTGAAGGAGCAGACCATGGTGAACTGTGTCGAATGCTTTCGCAAAGTCGAGAAAGATCACGTGGGCTGGTACCTTTTTGTCCCAGGATAGTGTCCAATCGTTCCAGGCTAGTAGAAGATTCGTCACGCAGGATCTTCCCCTCCTGAAACCGTGCTGTGCTTCGTGAAGAAGGTTAGTCCCATCGAAGTATTTTCTCATGTGGTCGTCAATGAGACTTTCCAATATCTTCGATACCACTGGAAGTAGAGCAACTGGTCTGTAACTGGTCACATTCTGCCGGTCACCACCCTTGAAGATAGGGGATAGGATTGCACGTTTCCATTCACATGGAAGTTTCCCTACATCAAGGGAGTGTTGGAACAGATCACTTAGGGGTTGACAGAGACTTTCTGAACACTGCTTCAGGACAGATGGTCTGATGCCATCACAACCTGAAGACTTTCCCGAAGCCAACCTTCCCAATTTTGCAAGTACCATAGCCGGGGTAATTTGAAATGTCCCCAGCAGGTTTTCGTGTGTTGGTTCTGCGATGTAATCTGGATGTTCTGTAGGGGTAATATCCTCGTTACTATTTAGTTGCCTGTGAAAGGCTAGGCTGAATGTCTCTGCCATTTCAAGACTAGTAAGAGATTTCCCATCAGAACCCACTAGATTGCATGCTCCCTGGTTGGTCGGTTTTCTTTCGGCCATAAACCTGTATAGGCTTTTGGGGTTCACGAGAAGCTTATTGGCGAGGTCTCCCTGAAATGTCCTTCTATCGCTCCGGACTCGTATGTTACATCGATTCCTGAGTTCAAGGTACACTTCATATTCGGGTTGACTCTTCGATCGTCGCCACGCGAACCAGGCTTTTCGCTTTGCCTGCAGAAGGCGTTGTGTCCCTCTTTTCAGCCATGATCGTTGCTTCCTAGCTTTTGGTGAGACTAAAGGAACAGTGTCTGAGACCGCCTGGTGAATGATTTCCTTTACCACTCTCCAGTGTTCTTCTACTGTTAGCTCTGTCCATTTTTTAGGCCAGTTTGCTTCAGACAGAAGTCTTCGCATTTTGGTATAGTTGGCTTTGTTATAACACAGATAGGGCTGTGTATTGTCCCACTGTAAGCGCTCGCGGAGGACTATGTCGAATACTATGACCGCGTGGTCACTACTACCTATGGGAGTCGTGATCTGAACGTTTTCCACTAGTAGCTGGTCACTAGTGAGCACGTAATCCAGTCTAGAAGACTTCCCATTCGCCAAGTTTTAGAATGCCATTTAGTTTTAGAATTAAGTATGTTACCCACCTTAAATAGTAATAGCAAAATAAGCCTAAATCCAAGTAAATACCTAATCTAAATTTTAGTGATGGAAACATCAGGATAGGAATGTACAGCAACTGGTGGATGAAATGAAGGCTCAAGGGGAAACGAATTTATTGGATTGGTCGCCATCCTTCGGATGTTACCCATCATAAGGCTGGAATGCCAATCCAAAATACAGATAAAGTGTGAATGGCTGCATAATTACTTAGATTCTTAGGGGAAATAACTGCGAATATACTAAAAGGTCTATCACATTTCCAGCCCGATTAGGTTATGCTACCGTGGATGCGAACACTGAGTCCTTTTTACTGAAAATAAAAATAAGCCAGCAATTGTTGAATTGATAGCATTTACATCAATGAGAACATACACTATTATCTTCAAACAAATGTTTGATAACTACTGCCATAAGCAACCCAAATATGTGCAGGAAGATCTTTGTGACAGATAAGCTGATCATTCAAAGCTAAGACATTTTTGAATCCCTCAGATATTCGAGTTACTTTTTGGCTCATCGCCACGAGTTATAACGTCGACTTCTGGTGCAGTGGTAATTTAATTACAGAAATAATATTTTTGTATGCCTTTTAAATGAAATGAATCAACAAACTTTTCCAGCGTACGAAATACTGGTGGCATAATCTACTCAAATTGAGTAACATCTGCCGCACTTGTATCAGGAAATGTCACTTGAAGCTAATATCTGCGTGATGTGGTGAATTAAATAAGGCGGTAAGTTTAAAATATGAAAGTTTGTTTTCGAATTATCATGAAAATATGTTAGTACGTGTGATCTATTTAGTGTTATGTTATTGTCTTGACTGTTTGCTAGTTGTCGGCATTCACAGCACAGTTTCAGCATTGACTTTAGTTTTCATTTACTTATCGCAGTCTGTTTTAAGACACAAAGCGTTTGCACAATGAGCATAATATACAGCATTGTTGTGAACTTGTGCTTCAATGAGCCTCAAATTTGAGGGAATATATAATTGCTAAGATATTCTGATATAATAGCTTACGCTAACATGGGAAAGAAACATATTATCTTAGCTGGAATAAGGACAAGTTGTTCAGAAGTTAAAGTTGAATTCATTTTTCAGTTTACTCGAATATATATATATATATCACTGCACATCAAGTTGCACTGCAGTTCCACGTGTAAAACAGATTATGATTACCTCGCTGCTCCCTTCAGTATAACAAAGTTAATAACAGAGGCTTTACATCATAAGATTCTCAGCACTGAGTTCAGTAGGAGTAAATCGAAGTTTTTCTGCTTCAGTGTTATGAATTAGGTTGTGAGCTCTGTGGACCCCTACGGTAATACATTTGGTATAGAGGTTTCATAATGAAAGTGTTTTACCAAATCGTAGGCACTTTCTGTATAAATTTCATATTCGTCAGGTGGTCATTTAGCAGTTGCTTAATGTTGCATCCAAGGCAAATTTAAACTGCTAATTCTGAGAAATGGCGTCATTTTCAGTGGCAGTAGCTGACAATCTATTGAGTTTACTCAACCAAAATAAATAATTCTCACATTACTGAGGTAATATCACCTAGGTTTTTTGAAGAAGTAGTGGTAGTTTTTTGCAAATTACTAAGTGTTATGTTGCGACTCGAGCTGCAGAAATTCTCAGCTTACTTCTATGTTAAAACCCAGAAAGACAGTGTAAATGTAGTCCATGACTGAACGATCAATTCATGGTTGTTTGCTCAAATCAAGTACATATTTTCGCGGGAGTCATCATGTCATCGTTCGCTGTTCAGTGGAAGATAGAAAACTATCAGAAGTAATATCGTGATTTATTGTTATAACATTTATTCTTAGACCTTCTGTGTAATAACCTTATTGTTGGTTACATATTAGAGTAAGAATGAAGGATTCTCGAGTCGCTAATCTGTGTTGTGGTTTCTGAGCGCTGGTTATTACAAATTGTTTCTGAAAGTCTTCGAGGGACAGCGTGAGGTCCAGCGTAGTAAGAGCTGGACATTGACAGTTTCTGAGAGTTGGCTGACAGTCAGCATGTGTCGCTGTGTCTGCCGATTGTCACAACACACTTCATTGTTAATTGGTTTAAATATTTACTTATGCTAATTAATGTGTACTGTAGGCAACTCTCTAAATTTTTCAGATAAAGTGCATCGAAGAAGAAACCGTCAGCCAGTAGTCAGTAACACAGACATAAGAAAAACTAGGAATCGAAGCGAATGAGGGGATTGTTGCTACTCCTTGTCTGTTGCTGTTACTTATCTCGTGCATTGCTTGTCTCCTAATCACTTCATTTTTGTCTTCTTTGTGGCAGGTTATCAATCTTCCGAGACATTCCACAGGATGTCGCAATGCATAGTGTCTGCAGACAGTTCTTCAATGCACTTACTTTCCAAAAAGTTTTTGATACGAAGCCCTGAAATTTTACATATTTGGCTGTATATATACATATACATATTGGCGGTATCCTTGTGCTACAGATGCAATGACATGCAAGATTTGTACATACTGCCGTGAAGTATACCCATAATAACATTCCCAACATAGTAAATAGAATGCTTGTGATAACTATCCGTCATTACCTTTTCATTGCGTTGATAGGTGCGTTATGTTAGAAAGAATTTAACTTCGTCGTAATACTTTACAAAATAATTCCACCAAAGTCCCGACACTTCCATTTAGTGCAGAGTCCATGAGATACTTTTCACTGCATTTTCATATGAATATCAGCAATCATCACATGGAGGAATGAGAGAGAAGGCGTACGAAATTTAGGTGCTAAGGTAAATTTTCAGTTACTGGCCTAATATTTGTGTACGTGTTACATTTTCAAACACGAAGATTCTTGAAATAATTTATAGCTGAGCGCGGAGAGTAAATAATGCACCCATTACAGTATGCGTCTTGTTAAAGTGAAATCCTTCCATTCAATTGTCGGTAAAGCTGCAATATCTCCCTGCAAGGAATCTGCACTGTCGATTTATAGAAGCGACAATTGTAAGGACTCTAATCACCCTAAAGATGTCTATTCAATTACTCCATTACTACTCCTGTCCAAAGATGAACCTGTAGGGCCTGATGACGAAAGACCTGCGCATTCGAAATTTACGAATAAGAGTAGGCACTGTGGCAGAGTATGATTCCGTCATAGCATAAGTGTAATGAAAAGTCGCATAGTGGTCTTCTTTCGGTTAAAATGTGATTTCAGTCTATACTATTACGCATGTTAACGTATAATCCAACATGATGTTTACATGAAACAAATAATCGGGTAAATGGATGTGTAGGAATTGCAGTACTGTTTCGCGTACACTTGATTATGCCGACTGAAATTATCTCACACGTTCATGGCCACTGGAAGAGTTAGATACCTGAAAGTCACCTTGGTAGATGTTAAATAGCCATGTTAGATTGCCGCTCACTAACCGTTCCTGCACAAATAGGTTTCTGAGTTTATCCTGCAGCTATTCACAACTTATCTTGATGCACATTGTTCACAAATGTTGCCTTTCACTTCATTTTTTATTTCTGTTGTTGCTAAAATTAGTCGTTTTGTTTTTTCCGAAAAATTTTATCACCAGATCAGCTATTTCATTTCATTGTAATAGTTTCATACGTAGCACTCATGCGTGGTTTCAGTTTTTTAGTTGTTTTCAGCTGTTAATGGAATAGTAATGTGTAGGAGTTTCGGAATTCGTGCACATGAACACGTTTGGGTGTCAGAAGCTGTTGTTTCTAGTTCATTTGTTGGTTGCCCTTATTGTTGCTGGTTCAGATGGTTACTTTATATGCAAAAGTCTGGAAAAAAATGTCTTTCACGTATGTTTTCATTGCATACCACAATACACTAGTCAATATTGATCATAATACGGTCCGCCTGAAGCACTAATCATTGCAACCAATATGCTATTAATGTGCTGCAGGCGGATAATGTCAATCACGTCTCATAAACCGTTAATGCCCAGCTCTCGCTACGCTCGGGCCCACGCTGTTCCTTGAAGTTTTCAGAAACGCTTAGTTATAACGGACGAAAAAACCAAAACACCGATCTGCCGCTTGAGATTTCTTTATTGTTACACCAACATATAAAAATTATAACTGAACTAAGGTCTGTGAACAAATATTACAATAAGAAATCATAAGATTACTTCTGACGATGTTTTACTCTTCTTTCTGAACAGCGACCGATG
The DNA here is from genome assembly GCA_944472135.2 of Trichobilharzia regenti. NCBI lineage: Eukaryota > Metazoa > Platyhelminthes > Trematoda > Strigeidida > Schistosomatidae > Trichobilharzia > Trichobilharzia regenti. The sequence continues at coordinate 77,976,757 of OX235264.1, forward strand.
AGACGATGACTGTCGTATTGATGCCTCCGCGAAAATTGGGGAAGTTGGTTTTGAGCAAACAACCAAGAATTGATCGTTCAATCTTCAACTCCAATGACGCTCCCCGGCAAAAAAGGGATCCAACCCTTTTTTCCTTCACGACCAATACACGTTGACTTGGATGCCATTGCGAGAACCTGGGTCACACGGACAGAGCTGAAATGGAAAACAAACAGGAAAGCCAACACACCACAAGCATACCCACAGCACAAAATCACACATCGCTGACGACCTGCGCCTCCAGACAGAGACCTCCTCTTGACATCTTGCAACACAATCGCCACTTGCTAGAATGACTCTTGCAGAATGCAAAGTGACCATGGCAGCACCTCACGATACTCTACGCACATCCTCTTATCTACTCATTACCAATTATCACTGAAATCGCTTGTCACTCATTCTGCCTCAGTTCTAGTAACGGTGATGTATGCGAGCCTTAGTCGTTTACACTCTTTCTCCCCGGCGTGTCGGACCGCAGCTAACAATTATCTCCGTGTGCATTTCATTCTCAGCAATAGCCTAGCCTCCCCGGCGTATACGACCCTTCTGCTGTCCTTAACATCAATCAATTCATTCATGGATGTAGAAGACTCGAAACAACTTCAGAAATAATCACGACGAAAATTTTAACAAAATTACGCAATAACAACAAGATACGAAAACAACAAGTGAACACAATGAATCCAAAAAACACCAATTGATACGACACACCACACATATATACAAACAGTACACACAAGCTCACGGATCATGTCTTGATGGAATTCCTTTGAAGAATCGCAGGACTTACACCAGTACGCCTACAACCCTTCTCAGGTTGACGATTGTAGGTTGTGGAATGTCCGGACACAAACAAGATTAGCCAACAATTACATCAATTGGAACTCACACAATTATTTAACACAAACATATGTACAATCAACACATCAAATGTTGTGTATTCTGGCAGGACAAACTACCCTTGAAGAACTGTAGGACTTACAGCAGTACGCCTACAACCCTTCTCAGGTTGACGCTCTAGGTTGGAAAATCGTCGCAGAGTTCATTTGCTAACTTCCTTCTATGAGCTATATCCTCAAATCTGAACGATAACACGCTCATGTAATTGTATCGTAGAATATAGATGACGAACAAACACACGACATATCTCATCAACCAAGTGCAGAAACAGAGTAATTTACACCAAAGATAATAACATTCAAATAGTAACTTGAAACTAGAAATGCCTTTGTTCGTGCAAGTCAATTTAACAATTACTCTCTCGTTTACACTTGGCTTATCCTCACTAAACTGACCATTGATATTCGTCCTTTCAAACGAACTGATACTAGCATAGTCATTGCACAAGATACTTGAGTTGATGGGTGTATGTTTCATTGTGGATGACAGCACCAACGACGACTGATTGATATCAGTTGATGAAGTTAGCAGTGGATCAAAAGCTGTTGTTGCTCGACTTTCAGAAATTTGTCTACCTGCAAGACCACCACCACTGCCGTCTTTTACTATCAGCTCAGGCTTAGCACTGGCATCTGATGATAGGTGGGCTACATGCTGATCAATCACACTGACAGTCTCACAAGTATGCGTGCCTTCTGCAACTGAATCTGCATTTATTTCTACTTCACGTTCAAGTTCTACAGAACCTTTATTTAACTTAGCGGTAGTAGGCATTCCCCCCATTTCATCATGATCAACCAAAGACAAATCTGCACTATCATGATCATTACCACAAATATTCAATTTACCGTCAAGTTCATCATTTTCAAACTCTTTAATAACAGAAGTAGACAATTTTGGTTCCTCCTCACAAATCATTAAAGGTTTTATATCTTCACTCTGACTAATTATACTTTGTAAACTTGTGGAGTCAGAAATGGACTCTGAAGCAGCAACTCTATTCTGTGACACTCTATCCAACAATGGCTTACCAGTTGCAACTACAGAGTTCCTGATCAAACCGTTATCGTCACACAATTCGGAGTCATGCCTGGAGTTTACATTTAGCTTATCACTGAACTTGCTCACTGGTTCACAGTTCACCTTTGTACGCACTTCTTGCAAACGTGTGAAACACAACCGTGTTTGTCTTGCATCTTGTAACTTATCTGTTGAGGATGTACTACGAAACCTGTTGCACTCACTAAGTTTATATGCATTACTGGACATCATGGAGCCTTCTCGATATCCACCTCTCTGAGGCCTACTCGTCATCAATGATTGCATTTTACCCTCAGACTGCTCTATTCTAGGGGTGAGATTCAATATACTGGCAAACTTGCTCATAGATTGATTGACGCTATCTTTTACAAGTTTCAGGATATCATCAAACTTTGGCTCGATACCCTCATCCTCCATACGGGAGCTTATCTTCACCCACTTCCTTTGCAGTCGAGTAGGTAGACGTCTTGCTATTACTTCTAGTATAAAACTCGAGTTGAGGTCACTCATGCGATTCATCGAAATCATTCCATTCTTGTAAATTAGCAAATTATCTAAAACCTCAGTGAGTGCCTGGGAGTCATTCTGTAATTGACCACCATTAACCTTAACAGCCTCGAATAATTTCCCTGCAATCATCGAAGGTCTTCCAAACCTTTGACGTAATATGCTCATAGCCTCATTGTAGCCCTCTTTTGGCTTCATAAACTTACAGTACTGTATAGCTCTTGCAGCATCTCCAGTGCAATACCTCATCAAATACATTAACTTCAATTCATCATTTAATAAAAAACCACTCAACATGATCTCAAACTCCTTTACAAATTGTAAATAATCGGCCGGGTTTCCATCAAAACACCGTGGTTCAAATTTAGGGAGTTTGATGTTCCTATTATCCCTGAACGGCGAAACAGTAACATCAACCATGTCATGCTTAACATCAGACACATCGTTACAATTAACAGACAAGTCACCATGACTTACTTTCCTGTTTGCATCCAAGACGCTCTGTCCCTTGTTTGACCCAGGCATTGTTGAACTTGACCCAATTCCAAAAGCGTTCCAGATATTGCTTGTTCAAAGAGGACTTGACCGGCGCCAGGAAAAATGAACGGCGACTATCCAAACTTTCACCAACTGTTTGAATCCGCCAGTTCTCTTTCTATCGTCAGAAACTGTCAATCACGTCTCATAAACCGTTAATGCCCAGCTCTCGCTACGCTCGGGCCCACGCTGTTCCTTGAAGTTTTCAGAAACGCTTAGTTATAACGGACGAAAAAACCAAAACACCGATCTGCCGCTTGAGATTTCTTTATTGTTACACCAACATATAAAAATTATAACTGAACTAAGGTCTGTGAACAAATATTACAATAAGAAATCATAAGATTACTTCTGACGATGTTTTACTCTTCTTTCTGAACAGCGACCGATGAGACGATGACTGTCGTATTGATGCCTCCGCGAAAATTGGGGAAGTTGGTTTTGAGCAAACAACCAAGAATTGATCGTTCAATCTTCAACTCCATTGACAGATCATATGACGCGAACACCAACATACTAGTCAGGAAATGCGAATTCCTATCAATCCATGAAACATATGACACCATTTTGATAAATCCTCCTAATAAAAAATTTACCTGGCGAAATTTCAACCAACGTGACAGATAAGCCCGGCCACTGGTTTTTTTGTTAATTCGAAGACAATACTTCTGTATTTCCTGATATGTTGCACTCGCTGACAATCTAGCAGATTTTTACAACTGTGCACAGAAGTGATTGTACATAAGTGAAAAGGATGTTTTATACTACTGGGATTAACACTTATCAAGTGTATGTATAATCTCCAAAGTACATGTAAAACATATTTTGCTATCGACTGTAAATTGCAACTAAATAATGTGGTCCTATTTCTGTAACAATTTGATGATGCCTGTAAACTGGCGTCCCTCATGTACTGTACTATGAGAATATATTTATTTACGTCAATAAGTATTTCTTCAGGTCTCACTAATAAGTTAGGCCTTCATCTGTTCATGATAGAAATTTATTTTCACTCAAACAGAATAAGAACTATGTGGTAGGCAGTGTTAGGTGTATACTGTATATATGATAATGATATGATACTGTGACCAGGCTGATGACACTACTGGAATACTGTATATAAATGAGTGAGGAGCATTGTCGAATTTATTGCAGTTAGCAGGAAGCAACACAGAAGTTAATTTCTTCATATTTGACTATCTCTCCTGAAACCGACTCATTCCTCTTCCTTATTCTGCGGCCATGGCAGCATTCTTCTACGGTTTTCACTGCCACATGCCTTGTTCATTTGTCAAGTATAACATGCATAAAACGTCAACTTCATTTGCGGTGTAATCCTGAACTCTCAAGGATGACTTGCACATGTAACTAACTGTATTTATGGAAACTAGATCAGCACTTCATAGTATCTTTTCAAAGTTTTTCCTTTGACAAGTTTATTGTTAACGATGTGTAGTAATCCTATTGATTTAATACGAAGTTGGAGGTTGTGTACATTTTAAAAGGTTGCACTTTCATTGATAACAGCGTCCAGTAATTGCATATGATAAGGCACCTTAGCCAAAACACCGCTGAGTCTCTGAGGATAATCTTTTTTTCTAGTTCCATCACACATCAATATCTAGCAACCGTCTTATAAGTGAACAACTGTTCTTGATTAACCGATGATGCAAAGATGTATCAAGCTATGCATACAAAAGATTTTCATCACCTGATGTGAACGAGTGCGACATGATACTGCATCAGTATGTTTTCTTCGGTGATCCTTGAGGCATAAATTTTGTAAATTGTTAACAACCGTAGGTTTATCTAATTTTCAATGCTGAACCGAATGATACCACGTGAAATGCATCCTTCGGTATCGCTGCTGGCTAGTTTGCCTATTCAGTAGCTGGTTTCCACCAAGAAACCAGCATAAAACTGTATTATTGTCTACGATCACTTACTGAGAGTGATAATTCTATGAGTGTATTCCGGTAGAGGTACTACTTAGAGACAAATACAACTATTTCTACGGGTCAAATAAGACATAGTTTTGTCTTCATGGCTCTTGAGCTATTACATCCTCGAATAAATCTAATAAACTTCTCCATTTATCAAGGCATTTCAAAATGGTGCATAGCGATTTGGAAGACTACATTTCGGGGCTGAGAAACATTGGCTTGATTGAGATAATTTAAATGTGGTCAAATAAAAAAATCATTTTGACTACCAAGATTCTGGTGAACACTTTCAATATGGTTAAATGGTATAAATGGTATTCCAAAAATGGTATTATCTGGCTTTCCGCAAAAATCAGCAACTTGATTCAACTAGGAAAAAATGATTAGTATCTATCAGTCCTTATCACCAACTGTCTACGCCAAACTGAAGCTCGTAAAAATCTATTTGCAGATATCACGGATGAAAAGATTATATTGGGACAGATCTAGATTAAAAGTGAGCATTCCTGCTTGTTCTCATATTCACTCAAATTTTCTGGAGATAGGAAATCAAGTGTTTGGAAAATGGTCGTTTGTCCTCTGTCGGAAAGGGTAAGAGAAAAGAGCACACAGGTGTTTAAGATGGTAGTCGGAAAGTCTCTTTTTTAAGAAAATAAGTGACAAAAGCTACGCTCATGTTGGACATTGAGTGCGTTGGATTAGCTACCGATTTCTTTTAGCGCAATTTTTATTTTATTGTGACTGGCGGGATGTTGTGTTTGTATTTCGTCTATACCTTGCTTCCATTGTCCCTTGGATTTTTTACGAGTCATTTTCCCAATTCATTAGTCAAGAAGTCTGATTTTGTATACGAAACGAAGTTTTTTCGAACAAAAGTAAGCACATCCACCATAAATGCCCTGACGGATTTAGGTTGATCATTTTTCATTTGTTAATGATGAGAATTTCAATGTTAAGTACTTAATTAATAACAAATCGTTTTCTCCCGGTGGTCCGATTTTTTTCTATACCGGTAATGAGGGTGCTATAGAGACATTTGCCGAAAATTCTGTGAGTTTTTTTTTACAAAATCTAAAACGCCGTTTGATCTAGGGTTTCATTTGGAAACTAGCTCAGGAGCTGAATGCCTCAGTTGTTTTCGCTGAACATCGATATTATGGCGAATCGCTGCCTTTTGGTAATTCATCTTTCAAGGTAAGTTTCCAGTCAAATGCTAACCCATGCACTGGAATTACTGGCTCGTCCAGTGTAATGTAGAGTTGTTAGTATGATTTTTCTAATAGCTTTCTCCAAAAATATGATTGATTTCCTTTCGCAACCTGAAGGCAGTTCATAATCCATAGTTACTGTTTCGTGGGAACTCACTCTTCCAGGAACATGACGTTTAATTTAGTGCTGTTGTAGTCATCTGTAATAGCTTCTTAGTCATCCAATATGATTTTATAGAATAGTACTGAACAGTAGCGGTCAATTTTTAGCTGGTTCATCATTTTGCGGTACATACTAAACTGTTCTGTCTCATTTATGAGAAGACTAAATGTGACCACACCCCATACTAGCACAGAAACTAAATCATTGGTCAAAGTTAGTCAAAGGAACTTAATTACGGATTAAAATGTAGTTCGGGAGATTGTCTTCTGATCTTCTACGAAGAGAAAATTGCATAGACCGAACTTTAAGTATTTGACGTTGTTATAAAATGAAAAAATAACAACTGACGAACGGGATTTATAGATTAATGATTATGAAAAACAGGTAAAGTTTTCTGACTAATGTTCATAGTAAAACTCATGTTCAAGTGTAAGGAACTAAAAGAGGCGTAATTGTTGTGATGCATTTTAAACGGATTAGAGAATCCATTCAGTTTAAGTTTTATGGCACCAGATTCTTTACATACCTAAAAACTCCAATAAAATCTGTTTTTATTGTTATACGATTAATTCAGGGTGCACAGTTCATCACACAGATAGTAAGGTTACTGTTTATCAAATTTATATTTACGCTATATATCTGCTTGTTTTTTGTGGCGATTCACTCCTTGGATGAGGCTAGTTTTCTCATCACAAATTATAACCCACTTTAGGACATTAAAAGTCTGTTTGCAATATCATTGCTGTCCTTAGCACATCAAGTCACTTTCTCTACCTCCGATGCTATGATAAACCTCTGTTTTCCTAACTAAAGTATCTCTTTTTGTTTTTGTTTCCTGAACTGTGAAGGATCGCAGTCATTTTGGCTACCTGACTGCAGAACAAGCGTTAGCTGACTTTGTGCTTCTAATCAATCAGTTGAAGACTAATTATTCATGCTTTGCCTCATCACCTGTCATTGCGTTTGGGGGGTCGTATGGTGGCATGCTAGCTGCATGGATCAGGCAAAAGTACCCTAATGAGATTGCAGGGTAACTTTGAAGTCAAGTGTCTTTTGTATTTAAATTTTTTTTGCAAATGAGCTTTTTTAGTGACTAACTAAAGGCTACGTTGTTGAGTTTGTGTCGCACCAATAAAAACCTACATTCAACCCTAAATCTTCTAGAAGAACTGTTCAGGTTGTCGGAGTAAAGTCAGTGAATTACGTAATGAGGTCTCACATTAAAGAGTTTCGGCTTGCGGAAATATGATAGTTACTGAATTCCCGAAATTTTTATGATTAATCATATATAGTATTGACCCCTCAATAGCTATTTTCAAAACCAATTATCTCCTGCAGTTCCTCCAATTTTCTTTATTTTTACTATTTTCTTTGAAAATGACCAGGTGAGCAGAAGCTTCCACCAAAATAAAATTGTCTATTTGCCGTTAAACTAATCTTTCAGAACTAGACATGCTAATAAACGTAGTAGTACAACAAACATTCAACATTTTAGAAGCCTGATTTTCGTAGCTAAACGTGACAAGAAATTTAATGGTATTCAAGTTAGTCCAGAAAAGTTTGAGTGAACAGAAAATTAACTGTTGTAAAAATGCAGATAATTTATATGAACCACTCTGAACATATGTCTGTGCCACTTAAGCTTTCACCCATAAATTCATATTCAGAGTTCTAGCTCTATGAGTATCATAGGTGTTTTTCATAGGTTAATTCTCATTTTAATTTTTAAGGAATTAAAAAGAATATTCCTACAAATGTAATATTAATATAATTGTCCACATACTCTGGCAATTATAATGTAGTTGACAGTGCAACTATCTCAGCAATTTATTTTGTGTTAAACAAGGAAATTATTTTAGTGAAATATGGTTTTCACTGTATTTGTTGTGGAATTTCTGACGTATTTTATATTATGTGCTAATGCTGTTATTTATTTAAAACTCAAACATGGCGCAATATAGCATTTACACATGCCCTGCATGTGAATAACTAAACGCCTACCAAATGAATCTAATGAATTTTAGGTGTTGACCTTTTTTGTCATCGGAAATATGGTCATCTGTATAGACCGTTGAAAAACCGTTATTATCTAACACAAGAAGTCTTATTTATTGCAAGTTTGTTTAGTAAAATATTGAGTAGATTAGGTTTCTTGGTATCTCATCACACTCCGTATCCTCCGTAAATCGGAGATTGTTAGAAGTGCAGAATTCTCGTAGTTTTTTTATTCCACATTATGCTATGAGTGCACTAGGACCAACAAACGATTTGTTTCAAGTCGGAAATCTTGATGTTTTAGGTTTAACTTACTCGTTTAAAGTTCTGTTCACTTGATTTTAACCGTGTCTTATTGTCTCTTTTACGACCTAGTGTATTCACTTACCATGAACACGTCAACAGTTATTAGATTTATGCAAAAGATATAAAGACTTATGACACTTTATCAAAATATAGTGGAACTCGTTAATTTTTCAATGTTATTTGTTATTCAGAGCTATTGCATCTTCTGCACCTGTTTGGTTGTTTCCTGGTTTATCTGATTGCAATGGGTTCAGCTTAGTGGCAACCAATAGCTTCTTAAAATATGGTGGAGAAAATTGTGTCAAAAATATCCAACACTCTTGGAGCAATATCGCAAACGTGGGCCAAAGTCGTGAGTTTTACTATTGCATCAGTTTTTCATTATCTGTATCATAAATCAATGCTAGCCAACCTTCATAGTTTACCGTAGTCAAGGTTATACAAATTATGTGTCCGTTAGTTACTTCAAGTAAATTATCAGTATAATTGAGCATGAGTAGGTGCTGCCTAATTGACTCAATAACTTTGTCTAAAGTATATTAGTTCAATTTTTCACACTTCATAAAAGCACATATTAAAGTAAAGAAAATAAGTTTTGTAATAGAATCATTCCACATGATAAAACAAAATGATATATTATTTATTGCTCATCGATAATGTTCCAAGCAGGGTTTGTTGCTCATAATCATATCAAGGCGCTCACATGATTTTCAGATTTCATTTACATAGTTCCCTTATATCTTATCCTGCCTTATATTCCTAATTCATGTTATCGTCAAAAGTTTTGCTACTATTTTTACTTTTATTGTAAGCTTTTCTGAACTTTCCATTAAAGTTTATGGGATAGTTATTCAGCAGCAATGTTTCTCTTATCTGTTTCATTTCATTATCCAGGCTTTGTGACCTGCTACATAGATACCTAACTAAACCTGCGTACGCGTATAACTGACATGACGACCTGAAGTTTAAGTACCCACCAGAATGCGACAACTTTTTATGAACACATGCATAACTTTGCTTCTACTGGATTTCCATCCTTTTAGACTTCAAGTCATCATATCCGTTATCGGTAAACTCAGGGTTAGCTAAGTGAAATATCCGTAACATAAAGAATTAAAGGCGTCTACAGTGCTACCATATAAAGGAGGGACATTGGAAACCCTCCAGGATTCTTAATAAATCAAGAATTATGGTTGCATTCAAACCTATTAACTCATTCAGGGACAAGCTGTGTTGGCTGAAAGACCCTACTGATCCGGTTAGACAAAATAACTCAACCTATAAAATACATTGGAATTACTGTGAAGTCAACTCCATAAATCAGTCCTGTACATGCGGAACAGTTGGTTATCTGAGTATAAGACTTTAGCTAAGTCTAGGGTGTGACAAAGCTAAATTTATGAAAAATAACAATTAGGTGAACGGAGAGATTGATTACTGAGTCTCTGTTCATTGCATGTACACCAAACACTTTAAATAGGAATGGCAGAGCATCAATACCAGTGATATGGGAAATGTTATTTCCAATAAAATCAAAGGTCAAGAACTAGTGGAACTACATAAACAAAATATAAACATCATGTGAACACGTTGAAATTATTATGAGCAATAGATTTTACTCGAAACGTCACCGTGTTTTATGAAATGAAACTATCCTACGACAGAGTTTTACTATAGGACTTTACACAGAAGTACAGCAGTTCAAGTTGGCATACTCAGCGAGGCTTTTCAACTTCATCAGTTAGCTTTTCCTCCTTACATAAAATCATGGCCAACCTCATTATTACTCATATGTTGCTTATCCAAACAAAGGGGATTGAACGAAAACATCTGTGGTTTTTTCATGTCTGTTTTCAATTGCTCTCTTAACCGTGCGTCGGTGGCACAGTGGTTAGGACTCTCGCCACCATGCACATGGTCCGAGGTTCGATCCCCTGCCGACGAACATCTGATATCTATGGTTGGCCTGCAAAATTTGGGCTACCGATATCCATGCTGAAAATTCCATACTTGTAGCAAAAATACGGTGTGGAATCAAGCTGTAATCAAAAATTTAAAAAATAGTAAAGCAGTACATACCGAAACACGGTATACACGTCATTTGATAAATAGCCCGCTATCATATCTGTTCCGAAAATGGCAAATGCCAGGTGAATATTTTGCATTTGTACCGAAATTTTAATAGGAACTATTACATTAGGACTGATTTAGTTTCCCAAATAAGTGAAGTAGTGAAAACTCTCACTCCCTATCTTCAAGCGCGTGGCTTCGGTGCCGATCAGTTCTGTCACGTCATCGTAAACTTGGTGGAGACGAGTCTCACGCAAACGTCTATGCTGAAACCAGTCAGTCAGTCGAGTCTCACACAATACATAGTCACATCTTTCCACGCGTTGTTCAGAATACTGTATTTTGACAACATCATCATGTAGAAGGACTATATCAGCTGCGTGATCCAGACTATTGAGACTAAAATGGCTTCAAACTAATCGTAGTCACATCTATTAATGCATCTGAAGTAAAATTAAATAAGCCGGTATAATTAGCCATCCCTGTTAAGCATCATTCGTCATTTTCACTGCAAATAAGAGCCCTCCACTGGCTTTTATCCGACACTAAATGACATCGTCACATGTATTCCCGGAAAACTAACAGTACGTTGTCGGCTCATTATTTCTTATTTCGAATACTTAGCAATCGTCAGATACACTCAATATCTTCTTTTTGAACATATACTACACCAAATAGGAACTATAACTTGTCGGTTTACCTACTCAACTTTGGACATCTGCCAATGCGTGGAAAATCTTCCGTTGGTAGATGTAACCCACAACTTGGAATGCTAGTATGCATACTGTTATTAAGTTTCATTATTATGGAATTTTGAAGTGATATCCTTTCGCTGTGAGTGGAGATTATGACATTACATCCAACAAGTCAGTAGTTCTCAAAACTTTAAATTCAGCCGTCGCATACGAATTATTTCTATGCAGGCAACTGCAATTTGTGAGGTAGAATTATTAATTTACACATTATTATTTGATACAATCAATGGAGACATTTTGGCTACACTTGTTTATTTTGATAATTATTCGCATGTCCCACAAAAAATAATGTAACTTTAATAGTTACATTAGATTTGCTGATCAATCAGTAATATATACAGCTAAACATGTACCTTAGGAATGAATCCGCACCTATATTATATACCTAAAAAGTTATAACAAAGTCAGTAGGAGACTACAGCTATTGAAAGCCTTATAATGATTACTAACAGTAAATTACGTTTAAAACGCTATCCACTATGATCTACATAGCAAACGAATAAGGTTGTAATGTGACATTGCCGTATCTTTCATTCAAATAACGATGAATAAAACAAAACTGTTACAGACTACAAGTCTAGTAATGTCGAGATTACCATATCCGTTTGGGAGAGAGGTTTTAAGTCACTGGGCATCCCACCTAGCCTCCTTGATTATCTGGTTGTAACTGTTGTGTGTTTTCCCTAACCACATTGTTTCCTTGTAAATCGAGTGGAATTAAACATAATGAAAAGCTGAATAAGTATCATGACTAGGTTTGCTTGATCTTCATAAAAATGTATATATCTGTATATAGTAAGCTGTATTAATAGAATTGTTTGTTTCATTAAGGAAAACTTTCTCACACAAGTTATCTTTTACTGTAGCATGCATAAATTGTCTTTTCTTATAATTTTAACATATATTGTGTGGTATTTCATTTACTAGCTGATGGAAAGGAATTATTGTCCCACATGTTCAACACTTGCACACCTTTAACTAACGTTCAAAACTTGATAGATTACCTTGCTGACACTTTGGGTATGATAGCAATGGTCAATTATCCCTATCCAGCTAATTTCCTAGGTAGTTTACCTGCTTGGCCAGTCAAGGTATGTGGCTACTTTTATGAATTTTAAATTCCTTCATTGATTTACTTCCCCAATGATTTTAACCACTCATCTCATGGGAGTCGAACTGTTGGTCACCATGCACCATGTCATGATTGACTTCATGACTAAAAGCTCATTATTTGTATACTCATTACTCCGGTGTTAGTTACTGGGTCAACAGTTCAATTTTCGCTCATATTATGTAAATACATGATTATACTTATCCCATCCTCTGCACCAAACTGTAAGATTACTGTATCTCTTATCATTATATATATATATATATATATTATCACTCATTTACAAGATAATGTATAGTAGAGAATGATTCTCATGTTACTTACTAAACAACTAAATTATCAGTATACAATGCATATTTTAATTTCTCACTATGATTTTGTGTAAAATGTAGCACAACCTTTCCTTTCTAGTGTTGTCATCCTTTGGCATCCTTTAGAAAATCGATGTCAGTAGTTGTATTGGATAAGGGCTGTCATCGGTAAACTTACTCATTTGCACTCCAAAAAGTATTTAATGCTTGAAGTGCTTATTTAGCTAGAAACTGAATCTTCACCCAATTTTTGGTCTGATGTGTTCCTCTAGTCAACTGCCTTATGCTCTTGTGGTGTCGTTCTAACGCTTTGGATGTGTTTCTGTTTCTCTAAAAGTTGTATCAATGAATAGTACTCTATATAGCTTGATTTTATTGTCCTGTTGATGGCTATCCAACATTTTATTTTCACGGCTGGTTTAAGTTGAATACTGTAGAACTAAATATAATGTGCTCGAACACTCTAAATACAATATTGTGTGGGGTGTTGCGGTGTATGTTCCACGTTTGATTGCTGAAAATACATAGGTAAATTCGTGATTGCAAATAATCTTTTTATGGAAGATGTTGATATACGTGATAGGTGATTTCGAAAGCAATTCCGTTTGACTGAACTGGGCGTTCTTAGTGGTGTCTTTAACTATAGTAAGCCTAAATCCTGTTCTATAATTATCACTATGGGGATATTTAAATTAGGTTGTTGATGTTCATCAGAATGACGATTTTTCGTTCGTCACTAGATACCAGTGGCCAGATGCACTTGTCTCATTTTACTATATTTTTTAAATTTATATGAGATGTTCAAATCTCAAGATACTTCCCTCAGAGTGACATTTCATCACTTACGACATTTAACTGAATTGATAATTTGAATTTGTGCAACTTCTCCACACGATTAATTGGCATGTTTGAATATGAAACACGACAGTATTATCCGTAAGTCGTTTTCAAATAGCATGATACGGTGAGACTAATTAATCATAGTCTTTAGTATTTCTGTACCCGGAGACGCAAGATATGCACTTATTTGTAAACAATCTTTGCAGTATTTATGGAACTGGCCACTATATATGCTTAATTCTTAGAAGTGTGAATAGCATATCCATAGCTACGAAGAGGCTTCATTAGCTGTACTTTTGGTGGTAGTGGACAGCATTGTCTTGTCTGTGATATTTTTCTCTTTATTCACTATGATAGTTTCTTATCATTCTTAGTGAATTAATGTGGAGTTAGTTGTGTAGTAGTGAATTGCGGTTTTGTTTCATTGACAAATGCTAGTTTGGTTCGTGGACTTGTCATAATACCAAGGAGGGACTTTCACAAATGATTGAATTTGCTCTCTGAAACCTACCAGCAGTGCAAAACGCCTTTTTCTTAAATTTTAGTCATTTTATTTCATAATTTTATGTTTCATACTTCAAATTTTTTTTCATTTTAGTGGATGTTTAATTATGATTCACAAATATTTTCTCTGTTTGTCTTATCTTTATTCTATTAGTACATGTGCTCTAGCCTATCTGCATACGATCCTCAACAACCTGTAGAAACTAGTATTTCATTGTTTGCCAAAGCTCTGTATAGTTTAACAAACTACTCTGGTAATCAAAACTGTCTGAATATTTCGAACAGTATAGCTGGTCTAGATGCTTCTGGATGGGAAATACAAGTTAGTGCATTTTTCTCATTCTTCTTTTTTTCTTGTTGAATTTAATGTACCTTATTTGATTAGCATGCTAAATATGCTCACTGAAAATTCCATGTGAAACGATTTCTCTGAACAATACTATGTAATCATCGCTACCCTCATCGAAAAGTAGTTATTCTTTTGTCATTAATAGTATGAGTATGTGCTATTTCATAACATGCGGAGATTATATTCAGTAGGTATGAATGACGAACTACACGTGGCACAACACCACAGGGAAAGATGCTAATGTGTCGATCTTGTGTACACTCGGTCTCAGGTAAGTATCAACATAATTTACCACCAAGTTATTCTACATATGTTGGTAACAACCAAATCATTTTCTCTCGGACATTTGATGAATTGTTGTCATCATTAGCAGATTTTCTTCTGTAGATATTTGAAACAGTTAACACATTTAACCATTCTGTGTCTACATAGGGTTTTAATACGGCCGTATAAGTTACTTATAATATCTTTGTAGTACATCTTATCTATCAGTGAATCATTTCAACTTATTCGTAAAATTATAATTCAGTTTGACTGTGTTTTAAAGCTATTATTCATTGGCTGGAGACAGTATGTGACATGGCTCAAAATCGTTGTGAATGGCGCAGATGTATTCAGTCTCTGTAATCTTTCATATTCCTTTCTACAATTACCCATTCTGTTTCACTCTTATATTTGTCAAACTCTATTGATTCTCTTCACTCATCTTCTTGTCTACCTTGTGTGCCAATTGGAACGTGGCAACTCGAACTGCTGCACTTCGGTGCCAAGTTCTATGTTGAAGCCAGACAGACAGATTAAATATTTCATTGTTAGATCATTTTTTGTACGTATTACATGTTCTTAGGTTTAGTAGCATTGTAACACTTTTTCGCCTATGTCCTTAAATCGTGTTCTACCTTCCTAAAAGCTGAAGATAGATATTTGTCTTATTTTTCTGTTCTTACATAAGTAGCTTCAATTAGTATGAATGTGTGTATATTTGTAACATAGGTATTTCCAAAAAAAACTTTAAAACTTCTAACAATAACTTGTGAACTTTGGTTAAGATATGACCATATATTTTCATATACTGTTTGTCGAACAACATTAAAAAGTTCGAATTAATTTATTTTATTTCTTTTTTGTGTATTTTTGATTGTTTCTGAAGATGATCAGATCATTCTGTTGGAATCTTTTTTACTGTAATCAATATGTAATATCAGTCTATTTTATTTAACGATTAACTAGGCGTTACTGTAGTCTGAAGACTCCGCTGGTTGGTGTAAAGTGTAATAATCTATATGTATTTTTGTTACTTCAAATTATTGTGAGTGAATAACTTTATTCTTGGTTTTCTTCAAGCATAAACCTAAATAAAAACACTTTTGACTGGTGAGAGTAACTCGTCATCCAAAACTTTGTATACTTCATTTAATTTTTTAGATTTAACTACCAGTTAGTTCACCTTACTTCCTTGTGTTTCTGTGTAGCACATTTTTTCATTTATGCTTCTCTCTAAAGGTAGAGATAACAAATAATTGGCGCACATCGTTTACTTATCTTTCTTCTGTTCAGATGAAATAAATTATGACTTTTATGCGAGGCTTTCAAATATGCAGACAAGTACGAAACACTTGAGTGTACTCTTTTATCACAGATGATTAAATCCCGAAGTAAGAAATCGGAACTGTTGGAATAGCATATCTTTGACGTTCTGCACTGACTGACACAACGCTGGTCGTAGAACGACACTGACTTCGAACATAAGCGACAGCTGATAACAAGTTAGCGATGAATACTGTCCTCACCTACCACTCAATCCTAAAATAAGTAGGACGTGAATATGCACCGTTGTCGAATTTGTTATGAAAACCTCTTGTCTAAAGTGAAGTAAGTATGACCACTAATATATAAAGATAATAGTAAGAAGAGATTGGCTAGAATAACCAAGGTAGTCTTGACAAAATGGTGTGGATCGTTGATTTTCCTAGTTTGTCAGATGGAGGATAAATGCTTCTGTGACAACCATAGGTTCGCCAATTCGACTAGCACAGTAACTAAGATGCTAGAGTTCATGGTCATCAGAAGACTAAGTGACTCAAGGAAATCAACTCCAGAGAACTAGGCATCTTTCAGACTTGTAAGAAAGTGTATCGAACAAAACACTGCCGTTACATAAGTTTCTAAATCTCACACTTATCATACTCTTTGACCTAAAGCCGACATTCACCCCCGTTTGTAGGGAAGTGTTGTAGCGATGTGTGGTTGTGTCAGGAGTGCCGACAAGATATATTGTGCAACAGAGCTAAATTTACAAAATGTTAATGTACTTGGATGTAGGGGGAGGTCGGTCAGCAAATTCTTCTTCATCTTAGTTGGTACTACCTGTGTCTTCTGCAGAAGATCTAATTATCTGTTTCCAGAGTCATACAACGTGCTCTTCCGGAGTGATCTAACGTTGTAGTTTAGCAATATGATTTTACATGTGTTTAAGAGTCATTTTCACGTTTGGTATAAGAACTAAGTGATAGAGAATCCCTTTCGGAAGAATACTAAGTAATTATCACTGATTATTGCTATTGTTATATATGAAGACAAATATTCCAGAACTTATAGTATGAACATTCAGACGAATCAAACCCACCTGGATGGCTCAGACCAATAGTCAGGGACCTCACGACATGTTGCTATGTTTTCGTCTGACCAACCTTAACTTCTTTCCGATCGAATCCTACTTCTGCTTACATTTCACTTAGTGCAATGCGATGACTCAACATGCATAACGCATGTTTGAAATATCTCAATACATGAAGATTCATAATATCATCGATCAACTTGCTCTAACATTCTGTGTTCATTGTCAACACTTCTTACTGCCTGGAAGTTCGGCAAAGACATGTTCAAAAACTTTTAATCATCTCATTTTTGTCAAGCATCGTCGAGTAAAACAGAACAAAATGCTGTGTACCATACACCCCCTATGATGTTTAGTTGGTCATCTCATTGATACTAAATCTAATGCAGATTGATTCATTGATTTCACCAGAAACCTGTCAACTTGCCAAATAACTGAAGTACTCTGTATATTTGACCACTTTACTGACTTTTCGTAAATGGATAGTCACTGCAGATTATATAAAAACTTGACTATATCGATGCGCTTGTCAAAGGAGATGAATTGGACTAGAACAGCTGAGTCTCAAAGTTCATTGAATTCATATTTTATTTCTAAAGGACTAGAAACTATTTTAGGTTAATTATTATCTATTATCTATCTTTGTGAAATGAGTTTTCCGAACTGAATATACACATATATATGATCCTAAAATTTAGACTGTTCAAGATCATATCTGCGTGTATGAACCTGGGGAGTTCGGTGTAAGTCTCAAACGCAGACCCGAAAGATTTATACTGCAAATGTTTCAAGTTTTATAATGTTGATTTTTAACAAATTACTGTGATGTACCTCATCATAAGTGAATACTGATGATTACTATGTTTGGTTTCTAGTTCTGGTAGTTTTGTTGCTTTCCGAGCTTTGATTGTTCTTTTGTTTTTAGATTATTTCCACTTATTAGTATATTTATTCACTTTTAAGCTGTTCACATTGTCTTACAGACCTGTATGGAGATGACAACGCCAATATGTGCATCCGGTCCTGTGAACATAATGCCTCCATTAAACTGGGATCTCAAAGCCTTTTCAGCTTATTGTCAAAGTCGTTATGGTGTCAGTCCACGCGTCAATTGGTCGACAGTTGAATTTTGGAGTAAATCAGTGTCTACCACTACCAATGTTGTATTCAGGTAACAGAATTTTTTCAGTCTTAATGATACGTTTTTCAATTGAAAAATGTCTAGACATATGCTTAAAAAGTGTGTTATAGGCATAAATAGCCTAACACTATATCCTGTCGTTAGACACTTGACAAAAATGACAATTCTCTTATGGATACTCTTCAAAACCAACTAGCAAACATTCTAGAAAAAGCAGTGACAATTTCTGTAATGTATTAGTGATAATCATCAAAAATTTAGATTGAAACGATTACATAATTGGAAAAAGCTACCTGTACGGTCTCATTTTTACATGCACCAAGTAATCTACTAGAACTAAAGTATGAGATAAAAGCAACAAACGGAATAGTGTTGTTCAATAGCTTCACTTTTAGATAATGATACTCAGAGACAAGTTGCAAACTTTATTTGTTTGTGTTAACCTAATAGTTTCTGCTGTCTGTTTATTCATAATTTGTAGAGAATATTCTAGCGTCAATTATCACTTGTGTATTGTCCTGCCTATTCACTCATGGATTGTTGAATTACACGCATTATTTTAATAATCTACACCATCACATGTCGGCTGGTTCACAGGATAACTTACTTTTATCCCTTGACAACACATCCTATCCACTGAAGTGTTCGCCTGTATGATGTGTTCTGTTCCTCTCGATGGTTTAGAATAACTAGAAGTTTACCTTACTTACCTTCGTTCATTTGCTTATTTTACATGACGCAACATGCTACGCAATAGTGAGGGTTAGGCACATTGTTAGATAAGAAAAAAAAGCCAGTTGAAGACCGGCGATTCGAACTAAAGCACCTCTGTTTATACTTCGTTGTGTCAGGTAACCCTATTTGCCGATTGCGAAGTTAATATCATTTTATCAGGCTAAGGTTTTGTTAAATGATACCTCACCAGCAATTAAATTATCAATTTTCGCTGGTATAGTTTCATTACTTGTTACCAACATAGTCACACAACTTCGAAAACACATGTCTTTAACAGTCATATTGGTTTTAATTCTTCTTCTTGAAATATTTGTCAGTGTAAATTAGTTTACTGTTATGCAGTTTTACATATCACCCAGCTGTATGTTTGAGAATTTATAATTGTGTTTAGTTACCACATTTCTTTTTTTCTCGCTTATAGCAATGGTGAAATTGATCCATGGTTCGCATTTTCTATTACAAATAATAGTCATGTCCCCTTAGCTACTGTTATCAATATAGCTGATGCTGCTCATCACTTAGACTTGAGATCTTCTAATCCTGCTGATCCTGAAAGTGTTGTGAAAGCAAGGGATATTGAAAAACAGAAGATAATTCAATGGATAAAAGAGTGGAAAGTTAGAGGCTCCACACTGAAATTTTTCTCTGAAGTTTTAAAATTTAACTCTTTATTAGATTACTTTGCATAACTTTGTAACAATTTTTTATTATGCTTCATTTTAAAAAAGATTTTACCTAATAAAAAAAATCCAATTATAAGAATACCTCTTTAATTACAGCATACAGCGTTTTTAGCCTATTCAACTAAGTACAAAAAAAGTGTATTTGAGTAGCCCAGAAGTATGCTGGATAGTAATGTCAAGTTATGTTGGTGAAAATGTCTTTAGTTGACTGACATCGGTGAAGACTAATCTTAAACCTATTGATTAAACTGCTGTAAAAAGTTGAATTTTGGTGAATTAGTATTCTTAACTCCATTTGTTTTTCCCACTGTTTTCATTGTTTCTTGGATCAATCACGGTTGGAAAATCAAGGATATGAATAAAACATAAATTTGTTATCTCATCTGTTTTCCCACCTAGATCTGACTGAGTTTCAACGTGGAACTTAGCACAAAACTGATGTATTTCAAGTTTTCATACTGTATGTAACACATAAAGATAAGAAAAAGAGAAAATTCAAAATAACTATAATAAGCAGAAATATACATGAGAAAGATTCACCACATGGAAAAACACGATGACTTAATGGATCTAAGAGATTGCAGAAAGTGAATTCATCTGCCCAATAGGGAACGATTTTTGAGCCATGTCTTCAACCATTGGTTCTTGGTGCCTCAAAGATCCCAACGAGTTAGCCTACATCTATCTAAGTGGCTCAAAACAACACTGATAACTTCATGGATAGATACCAAGTTTTGGTTTGACCACCACTAATTCTTTCCCAACCCAATCCTATTTTGGCTAAGATTGCTGGACAAGGAAGGGGATAATATTGCAGACGTGAACCTTTCAATGGTAACGAGTTGAAAGTAGCAGTATAAAGCATCAATCAGGTGTTGCAGGAATTAATAAGGTCAACAGAAATGAAATTTTGAAAATGGTTATAATTAAGCTTTTCAGATTAAACTATGCAACCGTTTGACGTGAATACACAAGGTTGCCTATTATTGCCAATGATATTTCTCATTGAGGTTGACTGGATTATACTTGAGACTGTGAGAAGTGAGAAGACAGGAATCCTCTGGACCAATAAGAAGACCAGCAGATCTAGATTTCTCGAATGATTTATGTTTGATGTCACAAATTCGAAGACTTGCAGGCTAAAACCAACAAACCTACAGAAGATGGCAGCAGCGAAGACAGGGCTCCAGGTGTACATAGAGAAGACGGAGGTGATGAAGATAATCTGCTAAGAGCAACAACAAACAGTACCAATCACTGTCAATGAGAGAGATTTGATACAAGTCACTTCCTTCACTTATCTAGGAAGCATCGTTTCAACCACAGGTGACAACATACATGAAGATGTCAAGGCTAGCCAGATTAGGAAAGGCAAGATGCACCTTCATCATGTGTGATCACTAACACGTGATCTGCGGCATAAAGAACAAAACGTAGATTTTCAACTCCAATTGTAAGTCAGTCATTTCTTCGATATGGATCAAAAACTTGCACTGCGCATCGCGAAAACTATTTCCGACAAGTTACAGACTTATCAACAGCCACCTTTGCTCGATATTGAAGATCGAATTCCCAGAATTAGCAACAAACTAACCAACAGCCGATTGTTTAATAAATGTGCAGAAGAAAATGGAGATGGATTGGGCATACTCTGAGGAGGTTGTCGAATGACATCGCTCGAGTGGAATGCCAATGGAAAGCGACGAGTGGGTCGTCGGTGCGGGGCGACATGGAGGGGATGAGAGATTATGGGCAATCATAGAACCAGCTTTAGAGGACAGCAGAAAATAGTGCAAAGTGGAGATGTATTGTTGAAGCTTTTTGTTCCGCTCTGAACCCAAGGGAACGATAATAATAAAGATTCAACTATGGATAAGTAACATTGCTAGTCTGTTTTTCGATACAAAGCCTTTACTTAATGATGAACTGACGTATTTCAGTACATGATGGAGACGTTTTTCTTAACTGTTATAGAACTTGTGCGTCGGTGGCATAGCGGTTAGGACGCTCGCCGACCATGCACATGGTCCGGGATTCGAACCCGGTCGACGCACTCCTTTACCTCGCTAAACCAGAAATAAAGCTGGTAAAGGGGAAAGGTTGAGCATGAGGCTAGCAACCCCATCCTGTAAAAATAAACACTGCTACAGAAACTTCAAGCCTCCAGCTTGAAGCCCTATGTTCCACTGGGAACGTGAAGGAAAAATTATTTATTATTATTATAGAACTTATTTCTTAAGTATGTTATTCCCCCATCATTTTAGTTTATTCAAATAGTCACTGAGAGTAGTAGACTGAGCGATATGTCGTAAATCAGCTCTTGTGTAACAGCAGAACACGACAGTATTTCGTAGCGGGATTGTTTATTGGTTAAATGATGTACATATATGGCAAAATAGATATGACTTACACTAAAACCACCATTTACATATGTTCTCTGTATTGTGCTTCATTTGTCTTTCTTTCATGTTGTCTGTATCGTTTCCGTAGCACTCTTCATTTTTCCTCTTCCCTAAAATCTTGTCAGTAACATCTACCACATTCTGACAACTTCTCACACTTACAGTAACTGGGAAGTGTTAATCGTGGCAGGGTTCTTGTGTATGAAAGAAATGATTTCGGCCTCTACGTCAACCAACTATTGTAGAAATAAAATTTCAGTATTGAAATCTGTTGCATAACTCGTCAAACGTGGGAATAAATTAAAGAAATGTGGTCGACTTTCCATCCTTGATATTCCAAATGGCGCATGCTAAATTGGCCAATAGATTGGGCAGTAATCACTTCCTAACCGGTTAGTTTCACTTAAAAGCTGTCCATGACACATATGCTAACATAGTCTGTGACTTCAGAGGTACACAAAAGTTATTTAAGCAGACTTATAATCGCTTTAAATAGATATCTGAAAGTTTCAGTGCAAGCGGTTTTGACTGCAGTTTCCATCAAATAAAAATAAATCAGGATCTAGTTAACATTCTGAGAAGATCCCTAGGTATGATACCAGATGACTTTGTGTGGTAGGAATAACAGAAAATGAAGAGACTGCTACGCACAAATCACATACCGAGAGCTGATCCAATTGGTACGGAATGTGAAGGCTCTATATTGACTGGTAGCTATGTTGCTTACCAAGTATGTCTTTTTCTGTATGGAATATTTACAGTTTATTTAATGGTCTTTCTTGGCAATCCCTGGAAATCGTGTTGAAAAACCTGACAACAGGCTCAAGATCCGTCAAGTTTGCTTAAGAAACTAGAGTTTTCTCTACTGAAGGGATTGAAAATAGTGCTTCTCTTTTATTCATTTTAGTGGCCAATGCTAACTGTCCAAAGTGTAGAAGAATGGGTTGAGAAATTGTAGTAACACTACGACGAGTAGAGGGTTTTAAGCAAATATGTTAACATGAAGAACCCTTTAGTAGTTAAAGTTGTGCTTGTTCGAAATGCACTGATCGTGTTGTTATCAGACTATACTGTTGACAAGTGACGGTTTTATCTTAGCAATTAAGGGCTCCAGAGCATACTGCTAAATGGCTTCAGAAGTAAATGGAATCCCCAGAACCCTCTAATGGTGACAACAGTCGACCTAGCTCTCTATTGTAAAACATTATAGAGATAGGGCATGAAACTGATGTTTACACTTCTTTCAAACCTATCTATAGTACGTGTTTGGGGCATATCTGAAAGTTTGTGAAAGTCCTAACTGACAATTAGGAATCATTATAAATTATTTAAATTAATCCCAGCGTGTTAAGAAAATCAAAACAAGATTTTTCTGAACGTTTCGCCGTGTAAGCCACGGCTTCTTCAGCAGATTTATTCGATTATAATTAACGGTCTGGAAACCTATGACAATTAGGAAGTTTAAACCACCTTGGTACGTTCAAAAACAATGCTTCATCACACTAGACCTTCCTTGGTAAACTTTGTTTTGATTCCATATCAGATGTACTATTAACTCTGTTATTTGGTTTAGTGATCTTCATTGTTATTTTGACCTTCACAATATGTCATTTAACTTGAGCTAAATTTATTTTCTCAACTCATAATTAATTTCATGTATATTCCTATGACAAGTCCGTGTGTGATCAGACTGTTCGAATTGTATTGCGCAGATACATTACACGATTCAGTCAAATTACGTCTTCTTATTGTTTTGTCTATATTTAACTTTGTCTACTGATTTAGGTTTATCCATATTTTATCAACAGTACGGTAAAATGATTTTCAGTTAATATGTAACTTGCGTTCTGGATGCTTTTTTATTCCCTCTAGTGTATGCACACTTGTTAGTATTATTCCTAACTATAAATCACACCATTTATGTATGACACATTTAATTGCATGTGGCACTAAGCAGTATGACTTGTGTATATTCTAATCAATTGAATAATATTTCGACAAAACAATAAGAAGACGTTGTTTATCTGAATTGTGTAATGTTGTGCGATTCAAATAAACTACGTCTTATTATTATTTTATCGAAATTCATAAACGGGACTAATTGTTTTAAATAATACTTGATGTTGATATCGTCATCGTCTTTAGTATTTCAGTGACTCTTTGAATAAATTAAATATAATTAAACTTTAATCTGTTGACTCCGTTTCATAAAAAAACAATAATTTTAAGAACTGTGGATACTTAGTCTACAGAGTATTGGGTAATCACTGTGCAACTAGTACTGCTAATTATAAATTAAATTGTATAACATAAATAACAATAATTCTACCTTTGTTCAAGAAACTGTGTATCAAATTGTGGTGATTTAATCTTCGGTCAATCATTTTCGAAGTATACTGATAAATAGCATACTGTTTCTGTCAGAGATATTTTGGGTGTTCTCTATTAGACTATTCAGGGTGACTTTATCTGATAAAGTGATGTTAATGTATCCAGATCCATGTTGGGATATTTTTATTTCATCGCTATTCATCGCCCAATGAATTCAGGAAATAATCTTGAATTCATTTTATAAGTTAAGCTGAATGCCTTTAGTCAATCAAGTGAGCTATGGATAGGAACAAAAAAAGGTTTTAATGTATAGCGGGATATAATAAATCGGTTACGTCAATAATGTGTACAGTCTTTCATTTCGTTTGATATCATCTTTTTATTCCTGAAGTTATGATAAGTGGTTTTTCAAATAATTGAATTATGTCTTGTGTTTGTGGACGGGATTATCTATCATATTGCATCATTTTTTATGTTGCTGTGATAACAATGACAGTCGACCACTCTTCAGTCTTTCAATACAAATTTTGGTCATGAAGAAAATAAAAGACAAATTCAACGAAGAAATTTTTCTTTATCGACGAAATCATCTTCAAAGGCTGTACAGTCGTATTCATATGTACCAAAAATGTACAGTAGTCTATAACTGAGTAATAGGGGATGACATAATTGATATAATTACTCAGAAGTGGCTTTAAAGTAAAAATTAAGTTATAAATTACGTGGTACTCAACGGCACAAATTTAGAAATTTCATAAGGTTAAAATTGCTATTGAGTGAGAATAAAGGTAATTGAGTGTCAGTCTAACAAGTGTGAAGAGGGTGTGAAAATGTACAAAAGGAACATGTGAGAATGATAATGGTGAATTAATTATTAAAGCAACAACAAACTAAAAGTAAAATTGAAAATTAACAAAAGAAAAGAAAAACATAAATTTTTTTTACAGCGAATGGCTATTGAAGAAGTTAAGACTAAGGTAGAATTTCGGTACAATGAATTTCGTTAGAGAATAACTAGTTTTGACTGACTGACTGATTTCAGAATAGAACTTTGCACCGATGTGCAGCAGTTCAAGTCTCCACACTTCACTCAGCACACGAAGCAAGAGAAGAAAGTAAAATGAAATGCAAATAGAGACAGTAAACAGAGATATGAGGCAAAAAGAATAGTAATATCGAAGAACAATAGTTTCATTGTTAATTATGAGTCACAAGGAGTGGATGCATTTGCGCCAGCAGTTGAGAACAATTTTGAGCCATATCACCAATTGTCTCCAGCCTTCATTGGCTTTTACCGTTCCGAGGACCCCAACCAGGAAGTCTGCACCTTCTTGCGTGACTGGCTTAAACTAGATGTTGTGGATTTAATTGACTGATGAGGCCATGTTTTCGCTTGACGACCACTGGCTCTTTTCCAGCCTGACCCTATTTCAGTTAACATTGTCCGTCCTAACCATCTCAATCGATGTAACTTCACAGCCTCGTCTATTGGTTTTCCCTCCTTACCTAGAACTCGACACCTAACCTCAGTATTGCTTACCCTACTATACCATTTCACACGGGAGAAAGCACGCAGACACCTATGATCAAAGACAGCTACCCAGGCTTTTCATGTCCTCCATCTCTATGGCCATGTTTCACTGGCAGCCATAAAGGAGGACGGAGCGGACTGCTGAGCAGTACACACCAGACGCTGTTTGGTCGATAGCTAGCCGGATATCACGTCTATGCCAGAGACAGAGTAAACTGGTTTATGCGAAACGAGCTTTCTGTAGAATTCATGTATTAAATAAACTCTAAGACTTATTACTTTCTTATGGGAAAGTACTGTACTTGAACAAAAAATTACGTGCATCAAAGTAAAGCTTATTAAATCCACTTTTGTTTTTATTATACTATTAGGAATATACTAAACGGTCTGACTAACAATACTTCCTTGGCTGAAGTTAACAAAATAAGATTCAAAACGGTGTTTGATCTTAGTATTGATTGGGAAGTTGAGGTTATCAACTTACACTGTTGTCATCATTATCACTCACAAAGCTAAATATTCACTGATGTGCAGTACATATGTCATGTTATCGAAAGCTGGATATCACGTCTACGCCACAGATGATTTAAGTTGGTAAATGACATACTAGTTTTTTATATGTGTGTCAAGATTTCGTCAGCAATCATTCCATTAGAAGTGATACGAATAAATGAAATTGTTAACATTCTCATACATTTCACTCCCTATCTGTAGACTGGGAGCCAGTGCAGATCAGTCCTGCAGGACTAACCTGCATTTGGCAGGAGTGAATCACATGCAAACACACCCTTCCCAGTCACACATTACTAAAGCACCATTCATTGACAGAGTTAAATGCTGCTTTCAGGTCAAGAAATATAAGAAGTGATGAACGCCGGTAAGTTTGTCTATGTTGTAGAGGCTGTCGAAGGGTGATGGTATGATCCATACCTCATCACCCAGGCCTTAAGCCTGCCTGTTTCTCACTGTTTTGTTTCCCTCCAGTACCGCTGTCTACGCATGATTATTGAACCTAGAAATTTAAATACAATGTTAGTCTAATCCTCTTATGATTATCACAGGAAGTCTTGTTACCTTCTTACAAACTGGTGTAATCAATGATTTACATCAATCCAACGAACTGTTTCTGGTTCCTAGACGTAACCAAATATCTTAATTCACCCTTGTCGGTAGTTAATCATCACCATCTCCAAACAACTCTGAAGTCGTACCATTACATTCCACCGTTTTGCCTCATTCCAGATTAGAGACAGCCTTCACAACCTCAGTTACAATTAGAGGAATGGAATCTTCATCCCAGTTAGGTAGCTGTTGGACGTTGGGAAAATTTACCATGTCTGCATGTCAGCTTATTTGTTCGTCAAAGCGTTCCAGTCATCTGTCCTGAGAAGTGACCAAGGTACCTTTACTGTCAGAGATTTGTCTTTTACAATCCATTTTCCTAATGAATCTAATTAGTTGTCTGCTGTTACCTACCACCGATGTCTTTTCCATCTGTTGGGCTTTTGTCACCAACCTCCGTAAATGGTCACTATAGAAGACTTTTGGTCAGCTTTCTCTGCTCGTCATTTTGCCAGAATCAGTCCTCTTGAGTCAGTCAGTTTGGACGAAGCAGCAGAAATCCACTTTCACTAACTAACTTCTGGTTACATTATCAACAACCATTACTATTGTTTCTACATCTGACTAGATATTATGCCAGGATTCCTCCAGATCAGTCGCGTTGTCGATTTCATATACTTCTTCAGTTGTTTTTCTCATAAATAAAGACTTTTTTGTTCTCGTCAAGTTGGAGGTGGTGGAGGTTACGTGGGTGCCTGTATTCTATCCGTTCGGTCTTCAGCATAAATGTGCAGTTATTAGTAAGTCACTGGAGCCTACAGAAGTGTTCCAGAAAGAGCGTCCGTCTTATATCGACCCTCTTCACCAAAGAATACTGCTAAGTGATCCATTTTGGCCCATCACTGATTTGATGATCGAAGTCGTCAGATTAAGCCATATCTATCTGTATGTTTGAAACTTAAGCTGATGAAAAGCAGATGATTATCTCAACAGAATTCTAGAACACGGCCCGCTGTCCGTTTGTCAGAACAGGACTCCATAGATGCCACCAATAAACTTTTCTGATTGCTACACCTATAGGTCCTTGAGAACCTGCAGAAGAACCTCTTAATATATGTAAGCTGAATTTTGTAGATTCAGCCTGCTGGCCATGTGGGGTTAAGTCAGTAACAGCACTTAAGTCTTGCATGCGTGACCCCGAAACATAACATACATCCGTGGCTCAAGATGCCACAGTTCTAGCTACGGATGCTTGTTATCCTATTTCTTAAAGAGTCCCGGTGCTCCAATATGAATTTTTCAGTGTAGTTTTAAGAGACTATGTCTAGTTTTTTTCTGACTCTCATCGCTATTAATGATCTCAGAGTTAAGAGAGGTTGAGAGACCTCACTATAGAATGTTATGAACAACGGGAGGAAGACAAGAGGATGACGTCGGTGGAGATGAAGGTGGATGGTAACCAGGGAAGATGTGTGGGCTTATGAAAGTATGTGGGTGGACATTGCTTCCTGGTTTCCCATACTGTGGAAGCTATTTTCTTGAAATACTGAAAACAAAACCGGCTTTATTTTTCCATTACCGCAGAGCCCATGGGACAACTGCTTGATGCCGGTCACACACGGCCTGTTTGGATTGGTTTCTAGAGTTATGTCTTACCCCCCGTTACCGATAGTCGCAAGATAAGTCGGGGTACACAGTTTTCGGGGCTAACCTTTCCTAATCCTTCTTCCATAGATAAAAGTGATACCATAGCTGGTTGTCTTGGAGAAGCATCTTACTGCTTTTAAATCCCATTAGTGATCAAAACAACTTCGCCCTCAGACCCCCCAACATAGTGTGAGCAACTAATACTATGATGCTAATTGCACTTAGCCTAACTATTATCCAAACGGTATTTCAGCCACGGTACTACCTACAGGAACATTCCTTGCAGCCTGTGTGGTTCGTTGGGTTATTGCGATATGCAAACTCGACCACCACGTCAAGGCAGCAGTTATAGGTCGGCGGTGGATAAATATGTATCCTGATGTAACGTGCTCCTATTATTACCTTCAATAGTATGTGGAAACTAAGGCATGATCCCAGTTGGTTCCGACTTTGATATATCTGGTTATGTATCAAGTCTTAGAACCATACGGTATTTTAGAGGTTGACGGATATCTCGTTCAGCAACTTCTAATTAATTTATTCTCGCGTACCAAAGACAAAGCAAAAGCCAATATTTGATCGTCCAAACCAGGATATATTTAGGAACCAAAACAAGCCGTTAGACGAACGCTTAGCTAGCTAGTGATCGTGCACGTTACACGACGGGGTACCAAATGGCGGGGATGCTTGACCGGAAGCCTTCAGCTAAACAAGTCGACTTAAACAGTGATGGTCAGCATCCAATGAGTGATTGCTGTGGTCAATAATTTTGGGGAATTATTTACCGCTACAGTATCTTATAATTCGCTCAATGAGTTTTAATTCGCCAAAATAAATATTCTTCATGTCACAATGCTGTATTATGAATTAACCACTCCCTTAAATTTTCTAGTTATTATGACAGCTAGTTAAGAGTTAAAAGCATGGAAGCTTCTGGAATTCGGATAAATGTTCACTCCTTTAGTAAGAGACCATGAGACGTACTCATAATCGCAAAAGGTGGGTATAATACTCAAGACTCTTACACGAAATCATATATCAGTGTCTTAGGTACAGGGTTTATCATCAGAAAGAATTTTTATGGTTGCAGTCTTTTGGGACTGAAGCAAATATACTATGGCTCATAGTTTGCTTTACCTGTAAACCAGAAATTTGACTATGGAGTAAATTGAAGGGATTTCTACGCTACATGTTAACCAGCATAAACATACTTTCTATATCTTAAGATATAATCATTATAATTGTTCCCTTGGGTTGCGAGTGAAACATAGGACTCCAACAGAACATCCCCATATTGTCCTGTTCTCTGAGGTCCTCTTTAGCTGACCCACGATTGCCTATAGTCTCTCATCTCATCCGCGATGCCACCCTCAAACCACAGCCCAACTCGTCACTGCCCATTCGAGTTCCACTCCAGTGATGGCCCACGGTCTCCTCGGCGTTTGTCTGATTCACCTGCATTTTCTTCGTCATATATGCTGAGTGACAAGCTCTTTGGTGCTTCGTTCTCATAGTTTCTTGTTGCTAATTCTTTCTGGCCATTTAATCTTCAATACGGAGCCAGCGAAGTCAGATGTTGATAAAAGTCTGCAGTAGCCTATTCTAAATGCTCTTCGTGACGCGTGCGCCGAGTTTCTGAAGTATATTCAATAAGTGACTTAACATCGGTGTTGAAAATCCTAATCTTGTTCTTTATACTGATTACAGAAGATTTCCAAACTGGTTTCAGAGTGATGAAGGTATGTCTTGCCTTTCCCATTCTGATTTTGACATCTTCATCCATGCTGTCACCTGTAGCTGAAACGATGCTCCTAGATAAGTGAAGGAAGTAACCTCTTTCAATTTTATCTTGTTGCTAGTCATTTATCGGTTTTGTAAAATAACTACATAAATGCTTGTAATTCCAAGTGAAATTGTCTTTCGTATAAAGAAACAAATTTTTAGTCTCCTAGTCTGTCTTATGTGTCCTCTCTATATGGGAATATTAATCTGAGTAATCAGTAGTATATTGTTTTCAAGAGTTGGAGTTACAATATTTTCTTGTGCTGAAGTAAAAGTAGAATGAACCCACAAATCCCATAATCCTCCAGTTACAACAAAGACAAACATTTTTGTTTTCCGACCTGCATATAGGTTTGAACACTGTGGATAGTACGCTTAATCGTTACACATTGTATCAAAATAGCCCTCTTACGTGTCACATTAAGATTCCTTATTTTCTTGAAACGTCTATCACGCATCTCAAAACTACACAAACCAATTAAGATTTGAAGTAGTTGTCAGTACACGAGTGAAAAAAGTTGCAATTCTACCAGTTAAGCAACAAAATATAAATAACTGAATGCAGTATAAATGTACCGGTTAAGAGAAAGCTAATTCGAAGCTTTAAAATGTATGTACGTAGAAATTAGTGAGTGTTCGCATTCTTTACTCACTCTACTCAGGTCCTGAAACCTGTATACACTAATGTTTGGGAAAATAAAGTCCCGTAACAACTAAACCGACAATGAATGCCAAACATTCTAATGCATCCTTTCGCTTTTGCAAAAGTGTTTCTCTTTACATGAATACCGCGAATAGGACTCTAGCAGGATTCACGGCAGAGTATTGTGTTAAGTTTTACCTGTTCTTCGCTCTAAATTGACTTTTAAATGAACGTGGTAAAACATAGTCCAATGACAAGGTTGAATACGCTACTAAATGTAAACACTTTCCTATATATCTTTTCTAGTTACTTTAATGATAAGAAAAGCTTATTTTGTATTATATGACAGTTGAATCTTGGTAAATATGAAGTACTAAAGATTCCTGCATGCTTACTTTTTATTCGCGTGTATAAAGCGCCAAAGTACTATATCTATACTGTAATACAGTTAAGGGTCTCTAAATTACAAAATTATCCAGCTTATTGTTTACCCATCAGAACAATGGATAACATTATTCTCATTTTATGTAAATTGCCGTGAATAGTCAGACAAAAAAGTTTGAAATAATTCATCAATTTAAAAGTAAAGAGTAAAATAGACAATTTTGAAAAATGCTATAACTATTTGTTCAACATTTCACCAGTGAACATCAAAATCATCAGGAAATAGTTATACATTGTTCAACTTTATCATCAGTATTATCACAATTGTATGAAATTTATAAACTATAAAGTTTATGGATGATTTTTAGCATCATCGTGTATATTATAATTGAGTATGGAAGAGATAACAGAATTTGAAGAAATATTCTGATTCCAGTGATTAGTTAGCTGAAGAAATTTTTGTTTATCAGATAGTGCTGAGTATTGCTCTGCATTCAAGGTGGTTTTATTCACATTGTGTTGTACAATACAATTGCTTGGATATGAACGAGTTTTTAACTTCTTTGTCTTCATTCTACGATTTTGAAACCAAACTTTTACCTTTAGTGTAAAAATGGCACAGAGAAAAAAAAACATTAAATATCTATATTCGAATGTTTCAATTGAAATACATTTTATTCCCAAATTCGTTTATTGACAATTTTGTAGTATAAGAAATTGAAACATTTGTAGGCAGGATGACTCATTCAAAAAGTTTAATGCTATTAATACTAAAAAAAGTAAGGTGTTGTGTAATTAAGAAATATGAAACTGCTAATATTTAAATGCTTAGTACTTAGGACGGAGTCCATTATCTAATACTAACTTAGATTAACACTTCATCGTATGATTAAGCGGAATAATTACAGGAGGTTTATCGCATGTTAGCATTAAAAAATCTTTATCGGCATTTATAATATGGGGTCATCGTGACTCTAAAGAGTACTTTAAATTTTTTTTTTTTTTGAATAAAGAAAGAACGAAAATATTTGCAAGATAATACTGTGGGGCTGTGATACAGACAATGTGTGCCAACAGAATGTTATTCTCTCATGTTACCACAGTTCATTTCGGCATTAACAGCAGAATACGATAGATCTATTTGAACATTCTATTTCTTGTCGTTTGATGCAAATGGAAATCACACGCTCAGTGATTGGTTAAAGAATATAAACTGTAGATATATAAACAGCGGTTTGATTAATGAAAAATATACTTTGGCTTCCGTGTCTTGCTTACTGTTGTTACAAAAGCAGCTCGTCTTATTTCGTGGGTTCTTTTCAACTGCCTACATCTTAAACTAATAGGAAACCAGTTTTCATCTGTCTAGCATCGGTGACACAGTGGGAGAATGCTTCCCAGCCACTGATGTAGTCTGGGGTTCGATCCCTGGCCGACACACTCCTTTACCTCGCTAAGCCAGTAATGAGACTGGTAAAGAGGTAAGGCTGGTCATGTATATGTACAAGTGAAGTTAATATCGATGAAAACGATGCATTTACCGAAATTAACATTCTTATTAGATTTTCATCATGAAAACAGAAGGAAAATGGAAATTACTAAAGATTCACTAAAATATTTGAGAACAAATAAATCCATGTAATAAAAACAATGTTAAATACAAGAACATTATGCAAGAAGCTAAGTAAACAACTGGTGGTGGGCAAGAAAGTAAAAAAATTAGGATTCATGTTAAACTGTCCAAGTGACAATATTCTGAGAAATAGTATGTAAAGTATGAATCTGTATTTTAGAGCTGAAGTACTACTGAGATGCGCCCTTAATGTTCAATTAACATTCGACGATGTCATTTACAGATTAAAATATGGAATCGCAATAGGATTTCCTTTAGTATGTTGCCAGCAGACCGTTTCATGGCAAGCCTCGGGAATGACCGACTTAAGTCAACTACTGATAATTTTCAATTGCATGCCAGATATGTGGATCATATTTTTATTATCTGTAATGATAGTCATGACCTCAGTCATTTGTTACAGATATTCAACAACTGGCATTTAGCTAAAAATGTCAGTCTTGAAATAAAAAATGCATCTAGAATTCCTTTTCTTGTTGTGAATTTACATGAAGGGCCGATGGAACTTTAAGGTAGTCCATCCATAGGAAACCCATATGGAATGTCCAAATGACAAGTTTTTGTAGCCGGGTAACAAGTGGACATGAACAGGACCCAATTTTATCTGTTGCTACTCACATCCAAAGCATCTGCGGTCCTAATGCTCAGGAAGAACAATCAGACTTTTTGAAAGAAATCCTGATCCAAGACGGATATCTACCGATATTTGTTGACAAGAATATCAAGTCGAAAATTCAAAGACATGAGACATCATCTGTGTCAAAAAATAAACTTTACTTGAATCTTGACTGCACACGGGGCCTACTCAGCGATGTCTTTAAGAGAATTTCAGCTTCCTTTAGTAGAGCTTTCTTCGAAGCAACACTAATAGTATCGTTTCCAGAAGCCCAGAGAACATGATCCCTCCTATGACCACTTCTGTGTGTATACATCAGTTCACCTATTCTTGTGGAGCCAAGTATACTATCATTCGATGTCGATCCTGTATAAAGGGTTTTAAGAATACTACCTCTCATGTTTCCAGAAGATGTGCAATGACTGAACACCTTGGCTAATCTGTCTCAACGAACGCCTTTACTAAAGTGATGTATAAAGTGACAAGTAACCTGCCTAAAATGATCCACTTTCTCCTCTTTTGCACTGCTGAAGCTTTGCCAACTATATGGAGAGACTGGAGCTGTGCATGCAAAACAAAATCTTCCACCCATTTTCACCTATCATGGTGAAGATCCTATTGTTGTCAACCTAACTATTTTACTTATTTTATTTTAGATTACATAAAATTTCATTTGTTTATATGTGCACCCCAAACGGAAC
Organism: Trichobilharzia regenti; assembly: GCA_944472135.2. Taxonomy (NCBI): domain Eukaryota; kingdom Metazoa; phylum Platyhelminthes; class Trematoda; order Strigeidida; family Schistosomatidae; genus Trichobilharzia; species Trichobilharzia regenti. The sequence continues at coordinate 78,011,244 of OX235264.1, forward strand.
TCACTTATGAAATTATTTGTCTCAATACACAGTTCTATCACCCTTATTCACTGTCTCATATGTAATGATTTTTTATTTTATTTTTTATTTTTGGTAACAGCTTGATTCCACACTGTATTTTTGGTACAAGTATGGAATTTTCAGCGTGGGTATCGGCAGCCCAATTTCGCAGGCCAACCATAGATATCTGGTGTGCGCCGGTGTGGGCTCGAACCCCGGACCATGTGCATGGTCGTCGAGAGTCCTAACCATTGTGCCACCGATGCACAAATAAAAAAAATAAAAAAATAAACACTCGCCTTTGCCCACGAACTCCTCAAGTATCACTGCTAATGCTACTTTTGTGAAGACAGCTGTCACGGTTTGTAGTACTACTGCTGCTGGTACTGTTCTACAGCTACAACTTCAAATTTTCGGAGTATATAGGAAATATAATATAGTAATAGTAATATAGGAAATTCATCCCATTCTCAATATCCACTTTTACGAGAAATAACTGTATGCAAATTAGATTCTACAGCTAAAGAAAATGAATTCACCAAAACGAGACTCTTTGCTAAACTACCTGTTTCGTTTTTTAGTAATATTGGGATAAGAATTATCCATGAATCATGAAGCTCTCGAAAATGGGAATACTAAAATAGAATCTTCTAAGTAAGCTAACCATTGAAGAGCAAATTTGAAATATATAACATACAAAGTTAGAGAATTGTGTAAGTTTTCGAAGCAGATACCTTGTCAAATAATTGGCATTTGCACAAACTACTTGTGTGGGGATTGTGCTTTTTTTCAGAATGTAACTGAATAACTTGCATAGTTTCCGTTACTTTAGTGCTAACTAAAGTGATCAGATTGTGATTTCATTGTAATCAATGAATAGATATAAAGAAGTTTAATCTTACTGGTCACAGTGTAAACAAACCATAAACCACATAAAGCTATTCGTCATTTATTCGAGCTTTCGAATAACCACACTTCTAATAGTTACCATCTTGAGAATAATAAAAACTGTTCTATAAAATATTTCTGGTCCCAGTTATTATGTAGATATTATTTATTTTTTTTAAAAACACCAACCATTACTCAAAGTGAATCTAAATTTAATTTATGCAAAGTGACATGAGTATAAAATACTAAGTATGTGGAGGGAAAGTCTGTTTACAAAATAAACAATATCACTTCAAAGTAAATATCATTAGAATGTATTTGCTATGCCAAAAACCGATTAAAGTCTAGTTAACGAGATGTAATTTCCATCTTTCATAATAACTTGAACTTTTTACGAGATGATCATGGATTGATATCAGTTAGAGAACCATTGAAAACCAGGGAGTAATGCCAGATAGCTGTTTCATCCTAGTTACGGAATCATCAACAGTACACACCCACCACCAACGTTCGAGCCCAGGACCTTCCGGTTACAAGGCAAGCTCATGTACCATTCAGCCACTGAGACCCGATTCAATGGCCCATGAATTCTAACTTCTACTAATTCGTGACTTAGCTTGACCACCAACCAATATCATCGGTGGGAACTCCATCCTCATACTTGACTGGTTGGACCTCACTGGTCACGACTTCTCACTAGAACTCTAGGAAACTCTGTCTTGTAGCAAGCTACTAGCAAGCATCAGATTGACTTTCAAGAGTTTGGTGATGATCACGCTAAGTCATGAACTATTAGAAGTAAGAATTGTAAACGAGCTTGCCTTGTAACCGGAAGGTCTTGGGTTCGAACGTTGGTGGTGGGTGTGTACTGTTGATGATTCCGTAACTAGGATGAAACAGCTATCTGGCAGTACTCTCTGGTTTTCAATGGTTCTCTAACTGATATCAATCCGTGATTGTCTTGTAAAAACAAAACTAATCCTTACAAACCAATTATGGAAACCTGAAATCTGTTTGACTAAAACATTTTAAAGAGAATTGACAGGAGACTTGAAACTGATCCCTTTTTACTGTTGCTAACTATTAACTACTACTGGGTTTCGATTATATAAAAATGAGTATACCTCTACTCAGACAAGAGGCACAGAGTGAAAAACTCGCGTTTCATTTCCTCAAATCGAATACACTGATGAAAACTGATTTCAAATCGCTGTCATCCTTACATTTTAATCAATGATGTAATATTATCTGAAAACCGCGGTTAAAGTAACTACTGACCGACTCCTATCTCTGCTGAAATCTCCATCACTTACTATTTATAAGTCGCTTTTATTGACTGACAAATGAAGACTTCAACTAATGATCCACTGACTGAATCACGAGCAACCAAACCAGTTGAACGCGAAATGAGTTCACGGAAAATCTGTACTTAATAGTTATTTAATGACTGATGGTGAAAATGAAACATAATTTGAACCAGTACCCCTCATACTACCTCAGCAATGGTCCAGCTACCCAAAGCTATCTCCAGAAGCCTCATCAACGAGAAACAACTTGCTTCCCCTATCTAATTTCGCGTGATTAGAGCTGAAAAAAAGACCGACTGGTCATAAGCCATGGTCACTAGTTTGCAGCTAGACTGCATAGTCCGCACGCAACAACTCGGAGGAAGCCTTTCATTTACTCCATTACCTGTAAAAATCTCCTGATCACTACACAGAATTCATGAAGGAAGTTTGCCATTCACATTAGGAATAGTATACCATCCATTTCAAATTAGTTTTCTGTTAACTGATCTCCTAGAGGGGTTCCAATAATTTTTTCCCATAAAATATGCCGAAAACAAAATCTTGACTTACTATCCCCTTAAACTTTGTTAACTGAATGTGATATGCACTCATTACAAAATGTACTCATTAAAATCCACTTAGTAAGTCATTAAACTAAAACATTTCAAAGAGGAATCATCACTGTTGTTATAAGGCTGAGTTTTTGAATCATAAATCCAAAAAAGACATTGTACTTAAATACATCAAGTAGCTTTTCTCAGGAGTAAAGAAAGCCTTCACTGATAAATATCGTAGCAACTTTTCAAACAGAAATTTTAAACTAAGAGACATCGGGGTTAGTTACTACTCTAATTCATTTCTTTGTGTGTCATCCAATTTGGCTGAACCGTCTGTACCTTATTTTCATGACTCAATCATCTATTTATGCTTTTAATTTCCCCCTGGTGAATTTTTCGAGCCAAATTTATCAGTCTGCTTCAGAGTGCGGATCTTTAGAGATGGAGGTGTTTATACTGCTTCAAGCATCATTTAAGTGCCCTTTATTTGGTTGGATTAACTTGAGCTTAGTAGACTGACGGACACAGCTTTGTCATCGGTAGCAATAAGTACTATATTCAAATCTTCGAAGGAATGTTATTCACCTCTAACGTTTGGTGCACCAGTCGAATGAAATCTCGGAAAGCCAGTTTACAAATTCCAAACTGTATATAATATCTGATGCGTGTGTTTTAAGAAATCTCAAACCTTCTGACAATCAAATTAAAGGAGACATAGTAGGGGAATACAACTAAGAAAAATAGGAGAATTTTATTCACTTATCTTACTTGTCTTTCGCTCAGTTGTAATTTATTAGAAATTTCCCATCTTCTTTGACGAGTAACATATGGCATTAATGAATATTCTTTTTCTAAAACCATAAGTTGTTGCCTTGAATATGGTTTTCTTGACTTTCTTCTGTAATGCTCAACTGTTTAATGAAAGATGGTGAAAAATACATTTTACTGCATATATATATATATATATAGACAGAGAGAGAGAGAGAGAGAGTAAAGCAACATAGGCTACTATTTGATAAAAATAAACAGAAATCACTTTCACATTAATTAATTCTGTAACTTTGTCGTTTTAATCAAACACACATTGAAGAGATTGCATAGCATTAGCTTCCAATGTGAATAGTTTTACTAAGGAGTCTAAAATAGTATTAAAAAGATTAACTATTTTAAGACTACTGTTATAATTCACAGACGTAAGTGATATCTTAAGTGTTACTGGTGAGTTCATACAAGGTAATAAACTATCTGACATGCCTTTTTCTTTATTCTAAAAGTATATCTTGAAATATTATTCGATGAAGAAAGTGTCAGAACAAATAATTTATAAAGTTTACTGTACACGATGGTACATTATTCTCTTTTTTTGTTTCTTTGCTTTCCTTGTAGAAAATAGGGCTTCAAGCTTCAAAGTTTCAGTAGCAGTGGTGAGGGGTGGGATTGCTAGCTCCACGCTCAATCGTCCCCCTTTATCGGGCTTACCACAGGCATATTGGGGCTTAGGAGTGAACCGGCCGGGAAGTGAACCTCTCTCTTTAATGTCAGATAATCGATCAGCCGGAATTCAATGATGAACAGTTAAAGCTCATAAATTAAGTTTCTTGGCGATCAGTATTTAGTAGTATAAAGTATACCCAACTCCGAAGGGACTAATGATTTTACAATAAGTAAGTGTACAAATTGATTCACCCAATTGTTTGCTAATATGAGACAGAACATGATTATGTACAAATCATTTGCCATCTGATTGCAGCCAGTATCATAATTACTGGTCTTATTTACTGATAATATAGAATTTCTATGAGATGGAACGCTGTGTACATATTAAAGCATTTTAGAGGCGGGTGTGCACTTTTATTATTATTATTCTCATAACTTTGATACATTTTTTCTTATGAACAGTACGAATTTATGATATTTTCAGCGGCACCTAATTATAAAATCATGTTATTTCAAAATAGAGTTTTTGAGTATACGAACATTTGATTTATTCAAAGTCCAGATACAAACAGATGGCCTCACGAGTAATAGATCTTAGGGTCTAATTCTCAATTTGCTAATTATTTCACGATTCGCTTTCTATACATTTTGAAGTGAAGTTTCAAAATACTTTCCTTTGGAGACCGAAACTATTCATACCGCAGTGTGTGATCTACTGGGCATCACAGATGGTAATCAAAAAGCAAGCATAAATGCATGATGCTACATATTACTCATTGAAATGAATAGTTGGATACCACTCATATCGATCAGTAGTTCCTGCTAGCCAGCCCGAAGTGATTTAAACACTTGGCATCTGTTTTGCTCGTTTTTGGCCGAGCTCATTAGAGCTGCACTCTGTTCAACTAAGTTCAAAGAGAAGAATCAGTTCAAACCACGCTAATTAAGTCGGATATATTACAAGTTCACCCAAGTAGCTGGCTAGAATTTAGCTGGTTTGAACTGAGCTCTGTTAGCTGAATCAAACAGGGAATACTGCTGATGACCTCATTCCCAAAAAGAGAGAACAGATGTCTAGTGCTTAGACAACTTCGATCTGGTTAGCAATTAATACTAGCTGATGTGAGTGGTAACCAAGTACTTATATAAATTAAGAAATAGTTTATGGCATACTGACAGATCTTAGACTGTCAGTGTACCATGTGATCAGCTTTATATTCATCCGATAGGTCGGAATGCAGTGACCGCAAGTGTTCTCCATGGTTCTTCCAGCTGATTTCAAATTTTCAAGCAAATTAACTTGAATTTCAGTCGTTTTCATAAGACAAATTCATTTCAACTAATCACTTATTTAATTCTTTCTTGTGAAGTTCTTTCATGTATCTACTTAAATTACAAAACCACAGGAACCAAGCAGTATCGGAATGTCATTTCATGCCTCACTGATATTCTTCAGTAGCACACACTCATTTTTTTATGCAGGATACAGCCTGCGAACGCAGTCTCTCTAGCTGATCACGTTGCTACTTAATTTTTACTTTTTTACTTGTTATTATTTAGCGGAAGGTATCATGAATGTATATCGGATATTACTATACACAGTTGCCATGTTGTTCAAGATAAAAATAACACCGTTCCACCATTCAAATAAGGTAAATAACTCCATGGCTTGAATCTGTTAATTTTCAGAAGTATGAAAACATAATACTGCTGTATGAAGTAATATAGACATTTTCGAAGGTATACGACAAGCTTTAACGTACAACATAAATGAACTTAAACATTAAGTCTTAAAATATTTTGAGCTATGTTAAGCTAATGAAATAACTGAAAAGTCTTTTCTACTAATAACCTTGGATGAATCAGCTTGAAATATCCATTTTTAAAATTTTCATTTAAATTTCAGCTATTTATTTGATTTATTTTCACTATACTGAATAAAAGTGTACTTCACTGGAATTGCATTAGTAATCAGTTATTATTCACATATACCAAATGTACAGACGTTTATATGGCTTCTATGAAACTCGCTTAAATGGCGCTAGCTAGTTTTATTTGATTACTTTATTGAGTGACATTTTGAGTGTGTAGTTTAAACAAACACTAAAGGGTTACGGTTTTATTGGAGTCTCCTGTCAAAGGTTTCGAAAAACGCAGTAGATGTTATGACTAAATGATTTCAATTTCCATGAAAATTACTAAATTCTGTTGCCAGCAATCATTCAACGTAATTCTACTGATGGTGCCCATCGCCAAGCACTATTTTTTATATCGTCTTCTCACAGGCTTGATGTACCTGCATCTCACTAAACATCTCAACAACTCCAGTGTAAACCACTAAGCTAGAAAGTCATAGAAACCATCTCTGTCAGAAAGAGTTTTATATGTCAACACTAGATTTTGTAGAATTTAATTTGATCCAGTTAACTGGAACTTAAAGAAATTACGTTATTCAGCAATACATAGATATACACACACCGAATACCCCTCCTTTCCGCGTTATTTGGTTTATATTTTAGCTCTGATTACATAAGCGTGATCACTAATAGTGAGTGTTGATAATTTTAATAAAGTAGCTTGAAGGTATCATTTTTGTGTGTGCACTCACAGTGTGCGGTATATTTAACTAATGAAGTAGTAAAAAGTGTAACAACTTTGTCAAGGGATATCATCTTATATGCAAGGGAATGATCTTCTGATTTTGACCACCACTTTTGGAGGAATATATATGTATATATATACTGCAAAGTAAAATACCTTTCTCACAAGTTTTTTCTGACATAGTGTTTTCAGTAATCGTCAGTTAATAAATCAATGACTTGTAACTTAATAAAAGCTGTAATATGAATAAACAAATCTGGTTAAGCAGCTACTTCAACATAGAATCAACCTTTGAGCATCTCTTAATCATATTGCTGTAAGATGAAGCATTGTCTACTTGGCATTAAATTAAGACGGGGGTAACCCTTTGACTTTAGGTACTGTGGTGACCTTTGCTGTTTCTCCTGTTTTTTATCATCGTTAGTACTTGTAGAACTCACGGAAATGAATTAATCTCAGTTTAGAGCAAATTAAAATCAAAACTTACAGTTTCGTAATCATCTGCTACGCACTAAAGTTCAACTTACTTTTATCTGATATATGAGAGAGTGTATCATTATTTCTACTGTAATTATCATTTGATTTAGAATTACTATCACTTTCCCATCTACTGGCACCATATTTTAATCTATCAGTATAATTAGCAGGAGTGAATAAATCCTCTTTAGATGTGTTGACTACATTTTTCACCACTGACGGAATTGGATTCGATTGTTCAAAGGAATCATTAATGAATATGGAATTACAGCAAGTATTGAAATCTGCTAAATTTTTATTAGTATCATTAAATCCTTGAAAACTGTAAGCATATTTTGATTTAAGATTTTGTTCCAAATAATAATTAGCATCTTTTTGTTCAACATTCATTAAAGCATTTCTTGTTGAAAGACAAAAGGGATTCAAAATACTTGTATCATTACTCATCGATGTCATCCAAGGTGTGTTCATGATTTTTATTCAGCTGTAAATAAAATAAAGTCAGAAATGGATAAGAAAACAAAGGAAACAACTTTTTGGGGAATGAGTAGTGGTCAGTTCAAATATATCAAGCTTTTTAGACTGCTTATAATTTCTAAAAAAACTCCCATCTTTACACGGAATGGCAGTTAATTAAACTAACGACGACTCACATAACATCAGGAGTTGAAAGTATGTGACAGCCTATTAAATTAAAACATGCAGAAATAAAAAAAATAAGAATAAAGTAAGTGAAGAGTGCTTTATTGTTGAGAAAATACATCTAAACGCAAAACAAACAGGGTTCATTTCAACAAATGTAATATTTCACTCATTCTGAAAATTCACACACTCAATCATAAGTCTTTATGCAGCTTCTAAAAAGATCGGCAAAATAAAGTCATCAACTAACTGCTAGTTTCTTTCCTCTCAATTCCCAGTGGAACATGGAGCTTTAAGCCTAGGAATTTCAGTAGCTATGGTATTGTTTCGACAGGAGGCTCTGTTAACTTCAGGATCAATCCTTCCTCTTTTCTGGCCTTACTATCGGTTAGCAAAGTAGGCCAAGATTAAGAGAAAGTAGGGCGAGAATCGAACCCTAACCACGTGCGCAGTTGGTGAGCTTTCTTCCATTGAACGATTGACATAGACAAACTACACGATTATTTAAACTCAGCAGTCGCTGATTTTTTAGTATCTAAATGTTAATTATTGTTTAGCAGTATTTAAACTCACGAGCACGCCTTTGTCTACTGTGTTTTGTGATTTGAGTTTCAGTCACGTAAGATAGACACGTGCTAGTAAACGATGGCTGACAAATGTTGTATGATGTTTTAAATAATAGGAAAACCTTTGTGAAGCTAAAGTTATTTACAAAAAGTAAGTTTTCCCTGACATTTAATAAAAATCATAATATTTTTGAAAAAAACCTTCTTAATCCACAAGTAGAAAATAACCTTTTATTGCCTATTCTTTTCAAATCTATGAACATTAATGCTAATTTATTAAGTTTGAAGATGTGGGTGTTTATGCAACTAAAACTGTCAATCGCCGAGTCCAAGATAGTTGAATACCGAGACAACATTATTATTCTCAAGAAAACTGATCACCAGATAGTACTGACTACTGATCCAAATCTAATGGAAAAACGAATAAGTGAGTTAGATATTATAGAGAAGATTTGTAGCTCAGGTGGATGATTTTTTTGATGTGGTTTTGTTCTCTGAGCTGGATGGTTAGTTTGCGAAGCTTTCATCACCTTACTGGGTGACATCTTCAGCGCATACTTCCAATACAAGTAACCTAGAAGGTGTGAAAACACACACAAACAACCAATCACGTCCAAGGTCACCAGGAGAGATGATTAATAAACTCGTGGAGAAATCTAAAAGCTCACTTCAAATTGAAGTATGCGCTGAAAATGTCACCCAGTAAGGTGATGAAAGCTTCGCAAACTAACCATCCAGCTCAGAGAACAAAACCACATCAAAAAAAAAGAATAAGTGAGTTATTAGGCTGATTGAAATGACATTGAAATGCAATTTGTTCGGTTGTAGATGTTTAAAATTAATTAGCAAGAAATACTTGGCTAAATGATAACTGCTTTCCGATTGACTTACTTACTGAAGCACATTTCAATTTCATGGGGGACACGAATTTACGTAAGATGGCAGAATCACTTTAGTTACGAGTGTTAGTAAGAATGACATCCAAATCAGGCAGGCACTTTCGTTATATACATAACATTAGTACATCAGGGTGACTACAAGTTTTAATTCGCTTTTATATTGTATTATGCCTCAAGTAACTTCTTACCCCTTCACGCACTCCAAGTAGAACATAGAGATCATGCCTTGAAGATTCAGTAGCAGTGGTGCATTTTCTTCAAACATGGTGGGGTTGCTAGCCTTACGTACAACCTTCCCTGGTTTCTAGACTGGTGAGCATTCGGTTGCTGGACCACTGACACACAACTAGTATAATATCTCAATAGTATGTTTATTCTCCAATGTTTTTTTATGATGACGACTAGTGGGTAAATAAATAACGTGTATCTTATCATACCCTGTTATATATATGTTGTACCAAATGCCCACATGCAAGGTAATTTACTGACATTGAAAATGAATGTTTTTCTATAACACTCTCCCACTGATTATTTTCTATCAAGAAAAAATTACTGTTATAACTTGAATGGGATTGTTTGTAAATAAGGTTAACTAAAACTGAGCAAATAATTTAGAGGTTAATTTCAAAACTATGAAAACAGAAAATATTTTTATCAGTCTACTTGTTGTAAAAATGCAGAAAATAATTTTAAAGACTACTCAGTAAAACATTTATAACGTTCCAGATAGTAGATGACTCAATAGATAGATATTGGTAATTGATAATAATATTATCCACAATTCCGCATATGGTAGGCATTAAAAAAACAAAATTCCTCATATCAGATTAGTTCGGCTCATATAACTTCATTCCCTTATTTTCAAGACTGACATCAGTCAGTTATTAGGCATTACCTCTACTAATTTCTAAATTTCTACATCCTTATATCATTTTTTCAGAGTTATGAACTTATATTAGGAGAAACTGACTGATTCGCGTGAAAAAAATGTTGAAAAACAATAGTTACCCACAGAGATTCATTAACAGGTATGGAAGGTGTCAAGGCACAAATATCAAACAAATCAAAGTGGTAAAAAGCCTGTTCTTGATTCGAATTGATTTTAAAGGTGAAAATATTGCAAAAATAGTCAACAAAAGATTGAGTAATTCACTGACCAGATCCAATCCTGCAGCTAAGTTGGTTCCCGTCTATCGCACAACATGCTTCTTGGTGCAGTTGAAGGTCGACAGATACCGTTCTCATGCTAACTCCAACTGTGTACGAATGAACGTGTATCTGTGGAAGCATTTACATTAGGAGAAAAGAAAGAAAGGCACACCTCTGATTTTCTGTACATGCACAGAAAAACCTACGTCTCAAGGGAACAAACGCTTACAATATAGAAATTACCAGACATCTTTTTGATACCGGTCATGAGGTGGAAACCGCAAATACCTTTAAAATTATCAATAGACAAAAAAGCTCAATGCTCCTCAAATTTGCCGAAGCAATCTCTATCAAACTCCTGCAACCAGATTTATGTGTTCAGAAAGAAGCAGTTATCAGTCTTTTCTTACCCGCCCTGATAATTGGATGTTTTCAATGTCTCTCTATTTCATTTGATTACGTGATCTTCGGCTTTAACGTCACATACACACCCTCTTTGATATAGTGTAATTTTGCTTGTCTCTTGTCTTTATGATTTGAGTTGAACTCAGTACATTGTTACCTAATTTATTACTTAGTCATCATCTTACACACTTCTCGTCTTTACTATGTAACTCCTTTACCATTGTATGCATACATTTACTATGTTAAAACTTGAACTTTTTGTTCAGAAACTATATGAGCGTTATTTTTTGAACACTTTTGACTAAGTTCGGAACTTCCTGTCAGCTGATATTATATAAAATTTCCTAGTATGTTAAAACTTTCCTGAACATAAACTTAATAATCTATTTGAGCTGTAAGCAGCTGGTGAGAAGCCAACGAAATAAATGATAGTACCATGTCATTCTGCACGAACTGTTGCTCTTGCTTTATTCAAATTCACAAAGGGGAGTAAATATGTGAGGGGAAAAATAACTGAAGGATTTTATTTGGCTTTAACCACCTATTCCTGGCATAAATCTGAGAATCACTTTGCGTATTTCGATCGAAGTAGATTTACAGTTTTTATGTCCAGATGAGTTGCTTAAAGGTGAATACATGACAGCCTGTCGACAAGTTAACCAAAACTTCTGTGCCTAAATTTTTATCCTTATATTAAAGCATATGAAGAATAAAATAATGATTAAGCATAATAACTATGTTACGAAGATTAATATAATAGTTCTTGAGATATTGTCTACTAAAACTGTTACCTAAATTATTCCATTTAATGCATCATTAATGGATTTTCGTAGCTGTATGCACACAGAATGCATCGTAAAATATACCATAAGAACAGTTTATGTGAAACGTTTATTTACTGTTCACAAAACTATTAATCGAGAAAACTTGACTCTTTTAAAACCGCACTTGAAGTTCGCTGCACAAGCAGTCTGTCATAGAAATGCAAATGAAATTTATTCTACCTGGAAATAAACACGGGTAGTACTATTGAGTTAGACACAGAAAGCATAAAACTAACTAGTCAATAGTTTGAAAAGCAAACATAAATATAAGAATGGAATAAGACAATCGCCTATGAAGTAAACTTTATTGGAGCTTACAACCAAAAAAGTACGAGTAATTCATAACATAGTAATAACATCAAAGCAGAAAATTATGTTAATCTGCGTTTGTCGCATTCTTAATCCTGCAATACAACAGTCTGTGCTCTCAGAAGGCTTCCGTAAGAAAGGCCATACTCTTAAACAGAGTAGTGTTATAAAAAATAACGTAAGTTTATGCGTCACAGGAACAAAGGTAAGCGAATATCACTTTAGCGTCAAATCGGCTAGATAAGCTAATTCAGTCGTTTGGGAAATCAAAAAGTCATTTACTACTCCGTAGTAGCTAATTAGCCAACGTAATGCGACTTCCGTAAAGGATAAAATTAGTGTTTTGTTCAAAAATGATGATTTAAATTGAAAAAAATGAGATTAGAGTCAATTTTTTGTCGGCTATCTATGATTAAACCAAGAGAGATTTAGGAGAACAGTTATTCTCGACAACTCTTTCATCAGACTCTAAATTAAAAAATCCATTAAAATCATCATACAAATCGAACAGATGCATAAGCAAAAAAGTCTACTGGTTGAGAGGGAATTAGGCGTTATCGGCAACCATGAGTTTTCATAACTGCTGGAACATTGGAGTCTTAAGTTTTCTGGTCAACTTTCAAGTTCTGTCTAAACATTAATCAACATCCACCTAATAGTCATAATAATAAAAAAAATTTATTGTCTTGTAGACAGTGTGTAAAAAAACAAACAGTTTAATGTACTGCAGTCATCCGCTCTGCATATTGATAACGTCTTATATAATCATAAAAGATAAATGAATATTATAATGAAGTATTTTATGAATGCATATTGTTATTTTTTTAAAGCACACTGAAACATACCCTTTTGAATAATTTATTTTCACTATAATCGGAATTTCATTTCGCTTTAATTATGAAATAATAACTTTATGCTGATTACACCTTACCAGTATTTTCATTCTATTTATTGCAATTTAATTAGGTGTTATAAACTTGTCCACATTATATATATATATATATATATATATATATATATATGTATTACCATGATGTGACATATTCTCTGTTATCTTAGCCTCCCTTTCTACTTATCATCCCTTCATAGGTAGCTTAAATATATTTGTTAATTTGCGATATTCAGTGTGTAATCCACAAAAATGAATGTACATTTAAATATAGGTGCACATTTAATCACATTTTACATGATGAAATTTCTGTCACTAACATCTTCATCAATATATATTTATTATATATAAATACACAATTAATTATTTGGAGTGAAAAAGACCCTAGTCACAATGAATGTTCTATATAGTGAAACAATTCTTACCTATTGAATACACATGTCACTACAAATCCATAGATGTTTCGGAAATGATCACAACCTGTGTATGCCTTTAAACTACAATGCGAAAACCTGGTGTTTTTAGTTATCTGTAATTACTTACACGTCTAAATGGAGGTCTTAAACTAAAGAAAATGCTAACGGTTGTTGGGATGCCCCTTAAAATTAGGTAGATCAACGCATTAGTTATACAAATCAACATCAGCTTATTTGGGTTCTACTGAGTTGAGTGATCTGGATCATTTTATTTAACTCTCATGCAATGTATAAGGGAATCAGTGATTTCTACCTCTGAGGTCCCCTTTAGCTGGCTCCACGATTACCCATAGTCTCTCATCTCCTCTCCGCTCGATCTCCTCCATGTCGCCCTCGGACCACAGCTCAACTCGTCGTTCCCTTTTCGAGTTCCATTCCAGTGAAGGCCCCGTGTGCAATATCCCCTGACCGTCTCTTCAACGTTTGTCCGAATCATCTCAATTTTCTTCGTCATATATGTTGAGCAACAAGCTTTTAGGTGCTTCGTTCTCATAGTTTCTTGTTACTAATTCTTTTTGGCCACTTATTCTTCAATATGAAGTGAAGGCAGCTGTTGATCAATGTCTGCAACAGTTTTTTTGGAAATGATTTCGGTGACGCGTGTGTTAGATTTCTGACTCATACAGAAGAGCTGACTTAAAATGAATGCTAAAAATCCAAATTTCTTTCTCTATGCTGGCGTAAATGTAACTATTTGTTAAAATGGACTCATGAATTGTCTATCATAAATTTTACCTGGATAAATTCATTTCACATATCCAGCTTTACTGAATGTTTCCTTTGTGTATGTAGTGTCTGAAGCTTCAGTCATTCCTAACTTAATCAATTTACCCTTAACTATTTTATAATAAACTAATGAAGGTTCAACAAGCAGTCGTTTAGAAACATGTGACTGGATGAATTTAAACTTATTCAGCTAATATTTTATGAGGACTTGAGGATATATTTATTAGAAAAATAGATGATAAGTCGGAAAAAAAGCAGTCATTATTCCTCTATAATACTTAGGTCTATGCAGTTAATACTATTTAGATTCTTCCACAGTATCTAAGAGGCTTATACAAAATTATACTGTCAATAATAAAAGTTTTGAAGGTGTACAAAAGAAATCTTTGCTATAAAAGAATGAAACCCGTAAGAATAAAGTACTATTTAAGTCGACGCAGTTTTTTTTTAAATAAATTGATTTTCAAAATAAAAGACATTCAATGAAAGTTCTTATGACTGCGTACAATATTTAACAGTACTTTGGTGGAAAAATGGGGCAGTGTACAGAGTGTATATGTACTGACTACAGTTTACTGGTTATGTCTTGGCTGATTCCTGGCTATTCATTAAGTAACTTTTCCAATGGAAAATAGAGTTTAAGTGTTAATTTGTAAGGATTTGATTAGTTACAGGATTTCATCATGAGCTGACATTAGTTAGAGAACCATGGGAAAACCTGGTAGTGCTGGACAGCTGTTTCGTCCTAGGTTGAGACTCTTCAGCAGTACGCACCCACTGGGACTCGAACCCAGGACCTTCTGGTTACAAGGCGGGCTCGTATACCACTAAGCCACTGGGACCCGATCCAATGGACAGTCCATGAATTCTAACTCCTGCCAATTCACGACATAGCTCGACCCCTGGCCAATGTCTTCGGTGAGTATTTGTCCTCACCCCCGACCTGCTGCACCCTACTGGTCACGACTTCTAACTAGAACCTCAGGTAACTACCTGCCTGAATAGGGCGAGTCGCTAGTGTGCATCTCATTGATATTCAGGTGTTGGTTTGTAGGGATTTGATTGGTTACAGGATTTAATCATGAGCTGACATTAGTTAGAGAACCATTGGAAAACCTGGTAGTACTGGACAGCTGTATAGAAAATAGAGTATTTTGCAGCTAATTCGTTGATAAATAATTGTTACTTTAGCTCATCAGTTAAAAGCATATTATTCGACTGTGGTAGATGGAGATCGCTAATTAGTATTACCATATTTTTCATCACTTTTTTGGTTTTCTATCAAATTCTAAATGAATTCACCTTGTTTCAATCATTCGCGTGTTTATGCTGCAGTAACTAGTTAAGTTAACCTTCTCATTCTGAATTCTGTTTATCAGTCAAAAAGTCTAACATTAAAACACTGTAGTTTTTGTATACTATGTGCCTTTCCCCTACCCATCATTCATACACATGTAAAGCGAAATGGAGTACTGTTTGCAGTTTTAAAATGATTGAAATGTAAATAACTCTCATTCTCTGTTCCTGTCCGTTTATTCGAAATTATTAATTATGACTGACAGGTAACCGAGTTAAATATTATCTATGAGAATAAAGCAGTATAATCAGAGTAAAACAAGGAGGTAACTGAATTCCAGTGCGTCAACGATAGTAATTTGAAGTTAATTCTGAATTAGGTATGCTCTCTGAGCTGGTTGATTTAATTGCGAAGCTTTCGTCGTCCTTCTAGACAACATCTTCAGCTCAATTTTTAGTATGCAATCGACCCATTTGAATTTTCCATTATTGATATAATTTTGTCTCCTTGCAATCATTGTGGTGACTGGTTGCTGACTTACATCTCTGTTGATCACTTTCATTGACTTGGAGTTTATAATTTAGAGAGAGAGAGGGACGTAAATCAACAACCAGTCACCACAATGGGGGTCAGGAGACACAATTATATAATTCATGGAGAATTCAAATGAGTTGATTGCATACTAAAACCTGCGCTGAAGATGTTGTCCAGAAGGATGACGCGCGCTTCGCAATTAAATCAACCAGCTCAGAGAACACAACGAATTCAAAATCATCCACCTAAGTTACAAATCCTCCCCCATCATTTGAAGTTAACTCTGTTAAGAATTTGAGAAATACTCCAGTTTTAAAGTGATAATATAAGATTTCGGGCATTCCGTTCAGAAATCTTCAATGCAAATTATTCATGACAGTTTATTAATTTCTGAATATGAAGAAAGAATCCTTTGACACGTGTGTCGCCTATCAGTCAAGTTATACAATTTGATATGATATTTTTCATCAGCGTAAACCTCGCTTATCATCGTTTTCCTCCCTGGGCTATTAAGATACAATAGCCATCACTTGTACAACTATACAATCGAGACTATACATTTAGGTTCAATACAGTCTATCAATTGGAAATTCAAAATAATTTAAATAAATAGTTAACTTTTCTACTTTTACTTAAATGATGCTAAGTTTTTCTCTCCTATTTCATTTATAATGAGTAACCTAACT
Source organism: Trichobilharzia regenti (assembly GCA_944472135.2). Classification (NCBI taxonomy): domain Eukaryota; kingdom Metazoa; phylum Platyhelminthes; class Trematoda; order Strigeidida; family Schistosomatidae; genus Trichobilharzia; species Trichobilharzia regenti. The sequence goes on from OX235264.1 coordinate 78,027,895, forward strand.
CATTATCATAAAAGTTTGTATTTCTTAATGTGAATGAAAAACAAAACGATATTGTTTTTACTGACGTTTCGCTATTTAATTCTAATAGCTTTATCAGAGGGTTATTAAGCCAGGATTTACAAAATCTCAGCTTATATATAACTTAACTTCTTACACAATCTTACTTTCATAATTTTTACTCGTCATAAGTTAATAGTAGTTCGTTTATGTGTATTGGAACAGAGAAATTAGTCCATTCAGTTGAATCCCAACCATTTCACTTTCAACGGTTAACTTGTTTATCTGTACCGAATAGGTCAGATTGCGGACGACTGGTTATTCAGTGAGCAACTGTCCTGCTGTGTGACGGTGTGATTGTGTACCTGTATACTCTCTTCGTACCATCGTTTGATAAATACACCTTTAAGTAGCCGTAAGGTTTATATTCTCCTTTCTCTTGTAGGGACGGTGTTAAGAGCAACCTGACCACTAGGTTAGGTGGGACAGGGTAAATACTCAGCAGATAGTATGGTCAAAATCCAGGTGTAGAGGGATAGGTAGCGTTATTTCTAGTTGAAATAGATCGGAAACGAGTTCGAAGTCGTTCAAAAAGTCAAACTAACTGGTCCCCTAGAAATGCATATCCGGTTATTCTTTTTCCAAATAGAAAATACTAAAATTATCTTCTACAAGTGGTTTAAATATTCTCTTACTTTGGACATTGTATTCCGTAAACATAGAACATCATTACTAGAAGCCTTCGGACAATTTCAGTTAGCATTACTGACACCTAATTACGGGGATTTTTTAGTCTAAATCGATTTTCAGAGTTTCTTTTAGATATGACTGCTAACAATCACCGTAAAGATCACGCTTATCTCTACTGGCATAAGCTGCACAAAAGGAACTCTTCTTAACATATACAAAACAACAATATTTCTGATATAAATGATTAATTCTGTGAAAGAGTATATTCATACTCTTCGAAATAATAGTGTCCATTAAAAATGAAATAACATAACTGATTTATTGTACTTTATCCAATAAAACTTCTCGAAATATACACACACTAAATATAGAATCTTTTTAATATCCTTCTTCGAAGCACTTTTTTAGAAGAGAAAATACATAATATCATAAAATAAATATTTACAATTTATTGAATTTGAAACTGAACAGTCCTTAAAATAGATCTTAAGAAGATAAGTAATAGAACTAAAGGTTCAATGTGTCCAATCAGTGAAATTTGACACTATCTATTAGTGGACAAAAATTCAGAAGTCAAAGTTTTGACTGATAAGTATTTCTAGTCAGTGTTAAAATGATCATGATCAGAACCAAAACAATGAAATTCATCTAGGTTACATTATCGAAGAAATTCCTTATTTATGCAGTAATAATGAAGAAAAACCATTACATATAAAATACGTCATCAATGCCTACTGAAAGTCTTTAAATAAGGTACAAGTTATGTGATAGAAATTCTTTCAACAAGTTAGCTGAAAGTATTTGAAATAAGTTAAAAGTTTGAAAAATACAGCGAATTTACTCCACACGTAGCCGACAAAACAGTAAGTAAATTTATATGTATATATATATATTATTAAGTGAGAGATAACTAGTTTATTGTTAAGCGATAAACAAATGTCGTGCTATTGCAGAGTAAGGAAGTCCAATACGAAAAAAAGAGTGATTTTGATTTCCCAATGATTATTAACACCAGTCAAATTAATTGACCAGTGTTGGTATACATGCTTAAGACACAACATTAATAATTATATTTAGACACATTGACACTAATTTAACTGCTTCTATGTAAGACGTAAAATACGACCAGGATTTCATTGCTAACTAACAGAAGAATTGATTAAAGCTATCGTTTCTGACCCACACTTTATTCTTCTGTCACATCATCAATGTAATCACTGAAATCTGGTATAACATTTAGTTAGTTTCTTTAGGAAAAGCAAGAATGACAGTACTAGGTATAAAATAGAGGCAACAAGAATTTATACGTTACTAGACCGTAGACGTTATGAATTTCCTGGAATAATCTGAGATTAACAAGCGAAAGCAAACTAGCGAGAATTTTAGGTGCGATAATGACTTTTATGTTTTGGGACATCTGATATTATTCACAGAACTGCATTTTTATTCTTGGCAGAAAAATCATGCGTTGGTGGTTCAGTGGTGGAACGCTTGCCAGCCATGCATGTGGTCTGGGGTTCTATCCTCAGCCGATGCACTCCCAAAACTTCGCTTAACCGGTGATAAGCCCAGTAACAAGGGAGGGTTGGACGTTAAGCTAGCAAACCCATACCACTGCTACCGAGACTTCACGACTGTAGGTTGAAGCCCTATGTTCCACTGGGAAAGTAAAGGAATAAAATTAAAAAACAATAATGGACAGAAAAGTCATCAAAGAAATTCGAAACAAATAAGCTGCATGTTTTGAATGACGTTATAAGCCTCATGGCCAAGCCACGCCAGCATACAAAATTATGAACAAACTAGAAACCATACAGATTTATTCCAATTTATTTGGATAGTTTAACAATATCCTTTATGCTGTTACTACCCATGCTGAAAATTCCATACTTGTAAAAAGACATACAGCTGTGAAAGAAAATCACTAAAAACATAAATTTTAAATAAATGGAAAAATCTATAAACTAAAAAAAACAAATGAAATAACTATATTTCCGACGCTGAAATGAAAAATCTCGATCATTCCACGATTAGAACCAGTAGTCCCCAGACTGCCAATCTGTTTCACTGCCACGTGAACTATGAGATCCATTTGCTAACCAGATTATCATATTACTACCGTGTCTATGGGATCTATTTGGCTGGTAGTTGCTTATTATTTACTGACACGACAGCTGAGCATAACTGTTCATCGTTGCAGTGAAATGGTTACTTATTTAGTAGCCAGGTTTTATAGTTTGGTTGTTAGAGTGGCTGGATAGTAATCTGGAGGCCACCATTTTGAATCCTGCCACCACTTACTCCTTCATTTCACCATCCAAGACTTCATTAGTAGCCTATTAATACAAATTGATCACAAATGGCCTGATCACTAACTGTTACGTTTATCAGTCAAACAAGGCTAAATAATAAAAGTATCTTCAACTGTGAGATTGGTTAAAGTGAGCAAACATTCACTTAAACACATGACATGCATGTCAACAAAAATTCATACTTGATACTTTCAGAAGAATCAAAGTCAAAACCTCGAATCGCTCGATAAATGTCGATCTAAATTTGTTATTTTCTATTTATAAACAAAAATGTGACTTAACCTTTTTTTTTTTTTTTTATTTTTGATTTACAGCTTGATTCCACACTGTATTTTTGGTACAAGTATGGAATTTTCAGCATGGATATCGGTAGCCCAAATTTTGCAGGCCGACCATAGATATCAGGTGTGCGCCGGCGTGGGCTCGAACCCCGGACCATATGCATGGTCGGCGAGAGTCCTAACCACTGTGCAACCTAGCTCCATCATGATGATTAGTTGCCTTTAGGACTCCATTGGCTAAACATAAGTACGAAGTCAGCGACTACTTCTAATTACAATCATTATTTAATTACGTGGAGAGTAATTTTCCAACCAAGACTATTTCTACCCTGAAATGAGCACATAAAATCACTAGGTGTTATATTTTTCTTTTTCAAGTGTGGCTACTGAAATATTGTTTAAGTAGTAAGTGTCTATACGCACATGTACTGCAAATAAAAGACTACACAAGCGTCATTATTAGCGCTACTATAATAAACTAGTCAGAAAAATATTGAGTCAATTTTATCTGATCAGTAATTTAAGTATTGAGTGTGAAAAATCACACTGCTTAATAAACACGACTGCAGTGTTACTTTAGTGTTTTGAAAGTATCCAAAGAATTTATGGATTAGAAATGATAGATAAAACCGGAACTGATTTCTTAAAGACATTTATATATCATGAATGAATCTTACCATTATCTATAGAGCAATCAAGGATGAAAATTCAGTTCATTCCAAATTTTTTCTAGTAGATGTCAGTTACATTTTAAACAAGAGCCTTTCTCTTGTATTACATTCCTAATTGTGAACCTACCCAAGGAATCACATAGAATGGCGAACGTATCACCTGCGGTTTTAGCGAATGACCTAGGTAACACATAAAATGTCAAGAATCCCTGGGCTACAGTGAAACGACGACGCACCATTAATTTTAAATTATGACTTTCTACAAATACTTGATTTCTTTAAGTTTCAACAAGGAGTAAAATAATGTCCCTGATGCCTTACGAATTCTTATTCATATTCCGTGTGGAAATGAATACACCCTTAACTATGTTAGTGGGCTGTGATCATGATTGACTAGATCAAGACGTCCCTAGATTGTGTAGGAACTGTAGATATCAACTTCCTTCCTTGGCTCTCTCCAAGTTTTAGTGTCAATAACACAGAGATCCCTGAATCACTGTCAGTAATTCATTCATACATAATTAGAGTTCCATTTATCCTTCCTAATTGTGCCAATATCTAGAAAAAAACACTTTGATGTTGACCTTTAATAAGGTTTTTCTACCAAGAGAGAGGTTCTGAAACTTTCTAATTTTATAATCAACTTGGCACTAAGTCAAGCAATTCAATGTAACCTATCCTCCTGTTAGTCCAAAAGGTTTTTCAGGTTATGAGATGGACTACAGATGTCGCTTAATAAGTTTAATCATGAGATGACTGCAGTTACAGAACTGCTTCGTTGTAATTTGGGACTCTTCAGTGGCGCACACCCATGACCCAGCCAGAGATCAAGCCCAGAACCTTCAGGCCTTGAGGGAATGTCTCTGACCATTCAACCATTGGAATGGAGTCCATGAATTCTTACTTCAGCCAGTAAGCGATATATAGGGCAACTGCCAGCCAGTGTCATCCGTGACTATCCATCATCATTCCGGAATTGGCGGACCCTACTGGTCATGACTTCGCACAATAAGATATGATAACCTCTTCCGAACTTTAAATAGTGTACCAGTGAAGCTTGAGGGTCTGTAATGTACAGATAATGTTTTAGCCATTTCTTAGTATGCACATGTCAGAATACATAAATCGACGGGTTAACTGTATGGACTCCTGGCCCCTTATCCTTTACATCCGTTAAATCCTTGATAAGCTGACATGTTTTCTTATATGTAGTAAAGCCAGAGATACTAAAGTGTGTTTACATATAAGTCGAGTCTTTTAGTATGTTCTGAAATGCAGCTCAGAGTTATCCTCAAACTTGTTGAATACTGTGGTACATCCAATTTGAGGTTTATGGAAAACTCCTCCTACTTCGGTAGTGACAACTGAACTAACAATATTTCATCAATTTTTGTTGCTTTTGTAGATCTTTAATCTCGTGAAAAATCCATAAGGAACAAAGTTTGCATTTTTTGTGAACGGTTCATGAGGTTAATACCTATGTTACCAGTAGTATAACTTCCACAAGTGATATTACGTAGCTTCGTTTAGAGCTTCTGGATATGCGATGAAGTATTACTAACACGCGACAACGCTAGTAGCTGATATGTTGATCTCTTACATATTGGAATAAACTGGATTCCAAGATTAATACACCATGGTAAAAGGAAATATGAAAATAACGATGACAGAATTATATTTGTCAAGGACCACGAGATTTTGAATTATTGCTTAGCTCATCAGTACTGCCTGTTTAAATTTACCGCACAGATGGCACAGAAATTCGATTTTCTTGCAACCATATTCAGATGAACTGTTGCGTGCACTATTCGTAAAACTCCCTCAGGTAATTGACAACCCACTTAAGTATTTTAAAAGTAGGCATTTACATCTTGATATCTAGAGACCTATTGTACTTAGGAAGAAGTTGTCCTTCCTCTATTATGGATACAGCATAGTACGGCTAAATTGATATCTTGTCTTCTACATTAAGCTAAGAGTTGTACGAATTCTCACTTTCACTATTTTATGTGTTAGTCTCAAAATGTACAAACAAATAGATCATTTTACGATTTTTGTAAATGAATCTACCTGTTCTGTGAAAATCACTACTTGTAAGTGCCCCTCAATTGTGAGAGTCTCTTATTTAAACCACCTTTATAATAAGGTATTTGGGACTTTCTGGATCAAATACACTCTCATCTTGTTCAACAGACTGAGTAACTGTACATTTAACTTTCATTTCCTTTCTTTGCCCGTGTGCTCCACTCACAACAATATCAAGAGCGTCAACCGAACACGAGATTTCGAAACTCAAAAATCACTAATGACAAGACTGTTTCACCTACACACTATCTTTCGTCTAGTGTTAACACTTCCAAGTGTCACTTTATTCTTTCTGCTGGACTAAGATAACAGCTAATATAAGTTCCGTGGTTGACTGAAACTCTGAGTACCACTCAGATCTAAGCTACTCGTCGCTTAAATCAAAATTTCTTTTTTAAATTGCGATGCCAACCTGGCAATCCTACCAATTTTCCCTCCGTTTCATAGTAATCTGTGTATTACGCAGCGAAACTTAGTGGCCATTGCTTGTCTACATCAAATAAAATATAATTAGAATCATGCTCAAACCTGATCTTTAGACATTAGTTGCCCTTCTTCTTACTAAAGAATATGCATACATCTAACACACTCTGCTTGGTGAATATTAGCCTTTTATTTACCAGCAGTCACGTCATTTTACAATCGTTAATAAGAATTTATTTGAAGTGCCATTCATGCCAATGTTTTTCTCTCCTACCAGGGTATATATTTGTTGCCATTGGTCATGCTGCAATGGTTTCTTCTGATAATATGCCCGAAGCGGATTGAGAAACATTTTCTTCAGGGATTGCCACACTTTTTTCAGTGGTCTGAGTAGGACCTCAGTCATCTGAGGACCTCCTTTTAAAAGGTACATCACTACTATTTGAACGTTCATGATTTCTTCCTAAGTATGGGTCCGTTTTCTGTGTTTAGAAGCTAAATCCTTTCTTGGATGTAGTTGGTCTTTACAGAGCAGCTGTGTTTTACTAAGAATCTACAACGATTTCTCCTTAAGAAAATTTTGATGCGCTCACTGAAGCCAGGTAACAACTTGGAAAATTTTAACTTGGATAGCAATCATGGTGTAATCGAAAAACTTCAAAAACAGTATCTCACGACGGGTTCACAATAAGAAAAGATCAACATACAGTCCAAATTAACTAAGTCACTTTGTCTACAGAAACCGAAAAGATAAAAATATTTTTTCCAGGAGAGGTCTAGTCAAAATTCCTTTGAAAATCTTTTGATACAAGTCAGCGCTATTGTAAGTAGCGTTCCTGAACACCGTAGAAACTGGGCCCTATTTCAAAAATGCAAAATATCACACAAGTTTTATGGCCAAATAAATTTAATTGAATGTCTAGATATGAAACCATCAGTCCTATATTAGTAGGTTTTGAAATCTTTACTCAGTCCTCCCATGTCTTAAGTTTTCAACTCGCCATGTTTTATTTTCTTTTTAAAAAAACTGATAAAAATTCCATCAACTCATAACAGCATGAAAAACAAATGACAGCTGTTTAAAATTGTTTTACGTAGGTGAAATGCATCTTTTTAACTCGGTTTTCGGAAGCATATTTTACACATACCTTTCAACCTATCATAATACTCTTAGATAAGGAAAACATTTGTTATCAGAAAAATACTTTTTAAAGCTTTGACGTTTTAAATACCAGATTATTGCTTAAGTAAGAAATGAATGGATAAGCAGTAAATTATCCAGTTTATAACTGACTACTTCAAGAATAAAAGTGACAGATTTGTATAAAACTGTGGTGTTATAATCGCCTAAATCCATTCACCAGTAAAAAAAAAGAGGCGGGCATGAATAAGCTAAATGAAGGAAACTGATGAAGGACAAAACAGTTGCGGACTTGAACGTAAGATTTGTGTATATGAAAGATTTGGCTAAATTCGATTATTCCTGTGAATTAACTGGTAATCCGTTTATTAACTTCTTTTTGTTCACGTGTATAGATAAATTAGAATATTGGTTTAATTATGGCAATGCTTCATTAGCGGGCCTTGTAACTGACAAGTTCACCTAAGACATCGTCAAAGCATGTATACTGAGGACCTAAATGTCGAAAGTGACTGCTGTTCTAGGTGCGACTGTGTATGCATATGTAAACGTACATATGTATACCTATATCCACAGAATATAATATTGAAGAATAAATACAAAACCTCACTAAAATATTACTAAACAACAACTATCCCTTGAAATTCATTATACACCACAAAAGTGTCATGCAAAAGACTGTATCAATCCCTCCGTCTCCCAAAAAGGATGTTTATATATTCATACCGTTCAAGAGTGAACTCTAAACAAAGACACAGGGCCGTAGTTAATAGAACTTCCCCTGCAGCTAAACTCGTTTTCATTGAGAAAAAGAGATTAATTTCGTTCTTAAGATCTTCACAGAATCCGAACGACAATATCATATCTGACTGGTTTCACATATGAAGAGAGAGCACCTACTGAAGCATGAACCAACCACTTAAATACGTAAGTCTTAAATCAACAGTGATTATCCACCCATAAATCTCTGCAATTTCTGAACTTTCTGGGTCTAACGAATTTGTGCAAATATGGTTTATGAACCAAACTCACGTCTTTTCATACACTCTACATTTAATCAATTGTTGGACTATTACAAAGACAAAAAGAATTCAGTCTTGATTGTTGATAACGGATGTTGGTAGAATTGCCAGTGCAAATATTTATTTCTAAAGTTGGCACAAATGAAGTTTGGGTGAAATAAAGGAAACACAAAGGTATTTTTGTTCTCTGAGAACCGGTGTGGATCTAAACAGAAATGTGTATTTTCACAAAATTGTTCATAATTTTTGTGAAACAAAATTTCCATAAGCAAAAATAAGTTACGTCTCTAGGTCCTTCGTTTATGCCGGTGAAGTCTATTCCTTGATAGTGACAGATACCATATCTCTTACCATTATAGTCAAATAATTTTCTACTAGATTAAAAGTTGAAAATAAAGTTTCAAAGTAGTTCCATTCAAATAGTATGGTTAACAAACTGTAGTGCTCCTATATTAACACCAACAGTACACTTCTAAAACTAATTCGTGTACCCGTATTATACATTCACAGAAATTAATTCTACATATACTCGTCAAATATTTGCCATTGCAACACTGGTTTTCGTTTGCTGCATATATTTTTTGCGTGGTTACACACTCTGTCGCTCCTCCAGGGCCCTTTGAGTTTGATTTCGTTAATAGTGCATCTTTTCAAGTTTTCACTTGAGCTTCTTAATATAACATTGTTCGTATTTGGTCGTGTACAGTGTTTAGCACATCGTGCATCGGTGGCACAGTGGTTAGGACTCTTGCCGACCATGCATGGTCCGAGGTTCGACCCCCTGCCGACGCACACCTGATATCTATGGTCGGCCTGCAAAATTTGGGCTACCGATATCCATTCTGAAAATTCTATACTTGTACCAAAAATACAGTGTGGAATCAAGCTGTAATCCAAAACAAAATAGAACTTGAGAACGTTGTCGTACTAAAGTATTATGATCGGAATCAAATTATGTATCTATACGATGAAATCAATCAACAAGAAATTCAAAATAATCATTTCAACAATGGTTTAAGAAATGACACTGAATTGTATACCAAAACTAGAATATAGTAGACTGTACAAACTAATCTTACATAAAACAAGTTACTTTCAGAAAATTAAATATACAGTAGGGTTAAGAAATGATTTTGGAGGTTTGCGTCTGGAAACAGGAATATTGTACACAGAAGGAGGAGAGTTTCAAACTTTTAAAATAAGAAGGCGATGAGGAAAGCGATAAATAAGGAATTATTTTACAATAAATTTCTAAACCTAAAGAATATAACCAAAATATACGAGATGACATTTGATGACTTAGCAGCTGTTAAATCTGCACACTATTATTTCATTTAGCTATAATTTTGAACTCAATAAAAGCTACTGCAGGATGAGATGAATTAATTTTAACTGTAATTATTTTCATTACCACAAGGAATGAAATCGAAACTGAAACATTCAGCTGTTGGAATGAATTACTATAAGTACCTTGTTTTTATATTTTTCGTTCTTGCAGAGGTTGATAAAATGATTTTCAACCGTTTAACATGAAGTGAAAAGTTATTTCAACCAAAAGTATCTCCATATTATCCTTTATTGGTAACTTTATGGAAAATTAGCTGGAGCTAATGGAATGGTATGAATCAACATAAATATGAATGATAAAGTCCCTCCTTTATATATGTTAGTGATCTGTCAGGGTGACGTTACTTTTTTGGTAATAGCTAGTCATCTTATGCGAGATAAACATTTCATCCAGTTTGAGATTAATTAGTTGAATGGACTTAGACTGTGATAGTTCCTTTCACTTAGGCTGATATATTCGAGTTTCAAAAGAAATACCACTACAGTAAATGTAAATAGTTGTACCAAATTAATTTTTTTTGACGAATTAAGGACTTGGAATTGGTATGTGCATGATTTTCTATCTGAATTAAGACATCAAAACAGGTTTCGTCATCAGCTAGAGACCACTAAAAGCCATGGAGCAATGGACAGCTGTTTCATCCTAGGTTAGGGAACTTTGATGGTGGATACCCGTGGACCTACCAGGAACTGAACTCAGTACCTTCAGATTACAAGGCGAGTCCATATATTATTCAGCCACTAAGCTGGAATCTAATAACCTGTGAATTCTGACCTCTGTCAACTCATGATATAAGTTCTGATGAAGATTTATCAGGAGGTAATAAAAATTAAAATGTTCTAAGCAGTTAGCTGATTCATATTCTTATGATTATTCCCTTGGGTTCAGAGTGGAATAAAAATCTTCAGTAACACAAGGCCATTTCGCCTAATTCTCTACATCCTTTTTTAGCTGGCTCTACGATTGCCCATAAGCCTTCATTTCCTGCTACACCGTCTCCTGTATGTTTCCTCAGGGCACCCAACTCGTCATTTTTTACTCATATTCTAATAAATGGCCGTGAATGTGATGCCACTTAACGATCTCAATGCACTACATCCCACTGATATCCATTTCCTTCTGCATATTTGTCCAGCAATAGATTATTGATTGGTATGTTGCTTAGTTCCCTAGCTGCTCCTAAGACCGGTGAAAGAAGGAAGTTTGCGCTTGGGGCTAGCGACCCTACTGAAGAAAAGCAATCCAATCGCAACAGAAACTTCAAAGCACAAATTCACTCAATAATAATTCTTATAATAGTTATAATGATAATAACCAAAATCAGTATTCCACATTGATTTGTTTTCATGTCAAGTTGTGGAATCATATTTTTTTTTTCAAAATATTCATTAAGACGATTGCGTCAAAATCTGAAAATCGTATTTCCCCTTTACGGTGATAAGAAATAGGTTAGCTTTGCTAATACATTTTCGTAATGAAAAGAAACACTCAAATATTACATTATTAAATCCCATACTTAAATTAAATTTACGAAAATAATATTCAAATTTGTTAACACAAAAGACAAAAATGAATTATCACCCTTGAAAAGGTATTTTATTACCGACTGTAAGTGTTTCATTCGTCCTTCACCCAGATTTGTTTACAAAAATTGGCAGAATAACCAATTTTAGGTCAGTTGGATTATTGTTTTCTGTGCTAATTTGTTCTTTCTGCTTTCTTTTGAAGTTATAAAATAAGAAATAAACTACTACTATATGTAACAGAAGTATGAATGTATTTAAAAATTTTACAAAATAAGTACTTAATGTTATTTATGTTTTTAAAGTTACAAAGTCTAATGACCTTTCTGGCGAATAAGTAAAGCAACTGATGAAAAATACTTCTTTGCAATTAGAGAATATGGTTTCATAATATGTCTTGTTGAAAGATGTTAGCTGTTTAACACTATTAGTAGAAAACAGAGGGGAATAAGTAATGATTTGATATATGGAATAGCACTTACTGAATTGGGCTCCTATGGATGAAGGTTAATATTACGTTAGCGGCCTAAAGATCCTAAATTGGACCTTATTGCAAAGGTGTTTGGTAGTACGGGATCATCGCGAAGGAATGGACATAAATTACTTCCTTGTAAACGATCAGTTATCCATCACAGTTCTGTAGAAGATCAGTTGTGGCCAGAATGACTCAGTCGTAAGGTGTCTACCAGACATAAAGAGCAACAGTAGTTCATATTTATGGGATTGGGGGAGAGAAATCATATCGCTTCATGATGCATACGTATCTGGCTGACAGTCAACATCAGGTAATATATCTTGGTTCAGGGCTTCCTACTAATTATCCCCAGCAATTTAACTTCACTTCTAACGATACATCTTAAAGGCAGCAATTCAAATTTGACCTATAAAATTCCGTTACTATTAAGGACTAGAAAAGATGACATCCCCTATGCACTAATAAACAGCATATTGTTTAATCTGAAGCCTTGCAGCATATCTTTTGTCTGAAAATACTCAGTAGAAAGAATTACTTTGAAAATTGATATCTGTTTTTAAAAAACATTGAATTATGCCTCTTAATGTGCCAAATTTTGCATCTATTATCTCTGAAGCCTTGCTGTTTACTAAACTGAAATTTTTCAGTCAGAATACTGTGACACACAGCAATGGATACTGTCCTCATACTACTGAAAAGCATAAACTAAATTAGGAAAGCAAGATGTCTTTTGCACAAGGGCGAAAAATAAAATATCTTATCTTGAGGTGTGAGCATCTTTCATGTCCCCTGATGGACCAGTAATGATACTCAACACAAGACTAAACCGAAGTATACTAGAGTTATTAGGAATAGTAAAATATCAAAGCGTTCAGTTACTTGAGGGTAAGTTGTGGTTCACTGGCCACAAATTCAGCAATATAATCAGCGGGTCTACGCGTTGTATATTTCGATGATCCTTCTCTACTGTAGGTTTGCCAATCGGTTTATTGTTTCTTCTTTGCAGAGACAATGTAAATTTCTTGTGAATTCCCAAATGATGTGACCAATAGTTATAATGATATCGGGGCAGCCACAGGGGAACAGAACACGATGTGAGAGAGAACACGTATGTATTTTTTATCCTCCACGTAAATATGGCATTTTTGGGAAATAGCACAGTGTTCTGATAGAAACAATATCAGTCTTAACTTTTAACATGAACCATACAAAACCGTCTTTCCGCTCTCTACAAGTTTAGTTTGATCCTCTCATATATTAGTTGACAATGGATTAATGAAATAATTTTGATGAAGAATAAGGACGAATGTATCTTGCGAAAATCACAAATAAATCACTGAATAATATTATGTCTTCCTGTCTGTCTTGATAATTGTTTTCAGCCCAAGTTCTGTGCGTTTTGAGTATTATGTGGCCCTTCAAACGTTGGAATGATTCCTGAGTCAGTCTAGATAGTGTATTTTGTGTCTTTTAACTTACCAATCGATTTTCGTCAACTTTAATTTTACTCTGGATATGGTGATTCGAAAAAGACACCTGCAATTTTCTCAAAACGAATTCATTTTTGCTTACTATTGTTAACGCTGCAACTCCCTATTTCTTCTTGTGTAAGATGCACATCCGTATATATTAAGTGCACTTATCTGAAACCTCTACATAATGAGTTATACAGCGGAAGTATACGAACACTGATACTTTATTACTTAGAATCTCTCCTTTTTAATTAAACTGTATTAAAAGTATAACACGTCACACAGTATAATAAACTAAAGGCTACTTCCTCATGTATTTCCATTCACTATCATTATACCCACAACAGTTAACTGAATGTACCTGGTTTTTCCTTATGTTCTAGAACATACAGCATGTTTACCGATGCACTGACTTCCTAGATAAGCAGTGTTGTGTAAATAAGATTAAATTTAGAAAGCTTTTGGAATGAACAGGTTGAAATGTTATCGATGGATGAAGTCGTACAGTATATTAGGAGGTTACATAACTTGGGTCTTTGAGAAGCTAGGCATATAATGATAAAGATCTAAGCCTAGTACCATTCCAGATATTAAATATTCACTCCTTGTTGCCTTCAAAATTCTCAACAGGTCTACTAATTCTCCTCCCCCTTCTCCTCATAACCAACTTGCTCACCACGTATTATTTTATTTTTCAGGTTTCCTTTTCTATATCCTGTTAGATGATTCGGTAAATTGTGTTGATGCAAATATAAACTGAGTTCAGTCTACTCAACGCCGCAGAGACATTTCGGCTTTTCATTCATAATGGTTTGAGTGAACTAGATTTTGCTTACACATATCTAAACCATATTCTGATAGCTGGTCCAGATGAAGAGACTCACCGTACTCATCTACAAGAAGTTTTCCGCCGGAGTGACGTTCAACTCTTGACTTTATAGGACACGTTAACGATAAACATGGCGTTCGTCCTTTACCTGGAAAAGCACAAGCGATTCAAAATCTTCCAGAGCCAACACACCTGAAATTCCTGCGCACGTTTACTGTCATGACAATTTACTACAGTCGTTTTACTCCCAAATGCGCGCATATTTTGACGGCATTGACCAATCTTCTAAAAGGCAATTGTAAAACACTGAACTTCTCTATAGAAGCAATGGAAGCATTTAAGGAAATCAAGATGGTTATTAAAGATCCTACGATGTTAGCGTATTTGGATATCAGGCATCCATCAGTATTTCGATTGATGCATCTAACACGCCTATAGGAGTTGTCCTACAACAACTCATGAATAATATATGGACACCTATGGCTTATTTTCCCAGAGGCAGTCTGCATGAGGAGGTGATATAGCAATTTCGGTCGCAAACTCCTTGCCATTTATGCTACCATCAAAAACTATTTCGTCACTTTGTTGAAGGTCGTCAGTTTACTGTTTTTACTGACTGGAAACCTTTGACTTATGTCATTCAGACTGCGACGAATTGATACTCTCCACGTGAATTACATCTTTTGGACTACATAGTACAATTCACGTCGAACATCCAACATATTTCAGGCGCAAATTACCTGTAGTGGATGTACTGTCGTAAATTTGCATCACGACAGTTCAACCAACCACTGACTTGCGAAAAATGACAGAACTCTAGTCATCAGACTTGAATATAGACAAACTTTATCACAACGCTTCTCTAAAAATAGAGCGTGTGCATGTTGCGAGGACATCAAACTTTGAGACATGTCTGCAGACACCCCAAGACCTATGATTCCTCTATCTTTAAGCCGAACAGAATTTGAATATCTACACAACCATCCACTCCCTGGAATACGTGCTACAGATAAGCTGATGTCAGCTGGATTTGTCTGACCTGGCACTAACTTTGATATACATAAGTGGATGCGTTCCTGCATACATTATCAACGCTCCAAAACTAACAAACACAATGCTGTTCTAGTTCAATCATTCACCACGCCTGATGAAAATTTTAGCCAATGCTAGATATTTTGGGTCCACTACCTTCCTCCAATGACCACTAGTACTTACTTACATGTGTAGATTGCTTTACTCATTGGCCAGAAGTTATTCCTATTGCAAACACAATAGCTGAAACAATATACGAGTATACATTGAAAGATGAGTTGTAAAGTTTGGATGCCCTTCTATGGGACAACTAACGTGGGCAACAATTTGAATCTGTAACCTTCAAGAAGCCTTTGGAACTTTCGGAATGTAAACGCATTCGAATCACAGCATACCATTCATCAGCTAACGGAGTGGTAGAGCATTTTCATCGACAACTTAAAGCTTCTTTAATAGCTGTCGATAACCCCAAATGGACATATTCTCTTTTTCCAGCCCTTCTCGGCATTCGTTCCACTCTCAAAATGGATATATAGTACACCTCCGCAGAGCTCGTCTATGAGACCATACTGCATTTACTTGGTAAACTCGTTTCTTTAGCAAGCGGTGAACCCAGTATTTTTGATCTTCATCAGTCGTGCTAACTATCTCACAAATTTTATGCATATGCCTCAACCAACTCCAACATGTGCACAAAACAAGAAAGTGCAGTTAGAGTCTAGACTTCAAAACTGTACACGCGTTTTTGTGCGTTCTGATACTGTTCATAAACCCTCATAAGCTCCCTACAATGCATTTTTCAAATTCATCAGTAGTAACAAAGCTTTTCATCAATGACCGAGCATAATACCAGGATACAATAACTGTTGGTCGACTCAAAAAAACTTACACTGAGGAAGAATTACTACCCTACACGTCATCAAAACGAGGAAACTCCCATAGGTCATACCTTCAACCAGACTCAATTATTGAAAAGACTCTTAAACCTTCTGATAAGGCACTGATGACAATTGTAAAGTGCCTTCCACACGTACTGGTTGGCTTTTACACTGGCCCATAGGGTATGTAGATCTTTCTAACTAGGCAAATTCAAGCTTTCGTATAACTGCTGTATTCCTTAAATTCTGTAACCCTATCAAAGGAGAACTTTCATAAACTTGGTTTTTGTGCACTCTTCATTGTGTAAGTAGTTGATAAACAAGTAAATAAAAATGGCAAAGATGTTTTTAAACAAAGCCTAAAGCAAAACATAAAATGGTTCTCTTATTTTCTTGGCCTGTCATTCATATCCTTTGCATTTACTCCACTTTCTATAAGTTTTAGGGTTTGGAATTTTTTGTTCGTGTTAACATTCTTTTTTCTCAATGCAGAGTAGGGACAGAACCCCGAAAATTGGATGCAATCAGAACGTGACAATGCCATATGGTTCTTTCTGCAGTTCCAGCTATACCAGTTTCCCATTTTGTACATTCTCCTCATGGAATCACTACCTGTCTCACAGTCACCTTCTAGGATAGAAAGTTGCCAGTATACCACCAACCTTCTAAGGAGGAGGATACCTGTGGTGCAATTACCAATGTTTCAAGTTTTTCCTTTAACATGTACATATACACATTGGCTTGAACTCCAGTTTTGCGCTGATCCGTTGTGCTGTCAAGATGAAAATTCCCTGAGTTTTTAATTTTGCTATACTAGTTAAATAATTTCTAAATCTCTTTCTCGGAATAATCTTGACTTTTTATTTCATTCAGATATACTGCTCATCAGAGCACATTACCAATGAACTGAGTCTTTTCAATTTGCGTTTAATTGTCAGTATTCCCAAGTTAGATAGAGTAATGATTTCTAGAGTAACTAGGTAAAGTAAAGACCAGTAAAGTGTCGCTTATCAGTAACATTACTAGCACCTACAAGTTTCTAAAGTGGACAATATTAAGGGGAGCTTTATTTTGAACAATAAATTTACATAGATTACAGAATTATTAGCGTATTTTATTGGAAAATATTTGGTCCTCGTACAAGATCTTCAAGTCAAGCAAAAGAATGCCAGGATATTTGGTCTAAAGCACTATTCACTTTCTTTCTTCTATTTTTTCTTCATTTCCATCGCAAAAAGTAAAACAACAGGTTGAAAGTTAATAATAAATTTGCTTGTGTACACGCTGTGATCCAGTTACATAACCGGATGATTATACTAACAAGAAACGGAAAAGGTTGGTGCATTATGTTGGATTGAACTTTGGGTGACCAGTGATTTAAAGATGCTAAATTCAACTCTTAACATTTTGAATCTGGTTATTTGAAACACTTCACTGCTGATCTTAATGCGAGCCAACATCACAAGGATAAACACTGAGAACCATGGACATTAAACAGCTGCTTTCAAGACGTTGCAGCAGTGGGAATTCAGTATTTCATTTATGACCGATACTGCTACGGTGAAATATCTCATTGTATATAGTACTATTCGTCTACTTAGTAGGATTTATGTCCATCTAACTTATGATAGCTCATCATCTAGTCATACTGTTGCGCATATTTCCTTCTGCTCGCTTTCAGAATGTTGAAGAGTTCCATGTAAACCTCAAGATGACATCCACTGCTTTGGGTGATATCAGCATCTTTACTAATTCTACCTTGGGTTTACTCTATTTTCCACACACATACACCCCAATAAAATATAAAATGTTTGCAAAAGTAGTACATAATTTAATTAAATATTAGCAGGAGTCAAAAGGTGAAGTATATCAGCGTGTAGTGGTTTCGTGTCGGTTAGTCTAGTAACCAAATTTCTAAACAAATGGCAAATTTTTGATCAAGAATGTAAGACATATCACTTGATCACCAACTACGTATATTTCAATAAACAGAATAATACAATTTAGTTTTTTTAACTTAACATTTTCGTTTATTAATAAAGCGCTTTTTATTGCAAGTGAAAACCAACAAGAGAAGAGAAGTGATGAAAGCACTTAAACAATAATTAAAAATTATTCGCCCTCAACGGAAGCAATTTTAAGCAAGTTTCCTCTTTCACTTACATACATACAGGCAACACAAATGAGGATGTTAAAGCCATCCAGTTTGGAATTGGGATTGTAAGACAAGTTTTCATCACTCTGAAATCAGTGTGAAGACCAATAGTACTCAAAACAAAGAAAAAAAAATCCGAATTTTCAATACTTATGTCTAATTTGCTTCTGAATGGTTCAGGTAATTGGCGTATGCGTCCTGAAAAACACTTCCGACAGGATGCTGCAGCGTCTCATCAAAAACCTCTCCCTTCACTCGATACTAAAGACGAGATGGTTGGTCAAAATGGATAAGGCACAAGGAATTCTGGTAGAGAATCAACCAAGAACCTGTTGCCCAACAAATATGCAAAAGGAAATGAAAATGGATTTGATATACATTTAATATACTTTCAAATGACATCACACAACGCACACGTGAGTGAAATTTGAATGGGCTTCCGAAGTTGATATGGGAAAAATCATATGAAGACGGAATGAAGAATTGTTGACAATCGTGTAACCAGCTGAAAATAATAATACAGTAGAGTACAATAAAGATGTGCCACTGAAACCTTATGTTCCACTCTCAACGAAAGAAACGAATAAGAATAATGTGGTATAATCAATTACACATCACGAATTCACTTAATTCTACAATATCAATTCTGAAAAATGTCCCGAAAATAGCCTATACATCAGATTAAATGTATGAACAAGTTGTGAACACTTAGTAGATGGATTGTCTAACTAAATTTTTACAAGTGTTCAATTACTTTTAAAATTAATTAACAACTGTGATTTAATCCATATACTTTATCCACATCTAGTGAGTTTATCCATTTGTGTATTACTAGGGGTAATATTAATTTTCCACTTTAATTCCTGTGACGTACATTGACTGATACTTTTTTTTAAAAATAACATGAGGCAGAAATTGATGCTTACGCCTCCATACATACGTGCAGCATATGCCTATATGTATATATAAGTAAATGATCTAAACATAGAACAAAAGAACAAAGGAAAATTGAACCGGCTGCCTTCTGTGTACTTTGTTCAAGATTAAAGAAATCAACTATTATCTTTACTGTGTTTTTTTTCTCTATTCATATGCATTTCTTTCTTCCTTACTCATATAACTTTTTGACATTCTAAATGGTATGATTTATAATTTTCCTGTGCTAAAATCCCGTTTGGTAATAAGCCAGTGTGAATACACTACAGTCATGTTATTTATGTGGACTGACACATACACTCACACACACACACATACATACACACACGCCATGCACCTAAGCATGTGCGCGGTCTTCCATACTGAAGTGTTATAAATGCTTTCGGAATACTCTTTTATCTTGTTTCAGACGCTAAGTGGGAAAAAAATTTCCTTCAGACACTTATAACCTGAAAGTGAAGTAGGCTTTTCTTTTCTTTTTTTTTCTTACTTATGGCATTAATAATCGTAATAGGCAGTATTGTTGTTAGTGTTATTATTATTATTATTCGTGTGATAGCACCACAATATCTTTTATGTTCTATAATTCTCACTTTAAAGGGAAAAAATGGTTATTAGTTGTTTAGTGTTAGTTTATCTTTTTGGCTAGTCATAAAGGCAAAGAAGACGAATAAGGTGGAAAGAAAAGAAAGTGGAAAATAAAAACGAGGTGATTAGTAGTCGAATATTCTTTTTTTTTAAAAACATACAGAAGGAAGAAGAAATAGTACATATTTGGTGTAAAAAGGACACTATTTATATGTGAACATACTAAGTCAATTTGTGCATTTATTTATGCGTTTAGATACTTTTTTATTCTCTTTTACATGGATCAAAGTGCCAAAGCTGATAATGCCGCACTGCCGACATTATATATATATATATATATATATTGATTTAGTTCCTGTTGCTTCGTTTAGGTAACACTAACCCATTTCACTTATTTGTGTTGATTTCACCACCGTTTCAAAGAGAATAGTCTTAAGGACGAAGTGGACTTCAAATCTAAATATTCAGTAATATAAAAGGCATACATTACTTTTAATAAGTTATACAGATAAATAATCTCATCTTTTTTATTTTGATGGAAAAAGTACTCTCGTTTTACAGTTATTTTTAATAGATATTAGTATTTCCCAAATTTGTGTGCTTACTTGTGCGCATATGTGCAGGCAGATGTGCACGAAAACATTTAGGTGGAAAAAAGAAAAGGGAAAATGGCGGTTTATTGCCATTATTATTATTATTACGGATTTATGTATAGACAAGGTTATTATATATCTACACACTCACGGGAATAAAAGAAGCCCAAGTTATTAAAACAAATTTGAAATATGAAATGAACATTTAAGTGTGCCTCATCTTTGTCTGCTGTTGTAGTATGAGTATGACACAAAGTAAATGAAGAATAAACAGTGAATTCATACATTTGGTTCCCTTGATAAATTTCGATAAAGAAAGGAAGACGAAATTTGAAGTATGAAGTGATATCATTCTATTTCACAGGTTCTCATCAGCTGCAGACTACCTGAAATTACAATGGTTTTATAGTTGATAATAACATACTTTAACATTTGAGTGGTAGTAGTGGAGAGATACTATAAAATTGACGCATCTAAATGAAAGCATTACAATTTTTTACTTTAAGTTTTCATCATCAATTTATACGCTTTTAAAGTTGAAAAGAGGGGAAGGGGTAAGATAGAAAACAGAAAAATTGATTAACAGAACAGAGTTAGCTTTTAGATTCACATAGCAACTCAAGAAACAAAAGCGGTTACAGTTTATGAGATTAAAATTGTTTCAGTGAGTTGAGATCACTGAATTAGATGACTAATTAATGTAATCAGAATCAAAATTCAGTTACCAAGGGAGTGAGAGGTTAATCACACTCTCTTTCTGTATGCATAAGTTTGGTTTAAGTCGTTTGATTGCGATCGCTTCGGCAAATCGTAGTAAATTTGCTGTCCTTTGTCTATTTAATATTTTGAAGGACTTAGAAATCTCTACGAGATGTCCAGTATCAACAATGTGTCTGGTAATTGCACTCTGGGAATATCTACTTCCTTTCAGGCACAGGTTTTTGGGAATATGTTCAGAAAACCGGATAGAAGCCCTTCTTTCTGTCCTTCCAATGTACTTGCTCCCGCAAGTGCACGTGAATTCATAAACGCAGTTGGAGGTGACATCAGCAGGATATTTACTAGTTTTGAGTGGATTAAAGAAGGAGTGGTGCTGTATATTGTTATGAGTTTTGCTGCCGGGAAGCTTCTATTTATTGTACCTTTCAATCTTTTATCAATCTTTTGTGACACTGCATCTCCTTTGTATGGTAGACAAATAAACACTTTTTTCTTTTCTACAGTTGGATGCTTTTCTTTTTCATCTTTTTCTCCGGTAGTCTGCAGCTGATGAGAACCTGTGAAATAGAATGATATCATTTTATACTGCGAATTTCATCTTCCTTTCTTTATCGAAATAAACAGTGACTAGAAAAATAATTAAGTTTTGTCATATTTTATATTTCGTTACTTAAAATTTGGGAAAGAGAAACTGTATGGTTTCTCCTGCGGAACGTATGTGTGTACATTCATTAATTCAGCTTATATCCTACTTCAGTTTATTTTCATTCTACTCTTTTGTTTGGATCGATAACATTTTTCGAGTTTAGATTTTCCGGAATAAGGACAATAAGGCGTTTAAGTTTATATTGAGGCCTTCTACTTGCTGTACAATGGTGGTCTAATATTACTTTGAATGCATCGATATAAATTTCTAGAAAAATGAATACTCTGGCTCAGAACGTCACCTGTTCACAATTTGATCCGATAATTTACAATAATTTTTATTAGTCACTAGTAAATCTCTGGACATCGCAGTAATGAGCACCATGGAGCAAATATTTCATTTATGCCATATTTGTTCCCAGAAAAGTAATCGAAAAGAAAGAAGGAATCAGTGTACTCGATCAAGAACAACATATTTTTAATTTAACACTTCAAAGGAGAATGTTTGTGAAGTTATATATGCTTTCGAGCTTAGTGGATACTTCTTATTACATAGAAATAATCAGTCGAGTATTACTGATAATCATCACAGTGATTTAAGAAGCTGGTTAGTAAGTGTATTTTATAGCTTAGATAGTAAAGCGCCAAATTAGTTATTCAGAGGTCTCTGTTTAGAATTCTACTACGACTGAACTTTTTGTTTCACATTATTTCCTCATTCATTACATCAACATCACTTTTGTATTTTAGTGCAAAAGTTAAAATAATTGTGTAACAGCAGAAGGCAAGACACAGAAGCCAAGTTATATTTTCAAGTGATTAAACAGCTATTATATCTATACAGTTTACATTCTTTAACCAATCACTGAGCGTGTGATTTCGGTTTACATTAAACGAACTGAAATAGAATGTTCAAATACATATATTACTCTGTTGCTAATGCGGTATAGAAATGTGGGAATAGTAGTCAGACGTTAATACCAACAGTCATTCTTACTGTGAGAATAATATTCCTTTGGAACCTATTGTCTGTATCACACCACCACAACTGCATAAATTCGATCATTTCCATATCCATTATTCGATCACTATATTCTTTGGTTCCTAAGTATTGCAGTTAGCTGATTTCCAGACATATATTTTGGACATCTGTAGCAAGTAAATATTCATACGAAGTCTTGAAGAATTTAACTGTCAAATTTTAAAATGCAATAGAAGATTATTTTTATTATATCCTTTCATTCGTAGAGGAACATAGGGCTTCAGCTGCACACCTCCATTGCCTTCTGTTTTCTGCCAACTTTTTCACCCCGCTCCAAGTCTGCCCACATGCTCTCATCTCCTCTTCACATGACCTCCTCCAAGTCACCTTCACACTGACGGCCAACTCGCTGCTTCCCTTTCGGGTTCCACTCGAGCAATGGCTTGTCTAGTGATGTCACTGACTTGATGGTTTCCTCAGAGTATGGCCAGCCAATCCATCTCCATTTCTTCCTGCCTATTTGCTTCACAATTGGCTCCTGGTTGACTCGCTGATTGCCAGAGATTCCTCACTATTGCTGATCTTTTCTAGCTGGCCATCTGATCTTGAGTATTGAGCGAAGATAACTGCTAATGGATGTCTGAAGTTTGTTTGAGATGCTCTTTATGACGCGCCAAATCTCTGATCCGTATAGTATCACTGACTTCGCATTGGAGTTGAAGATCCGGATGTTATTTTTGATGATGAGTGCTGTTGACCTCCACATAGACTTGAGAGTAATGAATGCTTGTCTTGCTTTTCCGATTCTGGCTTTGATGCTTAACGTCAAGATGATTCCTAGTGAATTTTAAGCCAAGTGAAACCTGAAAAAAGAAAATCGTTTATCCACTCATTTCGTTGTAGCATCAACTCACTATTCACCCTCTAGATTCAACTGTTTGCAATTGTTTCATGAATATCGTTCTTGATGTATTTCTCACCTTTTTAGCTTTTATTTCTGACTATCTTAGCATTTCTCTTGCCAAAGTTCATATTTTTCGATTACTTTTGTAGCATTTCTAATCACGACACAATCTTTATTTTTAGTCAGTAAATACAAAGTTTTTAACTACTGATTCATCATGTACTGACATCGGCTAGTGAACAATTGGAAAACCCGGGAGTACTGGGCTACTGTTTCACCCTAGTTCGGGACTCTTCATCAGAAGACATCCACCACATAAGGTTCGAATCCAGGACCTCCCAGGTGCAGGGTTAGCTTGTTGACAACCATTAAGCCACTGGGACACGATCCAGTATATTACATTATATTCCTGAACACTGAATTATTGTATAAAATAGAAATACAATTTTACAGTTTTAGGAAATGAAAATATTGTAACAGGAAAATTCCACTTTACTATGGTAACATTTTGACTGTCAAGGTGAAAAGTGGAGAGAATAGTCAAACATGTTGACGTAAGAGCTGAGGTGTCTGCACTAGGCATGAAATAGTCATAGTAGTAATAAAGAAAATATTAATGCCAGAAACAATAATATAGGATCCATTAACTACCCTAGCTTCAAAAAAAAACGAACGCACAATAAACACTTTAAAAAAATTAACAATTGTTGTTAACATAATAGTAGTTAAATAAAAAAAAAGCTAATAAATATATACCCACTTTAAAAGGGATTTTTGAGTGTTTTTTGTGTAAAACCTTATTTTTACCGAAGTATGCGTTTGAACTAAACACATTTTTGCTCTGATTGTCAAAATATCAAGATTTAAAAAAAATTATGATAAATATATCCATTGGTAGTTAGTCAAATCTACAAGAGTAACGCATTACTACTTTACGGATATATACATAATGCTAAAAATAAAACGTATCCGTCTGAATAAAACATAGATTTCGACGGTATAATTATTATTGTATTCGAAGATGATCATTCAGGTCGGTTCTTGTAGGGAGTAAAAACTACTTTCCAACTTGAAACATTGATATGACGTAACAATTTGTTTTCTTCAATGAAAAGAGAAGAAGCAGTGAGGCGACAGGACAATAGAAATTACGTTTTTTCTTGGTCAATTTTTCAACAGCCACTTTCAAACTTATATAGAAAGAATTCACCAACAAACATTTGTTCAGTTTAGTACAATATGTCAGGATCTTATTTCACTTGAGCAAAATTATGTTTGGTGTTTAATTCAGAGATCTATAAGGTACTGACTGATCCAGAAGAAGTTTGCTTCCATTAAACTCAGAGGTGTATCAAACAAATATCTTTTGAAATTTAATAATTTCGAGTATCTCAAACCTAATACCTCATTTATATTGTTATCTCCGGGTCTTGCGGTCACAATGGAGGGTACTACTGATAAGATTTATCAGTCTTGTCTGTCTGTCTGTCTGTTTTCGACATAGAACTTTGCACAAATGTGCGGAAGTTCAAGTCGCCACATTCCGTGTAGCACGCGAAGCAAGAGAAGAAAGTACAAGAAAAGCATAATAGAAACAGTGAGCAGAGGTGTGAGACAAAGGAGTAATAAAGAAATACAAAACAGTTTCATTGAAGATCATAAGTCACAGGGAGTGGATGCATCTGCGCCACTGAGAACGATTTTGAGCCATGTCACCAATTGTTTCCAACCATAGATTTTTACCGTCCCGAGGACCCCAGCCTGGAAGTCTACACCTTCCTACGTGGCTTAGACCAACTGTTGTGGATTTCATTGACTGATGCCAAGTTTTTGTTTGACCGCCGCTAGCTTTTTTCCAGCCTGACCCTATATCCGCTAACATTGCTCGTCGAGGGAGGCGATGGCTTGGCATACGTAACACATGTCCTAACCATCTCAGTCTTTGTAGCTTCACGACTTCGTCGATTGATTTCCCCTGTTTACCTAGAACTCTACGCCTAACCTCCATGTTGCTCACCTTATTATGCCACTTTACACGGGAAATAGAACGCAGGCACCTATGATCAAAGACAGCTAGTCTTTTCATGTCTTCCACTCTCAGTGGCCAGGTCTCACAACCATAAAGGAGGACGGAGCGGACTGATGAGCAGTACACCCGCCCTTTGGTCGATAGTCGAACATCTCGTCTACGCCAGAGTCGGCGTAAACTAACAAATGCGAAACGAGCCCCTTGTATTCGTGCTGAGATTTCGTCAGAGATCAGCCCGTTGGGGCTGATGGTACTTCCCAAATAAGTGAAGCGGTCAACGTGCTCTACCACTTCACTTCCTATTTTTAAACTAGGCGTCGATGTAGTCCAGTCCTGTAACATCATCTTGCATTTGGCGGGAGCGAATCGCATGCCAAACATTCGTAGATTGCGGCTCAAGGTGTTTAGAAGACTCTGCATTTCGTCAGCGTCTTCGCCTAGAAGGACTATATCGTCTGCATATTCCAAGTCAACGAGATTATTCCCGGTAGCAAGTCAATCCCTGAGTCGCTGAAGTCACCTAGGGTTAAGTCCATTAACACATCTATGATGAAGTTGAATAGAAAAGGAGATAATGGGCATCCTTGACGGACACCACTGGTCGTCATCAGTTCAGATGACAGCTCGCCGTAAGCCCTCACCTGGCTGTATGAGTACGAGTAGAGTGCCTTAATCAGTGCAATATATTTTCTTGGAATTCCCTTTACAGCCAAGCATCTCCAGAGAACTTCCCGATCGACAGAGTCGAATGCTGCCTTTAGGTCAAGAAATATAATGACTGTTGGACGCCGGTAGGAATGCCTATGTTCTAGAATCTGTCGGAGGGTGAAGATATGATCAATACACCCTCTTCCTGGTCTAAAGCCTGCCTGGCTCTCTCGTGTTTGTGCTTCCCGAGCACCACTCAGTCTACGCATGATTATTGAGCCTAAGACTTTAGATACTATATTAGTCAAGCTAATCCCTCTGTGATTATCACAGGAAGACTTGTCTCCCTTCTTGTATATGGGGATAATCAGTGACTTACACCAACCCGATGGGACTTCTTCTGATTCCCAGACGCTGCCTAGTACCTCAGTTAATCCGGACAGTAAGCTGTCTCCACCGTACTTAAATACCTCTGGAGTCATTCCATCAGGTCCCGCTGCTTTGCCTAGTTTCAGATTGGTGACAGCTTTAGTAACCTCAGTTAGTGACGGAGGACCTGTGTCTATATCCCATTCAGGGAGGTGTTGGATGCTCGGAAGGTTGAGCGTGGCTGTGGGCAAATTAAACTGCTCCTCATAATGCTCTTTCCAACGATCCAGTCGTCTATCCTGGAGCTAATTATAGTGCCATTTTTTTCCGAGATTGTCTCACTAATGATTTGTCTTCTCCCACCCGTTTCCCTGATGAGTCCAAAGAGTTGCCTGGTGTTGCCTATCCTCGAAGCTTTCTCCATCTCTTTGGCTTTTGTCGCCCACCACTGTTCACGGTCCTTGCGGAGACTTTTCGTAAGTTTCCTCTTGTGCAGCTTTCGCTCCTCATTGAATTCGGAGCTCGCCGGAATAAGTCTTCTAGCATCTATCAGTTCGGATGAGGCGGTGGAGATCCAGTGGTTTTTACTCACCTTTGGGTTTACCTTATTCACAGCTTTTACAGCTGTATCTATGGCTGCCTGGATATTTTTCCAAGCTTCTTCAGGGTGAGCACAGCTGTCGAACACAGATATGTGTTTAGCTAGTTCTTCCTGAAATACGGATTTAGTTTCCTGATCGAGCTGGGGACGTGATGGTTTTACCGCCAGCTGTTTCCTACGTCCGTTCAGTCGTAAGCACACCCGAGCGCGGACCAGTGCATGGTCGGTATCTACGCACGTGTTCCAGAAGGAGCGACAATCTCCTACCGACCCACGCCAACGATAGCTTATTGCTATGTGGTCTATTTGTGTCCAGCGTTGGTTTGATGAAGGGGGTCTCCAAGTCAAACAGTGTCTCTCCTTGTGTTTGAAGTTAGTGCTTACAAGAAACAAATGATTATCAGAGCAGAACTGTAGGAGACGGTCACCGTTGTCGGTTCGCTGGCACGGAGCTCCATAGGTGCCACCGACATCCTTCTCAGATTGACACAATTTCCCTACTTGAGCGTTAAAGTCACCAGCTAGAACGACTATGTCTGAGCGTTTAGCCTTTCCACCAAACTAGACAGCTTTTGGTAGAACTCATCCTTCGTTTCATCTGAACTGCAGTCAGTGGGGGCGTAGGCGGAGATTACGAAAAGGCATCGGCGAGTAGTGCAGTCCTTCCTCCTTCTTACTGATCCGTTCAGGCGGACAGCACACATTCGGCTATCTACCGGGATCCAGTCAAGCAATGTCTTTTCTGCCCTAGTACTCAAAGCTATCCCTACGCCAGCTAATCCTCGTGAACTAGCTGTGGCATCTCCTGACACCCTCAAGGTGAATTTTGCAGATTCAACCTGTTGGCCAGGTGGGGTTAGGTGAATAACCACACTTGGGTCTTGTATGCGTGTTTCTGAAACACAGCATACATCAATGGCTCGTGATGCCAGGGTCTTGGCTAGTGATGCTTGTTGTCCTATTTGGCAAAGTGTCCTAACATTAAGAGCTCCTATATGAAATTGGTGGCGCGGCTTTAAGAGGCTGTCGGTGGTGGTTTTTTGGCTTCCATCGTTTTTAGTGGACGCAGAGTGGAGAGGAAGTGGAGAGCTATCAAGTCGAGGAGTTGCATCAGTGGAAGGAAGGCAAGATGATAGAGATGAAGATGAAGACAAAGATGAGTGAGTAATAGAGAGGTTTCGTGTGCATTTCGGATTGTGAGGGCGATTGTTACTTCCCGGCTGCCCACACCGTGGAAGTTGGTTGCGTGACCGCAGAGCCCAGGGGACAACTGCTTGAGGCCGGTCACACGCGGCCTGTTTTTGTTCGTTCTTTTTTGTTTGGTGTGTCTCAGTAGCAGATTTATCACTCCTGCCCTGTGACACGGCAGCAGGAAGCGCGGTCGTTGTTAATCCGGGCCACGGCCGATCCGGCATGAAATTTTGTAATTTTGTATTGGACATGATGTTGGATTGGGTAGCTGCTTTTTGTTTAACCGCTATCCAAACAACCTGCCTGGCATGGTAGAACCTCAAGAGACATAAGTCTCAGCCAGTATAGCTTGATTAGGTCATTGCGGTGTTCAAGCCCGACCACCACGTCAAGGTAGAATATAATGAGACGTTCATCGGCAAAAACATCAAATAGCAGTTGAGATATATTTGATGTCAGAGAAGGCAAATGGTACAGCGTTGTGGAGATACATGCGAGGCGTGGAAGGAACACAAGGAAACATAATATGAGAGACAGAAGTGCCACAACTCGACGCACTCCTTTACCTCGCTAAGCCAGAAATTAGACTGATAAAGCGGAAAGGTTGGGCATCAGGCTAGTAATCCCATCCTGTAAAAATAAGCATCACTGCTACAGAAACTTCATGCCTCTAGCTTGAAGCCCTATGTTCCACTGGGAACGTAAAGGAATAAAAATTGCTCTAATAAGTCTTTCGTCTTCTACCGTTACAATATGAATAACAAATGAAAATCTACCCGTCGGTTTGAAATCATATGACTCCCATTTCACCTCTTTAACCATCCCACGACATATATTGATAAGAAGAATGTCATGCAGTAGTATGCATAAATTATGCGAATTGGGTTATGCTCCTTTCACTGTCACTGTAAATGAAGATATTTCAAAACCGTCAACAGGTAACCTGATACACATTGGACATTTGTCTTTAACCTTCGGATTAATCCACTGGCAGAAGGACACGAAGAACATTGCTTTCTGCCTACCCTAGTTTCCGACAATATTATCAATAGGATACAACTGTCAGTGTGCTGATGTTTGCAGTATACATATATATATATCCAAAATGTCGTTGTGTCATTGTTTTCCTATCAGTACCTTATATTTGGATCTTTATTTTTACTACCTGAACTTTGTTCATCTTACTCTTCCAGCTAATGAAAATTACTCGCGGTTATAGTTAAAGTCAACTTCCCCTTTCTAGTAACTCGAAAGATTTTCAGCTGCCACGTGAATTACCAGTTCATAAACCATCTATTAAAGGCTTGACGGGAACCTGAATTTCTATCACCTACTGACTTCATGGTTTTCTCCTTTTCTTCAAAGATAAGACAAAAATTCCTCATAATTCTAAGTAATGAATCTTCTCATAGTTTCAGCAAAAAATTTTTTTTCACTATTTGCAGTATTGTAAGATCATGTTGCATATCATTTTAATCAATAACTTCTTGTCAAACTAATAAGTGTTGTATCATAGTTTAAGTTCATAATAGTTGAAATGATTCCACTGAGTAAAAATGAGCCGATATTAATTCTGTGACAGTTTATGTCTCTTTTTTTTCTCCTTCATGTTCCCCAGTGGAACATAGGGCCTCAAGCTAGTGGCTTGAAGTTTCTGTAGCAGTGGTGATTGTTTTTATAGGATGGGGTTGCTAGCCTGATGCCCAACATTTCCTCTTTACCAGCATTATTTCTGGCTTAGCGAGGTAAAGGAGTGCGTCTGTGGCCAAGGATCAAACCCCGGACCATATGCATGGTCAGCGAGCATCCTAACCGCTATGCCACCGAGGCACGTTTATGTTTCTGAGCTACATTAATGTTGATTGGATTATTTGAATGTTAGCATATTACAATTTTTCTTATTCAGCTAGAGTGTGGTTTTAATAGAAAATTCATCAGTAAAAACAATAGATTTCAATTATGTTAGCTTATTAACAATATTATATATATATAATCTAAATTCAGCTGATAATTATACGACTAGACAGTATAAACCACTTCAACGTACCAGCATAAGACTATTTAATTTCTGCACTAAATCATTCTTGGAGAACAATGAAAAGCCTACAAAAAGATGCACGACTAAATGCCTGCAAAACCTGTTCGACGTTCATAGCACCATGAAACCACAGATACCACATACTTTTTTTGCTTTCTTTGTTTTAGCATTCAGGAATTACTTGAGTATAAGGTTAATTTATTTTATCTGATATGTTGGAATGTTTTATTTTACCTTGGGTGTTCCTATGTTAGATGTTTATCGTTTAATCGCTTTCACTGTTTTCATCACCTCCTAATCAGTAATGATAATTGAAGCAATACTCTTCACGAGAAAATAAATTTAAAATAAGTAAAACCTGAGGGAAAAATTTGCATATGAATTCAGTATAGCCCTCAGAATAGTGTGATAAAGTGGTATGGTGCATTAAGTATCTTCTTCTGTATGTGTGTGTGTGTGTATCTAGTGGGCATGTTAGGTCGGGGGGGGGGGGCTGGATGTATATTCTATGTGTACTATACTATTCTGAATAGCCTCGTATATGATACGCATTGTTTTTATTTATTTTCCAATGCACCACAAGAACAATGAATCCCTCATCTTACCACTGCATATCCATATCATAAAGGAAATCAGTGAATAGATACCACTTACTAATGACAAAATGGAAGCTATAAAGTTTATAATCGAATTATATGTGTAATCTATGTACGGTAAGATAATTTATGAATTATCTCAATGGCTGTAAAAGACAAACATATAGGTGGTAAAAGTGAATAGTAATGCAGGGCAGTATTGTCAGTTTTGAGTTGTTTACAAAGTGGACTTCAGGCTGAATGAAAAATTAGGAAAGGATGTTTTTATTCAACTTGCGTTTTCGCTAATTACAAGTTGTTGCTATTTGTATTATTTCATGATAAGACGATATCATGGAGTTATGACTTGCAACAGAGAAAAACAGGGAGAAATCAGACACTACTGGATAGCTGTTTTATCTTGATTCACGAATTTTGTTATGTTCTTATTCATGAATTCAGTTAAATAAAAAGGTATAGTATCCAGTTACTTAATAATGGATTGGGAACCAAGCAGTACCATGTCTATGAATCTTACTCAGTATTACATCAAGAAGCCGTACTGTTTGACGGTTTTAAACAATGACAAAATGAGTATTCTGTTATTTGTTGTCTCTACTGATTCCTTAATTCACATGACTGCATGATGTATACCGTCATTACTTAAATCACTGACTGTGTGCTTAGTAGAATAAATCTTCAATTCCTTTGGTAGAAAATGTGTCTCCTAGTGACGCGAGAAATGAATTTGCCAAGAAGAATTTTTTAGCTAAATTTTATATCTTCCATTTCTGCATGTTAAAATGGGACATTTTTAGAATTGAAACCACTTTTTTCTAATTTTTGTGTTACCAATACTATTTGCTTGTTTCAATGAATCATTTACATAATGATATGATATGAGAATTCCTGCAATTGATATACCGATCTTGGGAAATAGGAAAGTTAACAAATTTATCCTGAATTGAAAGTGGTTATTTAACTTGTGAACTTTTGAAAGACTACATACTCGTACTAAGAGCCTCTCACTTAACTACTTATGAAGTGTTTTGTTTATAAAGCTGTCTTAATAAACCGTGGTGTTGACGATTAATATCCTTCTCAACAAGCGAAACTGAAGAATTGTTTATTATAAAATTGAAATGGATCCTTCATCAATTTATATATTTTTTGTCCAAATAAACTTTTTCATGATAACAGTACCTTCCATTTTATCAAGTTTTAGACTGACAATTTTATCTTACTTTTTTAATGCATTTTATTACTATGCAGTATTCTTTAGTTGAACTACATTCCTATTAGTAATAAAAATTAATTTATCCTTGCTTAGGTGTTGCAAATAATTCTCTGGTTTTTATAAAACGATATAAAACGTCAAATCCACTCAAAGTAAAAGCTAATGGCAATGATTGTTCCAGAATTATTTCACATATTTATAATTCAAGACCATCAAAGGTTGTGAAAGCATTCTAGGTAAGTACAGGATATAATTTATCTCATCTTTGCTTACTCTAGACTACGTGATAGCTTGAATTAACTTATTATTACTATTAGATGGTTGGAGGCAATCAACAGAAAGTCCTGGATGTGTCTTCAGTGTTTTTTTGGTACTCACCACAAAAGCATATCTGCACCCTCGAAGGAACTGATGTTGCTTCAGAGATTTGAGTCCGCATCACTGATTGCCGCAGTCAGACACGTTACTGCTGAGTTATTCGAACCCCTAATTGATCTTTTGTAGAATTGTGATATTTTTACTTTGATTAGTCACTGAGATGTAAACATTCTCGTGCTGACTGGCTACATCCTTGATGACCATTCAATCGAAAACTTGTTGCAAATACATCTTTTAATCTCATATAAGTGAAGTATTGTTAAACATTTTAATAATGTCGGCCAACTACATAGCAGTTGAAATAATCCCACCTTGCAATGTTTATCTTCTGAATACATGATTTAAATGTTGATTTTCTAAAGATGCTCAGAAGGGGAAGTAACGCATAATTTCTAGAATTTATTAGTTTGGCACCCAACTATAAAGTGTAGCTGAAACTCGTTTGTAAACAAAAATTCAACCACCTACTGTTTAGTGAAAAATATTTCACAATCAGTGAATGAAAATATGATTTATTAACTGAATATACAGGAAGAGTATACTACCATTGTTCTATTATCAAATAGATGTACACACTTCACATGAATACGGTGTAGAGTTAACTAATTTGACAATAACACCCTAGTGTAGAAGAATTAGATCATTCGTATACAGTTTCAGAGTAGTGATAAACTTTATTCTTAAGTAAACAGTTTACACAGGACAATAAATTTATGCGGTGTATAACAAGTGGAATAAAAATACATGATTTATGCATATAAATACATATACATATACGGTCACATGCGCATATGAAAAATTAAATTTCTAATTTATTTATTTTTTTTTAATGGTTGTTATTCTTTCTGAGTAAACAGATTAATAGTAGAGATAAATTAACATTATGTGTATGCAAAACATGGTGCTATTAATCTTCACCTTATTTCTTATTATTATTATATCTGGATAATAAGTAAACAACAAGGTCATTTCCAGAATTCAGTTATACTATAGTAATATGTATGTGTATTAAAACATTATAATGACTTTAGGAATATAAAAGAAAGATCAAAAGAAAATATTTTGGCGCAGAATATGAATGAACCGAAATTTGTTGTTGTTCAATTCATTGTGTTTTAGTGACAACAATGAACTGAACAAAGTCAAGGAAAAAGGTTATGCATCTGTGTTGGTTGTTTGAGGCATCTATGTGTACAGGGATATGCATTCTTGAATTCACAAACATATTTCATTATTTACAGTATATCCATGTTTGTGTTTTCGTTGTGTATAGCACCATTAAATGGAGCTAATGTTAATTTTCTTGTGCGTGTGTGTGTATGTGTGCTGTCCTCCTCTTTCTCTCTTTGTCGCTTTTTAATTATTTTTTTCTTTTCACAAATAAATAGTGACCAGCATTTTGTAAGGCTTAAACTCACATTAATATATTTTGAGTTTTTAAGTATGTGTATGCGTGCTCTGGTGCTCTGGTTCAGCAAAATGATGGGATTATATACATAAATACCACTAAAATTTACATTTTGTATGTTTACTTATTTACTTATTTTTATTTATTTATTCGGTTTCTTTTGATATGGTTTTGTTTATAGTTGTGCCGACTATAATTTGAAGAAATCACTATCTTGTATTTCTTCTTCTTCTTCTTCTTCTCACTTCCACTTATCTTTTTCCGTTCAATTCTGTCTCTTTCTCAGAATATAATGTTCTCTTGTGTGCATATAATTATTTCTTATTCTTTAATCTTAACGTTTTAAATCCCGCTTTTTGTCTTTCATGTTTTGCCATTGATGAGGACAAGAACAGCTTGGCATTTCTATCTGCTTTGGATTTTATAGAATTCACTGGCGTAGGTAGCACCAGTAAATCATACAGCCGCATAAAGATGTCCAGAGTATTTTTGAACTCTGAAGCCTAGAATATGTTTGATATGACACGTTTTTCACTGGATTAGTAATATGTATTCCTTCTAAGGATTCTGTTCTACAGAAATTTATGTTCTGCTGTTGTTGTTTTTTTTAATAACATCGTTTCGTTGCTATTTACTTACGTATTAAGAGCCAAATATACTTCTGCAATCTCAGTGTAAGTATTGGACTTTCTTTTCACAATCAAATGAAGAGTTCCATTTCCTGAGATGATTTCCTCTTGAAATCATAGCATGGGTAGTAGAAGACCTAAGAAATCCTGCTGTCATAGTATTTTACTTGGACAATCATTGATCCAATTATTATACTTTAATTTTCGTAAGATCAGTTATCAGAATAGACGGGCTTTAAGAGTTGTGCATTTCAACTAAGCGTACACCTTTTCTTTCATGTCGGTAAAGTTCTAACATAGAGATGCAACTCTAGAAAACTTGACATTCTATATGTCACCTGCCTTAAGCGGATATTTCCTTTACTCTGCAATCATACACTGAACTTCCTCTTAGTCTTAGCATGAATCGAATTCTGTGATTTAGGTAATTAGTAACCATCATCCAAATGTAAATTTCTATAAACACTCAATTTAAGGAATTTCGATGCAAAATATTGGTCAATATACTGCATATAGTTTTAACAAGTAAATTTACTTATTTTTCACATGTATGTTTGGAAATACTATTTTGAAGCACTTCTTCATTTCCCCAATCTTTTACTGCACCGTTTTGTGATAGCCAATACCTTCAAACAATGGATTGTTCATTTTATCTTTCTTTTTAGTAGTTTTCAGATCAGTTCAAGTTTCGCTGCCATTTGTCCTTGTTTATCAGGTATTTCTACTACAAAATACAACTAATTTACTAAGAAGTTGAGTACGAATGGTAGACACTTGTCTAACGAATGTTCAGAAACACAAAACTGAGTGTTTTGTAGCAGGATTGTAGCTAATACACTAAAAACAACAAACTACAAGTACTTTTCAAAGAAAGTGCAGTAACTGAATAAACACAGAAAGAGGTACTGCAGCGAAAGTGAGAAGAAATATTGTTACAATGAAATGCACTCAGTTTCCGGGTAAAATTTATTTTCAAGTCATGTGAAGTCTGATATGCTGTTTCTTATTTTCGCAACAATTAAAAACCTAACCAAAAATGCTTGTGAAATCCCTTGAATCTGCACAGTTCTTGAAATAATTGTGAAGACTGTTTGTCATCTCTGTTTGGTTATTTACAGAACTGAATTAATCAGTTCGTTTATAGAAATGTGTACACCTTGATATTAGTTTTATATTTGAAATTGGTTATAAGCGCAATCTAGAGCGTAAATTTTGCCTCAAAACTTAAAAGCTGAGTACGTCTGCATCCATGTACCAAGATAGGTTAACAGATTCACTGATACAAATTAGAAACTGGAAATTCCAATAAGAAACAGTTGCTCATAGAGTAAACTGTGACAACCATTACTGAATAACCCAAATTTGGAGTTACAGAGTGACAGTAAGGATCGAATTCATCCGCCAGCGGAAACCACAGCACATTACATTACGGTCACTGGATCGAATTCCACTGCCTTAATGATCGTCAACAAGCTCACACTGTAACCGGAAAGTCCTGAGTTAGAACCCCGGTGACTAAGTACTGCTGGGTTCCCAAACTAGGTCGAAACAGCTCTCTGGTACTCCCAGATTTTCTAACGGTTCTCTAACCGATGTCAGCTAATGATGAAATCCTGTAATAAATAATAAGTTTGAAATGAAGTAAAGTGTATGTACATAAATTACCTTGTCATCTACTAACAAATATATAACAGGAAATAATTAGTTAAACAGTCAAGTTTCTCAAAAAAAATAATTATTTTTCTTTCTATCCTCAGCTTCATGACTTCATACAAGTGGAACATTTGAAAGTACATATAAGAAATCAGAGTTTATTGTATTGGAAATTTAAGGATTCACTT
The DNA here is from genome assembly GCA_944472135.2 of Trichobilharzia regenti. Lineage (NCBI taxonomy): Eukaryota > Metazoa > Platyhelminthes > Trematoda > Strigeidida > Schistosomatidae > Trichobilharzia > Trichobilharzia regenti. The sequence goes on from OX235264.1 coordinate 78,064,541, forward strand.
ACGAATTTTTAACTGAAAACAATAAACAATAATAAAACCGTCTAACTGTTTAAATCTCAGTTAATGGCGGACCACCCATAAAAATCAGTTTATTTCGGTAAACTACAATAACACCATGTTTTACATACAGAATCCTGTATAAATAATAGATCTATAAAGAGTGGAAAGATAAGATAATTTACACGTTGTCTTTGTCAAACTCAACAGATAATCCTTATTAACATATTTAACAATTCATCTACCATAAAAAACAAAATAATATAAGGAAATATTAATAATTTGTCTAATCTTGTTACTTACCAATCAAAAAAGCTGATTTCTTTCGTTTTATCAGAAATTAAAAATCTGGGGAAGGTTTCTGATAAAAATCTTGACATATCATTACAAGAATTTCTGGAATAGAATAAAACATTTGCGGTAAGTAACAATTGAAAAATTCTGTAACTAGGCTACTTCTAATATTATTCTCACCTTTGGTTACCAGGACGTCGACTGAAGATTATTACATATTCACTACGTTGGTGGTCAGAGCTTTTTATGTGAAAAATCATCTTTTTTTGGTTAAAGTTTTTCTTTCTCAATTAAGATACTTCAAAGATTTACAAGTTTGGGGTTACTGAAACTGATAGTATTATCTGTAGTTTACACCGTAGTAGATAAAATCATCTAGACACCTGTCACAGATCGATATCATTCCAATAAGCTTCTGTTTCTGTACCTCTCTATTTGTACATCTAAGCAGCACACACACTCACTCAGGTGAACAAGCCTATTTGTACACTGCTTGGTCCTTCTGCCTACTGAAGAGTGCCGCACATGACTGTATATAGTGATATATAGTTTTGTATACAATGCATTTACTTCATATATTTCACTAAGATGACCGTTTATCTATAATCTTTGAATATATTTTACTGAAATATGATAATTGTAAGCAGTAAACTTCTGAATGTACAAAAATAACAATTTATCATGTTGTTTGTTACTTGATAGTTTTTTACAAATAAAGGCCGAGATGAAAAGTTTTAGGTGTAAAGATACTTGTTCAATTTTATTCAGATTAAAGAGGTGACTTACGCTATATGGCTTATAGTTGGAGAATTTAGATTAGATATGAACAGCCGTAGCTCAAAAGTAGACCAAAATGTGCTCTCAAACAGCTTTATCAGAAACTGAGTTTAACATGATTAACTACCAATTTTTGCATAACATTGTTAGTGAAATAACCATGTTTCTATACGATAAGAACGTTGGATCTTCGAAGTCAAATTTACGTCACCTGTTTGAAGATAAAACTGTAAATAAAAAATTACAATATCAGACTATATCAAACACTTGTTTTTATCTATAGAATATCCCTATGATTGAAGGTGTAAAGAATCGCTAACCATTATCCTCTTAATGAACGATAATAATAAATTACTTTATTCCCAAACAGTGCTTGTGTATTCAGATAGTTGCCCCAAAGAACCTGACCGTGAATCAGTCCTGTAGGGGAATTTATAGCAAGCTTGGTGATAACAGAAAATACCACAATAGAAATTCAAGTTAATGAAAGAATATTGTAAAGTATATTTTAAAAATACAGTTAACAAGTTACGAAAGTTATTGGTTACTTGAAATGCAGCCATAGTCGATTGCTACAAATTATTAATATCATCCACAGATCTGTTCCAATGCGAGAGGTATGTTCGCTGGTAGGAGTTGTTTGTCGGTTGTAAAATAGTCTTCGGACGAGGATGAGGTGTTTCTGTAAATCCAAAAGAATACTATGTGGGTATTAGTGGAACAAGAGAGCAGTAGGAACCAGTGAGGAGGCGAAGTGACAGACAGCACTACCATATTTCCAGTCGAACGCCAAAGTTATGTATTATTGACAAGGAAGTTGACTGAAAAAAATTACGTAAAATGTGTCCATTTTTGACCGAGTTGTCAACTTAGGCGACCCCAAATGAATTCCATTGTATTTTTATAGTCGTTTTGTCCAAATGTTTTAAGCGAATACGTTTGTGTTAAATCTAGCAACACATAAACTATGAGTAACAAAAATCTGACAGAATATAAATGTTCTCCGTTTATTACAGACCGTACTGTCAAAACCTAACTAACTAACTAACTAACTAACTAACTAACTAACTAACTAACTAACTAACTAACTAACTAACTAACTAACTAACTAACTAACTAACTAACTAACTAACTAACTAACTAACTAACTAACTAACTAACTAACTAACTAACTAACTAACTAACTAACTAACTAACTAACTAACTAACTAACTAACTAACTAACTAACTAACTAACTAACTAACTAACTAACTAACTAACTAACTAACTAACTAACTAACTAACTAACTAACTAACTAACTAACTAACTAACTAACTAACTAACTAACTAACTAACTAACTAACTAACTAACTAACTAACTAACTAACTAACTAACTAACTAACTAACTAACTAACTAACTAACTAACTAACTAACTAACTAACTAACTAACTAACTAACTAACTAACTAACTAACTAACTAACTAACTAACTAACTAACTAACTAACTAACTAACTAACTAACTAACTAACTAACTAACTAACTAACTAACTAACTAACTAACTAACTAACTAACTAACTAACTAACTAACTAACTAACTAACTAACTAACTAACTAACTAACTAACTAACTAACTAACTAACTAACTAACTAACTAACTAACTAACTAACTAACTAACTAACTAACTAACTAACTAACTAACTAACTAACTAACTAACTAACTAACTAACTAACTAACTAACTAACTAACTAACTAACTAACTAACTAACTAACTAACTAACTAACTAACTAACTAACTAACTAACTAACTAACTAACTAACTAACTAACTAACTAACTAACTAACTAACTAACTAACTAACTAACTAACTAACTAACTAACCTTCCATGCCCAGAGAAAGTTTAAAGTACACGTAGGTTAGTCAAAAACCTGAAAGATGTATAACTTACCAAAACGATGAATGTATCTGACGTGATTATGTTGGAAACGAGAAACGCAAGCTACCTAGGTGAATCATATCCCTGTTTTGACTTCTGCAATCATCTAAACGACTAAAGTATATTATTCAAGACATGAAGAGAGCTGTTAATAAAAGAGGCTACCATATGACTGTGTACTGACTCTGGGTGTTACAGTTAACTCTCGCATTTCAAAATTTGACTGGACAAAAGTTAGAAAAAATGAGAATAGTAAAGTGAGCTGTCATAGACGAATGTCCTTCTACTTCATGAATAATCCCCACCCAGACAGTGATGCATGAAAAACATCAGGGTCATCACCGTGATATTTTTGCTTTAACTCTTTATAACTCTTCAGTTCCTTACAAACTCCTAAGTAATATCGCGTTATCCCTTGTTTCTATGTGCATCCTGATTACAATTCATTCATTAAAATTCTTAATCTCACTAGGTATCCTTAACACCCTTATTCAACTTTTCTTATATATGATTGTGGCAACTCTTCTCCTTTTATTATCACCTTTTTTAAACAAAAAAAGTTCAGTATAAACGTGACTGTACAGCTAAAAAATGAATCTGCTGAAAATAGGCTCTTCTCATACATTTATTCCCCTTAATCAATTTGAATAAAGCAAGAACAACAGCTTTTGCAGAATAAAGTGGTACCATCATTTGTTTCGTTGCCTTCTCATCAGCTGCTTACAGGCCGAAATCATTATTAAATATATCTACAGAAACAGTTTTAACTTGCTTGCACAGAGTTCATTTAAAAAAAGCCCTGAGGGTTCCGCTTGCCACATGTGTATGGCTTTCCAAGGATACACAAAAAACAAGTCCCCCTATGACCTATATCTTCGATGATCAATTCGCCCCAAAATAAGTTTGTACGTTGGCTTCCAGAGAAGTTGGAGCCTATTCGTCAACGGCTAGCCATGCACACCATGAAAGGCTCATTTCATTTCTCTGAAAGTGTGAACCACATGAACGTTTTGAATAAGTTCAGGGTGTCATTTGATGCAACCTCCTCGTTCACAATGATTTCAATCAACAAAACTTTTGAGATCATTTGTCAGCAGTCTGGTCTTCTCCCACTGCCAGAACCGGAATTCAAACGCCTACTGCTTATGTGAACCATGGATGTGCAATTCCAATTTGACAACACTTTTCACCGAAAAATAGATGGTGTATCTATGAACAGTCCACTTAGCCCTGTTTTAGCAGATATATTCACGTTCAACCTTGGAAGAACAAAGTTGAAGCATGCAATCGACGAAACAACTTCCTACTGTCGATATGTTGACGACACATTTGTAGTGTGCAACAGTGAAAGTCATGCTCACACTTACTCAGATTATTCAGTGATGCACACACCAAAATCGAGTTTACTATGGAACATGAAGGTAATGGAAAGTTCCACTTCCTCAACATTGCCATGCAACGCCTAGAAGATGGTAGCCTTCAGCAGTCAATTTATCGAAAGCCTACTTGAAAAGGACAATACTTACATTTTAATAGTTTTTATCCAAATAGCTTTAAACGCGGGCTAGTCAAGACTCTGTACAATAGAGCCAGGAGAATATGCTCTATAGAGAAATAAGAGGAATAATTTGTGTTTCTTGAAAAGATGTTGAAAAGCAATGGTTACCTTCAAAAGTTCATTAACAAGTATGGGAGATCTGAAGTCCCAAATGTAAAATAAATCACAGTGGATAAAAAACCAATCTACATTCAACTTGATTATAAAAGTGAAAACATTGCAGCAATGGTCAACAGAAGGTTGATTACGTCACTAGCTAGAGCCTATCCTGCAGCTAAGCTTGTCCCCGTCTATCGAACAACTTGCTCTTTGGTGCAATCAAAAATTGATAGATACCCTTCTCATGTTAACTCCAAATGTATGTACAAATTTACATGTATCTGTGGGAGCAGTTACATTGGAAGAACAGAAAGAAGGGTATATCTGCGATTTTCTGAACATGTACCAAAAAGCTTATGTCTAAAGGGAACAAATGCTTTAAACAGTGCCATCTCTAGGCATCTTCTTGATACGGGTCATGAGGTGGATATCGCAAAATCGTTCAAAATTATCAATAGGCAAAAGAGCTCAATTCTCCTTAAGTTTGCTGAAGCCATCTCCATCAAGCTCCTGAAATCTGATCTGTGAGTTCAGAAAAAAACATTCATCAGTCTTTTTTTACCCTGGTAACAGGATATTTTCATCTCTTTTTCATATGAATACGTAATGCCAAAAGTTTGTGTATGATCCTTATTGTTCGGAATAATGCTTAGTAATAATAATAATAAGAATAATATATATATATATATATATATATATATATATATATACATTACTGTATGCATATATTGATTGATTGATTTTTGTTTCAAGTGAACTTTGTGCAAGCAAGTTAAAACTGTTTCTGTAGATATATTTAATAATGATTTCGGCCTGTAAGCAGCTGATGAGAAGGCAACGAAACAAATGATGGTACCCCTTTATTCTGCAAAAGCTGTTGTTCTTGCTTTATTCAAATAGCCTCTTCGTTAAGCTACTTGCTGTGTTTCTTCTCTAAAGTCTGTCACCTAAAGAAAAAAGTCAATAAAGACAGAGATGGACCAAATTATATTTTATAGGAAAAGGTAGTGTAGCTACATTGGCATTATTTTAGCGCCATTCTATTGTTACAACCATACAGGTAAACAATATCACATTTTTGCTCACTTCAATGAAATCTGATGGTTTTGGGAACTGTCAAAGCGCGTTATTAGTTAACCTTCCTACAGAGATTTATTACATTAGAAGAAGAAAGTTTTTATAAATAGAAAGGACAAAATATTACTGAAGAATGCATTGGCTAAATTATGTTTTTTGATCTGAATAATTTAATTGCTAAGCTTTCCTTCTTCTTCTAGACAATACCTTCTACACTTCAATGTGAAGTGTATTATTTTGAATTCTCCACGGATGATATGACTGTCTTCCGGTGACCTTGGCTATGACTGGTTATTTTTATAAGTTTTCTTTTCCTTGTGTTAATTTGTGTTGGTATCAGCCGTTTGCCAAAGTACCTTGTTTCTAATCATTTCTGACCATCTGATCTTCACTATGGAGTTAGCGAAGTTAGGTGTTGATTAAAGTCTGCTATGGCCCGTTGGAAATGATTTTCGTGACGCGTGAGCCAAGTTTCTGACCTATATGGCGGAACTAACTTAACGTTGGTGTCGAAAATCTGAATCTTGTTCTTCAGGCTGAGTATAGTGCAGACTTCCAAACTGGTTTCAGGTTGATGAAGGCGTGTCGTGTCTTTCCGATTCCGGTTTTGATATCTTCATCCGTTCCGATAGCCTGTGGTTGAAACCATGCTTCCTAGATTAGTGAAGGAGGTAACCTCTGTTAAATCTCTCCCGATGATGGTGATTGGTGCTGGTTGTTGTTGTTGCTGTTCGTTGGTTATCTTCATCACCTCCATCTTCTTTATGTTCACCTGGAGTCCTGTCTCGTTGCCTGCCACTGCTGCCAGTTTTTTTGGTTTTCGCCTACAAGTCTTCGAGTTTATGTGACATTAAACAAAAAAGCGAAATGCAGATCTTCTAGAGTCTTCTTATCGGTCCAACTTATTTCTATCTTCTCGCTTCTGACAGTCTGATGCATAATCCATTCCAACACAGTTAGAAATATCATCGGTGGTAGTAGGCTAACGGGCTTGTCTTACTCCTTCCTGTCTCCGATTCAAAGGTTGCGCTGAACATTCCTTTGTGGATCACCTGACAAGTACCACTGTCATATAGCTGTTGGATGAGATTGATAACGAATTGAGGCACTTCACGGTATAATGTTGAATCAGTTTCCAAGTTACTTCGCGGCCAACGTTGTTGAAGACATTTTAAAAGTGGATGAAGTTGAGGTTCAACTGCCATTCTATGCTTTGTTTGATGATGATGCATATAGTTGCAATTTGGTCTGTACTTGATTTGCTTTTCCTGAATCCAACTTGTTCTGGTCGGAGTTTTCCATTTAGAGAATCTTTTACTTTCTCCAGGATGACGTGACTTAATATTCTGCTTGCCATGGACTACTAGGATATATACCTTAAATATCAAATAAGTGGTAAATTTGTGTAATAGTTGTGAAGTGAAATGCCTTGAAAGAGGATACTCCATCCATTTCAGGTAATAACGAAGGCTACTGCTAGGTGTTTTTGCGTATATTACAACAAGTGCTACAATGGATATTAAACATGTGTAAAAAAAACTGATAAAGCACCCTTAAAACACCCCATCATAACATTTAATATGATGACAGCATGCCTCTAAGCTCATTATACACAAAGTCACATTAGACCAACTGCCTGTGGAAATTCAAATGCTAATTGATCGCCTCCACTCTCTCAACTCAAGAAATACCGAAAAGAAAGGGTGACAGGTTTGTTTTGTCATAACTTATACACTCACTCAAGAACTTCACTGCAAGTTTTATGACGTTCCCCTTAGATAGTGATACTCTTCCAGTTAACTACATAATAATAATTATAAATATCTGTTTGGACGTCATCAAGTGTTAAACCGCCATCGCATAGTTATTTATTTCATTCATTCTACACTTGATTGACAAATACTAATCAGATAACTTTTTCAAGTGGGTGCGTACTGATGAAGAGTCCCAAACTAGGACGAAACAGTTGTCCAGTACTTCTAGGTGCTCCAGTGGTTCTCTAACTGATGTCAGCTCATGACGAAATCCTCCACCCAAGAAATTTAATAAACGATGATCATTATATAATTACAATTAGTGACAAGCAGTTTCGAACAAACTGAGAAAGAATATATTTGTTGTATTAAAATGTCTTTTCAGTTGCGAATTTCTGAAATAATAAATGACACAGAAATCGATGAAATAACCGAATGCAAGTTTCAGCGTTAAAGGAAGAATGAGCAGAATGCTTTCAATACGAAAATTCAAGATATTGTTAGAATAAATATTTTTTCCCAATATGGAATCAGAGAGAGGGCTTCAGGTTGTACAGAGAAGAGTAAATGAATACAACGAAAGTGAGAAGTATCTTGAAGGATTACAAAACAAAAGAGAAGTTTACATGGTTGAAATCATTGAGCTAGTAATCTGAAGGACTACGCAACTCAGTTCACAGGGACATAAGTGTTGAAAGTATTTTCTGGAAGTTACTTCTTCAAGGCAGAGTGACTTGGACATTTTTTGAACACTTCGTGTCTTAAATGCATGCCACAGTCTTTATAGTGTGTTCAAGGGAATCAACCTACCTTTTAATATCTACACTAGACTGATTAAAAGACTAAAATGTAACTATTTACATTACTGTCAATATTTGTGTATCTTTATTGAAATTAAGAAAGAAAGCAGCTAACATTTTGAAGATTTTTCAGGTATGATGAGAAATTATTTTCATTATTAAATTCTGTTATTACCTGTCAGTTTTCACTGGGAACTATCCTAAAAGCTGGGTAGACTTCCAGAAATCTTTCACACATGTACACTGTTTATTTTCTCTTTCGGATTACACTTTTGTTTACCGATTTGTTGATTGTCACTCTGACTTCTGACTTTCACTCTCTGCTGTCCACCAGTCAGCTAAACATTTATTATTGTTTATCACAAAAGTTGTTCTTTTTTAATCTGTTAAATGTTCGCAAAGTTAAAGCTAAACACAGAGACACAGTGATGTGTCCATAAATACAAATATTTGTGTATTCACACTGTTGACAGGATCAGAATACATGAAGATTGGTCAAAATCATCACAGTGATCATCACCATAACCATAGCATGGCTATCGATACTCCTGACTGTATTGTTTATTTTGTAATTAATGAACCTGTATTATATGACTATGTATCTATTTACATATCAGCTGGTACACATGGTCTACTTTATTAAAACATTTGAGAAAAAGTGAATTACATTCAGTAGCACTGAACAACTTCATTGTCATGTTGTCATATCATTTTTGGCTGTCACGATTGAAACCTTAAACTAGTTTATTTAGTCTTTGTGTATTTTTTAATCAACTTATACTTTTTTAGAATCTCTTTCAATAACAATGATCAATAAAATTGACATTTCGCATCACTCTTTTTGAAATGTTATAATGAGATACAATTTCTTGACGGATAAGAATGCTAATAAATAAAACTGTATAACTGTTTGCTTCTTCTAATCATGTACAGAAAATGATGGAAAATTTAATTACATGAGAAGTGACCTGTGAAAATGTATTTAGTCCCAGCTGCTTTGCAGTATTCACTGACTTTATGTAAGATAGTCACTGATTGCAGTCTTACTGTGACGTAAGCATCCTTTCAACATCAATAATCATCTCCTTATAATATAAAGCTTTCTATGTTAAATCGATGTAAGCTAAATAATAACTTTTTATTATTTCCACTTACCATTTACTGTAATAATTCCCTTCTATCATCATTTATTATTATTTTTAGGCACATTTTTACATGAAATGGACTACCAGCAGCTGACATAATGAGGTACGTTTTTAAACCATTTGAATATATAGAATTATGAGTAAGCCGGAAAATGGATGCTTGTTCTGATGTTTTCGAATATCAACATCTGTAATGCTGTTGGCTCTACCAACTTTTGCTCTATGGGTTTTTGTTCTTGTCTTCCATTTACTTATTTCTGTACTGACTGAAGGGAATTCGCCACAAGCTGATCCAATTTGCCGACTTCCCTTACCTACATTGTCCAACTACCTGAGGCTGTTCACCTTGCAGACATGTTGTAAACATGTGTATGCCCTGCCAAGAAAATGATACTGCCTGGCTCGGATTTGTAAGATCTGACAAGAGCGTCTTACACAATACAAGAAGGGTGATGCTCTATAGAGGCTAAACCCCTATCTCCTGACAAGCCGATTTGAGGGGATGGATGCACTGCAAACAAAGAAAAGAGAACTCTTCCCAGAACTCCCACTGAAGTCCCGCTTGCATTACCACGCTGGTCATACACTGAACCAAAGATCCAGCCAATCACTGTGGGCAGGGTTTGGAATATTAACCTGATTCCGCCTCTCTATAGAAGGTTGTGTTGAAACAGTATAGTAGTAGGAATACTAGCAAAGCCTGCAAGCGGACGGTGTCAGGCAATTCGTCTCTCTTCTGTCTTATAGGGTCGCCTAGGACCGCTTGATCCATTACCAACCGCTACTTCCATAGAACCCTTCTCCAACTCGTCCTTCAAGGTCCTCACCTGAATATTTTCTACTACCACGAAGATCTGTGTCTGTGGCTGCTTTACCTGGGCATACACCTAAGGCTTCCCGGTAGCCACAGAGACCCTCCTACTCGTCTCCACTCCTCCGCGCCTGGACCAGTTCAGTTTCCCCTTACACTTCCAAGCCCAGCTTGCAGCAATGGTACAGCATAGGTCCAGCGCTCGAGCGCCATCCATTTTCAAGACCGGTTGATTTGTAAGGTGAGTTATTACACATTTCTCAGCGGTTTCCGACTTCTGTGACCACCATCCTGCTGTCTGGACCAACCAAAACCTTTTGTGGTATCTCATGGGAGTCATTCTAGGCACCTTAACAGCATGTTTGGTTCATCCCACAGTGCTAGTTCCGCTTACTAAAAATGGCCCACTTGGTACTCATATTCAGTGCAAAACTGCAGTTAGGCGAGTTAATTTTCTTACTCATTTAAGGTTTCAGAGTAGGTTGAGGAAGTTTTCTCTCTAATGCCCCTGATCATTCCCTTTATCGGATAAAACCGTTCATTCGTCAGAATGCCAGTTATCTTGAGGGATATTTTGGAGGGAACCAGCTACTAGGTACTTCGATAAGCCTTTTGCCATTATACTCACGTTACACAATCGATTTGCACGTCAGGATTGCTACGGTCCCCCACCAAACTGTCCTCTGTTTTCTACCTTCGCAAGCACAGTTCACCATCTTTCGGATCTCAACACATGCACCCTTGTTCTGCCCCGACGGTGCATATAGCGCAAGGCCACGCGTCTATGCCATGAGAAGGGCCATTGATGCACCTGCTGCTGGCATCTTGGGATTTATGAGCAAAACAATTGAATCTCACCGTGGCCTAGACAAACCGAATTTTTACTTTCACTACACCTTTAGGTTTGGCAACGCCCAGTGACTCGAACACATGTTAAACTCCTTGGCTCGTGTTTCAAGACGGGTCAAGTCGATAGTCTACCAAAACGCCACTGGCTATTGACTCGAGTGGAAAATTCACAGTAAGCAGTACGTCTCCACTGCCTACATTTTCAGGTGGCTCCATGACTTCTGATAGGCTTTGATTCTTTTGTTTACATGACTTCCTCTATGTTAGCCTCGGTAATCTAACTCGTTGGTACCTATTCGTGTCCTATCCCAAGTCCTGGTGTATGTATCATCTGAAGGCCTCCTCCTCCTCGGCCCCACAAAACTTTAAAGTTAATAAAATCATGCTACTCTACAGACTTCTCCAATAATAAATTTATTGTCCTAATATTATAATACGAATCACTTTACCTTTGGTTTTATTTTGTTTATTTAAACGAATATTGTTTATTTTTTATTAATTGCATTCGATGAAAAGCTGAGGGACACTTGTAATTATACCCAGTTCTGTCAATAATTAGTCATATGCATTTGAGAATAAACAGTTTAAGTATCACACTATGGTTTTCTGTAGGTTTTTCACAAGCTTACATAATATGAATAGTGTACTATCTAAGTTACCTGTAGCAGCGTTATGGCTTCATTCATTAAGCTGTCGGCTGGCCGTAGACTATCTGCAGCATCATTAAGAGTTGGCATTTAATTCCCAAAAGAAGACCAGTAAGTTGACAGCAGTTCCTCCTATGTTAAAAGTTTGATCTTAATTCTAGTAATTCCTTTATTTCATATATGTTTAATATGGAAATTTGCGATTACTGGGAATTTCATTGACTTATAAATGAACTTCATCATAAAATGCTATCAATGTGGCTGTAAAATAAGTCAAAGGAACTGTAAATTCCTTGATTTTTGTGGGATCGATTATCGTAAATATACATGATAGAGTTTTTCTTAGGATCTGAAAAAGTCAGGGTGTAGTTTTCGGTGTTCTGAATACACGTAATACATTGTAATTTTTCTTAATCCTGTACCATGTATAACAATTTCCCGTAAATCTGCTGGATAATACTTTGAAAGGTTAATAAGTATGCTAACTATATAGTGTACAGAAATACTGAAAAGTGTTATTGAATCGGAAAATGAACTGTTACCTGCTCAGCGACTGTACAAGGAGATAAAACGCCTCTGCTTTAGAACTAAATCACTACCTGAATACGGAAGTTATTTGCAAGTAGTATGATGTACATATATAAAAAAAATTGTGATAGTACGACAGGATAGACATCCAGAGCCCAAAACACCACTTTTCAAAGCATACAAAACAAAGAAGAGAAGTGAGGATAAAAAAAAACAAGAAAAAACAACTTTTTCACAAAAGAAAATAACCTTGAGTTATTTACGTTTCATTTATGTACACAAAGTCGGCAAGATCAAAGCATTCATTTACAGCTTTGTATACATACACATATATTAATAGAACAGTAAACAACTTATGAATAAATATACATTAAAACATAAATTCTAAATTTTAATGTTCAATTCTGCTCAAAATATAATCAGGCGTTTATTCAGTCGTACGCATAGGCGCTTATACCGCTCGCGCGATTGAAGTCAAACTGTACAGAATTACAGTTGATCACGAGTCCAGTAATGCATATATATATGCACACACCCATAAATATTATATTCAGGAAGGGAGGTAAAATGTAAAATAAACGATTATATAGACAGTAGTAATACATTCACATATTTATAAGACCACACTAGTGAATAAATTGCACACTGTTTTTGTAAAAATTGGGGGTGAAATTGACTACACTTGATAAATGTGCGTATAAAAAGTGTAGAACAAAGCAGAAAATAAATAGATGAGTAAGATAAACAGAAGTTTTGCATAGAAAACGAAACAGTTGTGTGACCGCATAGTATATACACTTAGGTGATAGGGTACTGTAGACGTGATCGGAACACTAGAAAGGAATACAACCTAATGATACGGACAATACAATACTACACACATAATTGCTCATACTATCTTTAATTACAAAACGTTAATACAAAGTCATATATATATTTGCATAAATAAGAAAATAAATTTATTGCCAAGAGTCTAAAAACAATGACCTGAGTTAATGATGAATATAATCTAAAAACTGGATAAAATCCAAGAGTTAATTAGCCAGTTTAATTAGATATCTATCTGTTGTAATATTCTAAGCAAGCAATTTAAGTGAATTAACTATATATATACCCCGAAGGCAGCAGTACAACTCACTACTTAGCCCAATATTAATGTCTCTAGTTGCGGCACTGGGTGATGCGGGGTCGAATCCCCCTAAGGAACATCACTTCCTTCCAGGATGAGTATATGCCTTTCTGATGAGTACCAGTAAGCATAAAACTCATATCCAGGTTTTCCTATCAATTGCCTGCAACCACTTACCACTAGATAAGTAAATATGAAGAACCTGGCTCAGAAAAACTTTTAAACACAATCTGATTCATAGAATAGTTTGGCATAATTAGTAAAGTCGATATATGTCTAATGTCCCGTAAACTCGAAGACTTGTAGGCGAAAGCCAACAAACTGGTAGAAGAAGCAGAAAAGACAGGATTTCAAGTGAACATAGAGAAGATGGGTATGACGAAAATAATCAATAAACAACAACAAGCACCAATCGCCATCAACGGGAGAAATTTGAAAGAGGTCACTTCCTGCTTGTGTCTAGACAAAATTGCTTTAGACTTAGGCGGGATGGATAAAGATGTCAAAGCTAGAATCGGAAAGATAAGACACTCCTTCATCAGTCTGAAACTAGTTTGGAAATCTTCTGTATTCAGTCAGCATAAAGGGCAAGATTCGAATTTTCAACACCAATGTTAAGTTAGTCATTTCTTCCATATTGGTTAGAAACTTGGCGCAAGCGTCACGAAGAGCATATTGAACAGGCTAGTGCAGACTTTTATCAACATGTGCCTTCACTGCTTCTACTTTAAAGATTAAATGGCCAGAAATAATTAGTAACAAGAAACTATGGAAAAGAAGTACCCAAGAGCTTGTTGCTCAACATATGTGACGAAGAAAATGGAGATGGACCCGACACATATTGACGAGGCAGTAGGGTGAAACCACGAAACACGTAAACCCTCGAGTGGAGCCTGAATGGGAACCACGAGTTGGGCGTGAGTGTGAGGGTGATATAGAGAAGATCTTGAGAAGAGGAAATCAGAGATTATGAGCAATCATGAAATCCACTAAAGAGGACTGTAGAGAACTGAACGAAATGGAGATGTGTCGCTGAAGTCCTATGTTCCACTCTAAACCCAAGGGAATATTATTAGTAGTAAAGACGTATTTTTTAATTCTTAGATGAAACAGCACTACACATAGGCAATTATACAAAGGAAGTCAGACAATATTTAATAAATGACTAAGTAATGTATTAAACGCAACGAAAAGATACCAGAAAACACTTTATTTGAACTCCCGTACGAACGATAAATCCATATTTCAGTTTTTAAAAAGTAGTCTTCGACTTACTATAGAGAGGGTACTCATCAATAGATCTAGGTCCACTTAGAAACTCATCTCTTAACTTACACAAATTAGCAATTGTTTTATGAGTGGAAACGTGGGTAAAGTGTTTTCATGTTATTCTCCATATATCAGATGTTTAAGAGTAGTAAACTTAGAGTTGTATATGTGTTTACGAATTTCTAAGGTTGGTTTTCATTACTTAAAAAATGAGAGGGATGTTATTTAGTCAGCTTAAAAGCCTTTGTAATATACAGTTACATACTACTTAGTAGTTGTCAGTATCATCTCTAATTATACAATATAGACTGCTTTGTTCCATTATATTTCTAAAAGAGAGAGAGAAAGGAGAATTTCTAAACAGAATCTATTGTTACTAACTTCTTGCTGAACAAATCTATTACCATCATTATAATAACCGAATTTCCTAGAAAGAATTATACATAGACAAGGTGAACTAGGCATCCTGGGCACTTTTTCATCAATTTTCTAAAGTGAATGAACTGATTCGTTACAGTAACGAAAATTTTTAACTGGGTGCATTAAATTAATATAGGTGTAAAGTAAGAAATAGTGTATTCCAGTAATGTTCCTCTTATATGTGAATTCAAGGATTTTATCACAGAGTATAATAAATTCTGATTAATGTGAGATTCAGGAAAGATGGTTAAATAGATCTAAATACATCTGTATAATGGATTCAAAACAGAACGCAAAAATTCATCACTTACGTTCCAATAGCATCCATTTATTTACGGAAATGCTGTTTTCACTTCACTTCAATACCGTATCAAATATTGTATCAAACCAACCAAAAGCTGATCGCTCAACAAACATGTAGGAAAAAGTGGAGATGGATCAGGCTTACATTGAGGAAACAGTCGAATGAAATCTCAGGCCAGGCCATCGCTCGAGTGGAATCCAAATGGGAAGCGACTAGTGGGTCGTCCTAGGGTGACATGGAGGAGATCGTGGGTGGAAGAAATGAGGTATTATGGGCAGTCGTGGACCCATCTGAAGAGGATGGCAGAAAATATAAGAAAGTGGAGATGTGTCACTGATGCCCTATATTCCACTCAGAACCCATGGGAACGATAATAATAATAACTGCAAATTTATAATTCATATGTTAAGATGAAATTCAGTTCCTCTAGGTCTGTTGAAATGCAAATACATGTGGGTATCCTATACTTAACTATTTTCGCAAATCCTTTGGTACCGGTGTGATGGTGTGATACAGACAATGTGTGCCAACAGAATATTATCCCCACAGTTCAATACTGCAGTGATAACAGAATAAGATATATCTATTTCAACATTCTATTTGATATCGTTTGATGTAAGCCGAAATCACACGCTCAGTGATTGGTTGGCGAATATAAACAGTAGATATATAAACAGCGGTTTGATCAATGGAAAATGTACCCCTGGCTTCCGTGTTTTGCCTTCTGTTGTTACATCAGGATGCCACTGTGACACTACTACTCATTTCAATTTTTCATTTCGACTTGCGCTACTTATGAGTAGATTGTTGTGAGAGGAAAGAAAATGGTTCAAGATCCTTCAGTTTAGTTCAGAAAATTTATCTAAAAAGTTGAACTTCCTATTTTACACTTTGCTGCTTATGACACGATGTATATGTATATATATATATATATATATATATATATATATATATATATATTGGGATGCACACAGTTGGATTTCCGAAACATTAATAAAACTCAAAAAAGAAATTTCTGCGTCTTTTAGGTATATTATCATAAATTACTCATTGGATAACTATTGTGAATAACTTCAAAGACAATAAATTACTACGGTATCGAAAGTGTATTGGATAGTGACACAAATTATTGGGTAAACAAATGTAAATTGGAACAGTACATGAATTTTTGTGTTTAGCGATCTCATGCAACCATGTCTGTCTCATTCGTCGTATGCTTTTAGTGTGTTTATGCGTTTCAGTGTGAATGTGAACATGTATAAATGAAACGAATATGCCTTGCGACACACACTTTTTACCATCCTGACGTTCAGAGTTATTCAACTATGCATAAAAAATAAGTGTAAATTCATGTTTGTGAAAACCGAGTATCTGAAAGGAAAATTCTAACATATTGTGCCTTATTTTCTCACTATTTATTTTCATTCATTTATTCACTTGTTAAAAAATTTAGGGAAGAGTAGGTCAGATAATTTGTCTTTGATCATATGCCGCTAATATTATTCACAGATGTAAGAAGATCATGCATCTCATTTGGAATGTAATAACCTAATTATTGTACATGAAGTATCCATAATTGCATCGTTAATGTTTTTCATAAAAAATGTATTACTAAGCGACAAGATGAAGCAAGTGAACAACAGAATGCGACAAACAGGAAATCACCAAAGGAACAGAAAACATAATGGATAGTGAGAAAATAAAAGAAAACCCTAACTTCGATAAAGAAAGGAAGATGAAATTTGCAGTATAAAATGATATCATTCTGTTTCACAGGTTCTCATCAGCTGCAGACTACCTGAAATTACAATGGTTATATAGATGATAATAACATACTTTAATGTTTGAGTGGTGGTAGAGGAGAGATACTATAAAACTGACGCATCTAAATGAAAGCATTACAATTTTTTTAGTTTAAGTTTTCATCATCAATTTATACGCTTTTAAAGTTAAAAAGAGGGGGGAGGGGTAAGACAGAAAACAGAAAAATTGATTTTCTGTCTTACCCCTCCCCCCTCTTTTCAACTTTAAAAGCGTATAAATTGATGATGAAAACTTAAACTAAAAAAATTGTAATGCTTTCATTTAGATGCGTCAGTTTTATAGTATCTCTCCACTACTACCACTCAAATGTTAAAGTATGTTATTATCATCTATATAACCATTGTAATTTCAGGTAGTCTGCAGCTGATGAGAACCTGTGAAACAGAATGATATCATTTTATACTGCAAATTTCATCTTCCTTTCTTTATCGAAATTTATCAAGGGAACCAAATGTAAGAAACCCTAATTCTCAGTGTCTTATCTTTTTTCACGTTATTACTTTTTCTCCAAAACTTTAATACCTGCCGTACTCATATGCGTATACATTTTTCCAGCGATGACAAGTATTATTAAACTCATTTTGTCCTATCGCTTCTGAAGGACTCAACCCAATACGGTAAATGTCTCTTGTCTGCTAATGTACAATATAAAAGGTTATGGTTGTTAACTCTTGAAGAGATTGGTAGAGAAAATAATATCAGTAATATTAATTGATACCTATTGCATAAGAAAAAGGTCTAATCATTCAATGGGAAATAGAAAGTGAAATAAAAATTTTAAAAATGATATTCCTATTTTCAGCTGTATTCATTTTTAGTTGTTAAATCTAAGTAATATCTTTCTAACCATAAAACTTAGGCCACAAAATGATGAAAAATAATGACACTTCCTAAATATCACAATACTTTTATTTTGGATCCTAATTTCATTCACTCGAAAGACGAAGAGCATTTTGGAAAAGCAATTTTAACTGATTAACTTATAAGTAACATAATTTACTTCCATTCTAACTGATAAAATTGATAAAATATTCATTTAATTAGAAACTAGTTTACAGAACTAAGATAGAACAAATTGAGGTGTTCTGAAGACAAATACTTAATACAGAAACATGAATCAGATAGTGACTAAAACAAAACTACGTAATTAAATTGAGTAATGTAATATAACTGACCGGAATGAGTAGAGTTCAACCAAAATTTTAAAATGTCAAGATCTGTGTCACAACGAGTAGAAGTGTAACAGTCGGAAATATATGTTAATTAAAAAAGACAGGTCAACAAAAAATTTTTATTTTATTTTTGATTACAGCTTGATTCCACACCGTATTTTTGGTTCAGGTATGGAATTTTCAGCATGTGATATCGGTAGTCCAAATTTTGCAGGCCGACCATAGGTATCAGGTGTTCGTCGGCAGGGGATCGAACCACGGACCATGTCCATGATCGGCGAGAGTCCTAACCACTATGCCACCGACGCACAAAAATATTCTTTTTATAAATTCACTTCAAAGCTGCACAGCTATATATTATTCTTAAAAAGTCATAGAAATGCTCATAAAGGTCGGCTGTTAATATTAGTTTGTAAGACGAATATGAAATCACATGTCAAGAGCAATAATGAGTAAATTACGAAACCTAGATAAGTATTCTTACGTAATCTAAGAACATTAAGTGATGAATATCGCTTAGAAATGATTACCATCAAACGGAATATTCTGATGAGTTAATGAATAATTTACAGTTTACTTTATAATCACTTACAAGAATATCGGATGAAACGAAATGCTACCATAATAGTGGCAGAAGTGGATTAGGCAAAGAGACATCACTGTTTTATTGTATTCTACATTTTTAAACAAAGTCATAAATAAATAGTTTGGCTGCAACATTAGTAACATCCAGTACCTTTTTCTCCCTCTAAAATTCACCACTTCAGTTTGAGGCTTACTTTCTTACTTGAGCCAGTTGTTCTAACATAAATTTTTAATACAAGATAAATTAGCATCCTGACTTAGGTGACATCATGTACCTGAAATTTGAAGTATGAGCTCTAGTTTAGGTAAATCTATGTACAAGTATCCTTCAAAAATATTTAATCAAAGAGCTTACAATCAACCAAATACTAAATAAAGTTTTTCAGATGATAGTTCGATAAATGAGGGTTACTTTTCTTGCAAGCATAACAGTTGAAGCACTGTAGAAATTACTGGGCATATGAATCAATAAAAGAAATAAGTCGGATGACGGATTTACACTATACATTTATAAACCCATCGGGGTTGACATAATAAGGCAACATTCTAACTCAGGCAATTTACTGAGTATAGTACATTGAGCATGAAAAAAATGCAGTAAATGCTTATGGAAGTAAGAAGCATATTGAAAAATATAACATGATAAAACCAATACTATCAATAATTGCTGACCAAAGTAAGTATGCTCACAGTAATTCAGGAAACTTAGTCAGTAAAGCTGAAATTAACTAAAACGCACGTTTCGTACATCAAATAATTACTAGTTAATTGTCTTAAGCAGATATGGTTTGCAACACCAAAATTCTGAGTCAGAGGGTTAGAAAAAGCCTATTTGATTCAACAATAACATAAATTATAAAAGCCGAAGCAGGAGTAAACTGTCATTTATAGCCACCGTCCACCATAGTGGGTAGGAGCGTGGTGTCACCTAGCCTAACCATCAAACTTGATCGACACACTTCAGTCAACTCATTTAGAACCAAACATCTGCATTGATTGCCATCCAGTGACAATTTAAATTTTACAATACAGTTTTAAAGGGTAATAGTCGTTGCTGAACAGCTCACCTGTGAGGTCTGCCCATGCCTACTCATTGCATGACATAGTTTTGAATTACAAAAAGAAAACTAGTTGCCTCGAAGTTGGAAATACACTTGGCTTATTGTTATCAGTAAACACGGAATTAGAGTGAAGTACTGATTTCTACCAGCTGACTTCATTGTACGGAAGAAGCTGAACTGCAAATCCTTTGATTCAGCCCTAAATTACGACAAGGGAAGGGAAAAACCCTGATTTTCGGTAATAACCATCAGTGTTTACTTTTTTGTGGGAATGTCTTTTGATTAAATAATCATTGTATAAATATGCTCAGAAACTTCAGTAAAGTTTAACATATGCTGAATGAAAACTTTTAACTCAGCAGTAAAATTTCACTCAGTAATTTTAATAGAAGTGAAAGCTACACCAGCTCTTGTTTTAAGGCCAATGAAAACATGAATAATTCGATAAACAGGTGCCACCAAAAATTCGTTCTCGGGGAATTTAATTAAACTATATTTCAGAATTACTTGCTACAAACTTTCTTGCGGACTTCCTAAACTACGTGTGAAGATCTATAGCCTGTGAAGTTAGTCGAGAATAGAATTACTATATACACTCACCTATGATACTGCCTAATATTCAGAATTCATTAATCTTAGAATGCAGCTAGTACAGAACCCATCATTTCCTCCTCGTTTGATTCAGATAGGGGCTGTAGATGAAAAATTTCAAGAGACTTCTGAATAAGATGAAACATTCTTCCGGTATTTGGTGATTTTTTATTTGGTTGATGTTGACCAGGATGTGCGTGTCGTCCTATTTGCCATTCGCCTATTGGTTATTCCTGATACCTCACTCCTCCTCAGACTCGAACTCAGGCCCTGTCGTTTCTAGCGCCAAAGTATCAGTCGTTCAGGCCGACGGACCACAACAGCTACATATTATGAGATGAATATTAGTCATTGTTTATTGAAATTATTATTCCGTATTACTGGTTAGTAGATTTTATCCGATCGAAACGTTCAGCCTAGGAGCTGATATGCCACCAGAGACCAAACATCTCGGTCCGATAAAATCAATTAACGCTAAATATAAAATGATAATCTTATATTGCCACTAGCTTATATTAATTTCAACCGAAAGCTCGTTTGAAACCAATCAACTAAGATTAGCCAAAAAATCATAACACACTAGTAAAGCTTATTAAATAATAAAATGATACAGCTAATCTACTTGATTGTATTTTTATGATCAACCTGTAAAGAGCTAACATGTTTGAGTTATTTATCTAACACAAGCAGAAATATTTCTTAACAAACATGTGTAACTAATATAAATAATATTTAGTGAAGTAGAAAGGAATGACACATGAGAGTCACTATACACTGGCGTTTTTCCCTGTCTTTTTAAAGGGTGGATGATGACTCTGTTTGGCTTGTAAACATGTAGGAAGAAAGAGAGAAAGAAAGAAAGAGAAATGCCACTTGTCATTCAGTGGTTCACATTGTATGCTTGTATAAACATGAAAGTGATAAGAATAGAAGTATAAATAGTTAAACAGGAATATACATGCATATATCACATATATATATATATATATATATATATATATATATATATATATATATATATATATATATATATATATATACTGGATAAGACTGTCAGATATTGATCCTCTCCACCATTTTTAGGATAATATATTACGTGTAAAACAATAAATAAAACAGGAAAACATGACATAAGATAAAATAAATAATGAATAATGTAATGTACTTGTTCATGAAACATGTGACATGGCGTCAACATCATATATATATATATATATATATATATATAACATGCAGAAGACAATAACAATATTATCACCACTTTTACTATTACGACTATTAATAATAATAGTAATAATAATAATGACGAAATCACGACAGATATCCTGATAAACAGTTATATGGTCAGTGAAATCCTGTCTATGAAGTGCTGATTAGAAAAATGAACATATTACTGATGAAAATCAAGAAACGGTTATCAAAGACAGTATACCAGCATTATTGTGATAAAGAGCTAAACAATTTGTTCTGTGAAAAAAGAAAAATCTCTTCAGCACGATAGGGTAATTGTTCCTTATATTGATTATTTTCTGGGTTTTGCTAGTAGTAGGATTTAACAACACAGCTAAGAAGTGTTCAACTAAGCTGAAAACATAGATTATGCTGCATATCTGCATGTGTAAACACCAGTAAAGAAGACTTCCTCAGTGTAACTTCTGTCATACACTTTCTTACAAATGGATTACAGAATATAATTATTTCAGAGAAAATAAATAATTGCTGTTTCTTGGTTCGAAGCCCATGGAATCCTTAGCAGTAAAGACCGGAGTAAGATAAGGCTGCTTACTATCACCAATGATCTTCCTGATTCCGGTAGATTGGATAATGCGACAGACAACGGCAACCAACGAGGGAATAGGCATAAAATGGACTTACACAAAAAGAGACTTGGAGGATCTGGACTTCGCCAATGATGACATATGTCTGATTTCCCACAAACTGGAAGATATGCAAGTGAAAAACAACAAGTTGGCAGAAGAAGCATCCAGTGAAGATAGGAAGGACTTCAGGTGAACATAGAGAAAACAGAGGTAGGTGATGAAGATTCCTGGCCAACAGCAACAGTAGCAACAACAACAACAACAGACAATCAGCCGGCATAAATGGGAGGAACCTGAAAGAAACAACCTCCTTCACCTACCTACCGGGGGAGCATCGTTTCAACTACAGGAGAACGGAACTGACGAGGATATCAAAGCCAGAATCGGAAAAGCAAGACAAGCTTTCATTACTCTCAAATCTGTGTGGAGATCAACAGCACTACTCAGCAAGAAAGTGAAAATAAGATCCGGATTTTCAACTCCAATGTGAAGTCTGTGCTACTATACGGATCAGAGACTTGCATTGCCTGTCACGAAGGCCACTTTGAACAAACCACACGCTTTCATCAACCGATGTCTTCGCTCAACACTCCGCTCAAGAACAGATGGCCGGCCAGAAAACAACAGCAGCAGAAATCTCATGCAATGTTAGATGGTTGGAGGCAATCAGCAAGAAGCCTTGGACCTAGGTTTCGTGCTAGTTGCCACTCACCAGTCAGCAAGGCGTATCTGCAACCTTGAAGAAACTCATGTCCCTTCTGAGATTCGAACCTGCGTCACCCAGTGCTGCAGTCAGAGACGTTACCACTGAGCTATTCGGGCTCACGATTGACCTCCTGTAGGAGTGTATTGGGTATTTTTGATTGCATACTAGTCAGTAACTAGTGTAATGTGTCTAGTATGCAATCAAAAATATCTCTTGCAATGAACGAGCCAACCCAGTAGGAACCGACTGTGCAACAAATATGCAGGAAAAAATAGAGATGAATTGGCCATATTCTGAGAAAACCATCAAGTGAGTGACATCACACTCTAGGCCATCTCTTGAGTGGAATGCGAATGGGAAGCGGTGAGTTAGTTGGTCGTCACTGCGAGGGCGACATGAAGGAGGAGATGATTAGAGAATGTGGGCAGGCGTGGAGCCAGGTGAAAACGCTGGCGGAGAACCGAACGCAATCAAGACGTACGGCTAAAGCTCTATTTTCCTCTAGGAATTAAAGGAGACAATAACAATACAATGGCTTTTCGGCTACTGCGCTACATTTCCCTAATTTCATAAGAACTCTCGTTTCTGTAAAATTTCATGCCAAGAGTTTGTGGAAACTATTACAATTATTTACCTTTCGAACACTAAATCTGAGGATATAATCTTATTGACAGATAATACCTAAAACTAACTGTTTGAAGTTGTGAAATTTTTAAACATAAACACATCTATAATTGTATATATTGTTGGATTTACATGTTCAAGTTGTTCCAAGACAGTGAGTTTATGGTTGAGATATCATTTTAGTTAACTGTACTGAACTATATTGCATGTTGTTGTATTGTATCGTTGTTGTCGCTTTTTGCCCTTTTTACTGTGAATTGTTTTCCCTTTGTTGGTGTTGTTCTGATTGTTTTGTCCGTTATTTTCCGATTTTGAGGGGAGCAACCCAAAAGGTCGCTTCTCTCTAAACTTTATCTTAATGTAACAATTCCTTTCTCAGGCGTGAGGCTAGCAACCCCACCCTGTAAACAAAATTGCTACAGAAACTTCAGCACAATGAACCTCTTTGCACCAAAAGAAAAAGTCTGTGTGGGGACATGGAACGTCCGCACTATGTACGAGGCAGGGAAAGCTGCCCAGATCGCAAACGAGATGAAAAGATACGGAATCCAAGTGCTGGGAATATGTGAAAGCAGATGGAATGGGAGTGGACTCACCAAATTGTCAACGGGTGAGTCAGTGATCTACTCCGGTCACCCAGAAGATAACCACACGCACACCGAGGGCGTGGCTATCATGATGTCACCAACGGCAACAAAGGCCCTGATGCAATGGGAGGCGACCTCGTCCAGGATAATGACCGCCAGATTCAACTCCAAAGGAAGGAAAGTGTCAATCATACAATGTTATGCACCCACAAACAACGCAGACCTCGAAAAGAAAGAAGAATTCTACAGACAACTACAGGCAACAATGGACAATACTCCAGCTGATGACATTAAAATACTAATGGGAGACATGAACGCCAAACTGGGACCAGACAACACAGGAAGGGAACTCATCATGGGTAGAGAAGCTCTAGGAGAAATGAATGAAAATGGAGAACTCTTCGCCGACTTCTGCGCCTTCAACGAACTAGTGATTGGTGGCAGTGTATACAAGCACAAAGATATCCACAAGGCTACATGGGTGTCACCAGACGGGCAAACCAAAAACCAAATCGACTTCATCTCAATCTCAAGGAAGTGGAGGCGCAGCCTACTGGACACAAAAGCAAGAAGAGGAGCAGACGTTGGCTCAGACCACTATCTCGTACAAGGGACAATCCAAATCAAATTAAAAGCTTTCAGGGAAACAGGAGCTGCAGATAGACCACAAGCCAAGTTCAACACTCAAAAGCTGAAGGACCAGGCTACAAAGGACATCTTCATTGCAAACATAAGGGAAAAAGCCGAGACACAAATCAACAACAGCGAAAAGGTCAGCGTCGAAAAGCACTGGAACAACTTGAAAACGGTGTGGAGTCAAACCTGCATAGAAGTTCTAGCAGAAAGAAGAGACAGGACAAACAGTGGCTCACTACGGACACTTGGAGACTAATAGAAGAGAGAAGGATGGTGAAACAAAAGATTATCCAGTGCACTGACGAGCAACAAAAACAGGAGCTGAATGCAAGCTACAATACACTGAACAAAAGAGTGAAGAAGAGTGCCAGGGAAGACAAAAGAAAATATTATGAAACCATGGCAAACGAAGCAGAACAAGCTGCAGGCAAAGGAGACCTCGCCACACTCTACCAAACAACTAGGCACCTATCGGGCAAAATTTCGACACAGATTAAGCCAATAAAGGACGACAATGGAAAGTCAATCACCAAAGAGGTGGAACAGAGAAAGCACTGGGCTGAACACTTCAAAAGACTTCTAAATCGTCCGCCACCTACAACGCCCCCAACAATACCAACAACGGAAGCAGAACTACCAGTGAACATCGAACCCCCGACGAAATCAGAAGTCCTGAATGCAATCAAGATGCTAAAAGCTGGGAAAACACCAGGACCAGATGGAATCCCAGCAGAAGCTTTGAAAATAGACCCAGAGACAACAGCGGACTTGATGACACCACTGCTGGAGAAGGTGTGGAAAGAGGGCAAAGTACCCGAGGATTGGAAGAACGGATACTTATTCAAACTACCAAAGAAAGGAGACTTAAGTCAATGTAAAAACTGGCGTGGAATTATGCTTCTGTCCATTCCAAGCAAAATACTAAGTCGCATCATCCTGGAGAGAATCAAACAAGCCCTAGATGAAAAACTTCGTCCGGAACAGGCCGGATTCAGGAGAAACAAATCATGTATTGATCAAATCGCCACTCTACGGATCATCATTGAACAAAGCTTGGAATGGCAGTCACCTCTCTATCTCAACTTCATCGACTTTGAAAAGGCCTTCGACAGCGTCGATCGAGAGGTCATTTGGCAACTACTTCGCTACTACGGGGTCCCATCGACAATTATACATCTCATCCAACAGTTATACGACAATGCTGCATGCCAAGTAATCCACAACGGGAAACTTACGGAAGCCTTCGAAGTGAGGACGGGAGTGAGATAAGGCTGCCTACTATCACCAATGATCTTCCTGATTGCAGTAGATTGGATAATGCGACAGACAACGGCAACCAACGAGGGAACAGGCATAAAATGGACTGACACAAAAGACTTGGAGGATCTGGATTTCGCCAATGATATATGTCTGATTTCCCACAAACTGGAAGATATGCAAGTGAAAAGCAACAAGTTGGCAGAAGAAGCATCCAAGATAGGACTTCAGGTGAACATAGAGAAAACAGAGGTGATGAAGATTCCTGGCCAACAACAACAGCAACAACAACAACAACAGACAATCAGCCAGCATAAATGGGAGGAACCTGAAAGAAACAACCTCCTTCACCTACCTGGGAAGCATCGTTTCAACTACAGGCGGAACTGACGAGGATATCAAAGCCAGAATCGGAAAAGCAAGACAAGCTTTCATTACTCTCAAGTCTGTGTGGAGGTCAACAGCACTCAGCATCAAAAATAACATCCGGATCTTCAACTCCAATGTGAAGTCAGTGCTACTATACGGATCAGAGACTTGGCGAGTCATAAAGAGCATCTCAAACAAACTTCAGACCTTCATTAACAGTTGTCTTCGCTCAATACTCAAGATCAGATGGCCAGAAAAGATCAGCAACAGGGATCTCTGGCAATGAGCGAACCACCAGCAGGAACCGATTGTGAAACAAATAGGCAGGAAGAAATGGAGATGGATTGGCCCATACTCTGAGGAAACCATCAAGTGACATCACTAGACAAGCCATTGCTCGAGTGGAACCCGAAAGGGAATAGGCTAGTTGGTCGTCAGTGCGAGGAGGAGATGAAAGCATGTGGACAGACCTGGAGCGGGGTGAAAAAGTTGGCAGAAAACAGAAGGCAATGGAGGTGCGCAGCTGAAGCCCTATGTTCCTCTAGGAACTAAAGGATACAATAATAATAACAATACAATAATGTTTCTTGGTTCGACATTAACTTCATTATCACTTTTATAGAATGATCATCAACATGTCATTTACCATTTTATCTCAGAATACACACTTCATTATTTTTTTATTTTTAAATATTTACTTCTTTACCCACTATCTGTGAACAAAGAATAGGTTTGACTTTCATATCAGTGAAACTAATGAAAAAGTTTTTCCAATTGGTGACACGTTCATGTGCTCAGTCATCTGACTCACCTAATAACTCCGCAGTCATTACATTCATTCTCTAGTCACTAAATGCACTTTAAATAAATAAAAATTGACAAATTTTCTATCACCTTTATTGCTATTGATGATATCACAGAATAATTGACTAATTTCAGTAAATTGTGCTTCTCACATATTTTAGAGTGATCACTTTGATACTCCTACTTGCATCCACTTTTACTGTTGGCGTAGCTAATTACACCGACAATTTAGCATTATGTTTGTATTCAAATGAATATTTAAGCCGAAAAACGAGGTTTCAGCTGAATTCGGAATAATATTATTATTTTTAGGTTCATATATTGTTGTAAAACAATTTTCTAAATTAACTCATCATTTGTGCATGATAACGACTATATTTGTCTTTTAGTCTGAATAAACAAGATATCTGTCTAGTTTCTACACCATAATCACATAGAAATAATATAACTTCAGTGCGTGCTGTTAGTTCTATTAGTTATTATATGAATTATTGTATTTTCTCCACCGGCTTTTATTACTACCGCAGGTGTAGAAAAAGATTCTTCGGATGATGTGATTTTGTTCCTGCAGTTGTCTAATGCGGAAGTATAATTGATCCTAGTTTGATGGATAAAATTTGTCGTGATTATGACCTATATGAGGTTCATAATATATGCTACTAAATCTCAAAGACAGCTCAATTAATGACGTTAGCTGTGGGGCTATTCTGAAGAACACTAGCCGATTATTCTTTGTTTGTTTATTATCTATTGGACAAGCAGAGACATAAGTAAAACGTCAGTTTCTGTATCTCTATGAATTATGCAAGTAGTAACTGAAGACATTTCATTAGGTAAGTAAATTGACAAGGTTTGAAGATATTTCATATATAAAACAACAACATACTGATGTTTATATAGTAAAGCAAATAGAAAAGTACCCACAATTTAAAAATCTCACATTGATAAAGCATGGACTAATTCATCGAACCATTTGCGTTTTAAAAAAAATTTAATATAGATGTTCGATAGTTCCAAAATGGTTTGTCAAGAACCTGCCAACAAATTCACTCGGGAATCGGATGAAAACAGCGACCGAAGTAATGGATGAATAAAAAAAATCACTAAATGTGACAATTATAAGATTTTAAGTTCCATTAATTTCTTTTAGGAACATGAGCTTGGTTAGCAGTACTTTCATCCAGTTGAAAATAATTAAAGATACAAAAGATAAATGCGTCTGGATAGAGATAAAAAGGTATAACTGATTATATAGAAGACATTATTCAGTGGCATACTCATCATCAACCAGCAGAGTGTAGAAATGGTAGTCAGTTCAGCACCTCAACTTCATCGACTATGAAAAGGCCATAGATAACGTCAACCACGAAGTAGTTTGGTAAGTATCTCATTCAACAACTATATGACTACATCACATGCCAAGTAATTCACAGTGGAAAACTCATTAACCAATTTGAAATGAAGACAGGATTAAGACAACACTACGCACTGTCACAAATGAATTTTCTAACTATGGTGATCAAGATGGTTTGGCTTATAGTGTGAATCGAGAAGGTGGACAGGTCAGACTGACAAATAGACCCTAAGCGATTTCAAATTAATGGACAATTTATGTCTAATGTCAGACTAAATGAAAGATCTGCAGGTGCAAACCAAAAAGTTGGCAGAAAAGGCGACCAATATATGACTTGAAGTGAACATACAGAAGATAGGAGTGATAAAGATATACAGCTAACAACACCAGTTATCGACCATCATCAACGAAATAAATCTAAAGAAATTCATCTCTTTCACTCACTTGGTTAGCATAGTCTCAACCACATGCGACACAGATAAGGATATCATAACCAGTCAAGATTGGATAAGGAATGTTAGACAGGCGTTCATTACTCTAAAATCAGTGTGGAGATCTACAGGCCTATGGCACCCAGAACAGGAAGCAAGATCTGAATTTTCAACTTTAATATCAAGTCAGTGATTCTGCATAGTTCACAAAACTGGAGCATTGCGAAAAGCATTCCCAACAGCCTGCTTCAGACTTCTATCCATAGATACTACCTGCGTTCGATTTAGACGATTAGATGGCTAGCGGGAATGGAAAAGGAACAGGAATGTCTGATAGTGCAGCATATCAGCCTAAAACCTACTGCTCAGTAAATATGCAGAAGAAAATGGAGGTGGACTGGTATACACTGAGAAGGCTATTGAGTGACATCACATACCAGGCCATTAAATGTAGCCGAAATGGTAAGCGATGGGCCAGGCTTCCAAGAGGGAAACGGAAGAGATCATGTGAAGAAGAAATGGAAGTCTTTCGGTAGATTCAAAATGATAGCATAGACCAGGATACAACGGAGATGTGTCACCTAAACCCAAGGCACCCAAATAACGAAATAATACAATACAATAATAATAATAATTCAGTAGCATGTTATGGAATAGTCCTAATTACAGTTTAGACCTCAAAGCTTAGCCAAAACGCATATCTTCTTACGCGGATTCGGATGTCACGAGTTTTCGAAGATGAAACTTAATGATTTTAAAAGAAAACTGAAGTCATACATTTAAATAATCATTCTTTTATTGATTTATTTAGCACATCTTGTTGGCTTCAGGAAGTTAATTACACAATATGAAAATAGCTTTAATGAATTCAATTTCTTTGAATTGATTAAAGTTTTATTTTTTGGCCTTACGAATAGAGGGTCATAATAATATTTACCATCTAGTGATTTGATACAGTCATGTGATGACTCGGAATTAACATACTTTGATCTTTTGGTTTCAGGCAATAAACAACGTGAAGGAATATATATATATATATATATATATATATATATATATATATGGTGACCTAAATTGACCTGCTTGTACAGTTATTGTTGTTGTTATTATTATAATCGTAATTGCAATTTTCCTTTATGAAACTCGATCTGATGCATAAACAATAATCGATTGTTTGCTTCTTTAAGGTAATAAGCTGCTGCTTTCTATGCTGTTTGTTTGTCTTTGTTTTTTTTCATCATTGGTATTGATCGTGTTATGCAAAGTGCAACAGTGTTTACAATGTAACAATTGCCACTTATTTGGAAAGAAGTAGTTATGTTTAGAAATGATGAAGAAGATTTGCAGCTCACCTAAATGATTTTGATGCTATCGTGTTCCCTGAATTAGATGGCTTTTGGTTGAAAAGATTTGACCACTCTTTCCGTTTTAACTTCACGGTCATAGATAACAGACTTTTAAAAAGATCTTTAGTCATTCAGCTTATCTATTTAGCTTGGCTGTATTTTTTTCAGAGCGATTGGAGGACTTTTTCGAAAACGTTCTTTTCTGGTTTCATAATAGGCCAATTTTGTTTAGCAAATAGTAGTGATGATATTCCTTCATAATCATATATATATATATGACTAATCAATGTAATCAAAATGCAGTTACCAAAAGAGTGGGAGATGATTTACACTCTCTTTCTGTATGCATAAGTATGGTTTGAGACTCTTGATTCCAATTGCTTCAGTAAACCGTAGTAGACTTGCCGTCCTTAGTATGTTCAAGATTTTGAAAGATTTGGAAGTTTCGACGAAATGGCTTGTCTGGTGATTGTACTTTGTGAATATATGCTTCATTTTTGGACATAAGTTTCTCTGAAAACCAGATAGAAGCTTTTCTTTCTGTCCGTTCAGTCTACTTGCTCCCGCGAGTCCACATAACTTTACAGATGCAAGTAGAGGTGATATCAGCAGGGTAATTACTCAGTTTAGATTCGCTTATAAAGCATGTTGTGCTGTATAGCGTTACAAGCTTAGCTGCAAGGAAGCATCCTTTTATTTTTCCTTTCATTCTCTTTGTTATAATTTGGATAAATTCCTTTGGATACCCATTTCTCCTTAGGCATTTCCCAACAAAGCTAAATTCTTCTTTCACCTTCTTAAGTGAACCTTCTTGGTTCTATAGTACAGTATCCTTAATAATTCACACTTATAGCTCATAAGACAGAAGCTGTTGTAGTGAAGATGTTATCCAGTTCAGATTTCTTTTCTGTAGATGGACTTTTCAACCGTATGATTGCTTCTTCTTCTTGCATTAAGGTCCAGGAAATTGAACTCATCGCTTTGTTTATATCCCATGGCGAATTTAATGTCAGGTGGATCTCATTAAGACGGTCAAATAATACAGATGCGTGACTCAAATTATTACAGAAAACAAACGCATCGTCGACATATCATTGATAGTGGGTTATTTCATTAATGCAGAACTCAGTCGCGTCTGTCCGAGATAACCCATGAAGATGTCGGCCAGAATAGATCCTAGAAGTGAATCCATGGCAACCTCATCATTTTTTTTGACAAAATTGATTGTTAAATTTGAATTCGATGTTTTTGGGCAGAGAAGTAGTAGACGCTTCATCTCTGTTTCCGGTAGTGGTAATGGATCTGTTTGTTTACAAATGATATCGATTGTTTTGAGCACTAGTA
Source organism: Trichobilharzia regenti (assembly GCA_944472135.2). Lineage (NCBI taxonomy): Eukaryota > Metazoa > Platyhelminthes > Trematoda > Strigeidida > Schistosomatidae > Trichobilharzia > Trichobilharzia regenti. Next base: position 78,096,431 of record OX235264.1, read on the forward strand.
CACTTGTAAATAGGGTCGTCACGTCATACGACACCACTGGTTTATTTGATATATCGACACGGTCGACTTCTTTCAAATTTATTTCGATTCAGTTCCAGTGAATCAGCTAACCATAGAGTTAGCTTGGGATATGGTAAGTCAATCATTGATAATATTGGTCATAAGGACACACTTGCCTTATAGACTTCTGGTAGATCATTCATAAAAGTGAAGCGTTCACCTTTTGATCTGAGTTAATTGTACGTTTTGTTGTCGATCAGTTTCTTGATCAAGAATTCTTTAAGGCATTTATTTACTTCATTTTCAAATGACGTTTTTGCATCTTTTTAGTTTTGTCCACCTGGAACTTCTGCGGATCGTTAAGAACTGTCAACACTTTATGTACATAATCATTTTAATTCATTATAAGAACGCCAGAGCCTTCATCATAATTAAACATTACGATGGTATTATTTTCGTATAGTCTGTTTATATAAATACTTTACTACTTGCTTGTACTCTGATACTTCTCATCACTTAACCGTGCATAAGCAGTCATTTACAATCTGAATAATTTTGGATAACTGCTTAGCGTGAATGCTAACTGGATATCACAGGCATAGTGCGCACACTAGGTAAAAACTCTTTCAAGGCTTTATAATTAATAAAACTAGTAACTTTTGTCGTATCCATCACTACCAGCAAATGGTCATCTAATGGTCAAGACCAACAAAATATATTGGCAAATGAAGTTAAAGTTTGTGTGTCTCATACTTCACCTTAGATCTTAGTAACTTAAAAATGGTTCTAATAATTAGGATGAATGATCAGAGTAAACTTTATAAGATAAAAGAATGAAATGGCTATTGCCAATCCATTAGTGATTATCTGAATTAAGTTTTCACGACTAATAGTTCGTATAGAGTTTTCCAACTCACTACATAGCCTTTGTGCAGTATGAAGAGTAAATGAGTAATAGAAATATTCAGAGTGCGTCGATGGCGGAGAGGTAGAAAGCCTGCCAGGCACTCGGGTGTTCCACGGTTCGATCCCTAGCCAATGCACTCCCAAAACCTTGTTAAGCTGGTAATAAACCTGACAAAGAAGGAAGGTTGGGCATGAGACTAGCAATCCCACCCAGTAAAAATAAAAAAAACAACTGCTACCGAAATTACAAATGTTCTAGTTTGAAGCCGTATGTTCCACTGGGAACGCAAAGGAATAAGAAAACAATGAAAACTATGCAGAGTCTAGTAATTGGTAACTCTGACCTAACCAGTGCCATGTTCTGTACCAGTCACGAGATTATGAGTCTCACTACTACAGTTCCTGTCAGCAAGGTGAGTCTGCAGCATCAATGGAACTGATGTTCATTCTAAGTATAAGAATTTTAATGACAGAATTCGTCTCAACTTTTTGAAATCTAAAATCTTTACAATGTGGAGCACTATTATTATTTGTTTACATTACTCAAAGAAGTAACATTGTTAGTAACTGGAGGTGAAAACAGTAATTACTGTATTGCAATTCCCTGTTCCTCATACCGGAAACATTTATTTTTAGTCCTTTGATATAAATGGTTACATAAAGATTCTATGCATCCTACCTATCCCTCTATAGGGTGAAGTTACTTTAAGTTATATTCTGGTACTTCTACTCTCCGTACGCCATTTTGTCGAAAGTTATCCTTTAACTAAACTCCGGCAAGTTCTAATATATCCATTACTAGGTATTCTTCGGCAGATACTGTATACTTTTTTTTCTTTTTCTCAGTGGTCATTAGGACTTTCGTTTTCGCAAAGATTCTGTATAGCATGTCATACTAAATTCACTGTTCAAAAGCTTCTTGAATTCTACTACCGTTTTTAAATGTCTATCAACAGTAGAGGTAACATATTGCTGAAGCTGAGAGTAACACTGACTTCTATATGCTCGCACTGGTAAGTACAAAAACTCAACCATACCCTACTTAGCTCGTGTTCTGCGCGATACAGAAAGCATTAGTCGTGATACCTATAACTTATTAAATAGTCAGTAGAGCAACTGGATCTCGTCTTTACAACTCATATCATTTATAGGTGCAACGTTTTCTTTCTTTCTTTCTTTTCCTTTTCTCTCTCTCCTTTTTTCTCTCTGTTATATGCTCCTTTGTTTCTTTCTTCTGCTTACGCCAGTAAATATGCTAGCACCTACTTTTCTAACACCTTCAAAATACTCTGTTCAATTTTGGCCTTGCTACCGACATGTCAATATGTTGTTGTCATAATGAACTGAATTTCCTTAATCTATGTAGAATTTTATTTATTGATAATGTACTAACTGGATGCAATACTGTAGTAAAATGCTGAGAATTCGATTCTGTATCACAAGTATTGTTTTGGAATAAAGCAAATTATAATTAGTATTCTGATGAAACACTGACTATTGCATGTTGAGATATCAGTAAAGTCTCACAATTGAAATGATAACCAAACATGCCAAACAGCCGCCGAACAAATAAGTTACCTTCAAGAATTTAATCAAACTATACAAAATCATATAACAGTAACTTTATAAACCATGAAACATCTATGAGGGTTGACTAAATGCAACCTACTTCAATCCAAGCTTTGCACATATTATAATGTTGTACTGTTTTCCCTATAAATCTTGAAAAAGAAATTTCAGTTTTTGAAATTAATAACAACTGTGAAATCAATGTTAGATGGTCAGAGGTAATCTGCAAGAAGCTCTAAAACCAACCTCTCGCTATTTTGTCACTCAACACCAAGGTTTACTTGCAGTCTCGAAAGAATTAATGTCCCTTCCGAGATCCAAATCTGAATCCGTATTGCAGTTAGAGATATTACCACTGAGGTATTTGAAGTCATGGTTGGTCTCCTGTAGGGCTGTAATGGATACAATGATTGATCACGAGGATGTAATCACTGTCATGTGTTTAGTGTTGATGCTGACCAAATTCTATCAGTCATGTAATATGAACCTTCACCGCGGTGTACTTTGAATTTATGTTAGATGGTTAGAAGCGATTAACAGGAAGCCTGAAACTAGATAAGTCACTTAGCTTAGTGACCATATAACAAAAATGATTGACAGAATTCAGTCAGAGCCAACAACAAGGATTAGACTCACAATGTTGGTTACTTTCCAATGACAAATCAGTATAAATGTGATTTCTTTATTATAATTAAATATGGGAGTATGGGAATTAGTATTGATATTAATAGCTGCCTTAGTTTCTGTATTATATATTTACGAGTTGTAGTCAGCTAGTTTACTTGTTCATTTCCCCCTCCATATATTATTATTTCCTTTAATACTTAGAGGAATATAACGCTTCAGCCGAACGCCTCCGTTGCGTTCGGTTCTCTGCTAAAGTTTTCACCTGGCTCCACGTCTGCCCACATGCCTTCATCATCTCCTCTTCACATCACCTCCCCCTTCATATCACCCTCGCATCGACAACCAAATAACTCACCGATTCCCTTTCGTGTTCTACTCGAGAGATGGCCTGGAGTGGGATGTCACTCACTTGATGGTTAGTTTTCTCAGAGTATGGTCAATCCGATCCGCTTCCATTTCTTCTGCATATTTGCTGCACAACTGGTTCCTGAAAGGTTGTTTCGTTCACTGACAGAGATCCATCCCTGTAGCTGATCTTTTCTGGCCATCTGATCTTGATTATTGAGCTAAGACAGCTGTTGATGAAGGTCTGAAGTTTGTTTGAGGTGCTCTTTATGACACGCCAAGTTTCTGATTTGTATAGTAGCACTGACTTCACATTGGAGTTGAAAATCCGGATCGTATTTTCACTTTCTTAATGAGTAGTGCTGTCGATCTCACAGATTTGAGAGTAATGAAAGCTTCCCTTGCTTTCTCGATCCTCGCTGCTTTGAAATACTCGTCAGTTCCGTCCCCCTGTAGTTGAAACGACGCTTCGAAGGTAGGTAGTAGGTAGGTAGAGGAGGTTGCTTTTTTCAGATTTCTCCCATTTATGCTGGCTGATTGTTGTCTGCTGTTGTTATTGCTGCTGCTGCTGTTGGCCAGGAATCTTCATCACCTACATCTGTTTCCTCTATGCCCACCTGAAGTCCTTCCTATCTTCACTGGATGCTTCTTCTGCCAACTTGTTGCTTTTCACTTGCATATCTTCCAGTTTGTGGGAAATCAGACATATGTCATCATTGGTGAAGTCCAGATTCTCCAAGTCTTTTGTGTGAGTCCATTTTATGGCTGTTTCCTCGCTACCTGCTATCTGTCACATTATCCAGTCTCCTGCAACCAGGTAAATCACTGAAGATAGTAGGCAGCCTTGTCTTACTCCCGTCCCCCTCCATATACTTCTGATGAAAGAGAGAAAAAGAACCAATTAGTGCACATTAACAAGGAGAAAATAACCTACTTAAAACTCATGTCATATCATTGAATTTATTATCAGTTTTTCCTATTTGTTGATTATTTTTCCTCTGTTTAAAATAATAATTATTATTCTTTGATTACTACTCACAAGAAAATCTCATTTTGATTTCACTTCTCAGTAAAACATCTTAAGGTCTGTTTATTATTTTTCTGTCTAACATGTCTTAGATTTGTGGAGTCACTCGGACACTGTTGATACCAGCGCATCATACGTGGAGCATTATCGACTGAATGTAGTTCTCCTGTATGATAATATCTAATGAACAAATTTAGATGCAACTAAATCCTGGCATAATTATTAACTTCTACCATTAAATCACTTAGCTACTGTTGATTACTTGATTCATGTCCAAAGGAAACGTTCTATGGTCATTTTAAAATAGTTTAAAAGACGATTTTAATTAGAAATACCTGATTCAAACACGAAACCGATTTAATGCGAAATTCGGGGATTAGTTCTACTAACTATTTGAATAAGGATTTCAAATAGCTGATAATTTTCTTTGAAAGCAGTTGGTAATCTATCTTAACATATTTCGTTTAAATGCAGAAAAATGGAAATGAAACACTTTCAGGATTGTAAAAGTGAATAAAGAAATAGACAGCGGACGAATAGCTACAAACACCATAGGAAAATTTACTCATCATTAACATTCCTTTCTATTTCTTCTCCCTATATTGTTATAAATAACAATTAGAATAGGAATTTAGCAGTAGTAGTAGTAGTAATAGTATTGCAAAATCATTTGTGTAACTCCCATAAAAACTCCAAACAGTTGACATTAGGCTTTTTGTATCTGATTTATTGAAAGATGAAATTATTCCCCGGGGAAATAACGAGTGAGAATATTTGAATGTTGACGAAGTCACTTGATGTGAGATTTTAGGTAGGTGTGCTGTCAATAAAGACTATACTAATTTGTAGCCAACTGCATGTATAAATCAAATTCTAATGTTAAATGACTTTTGGTTACAATCCAGTTATCCTGAATGAATTACTAACTCTTATCATGAACTATCTAGCCTTGGCTGCTAAAGAAACGAAGTTATTTTCATACTGCATTGGTGAGTGTTTGAATGTTTTACCCAGCTTGGCAAAGTATATGAACTCCAACCCAATTTTTTATTCGCTTTAGTTTACCCATAATGAATGACTCCTGATTTGACTATGATGTTTCAAATAAAGTGTTTTTTGATATTTGAGTAATCTCATGTTTGTTTGTTTTTTGTATTTCCCTCTATTGTGATAGTTTTTATTCAATTAGATATGTTTCAAGTTCTGATCATGGATCGATATCAGTTGTCTAGTCCTACTTTGAGACTCATCGACAGTAAGCACACACCACTATGGTTTGAATCCAAGACCTACCACTTGCAAGGCAAGCTCGTAGACCACTCTCCCACTGGGACCCAACTCAGTGGCCAGCCGATGAATTCCAACTTTTACCAATTCGGGATTTTAGCGTGACTGGCACCGGCTAGTGTCGTCCTTGTCGAGTATTTGTCCTCACTTCCAATCGAGTCGACCCCACTGGTCATGACTTCTCACTAAATTCCAGTCAGTTGGTAGGTGAGTGTTGTCGATGAATCCTAAACTAGGACGAAACACCTATCTAGTACTCCCTGGTTTTCAAAGGTTCTCTAACTTAAATCAATCCGTTATCAAAACAAACCAAATCCATACAAGCAAACTCTTGAAAATATCAATTAGATGTGCCTTAAAACCTTGAAGTTTAGTTTTCATTCCAGTCAGAAGCAAAATTTGATTTTCATCGTTCTAACGTATATATATATATATATATATATATATATATATATATATATATATATATATATATATTAGTGTTATTATTAGATAAATAAATATACTGCAATCATTCAGTATCTGATATTGTTTCACCAAATAAGAATCAAAGCCTATTCAGATGCCTCTCTCAGTAAGTAGCTGTGAGGTATACTTTGAAATATATGATTAGTGGTAATAAACCCTAAAATTTACATCAATTTATTTTTAGTTTGTCACTTCAATAGTTGGAGGTTTAATTGTATTCGTGAACAAGAAGCATATAGCCCATATTATCGAATATATTCAGAATCAACTTTTACATTTACATTGGTTTTCATGGTCTGCAAACACTGCTTGCTGACTTTCTCTAATAGGTTTTGTTTAGGTTAGTAGAAATTGTAAAAAATTAAAATAGAACTCTAATTCTAACTCACCAAACTTATTAGATGAACAATAGTTATACGCAATAAATAGTAATATAAACAAGTGACAATATTCTGTCATTGTTAAATAGCATATATGTATTATCAATTCACTATCCCCCTGCCACTAAGCCTTAACTTGACTATCACAGCACTGAGATGAAACCGTTTCATGTTTATGCATTCAAGTGGATTGGGATTAACGAGTCGAATGAACTAGGTAGATTAGAGCAGAACAAAACAAAACAAACAAAAAAAGTACAGAGCCATAAAAATGTCAAGTCATATTGAAGATTAATGTACTTTGACCACGCCCCAATTAATTTAAGATGATTAGGGTGGCCGTTGGAATAATGCCACGTGTTTTGTGCCTTTATGAGTTCGACCTATTCGAAATTAAGGCACACAAACAGACATCAACATTGGTCTTCTAAAAAAAATAATATAACATTATCAAAGCTTTATCTACAATATACCTATAATACTCCACTTAAGATGTAGATCAACACCACCTAAGAATATGATTTATTGGTTTATATCCGCTTTAGTCCCATCACACACACACACACATACTACACATAACGCATAACTAAATGGCCGCACTTTAAAATTGCTACTTGGATAGCTTCAGTTAGTATACTAATGCATACACTCACAGTACCCAGACCTCTATAATATAAACACGCATATATATATATATATATATATATATATATATATATATATATATATATATGATAACACAGTTTGTTAAAACATTTGACTCAATTTTTAGAGCAAAAGTCACATAATTCTTTCTTTGTTTAAACTTAAAACAGCCACCCAAATTGTAAAAGAGGTAAAAAAAGTGTATCACTCTGCGCAGATCTTTTTAGATAAATTGAATGAGTGAGGACAAAGGCTATCCCGAGGTGCTTTTTCTCACAGCAAGGCAAACGTCACAAAAAAGTTGGTAGAACACCACTAAAACAGCCATACTTTATATCTGATACGATTACAGCATCCCTCTAGGCCCGTAATACAAAATCAACTACCTGAGGAAATTCAAACTGTGATTGGCCGCCTCCGTTATACCTGTACAAGTGTACTGAAACAAAAGCGCGACAAGTTTGATTTGCAATAGCTTATATCATCATACAAACTGAAGGCATCTTTTGAGTTAACAAAAAGTGTGGAAAAATCGAAAAATTTATGCCTGTCCACCCCTTCAATGCACACAACAATAAATACACAATAATATTAAAATAAAATGACATTTCTAGGGAAAACGTTTACCCAAAAGGCGGAACTGCTATTCCATTCATGATATAAAGAAACTGTAGTGAATTTTAGGAATACCACAGTTTCTATCTTTTAGTAAATTGTTAATGAATATTACAGTAATATAAACTGTTTTTTAAGGGAACAGAATGCAGCAATGACCACAGTCATTTTCAAACTCATAGACATTCTTGATTCAAAAGGTAACAGAGCCTACAGTAATAGTGAAAACTGAGAAGCAGCTGATGATCACAGGTCAATGGTTGTGTTATTTATGGATACTCTGGATCACACATTGTTACTATTCATTTGTGGTGAGTAACTATGAAGTTCAGAATGTATGCTGACTTCAAAAATAAAAGGAACTGTTTTAATTTCTTCTCATTTACATATTTTCTGAACTATTTCCATTCGTTGTCTAATGAACTGATTGAAGTGCAAGGTCTTGAAAATATACTTTGACATATTGTAAATATTTGTGATCTAACTCCCTTTATGCTTCTTCCTCGTGGCGAATAGACAGAGCTTTTTGCAACAATATTGCGTGAAGTCGCCATTGCAGATTAATATAGAGTGGTGACAATAATTCTTTAGAAGGAGTAATTCTCTTCTCAACCAGTAATATAAAATGAAGAGATTTCTCTTGCTCCATGCTTCACAGTGTTCTTGATTTCATAACTATTTCAGTTTTTTCGTTCTAACACGACTAAATGTCACGAATCGGTTGTGCATAAATATTTTAATTTGCTTCATGCACTAGAAATCTTACAAAACCTTTGACCTAATTCTTAAGTATTGGTTTATTGTGAAACCGTTTGGACAATGGCGACTTCTGAACTTGACCAGTCATTTACATCACCGATTAGTTGGCCTCCAAATGATCATGACTATTGGTAACCAGTTTATCCCAGCTTGCCTAATCAAAACTTCTGGTTAGTTTGACTGGTCCATTAACTTCCCTTATTAATGAGTAGTACATGTCGTAGTGTAACTCCGTTTATTCTTGACCTGATACTTCATCTACCTTCGAAAATTAGTAAGACTTTTTCCTTATCTTTAGAAAAGAAAAAGATTTATTGGTTACAGGTTTTTCATCATGAGCTGACATCAGCTAGGGAACTATTGGAAAACCTGGGAGTACTGGACAACTGTTTCCTCCGTCCTAGTTTGGGACTCTTCAGAAGTATGCACCCATCGGGATTCGAACCCAGGATCTACTAGTTACAAGGCGAGCTCGTGGACCATTAAGCCTCTGGGATCCAATCCAATGACCAGCCCATGAATTCTAACTTCTGCCAATTCACGACATAGCGCGACCCCAGCCAATATCATGGCGAGTATTTGTCCTCACACCCGACCTGCTGCACCCTACTGGCTTAATGGTATACGAGCTCGCCTTGTAACCAGAAGGTCCTGGGTTCGAATCCCGGTGGATGCGTACTTCTGAAGAGTCCCAAACTAGGACGAAACAGCTATCCAGTACTCCCAGGTTTTCCAATGTTTCTCTAACTAATGTCAGCTCATGATGAAAATCCTGTAACCAATCAAATCCCTACAAACCAACACTTGAAAAAGACTTATTATCACACTGATTACTTGCCTAGAAGAACCTTGGTTTAATTAACAAATTTATGATCAACTATAGTGTGCTTTCTATCCATGTATAACCTGTTAACATTACAGTAACATTGGTTACTGATTGTTAAATGGTGAATGGTAGTACGGCACTTTTTTCTTCTTTCTTTGGCTTACTGTGTTGAATGTACTTGCATCCTAGTGATAGATGGTTTTCCCAGTGGATCTGATGTTCATCGGTCATTTTTTGAAAATCTGAATTGGAATCTATTAAATTACTTTGGCAAAATCACTTCATGTACAATGATCATAGTTATTATTTACAATCAGGCTCCTTGTTTCTTCCTTCAACTTTCACTCTTTATCTCTTAATGAAAATGCGAAAGCCTTACTTCAATATGGCGAAAATTCCCGTTCAGATATTTAGAAGACAAAAGAAAGTTTGAGCAAAGAATATTCTTTTCGATAACTTCCTTGTTCAGCCATACAATTATATATATAAAATTGAATATCAGATAAAATTAAGAAAATTTATGTCACAATTAAAGATAGTTAAAACAGTGATAGTAGAGGTTGGGAAAGCATCTAAACGAACTTCTTCTGAACGCATAAGTTTGGCTTCTTAAGGTGGATTCCAACAGCTTCAGTTGTATGTAAAAAACGTACTCGTAAGACAATATTGAGATTAGTCAGATTACCGTAGATAAATTAAAAAGACATCAATTTGTCTTACGCACCTACAAGATGGCGTCGGTGGCATAGAGGTTAGGACGCTCGCCGACCATGCACATGGCCCGGGGTTCGATCGCCGACCGACGAACTCCTTTACCTCTTCAGCCAGAAATAATGCTAGTAAAGAGGAAAGGTTGGGCCTAAGGCTAGCAAACCAATCCTGTAAATAAACACTGCTACAGAGACTTCAAGCCACTAGCTTCAAGCCCTATGTTCCACTAGGAACGTGAAGGAAAAAACATATAAATATATAATTTAATATCTACAAAATGGCCTAAAATAGAGCTGCGAACAGACGCTTTCTGTCCCTTGCTTGACCACAGAGAATGACTTTTGGAAATCCGATTGTAAACATGACTAATTGTGCATCCTATGTAACTGGCTGCACAGCAGCAGTTACGTTGATGGGTACACGTAGAGCAGGGGAAGTTAGGTAGTTTATCCCAAACTTCCGAAAGCAAAAGAGGAGTGGTTCTAAAAGATCAGGGAGAAGACTGTGAACTTTTGCTACACTGAATGCGTTTTTTATTGCATTCCTTAGGCTCCATTTTGTAAAATTTTATAGTTTTTATTTCACTTCTCTAATCTGTCCTCATTATTCAACGGATAGTTTCGCTTCAGAAGTAAAGTCCGAACGTGACGGTAAGGTGACTTACGTTTCACTATTTGTCGACACGTCAACACACAGTAAAGCTGTGGCATTTATTAAATAACCTCTTACTAAAAGCATGTTGCACATAGTCATGACAAGGGAATTACTGAAATTCAAGTCATTAGAGCTTTTCTTACTAAGTTGTCTGTCTCTTGCTGTAGTGTATTTTCAAAATACTTGAAAAACATTTTTTCTTATTATTCTTATTTGATTTTCCATCTAATAATCCACTTAACACAGATTCAATAATCAATACCTTTAGGGAAGACCTGATGACGTAATAATCGTCTGTTAATCAGTGCGACAATAATGCTTATATATTTTTCGCATTCCACTAATGTGAAGACCTCAGATTTGGAAAATGACGTCAACGCAAACAAATTGTGTTTCTGTAAAAATTTAGTGTACATAGAAAGAAATTACAGCTACCCATTTTGGTTCTGTAACTCTGTCTTTTGCAGTTTACCTTTGATGTGTTCTAACTTATCAAGGAAGAATTCTATCTTTACCTCCGTTATTGAATAATCTATTTGTGCAATACTAATTCTTCACATCTCAGTGACTCTAGTTTATTTTGTGCCTCAGCGGCACAGTGGTTAGGACTCTCGCCGACCATGCACATGGTCTGAGGTTCGATCCCCTGCCGACGCACACCTGATATCTATGGTCGGCCAGCAAAATTTGGGCTACCGATATCCATGCTGAAAATTCCATACTTGTACCAAAAATACAGTGTGAAACCAAGCTGTAATCAAAAATAAAAAAATAGAAATAAATAAGAATGTGCCGTCTCTTCTGATATAGTCTATCTAGCATCTCCAGTGGTAATGAACAACAGCAATTAACATAATCATGACTGGTTGTCTATTTCATTAACTTAGTTGTTGCATGTGCATAATTTTTTGAACCAGAATGTAGATCCCACTAAGTCCTTTAATCTATTTTACTTTGAATAGCTCTAGCTAGACTGGTTGGTAAGAATGTCAAACAAACTGGTATATGATAAGGTCATTCGGGCAATTTCGTTTGTCTTTAATTACTACCTAGAGCTAGTTATTTTAACACTGACACTCAACGTCAGTAATTTGATTAGATTATGTTGGAATATAGGAATATAGGCGTACTGCCGACGATTCCCAAACTAGGATGAAACAGCAGCTGTCCAGTACTCCCTGGTTTTCAATGGTTCTCTAATTGATATCAATCCGTGATCAACTCATAAAAACATAACTAACCCTTACAAACTAAACTATAGAGAATATTCTATGTTGAAAACCTGCAGAATATAGTTCAGAAGTAAGGAAACTATCCTAGCTGTCTTGTATCATCAGTTATTATAATCATTTTTCATGCAATTGTAGTTTAGTCACATCACAGTAAAGTTGGACTTCAAATTCATACACTACTGTTCAACACCTAAGGGTTTGTTTTAAGAATATTTTCCTTATAAGTCAAAACAGATGAATACAATATTATTAATATACACAAAATATTGGAAATAATCTATGCAAAGTTGCAAATGATCAAATCAGGCATTATTTCAATAACAGCTACACAGTTTACTGTTACTTTCAATAGTTTTACACTCCATTATACATATTTTCCCAAAAATACTTAAATAACATATATATCACTTCATATTAATTAGCAAAGCTCTAGATATAATTTATAAAATTTGACTCAATCAGCCAACTTATGGTAGAAAACAAAAGTCCACATAAATTATTCCTTAACCTGTCAGAATAGAACAAGAGCTAATGATACTTTGACTTGTTAGTGTTAGCAATCAAAACCATTAAATACAATAATAATAATAACATTAATGACAACCATGTTGCATTATGTATTAAAGATATTACTGAGAAAAAGACAGAATATAAAATGACTTTTAGAGTGTCATTTTATTATGATAACATGTAAAAAGTACATTAAAAAACAGGCTAGGGAGAGAAAGAAATCTGCTTCTCAAGAAGCACATACAATCATGTCACTGTGGCATGGTTAAATTCAGATTGGTATGGATTGCGTTATTTCTTTACTCAATGTACCGGCTGAAAAACAAACCATGATAAGAATATCGTTGAGACAAACCAGGCCAGAATTACAGCATTAGACAACATTATTATATTACTCAGCTTCTCATCAGTTAAACTCTCCTAACAGTCGAGTTTGATCGCGCATCGATATCAGTTAGAGAACCATTGAAAACCAGAGAGTACTGGACAACTGTTTCATTATAGTTTGGGAGTCATCGGCAGTACGCACCCAGTGGGGTTCGAACCCAGGACCTTCGGTTACAACTTACCCATGCAATAGTGAGATATTAGGGTTCCTAAAGTCGGTTCACTGAATTGAAATCAGTAAAGAATAATACAGTTGACTCGGTTAAAATTAAATTACAGTTACTAATAGAGTAAAGGAATGACCTTCTGTATACAAGACTCCTGAAGAAAATGTTTAACTGTAGCCAACTCGTACGAAGCTCAGTAGTCCCAACATGTACTGTGGTTGTATATAGATTGGAAGTATTAAAGAAGTATTTTCATCCGACATTTCTAAAGGTAAGCAAAAATTAGGACTTTTCAATAATCGTGTATCTCGTAGATATATCTTTCTAACGTCTTTTAAACCCGTGCTAAGTATCGTTTTTCTTGTCTCCATCTTGAATGTACATAATTTAACAATAATTTTAACTAAAGATAATCTGGGTTTTGAATTCTCCAGTGTGAAATATAATATCTCCTACCATGTGAACATTTAAATCAATATCCAACTGACAAAAAGCTGCAAAATAAGACTATATTGCTTTGTATTATAAATTTGGTCTGTTTCGCTTGATCAAAATTTATCATGGGAAACCAATACCCATAGTTTTCGTAAAGATTAAGAATTATGTTATGATATATGAAGAGGAAAGAAATGAACCACGAAGTGTCTCTGAAATAATTTTTACACATTATAAACCCATTTGAAAAGTACTGCGAACTAATAATTTTAAATATCTCTCAGTTTCATTTATAACTACCAATGTAAATAAAACACATCAGGATCCACTTGATTCCGTCTTGTTTCAGTAACTTGACTGATAAAGCCTCGGAGTTTTGGATGACAAGTACCGGGTTCAGTTTCAATAGACTTGGGCTACCGAAAACTTCCATCAGCATATTGCATATAGTTTCTCTTATTCAATTTGTTTAAATTAAATAAAGTATGACCTCCAATAGTGTTGTTTACTCTGGCTAGTATTTAAAACATTTACAACCTTCTGGTTAGCAAGTTTCTATTAAACATGAGAATAAGTATTATACTCGATGGTAGCTCATCTCAGCATATGAGATAACTGTTCCTATGTGGTGACCTTGGTTCACAAAATGTACTCCTAAACTTTTGGTAATTGGCATTCAACAAAATGTCGTGTATGTCTCGAAGGAGAAAAAGAATAGATGTCATCATAATGGATTGTTTTGCGCTTCCGGTCAGATAGCATTGTGTCACACTATCTACTGTCAGTTAATCTTTTATTTGAAGATCCTGAATGAAGAGAAAATATTATGCAATTAACTCCTCTGAAAATTCTGTACATTATATAAATATTGTTTCAGAATAATGCTGTTACCATTATAGTGTGAACATAATCTCAACTGCACAGATCAAAGAAAATCCAAATGATGAGCTCAAATAGAATAAATCACATCCTGTATTACTATTCTATTCACTACTGTACAAACAGTGTCAAAATATAGATATTTCTCACTATCGGGATAACTACAGTTTAGTGTCATCAAAAATTAATTATTCAACCTGTTACTGTATAATCTTCCACTTAAACTGTGTAAAATTTATGCTTTCTAGGTATTAAGGTTTGTATACCACTTAGTAAAGATTTATTCATGATTCGTCCATGTAGATACAGCATACATTTATTCTTAGTCATGTTTAATTTGTTGGATTGTATATTTCTTTGTATATAAATAACGCTTTGAATACTTTTTATACTGCATTTGGTTCTCACTGGTCTTCTTACCCATATCATTCCAAGACAATGACCACTTTGAGATAAGTTGGTTCAATACACTTCTTTAACTTTTCATTTTCAAACAGAATGAAACCTCATTAATTATTTCTGGCGCCTTTTATTTCCTTTCATTTGGATATGATTTCTTATCCTCAGAGTGAAAATGTTGCTGTTGTAATTGACTATTTCTATTACTATACTATGTAAATGTTCTTTTTTTTTAATTTGTTTATAGTTATTGATAATACACAAAACAAAGAATTCTACCGATTACGAATTCTGATTTCTTTTCTCTCTATTTCGTGTCATGTGGTTTACTAATATTCGGTCATTGCCTATTAGAAGTATAAATAAACATCACAGCTGACTCATTGTGAAATGATACACAACATTCAGAAAAGAATATTTTCTTTATTTTAATGTCTTTCACTAACCCTATGAAGTCAAAAGCGATTAGAATTAAACCTGTGTCGTACGTACCATATTCTTTTTTCATGATTCTGAAAGGCTTACAAATCTTTGCCATCAGATATTGTAAAGAGCTTATCATTATCTGTTTTTGTTTAAATGAAGATGTACTTTATTAACTTCAAACTATTCACAGTCTTGGAACAGTTCACCCGCGTCATCTAGTTATTTGATGTTGGTGTAAGAAATAATTTCTTTTTCACATTCATATTTATTTATGGTAAAAGTATTTCTCTTCATTGATTGGGTTGTTCTGGTTGATGGTTTATGGAACATTTGGTTCACTGATATAGTCATTTTTTATCTTCACAGTTGTAAAACTATTAAGTCTTTACTCCGGTAAATCTATTTCAAATGCCTTTCTTGATATAATAGTATCGATAACTAGGCTGTGTGTATATGTAACAATCATTGAAGACGCTATATTTAAAGTATCTGAGATGTGTGTCCCAGCTTGGTTCAAAACAATGCATGGTTAATGGGGTTTTCTACAGCAAATTTTTGAAAGCGAACATTATGACCAAGAGAAAAAGCCTGGTGAGAATTAAAGTTTAAGCTGCAATTGAGTTGCTTGAAAATTTTTTCATGCTTCTTTGGAAATAATAACTAAGTTTCAGTTCATTTATGGCTTTCTGTGACCTTTGAGTAATAATTATTACGAGGCTTACTAAAAAAAAGTAAAAATGCGTTACGATAATTCGTTTTGTTCTTCAACAGATAATTCACATAATGCATGTTCTTGTGATATTATTATTACTGTTTCCTTTAATTCCTAGAGAAACATAGGGCTTCAGCCTCACATCTCCATCACCTTCTCTTCTCCACCAACGATTTCACCTAGCTCCACGTCTGACCACACGCTCTCATCATCTCCTCCTCACATCACCTCCCCCTTCATGTCACCCTCTCACCGACGACCAACTAACTCACCGATTCCCATTCGACTTCCACCCGAGAGAGATGGCCTGGAGTGTGATGTCATTCACTTGATCGTTTGTTTTCACAGAATATAGTCAATCCAATCCACCTCCATTTCTTCCTGAATATTTGTTACATGATCGGTTCCTACTGGGTTGGTTCTCTCATTTCCAGAGATCCATCCCTGTTGTTGATCTTTCCTGGCCGGCCACCTGATCTTGAGCGGAGTATTGAGCAGAGATTTTCAGTTGTTGATGAAGGTGTGTGCAAATCTCTGATCGTATAGTAAGCAGCACTGACTTCACATTGGAGTGAAAATCCGGATCTTTTTTCATTTTCATGCTGAGTAGTGCGGTTGATCTCCACACAGACTTGAAAGAAATGAAGGCTTGACTTGCTTTCTTGATCCTCCCTGCTTTTTCGTCCTCATCACTTCCGTCCTCCTGTAGTTGAAACAATGCTTCCCACTTAGGTAGGCAGGTAGATTGGTAGGTAGGTAGGTAGGTAAAAGAGGTTGCTTCTTTCAGATTTCTCCCATCCATGCTGATTATTGTCTGCTGTTGTTACTGTTGCTGTTGGCCAGGTATCTTCATTATCTCTGTCTTCTATATGGTCACATGAAGTCCTATCTTTAATGCTTGTGAAATGTGATATGTTTTACTCAGTTTCTCATAAATGAAGCATATTGTGTTTGTTTTGTTTTCACTGACTTCAAGATGAATTTCGTTCCGAACGGTTTATTAGTTAAACGGCTTCTGAAAGCAAGAGGGCACTCAATAGCTGTCTCATCACAGTTTGTGACTGTTTAACAGAAAAATTTTTTAAACGGTATCTAATGTCTCATACCTATCGACACAATACTGTAAAAATTTTAATCTTCCTGTTTACTTGTATTTTTCTGATTGCTTAGTATTTTTTTTTAAAGAGGAGAGTAATCATTGGCGAACCATCATAGTAAAGATAATAATAATACCTTTATTCTGGAAACTGCATTCATACATACTATATAATTCTCAATATATTATTTTGCAAAGTATTTACTGTCTGTAGACAATGTTCAGGTAAATTAATGATCAGTTATATATATATATATATATTATGATTTTGAAGCAGTACTATTCTACTCACAGCCCGCTCTAAGAACCTACAGTATTTTTCCTCCATATCTTTCAAAAACTCCATAGTACTAGGTTGAAACCTTTTTAAAAATAGATGTAAGAACCTACTGAGATTGAGGAATGTAATGAGATTATGAAGACAACATAAAATACAGTAAATAAGCCGTATTTTTATGAATGGAAAATATGGTAATCCTTGAGTGATTTAACCAGGTGACCATAGTCAGCAAAAGGGAATTTTAATTGCAGCCGATATAACACACTAAATAAACATTTGAAAACTGAATTTATTGACACATTATAGTAGATGAATAATCGTGTAAAAATCATTTGTCTCCGAAAACCACAAACTAGTGTACAACCTTTAGTGAAAAATGCAAACTTGCCGACAAAAGTATAAAAGCCCAGGAAGCTGTTAGCCTGTCAAATACGTGGATCAAAGTGCTCTCTTAAAAATAAGTTGTTTTATCTCCATGAATTTCAGTAATGAAGAAGAAGAGACTATCATTACCTGTAACTTATTGTCATTGCTTTCGCAATGATATTAACCAAATTTTCAAGTCGACAAGAATATAAACCATGAAGAATTAATTCAAGTTGTGTTTGTAGTTAGTCATAATTTCATTTCGTTTCACTGTAACGGTTAGTTGACTTTTTATTATTTCAACTTTCATGTATTAGTGTACTGCACATCGAAGTATTACGCGAAATGAAAGTATGAAGGTATGCGAAGTTTGTGAATAAACCACTATTGATAAAAGATAATACAGAAGAGATGATAATACCATGGTAAGCCGAAATACAGTATGAGTTTTCTTTATAAATGCGTCGGTGGCACAGCAGTTAAGACGCTTGCCGACCATGCGCATGGTTAGGGGTTCGATCCCCGGCCACAGACACACTCCTTTACCTCGCTAAACCACTAACAAGACTGGTAAAGAGGAAAGGCTGGACATGAGGCTAGCAACCTCATCCTGTAAAATTAAACACTGCTACGGAAACTTCAAGCCATTGGCTTGAGGCCCTATGTTCCACTGAGAACGTGAAGGAAATTTTTTTTGTCTTTATAAATGGAGCTGAGATTTTATTGGTAATATTAATCAGACCTCATTTAAATGGAACTACCTGGGATATGTCTGTAAAGACGCATACGAGTGTTAGTCGACGTGACTAGTTGCATGAGGCTAAGTATACATGCAGTGAAACTCTCTGGACAGAAATCTGTAAAAGTTATCATATTCGATTATTTAAGAAAGAGCATAGATTGGCTAAAAGCTGTATTCTTAACTATCTAGTTTGCTTTAATAGTAAATTTCAACAAAATCTACGTTTGGGTTTGTTTGTTAACTAAGTGTAATTTTATAGATCATGGCGACAGTCACAACTGTCATAATTTGGATGATAAAGTAGGAATATGAATTTAGCCAATCTTGTATTTAAAAAAGGGAAGTATGTAACTTCTTAATAAGTTTTTTTTAATAGTCAACTAATATTCATCTGTAGTGAATGAATTCTTGGGGATAGAAAGATATTTTTATCTGAGATATGTAGTTTCAATTAAAATGTCGTTTTAGAAGAAATAACCTTTCAAGATAAAAATGTTTTTGTCCATAATTATACTTCTTCATTCAGGCAGTAAGACCTTAAAAGCATGTTATAGTTACAACAATGTGCACATAACTAAATGACAAATAAATCTACGTTGGTTGATTTACAATGTACCATAAGAATTGTTTTCCTGAAGAATCAGGAATAACACAAGCACACATTTTTAGACCAGCTTCAACTGTCGTGCAGACTTCTCCATAAAGTTGTAGTGATCAGAATGTCTTCAGTGAAACTGAAGCATTTGACTGTTGAAACTTCAGTTCGTAGAATAACACTGAATTTGTGCCATAGGAATTATCTAATATTTCAAGTGTGTAAATAATAGTAATTTACACAACGACGAGGAAAAAATATATATGAATGAATCTTATTTGAGGTAAATAATAGCACTTTCCTTTCGAAATTGCAAAGAACAGTGAAAAGTACTTTACGTAACTATTAGGAATTTCATTTATGTCCTTACGTAGAGCTGCTTTTCAGTTGCATATAACAGGGTCTTTTATTACTATTATCTTTTACAACCGCGTCGGTGGCATATCGGTTAGGACGCTCGCCGACCATGCACATAGTCCGGCGTTCAATCCGCGGCCACAGACACACTTCTTTACCTTGCTAAACCAGAAATAATGCTGTTAAAGAGGAAAGGTTGGACACGAGACTGGCGACCCTATCCTGTAAAATAAACACTGCTACAGAAACTTCAAGCCACTAGCTTGAAGCCCTATGTTCCACTGGGAACGTGAAGGAAAAAGAATATCTATTACAACCAACAATTAAGCTAAGCTGTGTGTAATGTCACTGCAGTCTTTTTAAATGAGTTGTTATCCGTTCATTCCAACTGCTTTATCCCTAATATGAATCCATTGGGGTCTTCTTAACTATCGAACAAGTATCTGTCAAGCGGACAATTTCAACCCAACTGTAAAAAATTAGGTAAGACTTCATTTTCATTTCTATTCTTTGCTTACTAGAGAAATAAATTTACCTGTCATCAGCTTATTTCACCAATTAATCAAGCTTATCTCACCTTCAAACACTCGGACTGCAGTGGAAATATTTGTCTGAATTTATTTCACTTAACTGCATATATATTTGTATGGGAAGAAAAAGAAGTAGCAGTAGGAAGAAGCAAGTGGATAAATGGTGACACGCTTACTTTCAACATTAATGTTCACAGTTGGACATAAATAACCCCTACATTAATCTTCTCATGAACTTAATTTTGTTACTTTAAAATATCTGATCAGATAAGTGAATTATTTTTTGCATCATTTTTGTTATTTTTCTTCTCATATTTGTGGTTGAATTTTTGTTGGGGGTAATGGCGGTGTTGTTCAACTGTTTCTGTCTTCATCCTCCTTGCGTGTGTATGCATGTGTGTGTGTGTGTATTAATTCATACTTTCCCATACTCAGCATCTCCATCACCCCCTTCATTATATTCACCTCAAAATATCAAGCAGATTTATCGCTTTTATTATTATTTATATTTCCTTAGAAATACATTCTCACAATAAAAAATATAATAATAAAATAAAATTAGTTCCTTCTCAGCATTGGTATACATGTACACATACGTTTCAATCTCAATTAATATACATATAAATCTTGTTTATGTGAGTCTTCAAGAGGTATTATCTTCTCAACTTATCATAAATGAATTATCATTTGGCTTTATTGCTAAAATATTTTGTTTTCATATTAAAGTTACGCAATGACATCTTAGAATTATAATGTAAATCGAACAAAATGTCTTAGTATGGCATCAGTCAGTTATTTCCTAATAATTATAGCACATATAGGTCATGATGTATGCGGAGAATCAAAGTTCAGTTCAGATTTTATCGCTCTCAGAATCACTAATATTCAACGTTTAGTTCTGAGAATATCTTACAATATATAGTGTTAATTTGATATAATATCAATAAGGCTGTATTGTAGACAATATGTGAACACATTGTATAGAAATTTTCAGAGTATTTATTTCCAAAATACTCCCTCTTCATATAGGATTTACATGTGAAGTCAGTGCTGCTTACTATATGGATCAAAGACTTGCACTGTGTGTCATGAAGGCCACTTCGAACAAACTACACACCTTCATCAACAACTGAAAATCTCTGCTCAATACTCCGCTCAAGATCAGGTGGCCGGCCAGGAAAGATCAACAACAGGGATGGATCTCTGGAAATGAGAGAACCAACCCAGTAGGAACCGATCATGTAACAAATATTCAGGAAGAAATGGAGGTGGATTGGATTGACTATATTCTGTGAAAACAAACGATCAAGTGAATGACATCACACTCCAGGCCATCTCTCGGGTGGAAGTCGAATGGGAATCGGTGAGTTAGTTGGTCGTCGGTGAGAGGGTGACATGAAGGGGGAGGTGATGTGAGGAGGAGATGATGAGAGCGTGTGGTCAGACGTGGAGCTAGGTGAAATCGTTGGTGGAGATGTGAGGCTGAAGCCCTATGTTTCTCTAGGAATTAAAGGAAACAGTAATAATAATCTGAAGTATATCATGTGAGATGTAATGTTGTTGCACAGAAAGAAAAAACCAATTCCGTAAGTTTCTTCTTCGTTTCCTGCACGGCGTTTAGCTAGAAGATAATTAAATATGCACACCAGTCCGTGTAGTGATCATTTGATATAGTTGCAAGATTTAAATAATAAGAAGTACAGAAGAGTTTAAGCATTTTGATGAATGGAAATTCTGGTAGCCCAATGATTTAAGCAGGCCACCAACAATGATAACACAATATAACAATTGTAAAATGACAGTAATATATATCTAACAGCTTGATCAACAGCTTAAATATTGCTTCCTAAATTATCGTGAAAATAGCCACCAAGGATAAATGTTTATTGCCTATTAGTGACAGCTATACTTAAGTGTTTAGCAGAAATGAAATAGCAAATTTTGCGAGCTATGTTAACAACTTTATTGAAAGAAAAAAAACACGTTAAAATATCGAATAGCGAATTATTATTATCATTCTCTTGGGTTCCGAGTGGAACATAAAACTCCAACAACACATTTCCATTTCATCCTCTTTAGCTACCTCCATGATTTTCTTTATATCATCCTCAAAACGCCTAACTCTCCGTTTCCCATTTAGATTTCACTGGAAGTCCTGATGCGTGATGCCACTCGACGGTCAGTGTAAGTGTAGAACTTCGGCACTATGGTAGAATGTAATTATATCCTAGATAAGTTTATTTTTAAATATTGCACAGTGATGCAGTATTAACAACTGGATGACGTTTCGAGCATAAATTATTGCTCATAATCATATCAATTTTAGTCACACGGTTCCACAATTTGTCGTATATATATATATATATATATATATATATATATATATTCCGTCTCTCCAAATTTCGTTTGTTGTTTGTTACCACTTTCCATATCTCCGGTATAGGTGTTGCGTCATTCCATCTCCTATGTGTGTTGTTGGATCGATAAACAAAGCTTCAGTGATTAACCTCTCTCTCTCCACCTAACTATGTTACTTCTTAATACTTTGACCCTGTCTCCCCTATTTTGTGATTGCATGCAAGTGAATGCAGTGCAGTGTCTGAGCTTTTTTCTGGATTATTTAACTTAGCAGGGTCAATTACTCTAGGTCTAGTTAAATTTTTATGTTCCAATAATCTGGTTGACTCCAATCTACTAGTCTGACCTACGTAACTGACCTCACAGTCATTTCATGGTATTTGGTAAATTATTTTATTTTCCCTAATTGGATTTATTCAGTTCTTAAGCCGACAAAGATTATCTCTGAGAGAGAGATGGTTGGTTTAAATACTACCCTAAATCTAGCCTCATGAGAATGCTACGTAAGGTCTCTGACGTTCCTTCTTTATACAGCAGTACTACAGAGGCTTCGAATTCTATATTATTTTTGTTATTTTTATCATTTTAATTACTAATCTTATTTCCTCTGTGGTTCTTTGTACATTTCTGAATAAATTCTAATGGGTAGTGGGTCATTCAACAGTCTTCTCTCTATTTTTAAGAAGTTATATCCGATGAGGTAATTGAATCATAGGTGTGAATGCATAAACTAATAATAATAGTAGTATGAAGTGCGTCGGTGGTGTAGCGGTTAGGACGCTCGCCGACCATCCATATGGTCCGGGGTTCGGCCCGCGGCCGGCGCACTCCTTTACCTCACTGAGCCAGAAATAATGCTGGTAAAGAGGAAAGGTTGGGCATGAGGCTAGCGACCCCATCCTGTAAAAATTAAACACTGCTACAAAAACTTCAAGCCACTAGCTTGGAGCCCTATGTTCCACTGGGAACGTGAAGGAAAAATTATTATTATTAATATAATAGTATGAAATGCAATTAAAACTAAAATGTTTGTGATTATAATCATAGTTAAATGTCAAGTGGCAAAACATTTCATACTATTATTATTATTTTATGCATTCTACATATTTATTGGGCAGTAGGCTCTTGATTGGTTCACTGTTGCTTCTCCTTTCTGGCCATCTGATCTTCAGTATTGAGCCAGAGAAGACAGCTGTCCATAAATATCTTCAGCAATTTGTTGGAAATTCTTTTGGTGATAAGCGTGCCAAGTCTCTAAACCATATAGAAGAACTGACTGACTTGACATCAGCGTTGATGTTATTCCTTATGCTGAGTGCAGAATATTTTCAGATCGATTTCAGATTATTGAAGGTCTGTCTTTCCTGCCGTTGACATCATCCATGCAGCCTGTAGCTGAAACGACGCTGCATAGTGAATGTAATCGGAAAATGGAGTTTGAAAGTAAGAATATCTTGTGTGAAAAAAGAGAGATTTAGTCGTTTTTCCAATAACAGAGAAATAAAGAAAACAAAAAGACGAAAATTGCTATAGAAGAGATCAAGAACTCGATAACAGCTGTTAAACGAAGGTTACCATGGTGTTACGACTGAGTAAAACATATTCGCAAAATAAAGTTTGAGATTCCCCCCCTCCCCATAAATAACATTAAGGTGTTAACACAGTCCTTTTGAGGAAACTAATCTTATATTACACATTCGACTGAAGAAACCGTCTATTGTTTCGAAGTAATCTGAAAGTACTGTATACTTAAGTTGCCGAATGATCCGTATTAAGGTAAATATTCACTTAGACGTTTAAGTATTGTCCTATTTCTCTACACGCACAATAACATTGATGCTGATTACATCAGGGTTTTGTTTTAACGTTTTGACAAGGAAAAGCATCCATGGAAGAAGAGAAATTCAAAGG
Source organism: Trichobilharzia regenti (assembly GCA_944472135.2). Classification (NCBI taxonomy): domain Eukaryota; kingdom Metazoa; phylum Platyhelminthes; class Trematoda; order Strigeidida; family Schistosomatidae; genus Trichobilharzia; species Trichobilharzia regenti. The sequence goes on from OX235264.1 coordinate 78,120,632, forward strand.
TGAAGTGAAGAATAGTCAATAAAGTGACTTGGCTATTCGATTGTTAACAGTTCCCATAATAAAAACTTTCTTCGACTAGTAAGTAAAAGATTTTATGTAATCTCGCAGAAATTGTACTCACCAATGAACGCTGTAAATACAACTGCATATGTATTTACTCAAATCATTAGTTTTTCATAATTTTGGCCCTTGTTATTTCCCCCTTATACTCTCTTATTTGTACTCTATAGTGAACAACCTTCTTAAACATACTTAGCTACCTAAAATTATTATCATCCGCTTACTTTTTTATTCTTTATTCTATCCTTCTTTTGTGTAACTACTGGGTCCGACTATATTATCACTATGAGCATTACTAAATTGTCCTGTCATTAACCATCATGTAATATTAGTTTTGTGGTTGTTTTTATTCAGCACTATTTAACTGACAATCTTGTTTGTGAACGCCATTATCACCATCTTAAAATTTTGTATTATACAGGATTACTCACATTACCACAACAAACACGCATTAGTGCTGACAATAAAAATAAAAACCTTGAAATGTTTATTTTATGATTGTTTAGTGTAGTTCAATCAAATTAACTGATCATCTTGGCTATAAACATTCTTAATGTCATTTCATAACTTCTTGTATGATTATAGCTGTTATTGTTCACCACGCATACACATATCATAGCTTCCACTACCAAATACTGAAATATTTTTTTCATTATTGGTGTTTATCTTCCTTTTTACTCGGTATTTTTTATTTGCATTTTTTTGTGTTGTTTTTTTATACATTTTTTTTGTAATACTCCTTTTAAATGTCCGATGAAATTAGATGCAATATTGTAGATATGTGCTGAAAATTCCACACTGTACCACAAGTACTGTTTCTGGGATAAAAGCAAAATTATTATTATTATTCATGATGAAACTGACACAAAAGTACGCATACGCCTTTAAACTGAGCATTCATATTTCTGTACAACTTATCCGTCCGTTAACGCACCCATTAATGACAGATTCATTTTGCCATCCTGATCAGCATTCAGATAACGCTTTGACAAAATACAAAAATAGCAGCATTCAAAACAAGTAGTAACAAAAGAAAAAGAAAGGCCACGTGATTATATACCACTTAGTTTGTAAGGATGCAACTACACTACAGAAATCATTTTCATCTTTAACGAAGGCTTGGGATTTCTCGTCACTGTTTAAAGAAAAATAACGGAACAGGTGATTAAAATTCTTTTTTTTTTACTTCTTTTTAACTTTGTACTACAAATAGAAAAATGTGTACAGATATATTTCTTTTTTTAAATTCGTAGGTTATCAATTCAGGAAAAAATCTTTCAATGGGGGTAATTTCAGTAAAAATTCACTTACATTATGATATTTGAAATGAATCACATGACTGGAACATAGTTTCCTCTCTGTGTTTTTTCTTTTTTCATTATAACAATACTATGCGCATGTAACATTAAATTTTAATGTTAGACGAAATTGTTGTTTTCACTGAGGTTGCATGATAAAGGAATGACATTTCAAAAATCTAAATTGGATCAATAAAAAATGAACTAACCCTTTGTTTTGCTTAAAAAGGTTATGATACCTGAATATAAATTTACTAGTACTTCTATCTGCTTACTTAAAAGCTTTGAAGTTGAGTATTTATTGTCGCTTTAGTGGAATAGTTAGCTACGTTAGGGTTTATAGTACTACAAAGGAGTATGTGTTTTGCTTCTATAGGCTTCTAAAGTATTTAATGAGTTGAGTTTATCGATAAACAAGAATACAGAAGTAAATGCTATAAAAATGATTAGCTGGGAATAAAATTTCAGTTAGTTGGGAAATTGTGGAACTGTAACTCAGTGATCTAGACTCTCGATTTGAAAACAACGGTTCACATTTCAATCCCTATACCACCTACCAGATAGTAGTATTACTGCTAGCCTTAACACCCGACGTTTGAGCATTATTTCATTTTTAGTTAGCATTGTTGTATCATCCTACGACACCGACAATAAGGAATGTAAATCATCAACAATAATTCCATACAAAGAAGGAACCTCGGAAGCCTTACTCAGAATTCTTAACAAGGCAGGAATAAAAGTGGCATTCAAACCCACAAACTCAATTAGAAACAAGCTTTGTCGGTTAAAGGATCCTGTAGAACCATTAAAACAAAACAATTTAGTTTATTGTTGTATCAGTTTATTACCTGTCTATCACGGCTGTGCAGAGATACTTTACTTCCAATAAATCGCAGAAAATTTAGCCTCATATACCCTGGATACTTTTGTTGCTAGACGTCAAGAATTAAACATGAAAGGATATTCTTTTATTGATGCGACAGTAATTCAAGGTATATTGATCACCGACAACTAGAACTTAGCGTCCCTCAAACCACAGATTCGAGATACTACTGCATTATGCCTATCGTTAGTACTCTACTTTACAAGTGTTGTGAACTGTGGCTAAATGAATGAAACTTGTTTTTAAGTAACTATAAACGAGTTTTGAAAAATCGAATGAAATCAAAAATCAAAACAGCTTCAAACTTCATATCCGATAATTCACATCTTCAAGTTTTGGTTTGCGGGGATTTGATTGGTTTCAGGATTTCATCATGAACTGACATAGGTTAGAGGAGCATTGGAAAACCTGGGAGTACTGTACAGCTGTTTCAGTCTAGTTTGTGACTATTCATCACTACCCACCCACCACAAGAAGTTAGAATCCAGGACCTTCTGGTTGCAAGGCGAGCTCGTAGACCATTTAGCTACTAGAACCCGATCCAATGGTCCATAAATTCCGATTTCTGTCAATTCATGATATGACGCAACCACTAGCGAATGTCATCGGTGAGTATTTGTCCTCGCGCTCAACCTGCTGTACCCTACTGGTCACGAATTCCCGCTAGAACCCAGATAGCTACCTGTCTACCAATCAGACTGATATTCAAGTGTTGGTTTGCAGGGATTTCATTAGTTTCAGGATTTCATCATGAACTGACATTGGTTGAAGGACCATTAGAAATTCGTATATTCCCCAGGTTATTTCAACTCATTTGAAAATGCAATTTCATAACATTTTATTCAGAAACCCTCAATTTCGCGTTTTACCACTCTGAAGATATTTTAAACAGTCATTAATTTAGATACCCATCAGTATGACAACTGTTAAATACTGAACAATGACAATAAATGAATAAATGCGTTATTCCGGAGTTAATAATAATAATAATAATTTTTCCTTCACGTTCCCAGTGGAACATAGGGCTCCAAGCTAGTGGCTTGAAGTTTCTGTAGCAGTGTTTAGTTTTTACAGGATGGGGTTGCTAGCCTCATGCCCAACCTTTCCTATTTACCAGCATTATTTCTGGCTCAGTGAGGTAAAGGAGTGCGCCGGCCGGGGTCGAACCCCGGACCATATGCATGGTCGGCGAGCGTCCTAACCGCTATACCACCGACGCACATTCCGGAGTTATGAAGATGTTAATTAATTAACTGTATCTGTAAAATTTCACTTTTTATTTTGATTAACTTTAAGGTGAAATCTGGTTATTTATAGAATTTTGTTTCGCCACAATCATGCAGAATTTTTCGAAACTGAGAATTAGAATTTTCCCCTTTCAAGTTTATCTGACTTTTCAAACTTGTCATTTTCCAACTATTAATCGAGATAAATATCAAGATATAACTGGAGAGTGATGGTGTAATGATGTTCCCCTGTTTTCAATGTGTGTGTGTGTGTGTGTAGATATATATTTATATACACTGGAATAGAATTCTCTTAATTTTTTGAAGATATAAACTTGATAAATTTGATTTGCTTAAACAGAAATACAAAAAATAGAGGAAAAATTCAAGGTCATGGCGTTGACAAAGGTCACTTTCACCTACTTGCATGTGTCATCAACAGGTCAATGATAAAATATGTTTGTCACGCTAATAAAGAGGTAGTGAATCCATGGAAGTAGAATAAACTCAAGTGTTTAACCTTGTCAGAAGAAAAAAGTGAAATTATTTTTCTCTATTTTTATCTTACAAAACATGCTAACTGGTATAAAGGAGACTTAAGTGAATAGAGATGTAAGAGAAAAGAGAAACAGAAACACTTGTGTACATGAAACATTAACTATTAATGATGATAACAATAAACTAAGAAATAGGACTTATTTATACCACTGAAAAGATTCGCTACCATCATATATATATATATTGAAAGTTCATACAATTGGATTTGTTGTGAAGACGATGAAATCATCAAGCTGTTGATGGGAAAGATGAAAGATGTAACAGTTGATGTGAAATTTCGTTTTTTAGAAGAAACTTTCCAATAGCCAAATTGTCTGATATCATACTACTTCTTAACATACTTCTAAATGGACTGATTTTTTCTTAGTCTATTTCCTATAGAATCATATTTTTTCGTTGATGAATTCCTGGAGTATCCCAACGAGGTTGTGTTAACCGCCGTTCACTGATTTCCTTTTCATAAATGATTAAATTCGTCATGAACCATCTAAATTCTTATGAGAAGTCAGGATTAACAAGATTTGTTAGAATAGGATTTGACGTTTTGATGTGGTTTTGTTCTCTGAGCTGGATGGTTAGTTTGCGAAGCTTTCATCGCCCTACTGGGTGACATCTTCAGTGCATACTTCAATTTGAAGTGAGCTTTTAGGTTTCTCCACGAGTTTATTAATCATTCCTCCTGGTGACCTTGGACGTGATAGAAACCTAAAAGCTCACTTCAAATTGAAGTATGCGCTGAAGATGTCACCCAGTAAGGCGATGAAAGCTTCGCAAACTAACCATCCAGCTCAGAGAACAAAACCACATCAAAATTATCCACTTGAGCTGCAAATCTTCTCTAGGATTTGACATTGCAATATGTTAGATTCATGATGGATTAATATTAACCCATTCACAATAAAAAGTAATATCCTTTAGTCTAATCCAATAGGGTCGTAGGTGTACATTATTAAAGGTTTTCATTTAAGACAAATAAATTTTACAATACTGTCAACTGAAGAAAAGCTTACTTGTAATCAAAGACTATTTCATCGATGATTCTGGTGAAAATCATAATTACCGGTACATTACCATCAAAATTTTTCTCAGTAGTTATCTCAAAATGTACGTATTTGCGTTGATTATACAGTTCTTCCTAAATACTCTCAACTGACCAGATTTAGTTGTCACTCGAAGTCAAACCTGGAATGTACAAACTTCTTTACAGTGTATCACTACACTATTGTTGATTCATTCTGGAAATGAGATGTTCTAGTCATTAGTTCATACGCCACAGTGCTAATTACTAGATAAGTGACAGAAGACAGTTATTGCGGTTTGATTGGTGAGGACACCATACACGAATCAAGATGAAAGTTCATCCAGACTACAGTTTCTGAAGACATTGAATTATACATTTTGTGTTTCATTCACTTTTACAGGATCAATAATCCCGGTCATAATTCCTCAATATTATCGCATGTTGGCATCTGAAACGGTGAACCGTATAATCATCAAATAGTTATTTGTTATTACGAGTTGATCACGGATTGATATCAGTTAGAGAACCATTGAAAAACAGGGAGTACTGAACAGCTGCTGTTTCACCCCAGTTTGGGAATCATCGGCAGTACGCACCCAGTGGGATTCGAACCCAGGACCTTCCGGTTACAAGACCAGCGAGGTCGTATTCCATTCAGCCACTGGGACCCGATTCAATGGCTCATGAATTCTAACTTCTACCAATTCGTGATTTAGCGCTACCCCAACCATTGTCGTTGGTGGGACATCCATCCACACACGTGACATCTAATTGGACGTCACTGGTCACTGGTCGAATCCCAGTGGGTGTGTACTGCCGATGATTCCCAAACTAGGATGAAACAGCAGCTGTCCAGTACTCTCTGGTTTTCGATGGTTCTCTAACTGATATCAATCCGTGATCAACTCATAAAAACATAACTAACACTTACAAACCAAACTATAGTAAGTTATTTGTTAACTTACTACGTTATTTTAAAGTAAATCTCTCCCTGTTTTAGTCGACTTCAGTATTCACTTAACAATTGCTAATTAAGAGAAAAGCATTTCTCAAAATAAATTTTGTTCAAGTTTCAATATTTACATTGAAATGAAACGTTTTAATTGCCTTACGATATTATTCATGAAATTATCTGTAATATGCTGTATAACACATCAGAAGCATTAAATCATTAAAAGTGTTTTTTTTTTAGTATGAAATTAAGTGAAGGTTTTATGTTCCTTTTTCATAAGTAAGATATCACCTATTATTTTCCACTTATGAATAATAATTGAAATGTTTCCTCTGGGATTTTCAAAAAAAGAACAACAACATTTTTCACGTTGTATTTTCAGCTGTTTATAAATTTCACTTTGGGAGATCGCTTACTATAGTATGTCTTTTAAGATGATTGAAAATTGTAATAATTCCTTGGGGGGGGGGGGAGGGTTGAGGGTAGAAAAGGGCATGACTCCAGTTGATTTTCCTTCTCAAATGTACTTAAAAAATAGGGATTTTTATACAAAGAATTAGAAAAATAACAAGTAAAGACAATACAGTGATGAATATATTCACATAATTTGTGACTCAGATTAAGATTTTAGTATATTATTTTGTATCGTTAGTGTTTTTACAAAAAAATGATTCCATTAACGGAATCAAATGGGGGAGAATTAAGGCATTTGAATATTAGTAATTTATTATAATTTATTGCCAGCATTAAACATAACAGTAGTATAATAACACTAGTTCACATTGATTTATATGATAAACAGAAAAAGAGATCAGAGGTTGACTCTACATTAACAATAATAATTTTCCAATCATAATAGAAATATTACTTACTAATTATTTAATGTATTCAAACAGACGAAGAGTACATAATAAAAACACATGAACTAATGAACACAACAGACTAAAAAGTGTTGATAATTATAAGTCATAAAGTTAACTAGGCGGAGAATGTATTTATGCTTGTAGTATATACTCTATATTAGAAATATAGTATAGTACACTGGAACATTATTCATCAGTACTTCTGTAAACAGTGTTAATTAATTTAACATAATGTATGTAAATGTCACTATCATTGCTAAAATAAGCAACTTGTTGTAATGCATTCGTTATCAAAAGATCAAACAACACAAGGATTTTTTTCTTTTATATCTGAAATCCTAAAATCAAAAGTTGGAGGATGTTAAAGTACCACTAGAAACAATATTTTAAGATTTCTGATGTAATCCTTAAAAAAGCGTCTAGTACATGGACGTATCTACAGTCACCAGAACACACAACTAAGTTTACTAGTTCACCAGTTTTCTAGCCAATCCTAAGCCCAGAAAAAGAGTGAAGGTTGGGTGTGGAAATAATGACCCTATCCGGGAAAATCAATCTAGTCGCTACAGTGACTTGAAAGTACAACAACAAAAAAATACAGAAAACAAGCTTATTCTTCTCTGGAATTGGAAAGGTGAAATGATGCGGCCTGGTAAAAGCCTTCGGGAAGCCAGTCAACCGATGTGTCTTCTTTCTATGAGAGCAGAAATAAACATTAGGATGTAGGATGTTCGTACAGTGTACGAGGCTGGGAAGGTTGCCCAGGTAGCCAAAGAAATGAGAAAATATGGCATAGAAGTGGTAGGAATCGGCAAGAGCAGTTGGAATGGTTGTAGACTATCCAAACTGTAAACTGGTGAGTTAATGATCTACTCGCGTCACTCAGGCGACACTCACGAGCACGCTAAAAGCCCTATTTTCCAATTATTACTCAAAGGAAAAATAATAATAAAATAGTGAGTAATGTTTAAGGTGAAGTAGAAACTTTCATGTCACAAGAATTCAAACTCATGGTCTTCGGATTACTACCATGGATTTTCATTGTTGAGGCCACTCTTATCAGCTGTTTTGCTCAAATGTCATTTGAATGAGTGGTACTGTTCAATATCATCTCATTACTTATTTAACCACATCTGTATTTTATAAGTTCTGTTTGTGCTAAATTAGAAACGGAAACACACTACCAGTTATTGATGAAATTATCTAAGATAATAATGAATTACCAGACTTGCATTGAGGCCATACGTATCTACTGAAGGTAAAATAAAAGCTTCAATCAGAGGGAAAGTTGGTCCAAAAGCTTTCAGACGATCATGCTTATTTTCGGAATTATGCCTTACATAAATGGATGAAGTTAGATGCTTTACGTAAATCAATTGATCCGTAATATAATATCTGACTTCAGCGTGGATAAACACATGACTGAAGACCACTAGATAATATAATTTGTTTACAAATATTCTCATACACATGACACAATTATAAAATTAAATGAGCGAAATTAAACTAAGCACTCAAGTACGCGTATTTTATTCAACTTCACCTATTGCCATGTGTAGACATCAATTAAATTAATCACATGAAACGAAGGTACATCCTGTAATTAATTGTGTAGTTGAGTCCAATTTTTCAATGAAAAATAAGTTGGATCAGTAGTCAGAAAGGAACAGACTAATTGGTAACCGCAGGAAACATATGAGGAAGCTGTAGTCACTAAATAGGTCTTTGCGAAAACCACAGTGACTTAATTCGAATAAAGGCCTTTCGAGTCAGGTACCTTCAAGTTAAGAAAATGATGTTTTCGTGAATAAACAGAAAGAATCAGTTGCTACCAGGTTTTAAATTAATTTTAATATATTTTGAAATCAAACATTCACTAAGTAAACCAGTATAAGGTTATGAGACTATACACAGTGTATTTGTGTACATTTGTGTCTTCTTGAAATACTACTACTTCGCTAGGTCTGATTCTACTATTGGAGAATTTTCAACATTGTTACTCAGATTTTACAAGTACATGATCGTGGAGGTATTATCTCTGTATAGAAAGGTAACCACGGAAAACTGTTAAGGGCTCACTCATCATCAAGAGCAGTTTAGCACAGACTTTTTGTGTAATTTGTACGGTTTAAAATCAAATTAGCTTTTCCCTGAATTTTTTTATTTCATACTGTGTTTTTCCAACCTAATTTACTTTTTTTCGAAAGGTGATTATCACCATAAAGTTTTCTGAAATTCATTATCTCTGAACTTTTAAACACAATAATATTTACAGTCTTAAGTAAAGACAGAATATAAATAGCAAACAGATTAGTCTGTATTCATTCAATGACTGATTACAAAGAAATAATCAGCGTCATATGTCACGTCTTTGGTGTAGGTGATGACTGAATTCTCTCACTCAAGTTTGCACATTGATTACTAGACTAGAAGATTTGCTGTCGCGGTGCTTCTAGAATATGAGAAGCCTAGTCGTAATACTGGCAACTCCGTCTCATCCTACGCAGATCTCAAGTGGGGTCGTGCAAGGTAGTGTCCTAGGTCCACTTTTATTCACAGTCTACATTAACAGCATTTGCAAGTGCTTCACCTCAGGTAAACCATTCCTATATGCTGACGACCTCAAAGTCGTCTACTCCTGCTACACTCATGAATTAAGCGATATGGTTACTAAAATACATCTTGAACTAAGTAGCCTTGCAATGTGGTGTGCTGAATCCTGTCTAAATTTTAACATTGACAAATGCGGCTGGATTTGTATCGGCAACAGTAACCTTGATCTAACTCTTGAAATAAATGGGCGAAAACTAGCTAAGCTCAACTCAGTCGTAGATCTCGGTATTAGATACTCTAGTAACCTAACGTTCGCTGAACAGACTGATTATGCCAGACGTAAAACGCGAAGGCTGATAGGATGCATAACACGCAATTTCTTTTGTTGTGAAACTAGGGTTTTATTATACAAAGTATGTGTCCGACCTATCTTAGAATACTGCCCGTTTATTCTTAGCGGACTCAGACAAAATGACAAGCTTAAATTAGAGGGAGTGCAACGGCAGTTTACCTCAAGAACTCTTGGTTTAGAAAGTGGTCTGGAATACCATGAGCGATGCGAAAGACTAAGATTAGAACCACTCTGGAAAAGACGCCTTAAGCTAAACCTTATCTTTTACTATAAGCTAACTAATCTTCTCTTGCATTCCTCCGAGCCAATAACTAAACCTACCACTGTCATCAGTTACAATCTTAGAAATCATCACAACCTAGCTGCTATAGAGCACTGTCAGACTTACGTGCGGTACAACTTCTTCTTAAATAAGTTTTCAGTCATTTGGAATAGACTACCAGCTAATGTGCGCGATGCAAACACACTTCCAGTGTTCATCTCCTCAGTCACCAGACTGCTCAAAGATGACAATGCACTTTTGCGTCTGACTCTTACACCTTCTTTTTCACCCTACATAGATATTTTAAGTTCTTTAAACGTGTAGTTACAACAAACTACAATTATAAATTTTAATATTATTGGAACTAGATGATAAACATTTCTACACAGGACAGTAATATTAGTTCACACATAATATAAAAGTTAGCATAACGGGACTAGTTAGTTAATGAACAAAAATAACCATAGTTACTAGACAGAATATATATGTGTATATTTATTAATCACTCCTTAAGGACTCCTCTTGCTTTCTTTTGCGTTGCTGTTGTTTGTCTTCTTTTTTCTCTCACCATTTCAGCTTCCATTGGACTTTTTGAATGAGAATGAATAATGTGGATGTTTGACCATTTACAATGACAAATGATCTGCAAACATTATTGGTCCCGTATCTTTCAGTTGCCTGGTTAATAACGAATTAACTTTCTCCACGACGCAACCTGGATTACATTTGTGGAATATACTCTTATACCAATGGAAAAGTATCAATTTGTAATACAACGTCACGATTGTAGCTTATAACATAACTGATCGTATCTGTAAAAATAGCTTCCTTATTACCCAATTTGGATATAAATCAAAAATGAGATTCGGATTTGTACACACCCAAGTTATATTGTGGAATTACTTCAAGCTTTATTTTTTCCCAAGTATTTTTAATCCATCCAAAACTTATTTGGGTTTTTTTGTTAATGCGAAGTCAATATTCCTATATTGAATGACTGGTTATCATATTGTTCCCACAAACCAAAGACAAAAACGTCAGCAACCATGTAATTTAACCATAAACCAAATTTATGAAATTTAAATAATGCTTATCCATGCCTGTACATTTGATGTGTCCTACACAGGTAGGAAAAAATGTGTATTTTATTAAAACATTATTATTAAGTATGATTGCTAATCGTATATGTAATTTATCAGATTGATGATGCCTGTAAACTGGCGTCCCTCATGTACAAAATGAGAATATATTATTATTATTAGAACATCAGTTACTTCAGGGTTGCGGATACAACTTAATGACGAGTGCCAATGAGTGTGGAGCGTCAGTCCTGTTGATTGCCACCAACCACCTATCATTGTATAATCAACAAAAAAGACGCAACAGCGAAAAAGATTTTCATTCCTATGAATCATTCTCAGCAGTTGTATACTAGTTGGAATTACCTAATTAAGTGTGACGAATTATCTAGTCACCCAAATGTACATAAAGGTTAAAAAAATAGTGGAAATATGCTAGTGTTCATATAAAATCTGGATGAGAAATGCAATGTTAGCAGTGGACAACAGAAATAATTAAATATAAATAAAATAAAACATCAAACAGCATAATATAACAAAATTATAGCATGATTGTTACTCTGTCCATGGTAAGGCGCATGACTGTATGTAGAGCTTTTAAATGTAGAGTTCCACTTTCAAGTTCTGTTATGTATAAGTGGATTATTCGTGCTATACTAGGAAAATATGTTTATAACTGTGAAGCAGAATGCAAGGGTGAGGGAATTCAAAGTTGACTAAGTGCTCTCCTTCCTTTTCTCCTTTGGCTTGACGCTGCGTAAGACCGATACACTTTGCTCCACAGGAACAAGTAGACTGATCTGTACACACTGATGTGGCCAAAACTAGTATCTCCTCCTTAGTGCATAGCTGGATTAACTCTCTATTAGAGAATATGATTTGCAGTATAGCTGACTGAGATGCCTTCTTCAGAAACATGGAAAGACGATTTTTAAGAATTTCCACTTCAATGTCACCCTTGAAGTGAAGTTCTATGAAGAGAGCTTTCTTAGGGATAGTTGCCACTTTCAGAGGTGGAGGTTTTTCTCTCATGCTTTGGTCAATAAATCTAGATAGATGTCCGTTTCCTAGTAGGCCATCGTGTAGAGACTTTAATTCAGTCTCTACTGTATCTTCCCAGCAGATTTTCTCAATCCTTGAACATAAAGAGCATACTTTTTGATCAGTAAGACGAAGCTCTGAAAGCCACTAAGCTGTCCAGTCTATGTTGTTTTTCAGTATATGTACCTTTAGATCGAGTTGTATGGTGAGTAAAACACCAGGAATAGAAAAGACAGGTTGGGATTTTCGTCCTAAAGCAAGTTTTATATCAGGGTGCGCTGCATTGAAAGTTTTGAGCTGTTTAGAACGGATTTTTCATCAAAATTTAAAAAAGTATCACCTACATATCTTCTGCAGAAGGAAAGTTGACTGACGAGTGAAAGGATCGAAGATGTTTTTGCAAGACTCGCTGTGAAATCATTAGGTAAATCCTGACCATGAAGAGACCCCATGAACACATTGTCTTCCCGTACGTAGAAATGTTTGTTTTATTTGAAGTGAGAGTTAAATGTACCTCTGAGAAGTAATTCCTTCACGTAGTTGTTAGGATAAAAAACATCTAGATTGTTGAACTTGATTTAGCCATCAGTGAAGCATATTGTCTCAGATAAGGAGATGCTCGTAAAAAGGAAAGTAAAGTTCAAATGGAGCATTAGTCTTGACATCTTCGATGAAATCGAATGTATCTTTAAGACTGCACATTGTCATATGCCTCTCTACCTGTTCAGGGATATCTGTCAGCCGTTTAGCCACGTGATGTTAATAGCAGAGTAATTTAATGTTCTTCCAAATGAACCTTCATCTAACCAGAGCTAAGTCCGTTTATGCAAAAATGTTAACTAAAAGAAAGTATTATTCAAAGTAACCTTTCATGGATCAGACTAACTAATAAAAACTGTTTAAATATGGCTGGTAGATATTTGAAGTTGAAGTGAAAACCTGAATAACAGTGTCATCCCAACCACTGATTTCAATATGCTTCGAAATAAGGTGAGAAGAGTCAGCTGATTCTCCCCGACATTGAGGTTTCCTTTTCAACTTCAGTTATCAGTCCTGCGTATTAGTCAGGTAACATGAAAAGACAATAGCGTTTTATTGGATATGACGGAAAACAAAGAATGAGCGCATCTGACACCGATTTCCAGACATATCACTAATTGTCTCCAGCCACCTTATGTGACCGACTCAAACTAACTATCAGAAATTTCATGGACTGATTCCATGTTTTGATTTGACCACTAATAGATCTTTCTCAACCCGCTCCTGTGTCAGCTCACACTTCCGTCGAGGAAGGCAATGGCTTGTCATGTTACCACATGTCCTAACTATCTCAATCGATGTAGCTTCCCAACCTCATCAACTAACCTACCTCCTTATCTAAAACTCGATCGAAGCCTAACGTCAATATTAACCAACCTATTACAACCCTAACAAGTTATCTCTCATTATTGTGATAAGCTAAAAGAATATAAAATTACATTCAATAGTCAGAAAAAGTGGCTTAACAACCTGAGCTTAGAACCGATACGCATTCCATTTTTCATTTGTGAGTAGGACATTCGACTTGATTTCTATCATAGAAACTGTAAGTACATCTACCAGTCAAACACAAGCAGATATACAGTATTCCAATTTACCGAAATATATATATATATACATTTTTCTTCATTGAAGCAGATAAATTCATCTGTTAAGAATTATGTAAATGTAATCAGTAAATCGGCCTTATTTATGTAAACTGTTCAAATGTAACATTAAATTTATGTTACTCTTAAAAAAGTTGAATTGGATATCTCTAAATGTCGGATACTTTGGAAAAATTAAGAGAAGAAAAAAAGAGGACGGGTTTTACAAATATTTATTCAGTTGAATAACTTTTATAACTTTTATTTTATCTCATCCTTTTTTAAAATCGAAATTTGATAAATGTAGGTATTTTTTCGTTGTTTCTTAGAAGGAAAATACTAAAATGACAAATGTTAATAACTTTGAAATAAGAAGTTTTAAATACAAACATTTCACCAATACCTTTATTACGGACCAAATTATCAGGAAACACAGACTTATAACTGTTTTCGAATGCTTCTAACAATTGAAAAACAAATTGCAAGAGGAGTATACAAGAGGGTAAATATTTTTCAATGCATAGCTCATGTTCCTACTTAATATTTACTACTAGAGATGAAGCTGTTAGAATGACACCAGTGGTTATTTTCATTAATAATTTGTAGACAGAGTTATGACCAGTATTACATCATCTGATTGACTCAGGACTTATCAGTGAAAGTAAACAGTATGGTTTCAATAGTGCGTCGGTGGCACAGCTGTTAGGATGCTCACCGACCATGCACATGGTCCGGGGTTCGATCCCCGGCCACAGACGCACTCCTTTACCTCGCTAAGCCAGTAAAAAAAGAAGACTGGTAAAGAGGAAATGTTGGGCATGAGGCTAGCAACCCCATCCTGTAAAATAAACACTGCTAAAGAAACTTCAGTCCACTAGCTTGAAGCCCTATGTTCCACTGGGGAACATGAAGGGAAAAAATGCGTTTCAGTATCTAATTCTTGGAAATTTGTTATTTGTGTAATGAGTTGTAACTTTGAAAAAGAAGAAAATAAACGTAAAAAAGGGAATTAATCGGTCATTGATTTTAGCAGTAAAATGCTCGCCAAAAGTGCAGATAGTTTAGATCCGACTCCCAGCCGATGCGCTCCTAAATCTCGCCTAGTTGATAGTAAGCCAGAAAACTAGGGAGGATTGAGAGTGGGGTTAGCAACCCACCCAGTCACAAACGAAATCACTTCCGCTGAAACTTCAAAGCGCAAGCTCTATGTTCCACTCGAAACGTAAAGGAATGAAAGAGAAAAAAGTCATTATTTGATTATCCAATGCTATCTTTAATAGTTTACGTCTGATAGGTTCACCTTGTCATAAGGTAGTGGTGATTGGAGTTGAAAAATAAGTGTAGACTGCGGTAAGATCTATCTCAGTATCTTCTGAGTTAATACGTAGATGATTTGTAAAGTTCGGGAGAAATTCTCCACGACTGACTTGAAGGCTTAAGGCTTAATTAGCAACTAAATCAGGTAACTTATTTGGCGAAAGGTCCAGCAGGCAGCAGTCTAAAGACAGTATGTTCATAACTTGTCGCAATCAAGTTTTCATTACCACTAAAGCTAGTACTTCGCTTCAGTGATAGAGGTTTATCGGTACTATTTGAATTAAATTTATGGAAGTCCTATCTTCAAAAGAACTCATAATCATTACTTCAACAGTGTCACTTCAGAAATTCTTTCGTAGTTGACTTTTGTCAAGGGCATAGTGAATGAAATTATTGTAGATATCAAGGAGCACAATCTTCCCATTTGTCTATCGTTGGGATTTCCTTCATAACGAGCTCCAGTTTCTGCTTCCGCATCAGTATAGTTAAGTATGCTCGAAATGAGCTGAACATAAAGTCAGTCAACAGTTTGACATTTTTAATAAGTTAAAAAAGAAAATAATTGCAATAAAGATCAGATTAAAGACTACTTTTTATTAAATTCTAAAATTCTCTAATAAATTATTCATCAAATTTTTTATATAGATGAACTGGAGTTCGGTTGATCTTGTTTAATAGGAGAGGTGTTAAGTTATTGTGGTGTCTCTACTGACAAGATTTTTAAGTAGTAAATAAAGAGACGTTCACCGGCAAAAAAATCAAATAGCATGGAGATAGGTTTGATGTCAGTGAAAGCAAATGATACAACGTCGTGAAGATACATGGAAGATGTGAAAAGAACACAAAGAAAAACAATTTGAGGGAATTATGGAAGTACCACAACGCGGAGGTCTGTGCAAATGGTGCGTTGAAGATAAGGAGTACATGATTTTATGATATAACGATACCAAACCACAAGTAAATGTTCCTTTGTCAAGTGTTTGTCTTCTACCATTATAGTATAAACCACAACCATGTTAGTAGGTTGGATTATTCCCACAGGTGCATGGTAAAATTAAACTAACGGCGGTAGATGGATGCTTGTGTTCTCCACTCCTTGTAATGGCAATCTACTGCGTCGGGTAGTTAAACGTTGACACCGAAATCAGCAGTATGCATTCCACTGGCTGAAATCTTATCGTAATTCAAGATAACAAATGATTTTCCCCTTTGTTAACTGGAGAAACTACGCTTTGTTTTTTTAGCATGATAATTCAGTCGGTAGTTTAATCCTCTTTTCTGTCCTACATTTCACACTTGAGAGGTGTGCTATATTAGCATTAGGTTTCATCAGTTAGGCGACGAGACCAGAATTATTCTTTGCTGGAATGTTTCAGTAGGTATGTCAACAAATTTATAGGTGAATCATTTGCTTCGGACGCTTTGAAACTAGGCTAATTATGGTCCCTAATTATCAGAATTTGGTGTTAATACTGTAATCAGCCTTAAAAGCCTCATGAACTCATCACCATGTATTCGTTGAGCTATTGATTCAAATATAACACCTTAATGTGCAATTCACAATTCTCAAATTAGTTTGCAATTTACACAATTCGAGGTGAGTTTCCATCACAGTTTCCTTCGGAAACCAAAATCATTCAGATCATAATACGTGATCTGCTTAAAACCATAAATTGTGGTCAAAAAAGCAAGCATAAATGCATGACATCATACGCTACTGATTGATTGAGATAAGTAGCTGTATATCACTCACTCACGTGTAGGCCAGATCAACGTGTCTTAAACATCGGACAACTGTTTCACTCGTTTTTTCCGAGATCGTCAGCAGTGTACCCTGGTTTTACTTGACTCACCGAGACAAATCAGTTTAAACTACCCTATTTCTGACTAGCTGCATGGGCGAACTGGTAGCGCCTTAAATCAGATTCATAATTTTCAAATTAATTTGCACTTAACTTAGGTGAGATTTCACCACTGATTCACTCTGTGAGCTGAGTCACACCAGACACAGTGATGGTGACCTTGGCCCCAAACGACTGAAACGGCTATCCGGTGTCCAGATCACTTAGATCCGGTTAGCAAGTATTCCTGGTTGATGTGAGTGGTACACAACCACCCATCTCAATCATCTAGTAGTATATAGTTTTATGCATTTAAGATGTTTTTACAGCCTGTCCAAATTTCTACTGTCTCAAACTTCTCTTTTTTACTGATTTTTTCAAGTTTGCGAACTAACGTAGTTTAAGGACTTCATCATTATGCAACAAAACATAATTTATATTTTATTTTGTTCCTAAACATATCCGCGAATAAAATATTCACTCTTTTAAGAATGAAATCAAGCTATATTTCATTCTTTTAACATATATTGGCTTTTGTTCCCGCTACTGATGGGGTAAATCGTAATCTAGCGCTACTGTCTAACTCTTAATAATGTTTTTATTGGATAATGTTTTCCAACACAATCGAACAGAGATGTCAGAGATTTACCTCAAGGTGTTTTCAGACTTAGTACATTCGATAAGAAAAAAGCGGAGAGTAATCACATAGAACTCAAGGATGACGGCCAAATATGGAAGGCAGGAAGATTTAAATTAACCAACCCTGTAAAGCAATCTATTACTGGTTTAGCTCATCTGTCTTATTATTATTGTTCCCTTGGGTTCCAGGTGGAACATACGGCTTCAACTGCACGTCTCCAATTGCTCATCTGTCTAGTAGTGAAAAAAATTCATTTCATTTCTATAAGCAAGCGCTTCTCCCGAAAACCTTGATATTAGCCTAACCACCTTATTTGTCTACTGTATATTATTATACATGTGGACTGAAATAAATTATTTCAGCTAATGGTTATTCATTAAACTAAGACAACTATGAGTGATAAAAGGATCTGTGCATAAAGTGATAATAAATGAAGTTGGTGCAAGTGTCCACTTTGCTTCCTGTAGCTGGTGTTCACTGACTGGTCTCCTTACTGTAGTTGTACTCTGCCTTAAAATAAATGTACTGAAAAATTTTCTTTTCAGTTATTTGATACTATGTAGAATTCGATTCATTGCTAGTTCAACAATTTTTCAGTAGTTATCACTTGTTCGAAAGAAGTCAAAGGTTCACTGTTATTCCCCGATAATACCACATTTCAACATTCATAATCCTGTTATGCTACCACATATCACAATGTAAATGTTAGTATTACTGCACTAGATTAGTTCTAATATTCAACATTCGGTCAGTGAGATACTGGTTCAGATTCCACTGAGTTTAAGGAATTTTAGAGCGTTAAGTAGCATCACTCATTTCGCGCTCACTAGCTACTGGCCCTATTCAGGCAGTTAACCTGGAATTCTGATGGAAAACCGTGACAAGTAGGGTACAGCAGGTGGAAGGTAGGGCAGTAACTCAGCGAAGAAAACATTGCGAAGTGGTCGCTCTATGTCATGGATTGGTGGAAGTTAGATTTCAAGCACTTGCCATTGGATCGGGTCCCAGTGGCTTAATGGTCTACGAGCTCGCTGGCCTTGTAACCAGAAGGTTCTGGGTTTGAACCCTGTTGGTGGGTATGCACTGCTGAAGAGTCCCAAGTTATGACGGAGGAAGCAGCTATCCAGTACTCCCAGGTTTTCCAATGGTTCTCTAAATGATGTCAGTTCATGATGAGGTCCTCCAACTAATCAAACAAAATCCTTACAGAACCAATATTTGTAAATGGTTTGTAATAAAGGGATCTGGATCTCGTGGTTCAGTCAGTACAGTATCCAGGTCAATATCTAAAAGTTACCTGTTTCAGTTCTACAACGACACAGGTTCCTTGTTCAGCTCTGGTCATCATATTCATACATTCATCATATTGTGTAACTATCAATGCAAAACAAACCGGTCAGCTAAATACCATTAGTTCACCGATCTTCTCATTATATTAGTGAACACAATTCCCCACTTGACTTGTTGGTTTTCTAATTAAAACATGCTAAACACACTTAAAGGAGTTGTAATCTTATCCATTTTAAACCTCTAAATGTCAGTCATTCTGCTGCATTATATGTTAGTGTTAAATCTATCTATAAATAGTTTTTTTTTCTTTTCCCACTAAAGTTTTCAAATTGATGAGGGAATTAATGATGATTTGGTGATCGGATATACTTGAATTACATCATAGTTAATAATTATGTTCATCAAGTTCACGCTTTTAACTATTGCCTGAATACACTTTACATCATTATTCAATATGGATTTCAGTGTTCACTAAACCAACATTTTATTTTGTATTATTGAAGAAGTACACACAAAACGGTATATAAATCAAAATATTTTGAATTATTGTTCTATGAAACTTTTAATCTAAATTCCATTCACACATACACATGAGATTGTTGAAGAACAGTTTTATTACTTATTACAGTTAGTATTACCAGTAGTTATAGCGTTTAGCTTATTCAATAACCTGTCTTACATAATCTTTTAGAGGTCATTAGCACATATACCCTTTTTGGGTTGATGAATTTATTACCCTATCCTGTCAGAACATTTGCTTACACCTAGGAACAAATTTTTATAATCTTTTTTTTTCAATACACTTAGTATGTTTAGAAGTCTACTTTTCTACTTTAGCAAACTGCCAACGTGATTTTGTAGTATACGGGTCAAATTTAAAAAGAGTGTGATTTCTGTAGAACTTAGAAAAATCACCCACCATTAATGTTAATCATGACTGTTTTAAGTCGAGTTAAATATAATTTATTTTCATATTTATCAACTGAGTCATTAAAAACAGGTTGTAGAGAGAAGTGTCATCATTACAGTCACGATTAGTATCGGTCACCAGTCACCAGCCAATTTCTTAAACCAACAGAGGCGATTAAATAATCAATCACTGGTCTACTAAAACTTGATGGCATGTTACTAACATCATTTATTTACTGATCAGTCATAAACGCCTTACATAAGTGGGATCTGTCCTACTTGATTGTTGATATTTTTAGCCATAAAATTATAATGTATTTCAAAAATAAAGACTGAGGTGTATTCACAAAGTTTAGCATGTTTCACCAAAATGCAGATTATATTATTATATAGAAATGTAAACATTGATGACAACGTATTAATTACCTTAGGGTTTATACTTTTCAAATAATGGGAAACTGACGTTTTATTGCTTAACACTTATAGTGGTATCAAATTAATAGGGAGCTGAGAATTTGCAGTTTCAAAGATAATCATACTTGGAATTTGCCATTTCGCATTCTTGCTGTCAAGCTGCTTCATTTCGTGGACTCTGTTCAGCAGACATTTAAATAAGGACGACTCAGTTAGGCATTTACCATTATCTATGAAATTAATACATCATTAGAATTACTGACTTCAGCACTAAATAGGGTCACTAGTGGGTAATACGAATTGGTCATGAATATCAGAAAGTAATTTGTTAACCTTCGTGGAGAACACTTCATGAAAAACTTTCAGTGAGACAAATTATACTAAAGTTATTGACACATTAGGATTAATACATTCTAAAATTGACGAAATTTTTACACGATTTATTCTGTGAACACTGTAATGCCATGATATTCCTTTTGAAAATAACGAACTAAATCGCTAACAATATTTTCATACGAAGTAAACTATTCCTGCTGATGCCAACATTACCAGTAGCATTGATGATATCTGTGGCTATGATGGATACCTCATCATCAAATCATTCATTTCATAGAAGATATATGTGTAATATGATAATATGTAAAACTAATTAGTGGTCATAAAACATCAGTCGGTATGATTCGGCGATAACGTCTCCACCTACATCAATAAATGATGAGGATTCAAAAATCTCATAAAATATCATTTCCTTCTTAGTCCCAGACATGCTACCATTGACAATTTCCAATCGACAAGAAGCCCAGATCCAAGCTTTTGTGCTAACCGCATTCAGTCACAAATCTCTGTCATTCTTTCATTATTATTATTGTTCCCTTGGGTTCCTAGTGGAACATAGGACTTCAACTGAACGTCTCCACTTGCTTCTGTCTTCTTCTGTACTTTTCACCTGCATCCATGTTAGTCCATACTCTTTCAACTCCTCTTCACACGATCTCCTCCATGTCACCCTTGCACTGACGTCCCACTTGCCGCTTCCTTTTCGGGTTCCACTCGAGCAAAGGCCTGACGCGTGATGTCACCAAGTGGCCTCCTCAGCGAGTGTCCAATCCATCTCCACTTTCTCCTGCATATTTGTTGGGCGGCGATTCGTTCTTATTTTGTTTGTTCCCATAGTTTCTTGTCAGTGATTCTTTCCGGCCCGGCCCGGCCATCTGATCTTCAGTATAGAGCCAGCGAAGACAGTTGTTGGTTGATCAAGGTTTGCAACAGGCTGTTGGAAATATTCTTTGTGACCCACCCGCCAAGTTTCTGATCCGTATAGAAGAACTGACTGACTTGACGTTTGTATTGAAAATCCGACTGGATTTTGTTGTTGATACTGAATGATGAAGATTTCCAGATTGGTTTCAGGTTGATGAATGTGTTTCTCGCCTTCCGGATTCTCGCTCGATTTGACATCCTCGTCCGTTCTGACTGCCTGTAGTTGAGACAGTGCTCCCTAGATAAGTGAATGAAGTAGCCTCTTTCAAATCCCTCCTGTTGATGGTGACTGGCGCTGAATGTTGCTGCTGTTGTTGTTGTTGTTGTTGACTGGTAATTTTCATAACCTCCGTCTTGTCTATGTTCACCTGGAGTCCTGTCTTCCCCGGCTGCTTCTTCGACCAGTTTGTCAGTTTTCGCTTGTAAGTCTTCGATTTTGTGTGACATCAAACATAAATCATCCACTCGCGAAATTCAGGTCTTCTAGGTTCTTCACGTCGGTCCAGGATATCCCTGTCTTCTCGTTTCCCACTGTCTGACGCATAATCCAGTCTTATATGCTTATTTTTATATTGTTTAAACAACGGAAAAATTATACTATTTTCAAGGATTAGTTCGTGGGGATTTGATCTGTTTCAGTTTTGACCATGAATTCATATCATTTAGAGAACCACTGAAAACCAAGGAGTACTGGACAACTATCTCTTCTCAGTTTAGAACTCGTTGGAAGTACGTATCCGCTGGAATAATTGCTACTGACAACATTAATGTTCTTTTTTAAATACATCGAATCATTGACATCATAGTTACAAGAGTGATACATGTGAAGTGATTGCTACTCATGGATTAGAGTTCAAAACATGCGTATATGTGTATGAAAACATGATTGAATGCATCACTAAGCTGGCTGCAGGACGTAGCTGACTAGAGTTCTAGGGAGAAGTCGTGACTAGTGGGGTCCACCCAATTGAAAGTGAGGACAAATGCTCGCCACCGATGACAGTGGCTGGTGCCAGACGCACTAAAATCACGAATTGGTAGAAGTTGGAATTCATGGCCATTGAGTTGGATCCCAGTAGCTGAATGGTCTACGAGCTTTGTTTGTAACCGGAAGGTTCTTCATGCGAACCCTGATGGGCGGGTGTGCATACTGTCTATGAGTGCCAAACTAGGTGGGAACAGCTTTCCCGTACCCCGTGTTGTTTTCCAATGGTTGTTCTAACTGATATCAATTCACGGGCAAACTTGAAATTATACTATCGTATATCAGACAGTGAAGTGAGAAAAAATCAGTTTGTAGAAAATAAATGACTAACACACACACACACACACACAGATAATTAGGCAACTTATATTTTCACCAAACAACAGACACAATAAGTCTTATTATTTGCGTAGACCAACAAAAATTCATCCAGTTTATAAAAAATTATCAAGACGAAAACAAAGTGAGTTTTGTTTTTCATATTTCAGAAAAAATATATAGAGTAGAAAACGTTTCTTTTTTAACATAAATTTGCATTCCGTAGCTATAGTAATACAGCAAATCTAAATATCTGCTCCTCTAATCTAACATCCTTCACTTCATTAAGTTAATAATTCATTTAATAAATAAATATTCCTCAAAATTAGAAGGAAAAATAATATCAGAACAGAGATGAAAATAGAGAGAAAATGAGAAATTTTCAGTCAGTTTGATTTTTCAGTCTCATTTTCATCAATGAAGGTGTGTATGTGTGTGTGTGTGTGTGTGTAAGAGAGAGAGAGAGTTTCTCTACTCTTTACTCTTCAGTCCCAATTCTACCCCCAGATTTTCATCATAACTTGCGTAAGAGAATAGAATAAATATTTAAATACGTGCACTTGTACGCTGGCCTCCGTGTGTGTGTGTGTGTGTGCATCGACACATCGACAGCTGGTCTCATTTAAACTGAAAACATAAAATCAAATCTCAATTTTCACTTGTCCAAACAGGATGCATAAAAATACCATTTCAAATTTTTGACAGCAAATGAAAAATCTCCGAAAGCTATAGGATATATTATCCCAAATTATGAGTCTGATTTTTCTATATTAATAATACTATCACTAGTCAAAGTTGAATTCGATCAAGGGATCGCCTATATATGCATAATTATTGATTTTAGGAGTTGCGTGAGCAATTATTCCTGTACTATGCATTTTTATGACTACTGTATATTACACAAAATAATCGAGCAAAGAATATTCTTTTCGATAAATCCCTCTTCTGGCTCTACAATATATATATATATATATATATATATATATATATATATATATATACACAAAATATCCAAGATTGGCATTTAATAACAATATTGGTGTTTTTTAAATAATATCGATGTGTAAAGTATGATCAATGCAATTACAGTTCACTAAAATACTTAAATTATAATAGTAATAAGGATATAATAGCGGATAGAATATCAACTAGAATTAGGGAAATTGCACAAAAATTCAGGATCATTCAAACCTGGATGGCCAATGTAATGATAATGTCTGAACTAACTTCTTTTGAATGCATAAATTAGGCTTGTTAATGTGGATCCCCATAGCCTCAGCAATATTTAGTAGTCGAAATCTTAAGGCAAAATTGAAATTCGTAGGTATGCGGTAAATGACCCTGAAAGTATGGTTGACGTCAATCTTGTGTTCTGTCTCCGCAAGATGAGACAGAATAGCGCTACGAACAGATTTTGTTTGACCTTTGCTTAACCAGGCAGGGTGATGTTCGGAAATTCGACGAGAAACATGCCCAATTGTGCGACCTACGTAACTGGCTTCACAGGAGCAGTTAAATTGGTAGATACACATGGTTGAGGCGAAATTAGGCAGTTTGTCTTTTACTCCCGAACGCAGAAGAGGAGTGGTCTTGAAGATACAACGTAATTCAGCAGCAGGGAATGCTCGTTTTACCGCATTTCTAATGCGCTGTGTTAGTATCTCGTTAGTGTTGTCCCCAAGGAACTGCATCTGAAAGAATAAGGCCTTTTTGGAACTGTTGGTAACTTCGGCTGCTTTGGTTTCAAATTCATATTCTTGTCAATAAACTTTTCAGGATAACCATTCTCACTTAGTAACCGTTTAATATTATTCAGTTCTTCATCAAGACATTCGTCCGAGCAAATCGCTCTTGCTCTGTGAACCAGGCACTTTATCAAATTGCGTTTGTATTTCAAGGGCACAAAACTGAGAAAATGTGTGTACTGGCCCGTTGATGTAGGTTTTCTATAAACACTTCTTATTGTGCCATTCTCTTTTCTGGATATAAAGAATATTCTCTGCTCAATTATTTTGCGTTTTATAGATGTCTGAATGAATATTTTTGCTATACTGTATATTACTCATCTTCTACGTTGGTAGTCACAATACTACTGGTACTAATGATAGTATCACTGTCGTTCTATGAAAACATCTCACACCTACAAGTATTTCAGATGTTATATATATATATATATATGGTCATCGAGAGTCAAGATTAAGTGAATAGGCAACTGGGTATCGGTTTCATTCTATTATGAAGTCATTGATATTGCGCGCGCGCGCACACACACACACACACACAGAGATGCAAAGTTCCCTAACATGTTGACATCAGTACATTTCTTTCTAGTAACTTACTAAGAGACAAAGTTTACAAGAATTCTGATGGAAAGTAGCCACAAATAGCCTCCATCTAGTCAGACTTGAGGACAAGTAGCCATTGATGAAGGAAGATGAAAATCATTAGTCAATCATTAGCCAACCTAATAGCTAAATGCTAACGCGCTTGTCTCATAACCTGGAAATCATTGGTCAGCTGCTTATGGAGTCATGTTTGCACACTGTCGAAGAGTTCCATACTGATATGAAATGGATTGTTCCTGCTTTTCAGTTTCTAGTGGTTTTTCTCAATAGTGTAGGTTATTTGCAAAATTTACACTGATATTTTTGTAAGTAACACTGACAATACACTTTTCGGATTCTGAGGATGACTTATTAACGACTGAATCTATCTAGCAGTATTTAGATTACTTATTTGTACCTTATACTTTACTTAAAATAATCCGTACAGCTCAGGAGTGAAATGTTCCAACTATGAACATCATTAATCTCAAACAGAATATCACTTTCCTTAAATTTACAGGTGTAGTTTACTGAAATATAGTTATCAACTTGGGATCTAGATAGGTCACAAATTCCGAGATGTTGACAGCAATTTGGGTTACCGTCCTACTCAAATAATTAAATGAAAATCTGTTTGTCAAACTATGACATTCTCAGTCACTTTAAATAAATTTCCCATTGGTTATCCTATTGGATAACGATTAGAGACTGAAACAGTAAGTTATAACTATATTGTTGCACCTAAGTGTCACTGGCACAGCGGTAGAATCCCCGCCAACTACGCAGGTGGTTCGGGTCCGATCTCCGGCCGATGCACTCCGAAAACTCACTAAGCCAGTAATAAGACTGGTAAAGAGAGAAGGTTTAGTTAGGTATGAGGCTAGCAACTCCATCTCGTAAAAATGAACACTACTACTACTACCGAAACTTCAAGATTCTAGCCTGAAGCCCCATGTTCCATTGGGAACGTATCTAAGGCAATAATTGGTGAACTTGTAAGTAGGCTATTCGAGTAACCACGTATCATTTCAAAAGTATAATTTGGAAACTACGGTACAATTATATCT
The DNA here is from genome assembly GCA_944472135.2 of Trichobilharzia regenti. Classification (NCBI taxonomy): domain Eukaryota; kingdom Metazoa; phylum Platyhelminthes; class Trematoda; order Strigeidida; family Schistosomatidae; genus Trichobilharzia; species Trichobilharzia regenti. Next base: position 78,146,770 of record OX235264.1, read on the forward strand.
TATGTATCTTATACAAAGAATTAATATTATTCAATGTTTTACAGTTTTAAGTCTTCACAAATGAATTGAATTTCTACTCTTTAAATAGAAACGGTTTTATATCCTCGTATATTTTGCAATGTCTAACATTCTCTGTCACACTGTCTCTTAATCTTCTTCTGTTATAATGAAACTATCCTCGAAATTTCTTTTATTCTTTATTTCACCTTTCTCCTGTAGGTGTGTTTGCGTGCATGCACGTAAGTGCCTACACGATGTGATAAAATCACACTTAATTATTCTACTGTCTTATCGATTTCTCTAGACTGCGAAAATGACATCATTTCTAGGTGGCAGATTTCACTTCTAACGCCAATAATAACAAAGAAGAAAATTAAAAAAACAGGAGTATCATTCATTAAATAGGAAAACAATGATAACACTGAAAAACATTCAACGTGTAGAATACTCTTCATCTGAAAATTTATCGATTAAAAAAAGTGGTATTTTATTATTAATTAATACTTTCATGTAGAAAAAATATAAGTACACGAGAAATTTATTTTAGAGAAAAAAATCTATTCTCTAATGGTTTTATTTATATGGGGAAAAAACAACTTGATTTTCAAGTGTTGGTTTGTAGGGAATTGATTGGTTACAGGATTTCATCACGAGCTGACATTAGTAAGAGAACCATTGGAAAACCTGGGAGTACTGGACAGCTGTTTCGTCCTAGTTTGAGACCCTTCATCAGTACGCACCCACCGGGATCGGGTGTGAAGACAAATACTCGCCGAAGACATTGGCTAGCGATCGCCCTATGTCGTGAATTGGCAGAAGCTAGAATTCATGGGCCATTGGATCAGTTGGGTCCCAGTGGCTTGATGGTATACGAGCTCGCTGGTCTTGTAACCAAAAGGTCCTGGGTTCTAATCCCGGTGGGTGTGTACTCCTGAAGAGTTCCAAACTAGGACGAAACAGTTGTCCAGTACTCCTAGGTTTTCCAATGGTTCTCTAACTGATGTCAGCTCATGATGAAATCCTGCAACTTGATTTTTTTTTCAACATTTGAATAACAATGAGAAAAAATCGTGAAATTGAGAGAGAGAAAGAGAAGGAGGGAGAATGGAACGCTTATTCTCCTTATCATAATCAGATGATCAGGCAAAAAAATGCTTGTGTTGCCTTCTTCTTTAATTTTGATTAATGGGAAAAGATCACGAATTTCGAGTGAGTTAAGTTAATGGATTCATAATCATTCTGTCTCTCTTCTCATGTATGCGAATTACATCCATAGATGAGTGGATGATAAGACCAGCTCTATGAAACTTTATTTACTATGAAAATAAAGAACATCATTTAAAAAGGTTTTTCTCTTTTTTTTTAATATAACCGGATATTTTCTGGGTGATTTTCTCCACACTTTGTGATATATGTGACTTTAAAAAAATTAAAATATAATGAAAATATCTCCAGTATGGTTGTGATCAGAAAAAAGTTGATTGTAATCACCATGCTGTTTGGTGACTCATTCTGTTTATTTAGTTTATGGTTTCATAAGAAAGATATAACAAATCCCTTATATATCAGTATAATCACAACAAATCTGTGGATGACTTCATTTTAAAGTTCAGCAGTTTAAGTAACTGACATTAACAATTGAAGAAGCAGTTATAAGGTAGAGGGAGGAATGTGGATGTGTATCCAACAAGTTAGTAATTTTACTGACGTTATCTGCCTGATTCATTGCACTCAGTAAATACTAGAATGATTAACACAAATTGGTTACAGGATTTTATCATGAGCTGACATCAGTTAGAGAACCATTGGAAAACCTAGGAGTACTGTTTCGTCCTAGTTTGGAACTCTTCAGGAGTACACACCCACCGCCGGAGTTAGAACCCAGGACCTTTTGGTTACAAGACCAGCGAGCTCGTATACCATCAAGCCACTGGGACCCAACTGATCCAATGGCCCATGAATTCTAGCTTCTGCCAATTCACGACATAGGGCGATCGCTAGCCAATGTCTTCGGCGAGTATTTTTCCTCACACCCAACCTGCTGCACCCTACTGGTCACGACACAAATTATTTTTTTTTTCAACTCCAATGTGAAGTCAGTGCTACTATACCGATCAGAAACCTGCACTGCGTGTCACGAAGGCCACTTTGAATAAACTCCAGACCTTAATCAATGGCTGTCTTTGCTTAATACTCCGCTCAGGATCAAATGGCCGGCCACAAAACAACACCAACGGAGATGGATCTCTGGCAATGAACGACCCAACCCAGTAGGAACCGATTGTGTAATAAATATGCAGGAAGAAATCGAGGTGGATTGGATTGGCCGTACTCTGAGAAAACAAACCATCAAGTGAGTGGCAAGCGGCGAGTTAGTTGGTCGTCACTGCGAGGATAACATGGAGGAGGTCATGTGAAGAGGAGATGAAATCATGTGGGCAAACGTAGAGTCAGGTGAAAACGTTCTGTTGATACCCTTCCAAATGATACAAATAATATTGACAATAACTTTAGTGGTTTTAATACCCTTGATGTGCTTAAATGTCTCCGGTCTCTTAAGCCTTCTCAAAGCCTTGGTCCTGACGGCATACCTGCCATTGTCCTCAGGAATTGTGCTGATATTTTGTGTTATCCTCTTACTAACATTTTTAATGCCTCTTTTTCCGGTAACGTTCTACCTTTTGCATGGAAAAACATTAAAATTATCCCTATACCAAAACCATCTTCTGGTTCTGATATTAAATTTCGGCCTATTGCAATTACTTCCCCCTTTTTAAAATTGATGGAAAAATTACTTTTACTTCGTCTTGAACCCGCTTTGAAACCTTTTAATGATCCTAAACAATTTGCATACAAACATGGTAGAAGTACCTTGGATGCTGCGGTTGTCTTATATCACAATGTTGTCTCTTGTTTAGACAAAGGTGCTAAATATGTTCGTAGTGCTTTCTTAGACTACACATCTGCTTTTGACTCTGTACCTAGGGGCCTTTTATTAAATAAGCTATCGTTGACACAAACAGGATCCTGGGCTAAGAGTTGGTTGCATTCCTATTTTTCTGATAGAATGCAGTATACTGTATATAACGGCAAATCTTCTTCTACCTCGCTTACAAAATCCGGTGTTCCACAAGGTGCTGTCCTCTCTCCTTTTCTTTTTTCTTTCTTCCTACATGACCTGCCTCATTCAAACGAAACTAACTTTGTTAAATATGCAGATGATCTGACTGTATCACTGCCTATCACTTCCGAGTCTGACAGCTCCAAACTTAATAGCTTTCTGTTGGACATCAACAACTGGTCCAAGTCAAATGGTCTTATATTAAATCCTTCCAAATGTCAGGTGCTTGACTTTACTTTCAAGCATCGACGTGACTTACTTGAACTAGTTAACTCTCATGATCCCTGTAGCATAGATGGCACGGAAATTGAAACCAAATCAAGTATTAAATACCTTGGACTAGTTTTTTCCTCTGACCTTTCATGGTCATCCCATATCTTATCTATCTCTAAGAAAATGTTTCGTCTTACCTTCTACATTAAAAAGTTAAGACAATCAGGTATCAACCAACCTTTAGTTTTGCAATTTTTAAACTCCTGTATTTTACCTATTGTACTCTACTGCTCTCCATTAATCTTTCCTGGGCTGCTCAAAAAAGATTATATCATATTACGAAGAGTATTAAATGCTGTGAGTAGAGCTTGTGGTCTGCCACTGCATGAGCTCGCTAATACTATAGTCGAGAGGCATATAAATTCCTGTACGAAATGGGCAAAGGCTATAATGTCAGACCCTCTGCACCCCCTTTATTCACACCTGTCCCCTTGTATCTCATCAGGTAGGACGAGAAGTCAATATAAAAAGATATATGCTCGTACTACTAAGTATAGAAATTCTACAATACCCTATTTAGCGCGTACTTTATGTGACGAAGACTCTGTTAGACGTGAAACTTACAAGTTACTATGTAATTAGCACAGTGAATCGACCCTTTTATCGTTCATCTTTCTGTATTTTATGGTGTCACACTTTCTATCGTTTAAATCGTTACTCTGCTATTTTATTTTAGTTGGTATTACTATTATCATTACAATTTTGTACTTTATACATATTTTTCTCCGTATGGCACACAGTATTTTGCTACGTAGCTGCTACAACAATCGTTTTATTACTATTATGTATTGTGTATTTTTAATTTTTTTTTGTCGTTTTTGGGTAAATTAGATGCAATATTGTACTGAATGCTGAAAATTCCTTGCTGTATCATGAGTACTGTTTTTGGAATAAAGCAATTATTATTATTATTATTTATTATTAAAAAAGGTGATGGAGACGTGTGCCTAAAGCCATATTTTCCTCAAAGAACTTAGGGAAACAATAAAAATAATTCAATTCTCCAGGTTTTATAAAAATGCTGACTTAGAGATAATATTTGTTTATTTAAATACTTGTTTCTACAGTGCGTCTGAAAGAACTTTCTGGTACTAAGTGTTGTTCCATATCTACGAATCAAGCAGTCAGTGTAGCCCTAATCTGGGTAACAGTGCTATGGTATTCTTTATTATATATATAATTTCTTACACTAAGTCTCCGGGGCTCCCGTTTCATTTGGTCTCCTTGCTTGCAGGTAGTTATCAGTAAGGTGTATTTACCACACTCATGAATGTATGATTCACATAAGATTGAATGATATACACGAAATCACTAGTGAATAGTATCTCACGGTAGTTTGTTTTGTTTTAAAATCTGTAATTAGGTATATTTTGCAAATGTGTGTAGCATCTAAACTAATGTGATATAGCTACATTTTGTTACATAAAATTTCGGATCACATGTGGTAATAAAGCTGGAGCATGAAAAATTAATACCCCCTTACTCTACTTTTGTGACAATTGGTTACAAAAGTTTAAGATCAACATTTCAATGACTTTTCATTTATGAAAAGTAGTTTTTAAAATTCCATTGAACATAGTTTACCATACAGATGATTGGAAATTGATGGATATCAGAGAGACTTTTGTAGTGATCACGTGAAAATGAGAACAATACACATAATAAAATGAAACAGATTGTCATACAATTAACTAGGATATTCTTGATTTACTTCGATAATAAAATACATACATTAATATATATGCACTGAAACGTCACAAGGATGTAACCAATCTCATATTGTTTAATGTTCTGTGTTGACTGTCTACCGTGGTGAATGCTGAAACATACGACACTAGGCTGGTTGATGTACAGTGAGGAATGAATGCATCCCACGTAGTCCTGTAGAAGATTAACTGCAGCCCTAATGGGTCACTGGTAATGTTTCTAACTGAAATATTGAATAGCGTCGGTGTGAATCTCAGAGTTGACATCATTGCCATACAGACTGCAGACATTACTCACCAGTGAGTGCTACTATACACGAAACCTAAGTCCATGGCCTCCAGCCAGTCAATTTGAAACAGCCTGACAGCATTGCAATATTGAATGAGTAACTTCTTTTACATTGTTTGTATTTCTTATACAGATAGACTGTTGGTTGTTAAACTACATTTCAATATAGTAGAGCGCTAAATATAAATTATGAAAAGTTCAGAAAAAGTAGTAAGAGAAGATTAATAGTGTGATTACACTAGCAGAGCTTTAGGCAGATTACCATGGTAACAAATGAAATGTGACATTTATTAGTCTATAGTATAAAGTCCTCTGAAGTGTAAATTGATGGATTTATGTGCAAGTAATAAAAAGGACACATTACATAACACTTTTTGTCTGTTAAAATTATCACGTAATGTTATTTGGTGCTTAAATAAGCAATCAACAAAATAGACAACAACTGATGCGTCAGTTGGGTGAATAAAATCAAAGATATAACGGCCTACATAAAAATTATTTTCAGCCGATTATTGCATTTAAAACACAAACATAGCAAGTCTGTGTGGATTCTAAAAAGCGGTGGCTGAATATCTTGTTCTCGTTTGTGTTTGTTCCATAACTGACAGCCGCTATCTTCGTTAAGTCAGAGTAAAAAAAAACTCTTGGATTTCAGTCTGAAGTTTTTTATTTATAATCAAAGTTTCAGGATTTCATCATGAGCTGACATCGGATAGAGAACTAATGGAAAACCTGTGAGTATTGAACAGCTCTTTCGTCCTAGTTTGGGACTGTTCATAAGTATGCATTCCAACGAGATTCCAAACCAGAATCTTCCGAAGTATTCTATACCTGTTGACTCTTCAGTACCACTTCACATACACGCCTCGTCAACCTTTGAAATGAAATAAAGAAAAAGCCACACACTCTTGTGAGTTCACAAAATGAAGTAAAAGAAATTAATTAATGTCAGTTGGTATGACAACGGGCAGTAATTTTGCTCGAAATATTACCAAAAGAAATAAAACTTATCACTGTGGGTAGATTACTGAAATATGATTAATATATGTGGTAGTGCGTAAAACTGTATGATACGGTATGAGCAGTGAACTGTTTTCAGAAAGTCATCCAGTAAATAATACCGTTTCTCCATATGATGATATATCCAATAATCAAATTAGAACAAGACATATAAGCGAACAATATTGTTTTCAATTAGATCTTCATCAGGCTTTACTCTGATTTACATAAATTTATACATAAAAATTTTAACCAATGACGGTTAATTTGTGAATCAAATAATAATAATAATAATATGTGTATATATAGACAATTCACGCGTCGGTGGTATAGCGATTAAGACGCTCGCCGACCATGCACATGGTCCGGGTTCGATCCCCGGCCACAGACGCAACCCCTTACCTCGCTAAGCCAGAAATAATGCTGGTAAAGAGGAAAGTTTGAGCATGAGGCTAGCAACCCCATCCAGTAAAATAAACACTGCTACAGAAACTTCAAGCCACCAGCTTGGAGCCCTATGTTCCACTGGGGAACGAGAAGGAAAAAATAATAATAAATAGACAATTCAACAAATAAATTAGGCCAAATCTTAAAAGCTACGTAATACTAAAGGTGAAGTGGACAGATAATCAGAGTTTAAATAAATGTCATAAAAATACGAAGGAGATGGAAAATAAGAAAGGGTGGGAGGGTTTTGAATAGAATTCACCTAGGCAAGCAAGGGAGAGACAAAGGTAGAACAAACTTCTTTTGTATGCAAAGACTAGGATTGTTCTCTCGAATTAATTCCCATAACTTCGGCTATGTGTAAAAGACGGATTCGAATTCTGTTTGAAAGGCTCGGTGGAATGCGATGGATAACTTTGAAAACATTGTTTTTGTCCACTTGGTGACCTCTATCAATCAAATGAGCCAAAATAGAACTTCTTATAGATTTTATTTGACCTTTTCTGAACCATGGAAGAAGATGCTTATTAATGCGTTTGTTAAGCTGTCTAGTTGTTCGCCCTATATAGCTGTCTCCACAGGAGCAACTAAATTTATAGATACACATAGAAGTGGCACAGCTAGTAGCTTGTCTTTCACTTGAGCAATCATAATTGGTCGGCTGGAAAATGACAAACACGTAATATGTAATGAAAGAAAAGATATCCTCCTCTAAATGAAGGACAGACATGAACAAAAGATGTGACAGTGACGAAATCTTCATACCGAAGAGTCATTTTCAAGATCTATACTTTGTAGTTAACAAAGAATTCATACAGTCAGTCAAATACCAGTAACTATATTCTAGGAAGTGTATTACGTAATTTGCGGTTTAATTGAGAACAGAATGATTAAGTGGAGATAAGAATTGAAAGTTTGAATCATGTGATAAGTGTGAGAAACCATCTAATCATTCAAACGTACATAATGGACAGAAGACAGTCTTTTTTTAAATCTTGATAATAGCTTGATTCCACACCGTCTTTTTGGTACAAGTATGGAATTTTCAGCATATGATATCGGTAGCCTGAATTACACAGGGCGACCATAGGTGTGCGTTGGCAGGGGATCGAACCCCGGACCATGTACATGGTTGGTGAGCGTCCTAACCACTATGCCACCGACGCATATATTTTAGTGTCCACATAAAATCTGAATGAGAAATGCAATGTAAACAATGCACAATAACGATAGTTATATGTACATAAACTAAAACAACAAAATAAAATAAAATTATGGCAAGAATGTTACTCTGGTCATGGGAAGGCACGTGATTGTATGTAGTGCTTTTAAATGTAGAGTTCCGGTTTCAAGTTTGAATAACTCGTGATTCTGGTATGCATAAACAAAGTATCCGTAATCTTTTTGTGTGATATGTGTATCACTGTAAAGCGATGCTACAGGGGTGCCTGATGTCCGAAATTGACAAGGTGCTTGAAAATAAAAGTATTGATATTCTTCTTTTCTCTTCTGGTTCGCTAAGTTGCTGATGACAGTAGACAGATGGATTTCTAGAAGACACTAATTTAGCATAGAGAAACACCTTAATGAAGTGAGTAGTCGACGTATAACCCAATAAATTACACTTACCTTAAATATGTTATGCTAAGACGGAGAAGTTTTCTCCTCACAAATGCGCAACACGATACTTTGCTTATTTATCTTTATTAGCTATATTTCCAACTTCACTGATAAAACTGAGGTCAACAGGACAGATTATACAACTACATCGCTCCCTGTTTGATGACTGTTCAAAGTAATTCCCACTCATTTTCCTATATTCATAACTCCAGTTAGTTAACTTCAGTATATACTCAAAATTACATTGAATCTTAGGATTTTGTGTCATGCAGCCACCTATTTGTTAGTACTATTATCTCCGACTTCAAAATCTGAGATCTTCATTCGGAGTTTATCGATGGATATATTGTTGCTGTCAGCGATCAACAGTCAGTCGACAATCTTCTCATCCGTAAGAAATATAAAACGTGTCAATGAATTTTTAAATGAATAACCCATCTAAAGCGCTGCATCAGATTTCCTTAATGAAAAGAATTTTGACTGCTATTTTAGCTGAATTTATCTGGACACCTTAGCGATAAGACAGCTTCTAAATTGTATGTTTCAGTCACTTCGATCCGATTAGCAAGAAGTGTAGAAAAGATGAGTGTTCGGAAATGTGACAACTGAACTCCAATCTTTGTCATGGTGTTGTTGTGCTACTTATTATTATCGTCATCAAAAAAACGTAATATATACGAAATTAAATGTATAGTCTCTATGTATTTATTCCCGACTTTCGGTTATCAGATACATATTATTATTATTGTTCCCTTGGGTTCCTAGTGGACCATACGGCTTCAACTGCACGTGTCCACTTGCTTCTGTCTTCTTCTGTACTTTTCACCTGCATCCATGTTAGTCCATACTGTTTCAACTCCTCTTCACATGATCTCCTCCATTTCACCCTTGGACGAGAAGTCGAAGACATTTCTTTTATTAACAGATACATTCAGTTATTATTAGATAAAAGAAGAATTTTCAAGTACTGAGTTGAAGAGAGTTTATCAATTCCAAGCTGAATTTCGTCATGGAATGATATATGTTAGAGAACTGTGGAAAAGTAAGATTCTTTATGATCGGACACTAGTCATTAACCAGTGTAATATCTCTAGTCTTTTGTTTGGTGCAGGCTGAATTCTATCAGTCAGGTTTGCAATATGGCTACCATTCTAGGCAGCTCACCGTCACGGTGCACACTGATTTGTAATATTAGATAGTTGGAGGCAATCGGCAAGAAGCCTTGAACCTGAATTTCGTGCTAGCTGGCACTCATTGGTAAGGTGTATCTGCAGCCTTGAAGGAACTCATATGCCTTCTCAGATTCAAACCCGCGTCACCCAGTGTTGCAGTCATAGACGTTACTACTGCCTATTAGGACTCACAAGATAGTTGATTCATCCTGATTTGAGGCAATTCATTAGTGTATACACACGACCCACTCCTCCTACTTCAGTTTAAGCAACTGGGTAGTACCATTGGTCCACACAGAAAAGTGTGAGTCGAAGCCTGATAAATTAAAAATCTGTTCTGCATAACTTAGCTCAAATGACAACCCTTAAGATATTATTCCTCATACGGTCCGTATGTGTCTCATAGTATCTTATGTACCTGGTCATTCTTTCACTAGTGGAATTCAAAGCACATTTTTTAATTTGTGAGTGGCAGTTTTAAAATATATGACAAAACACTGAAGGTTTGAATTCTAATCCTATTATAAGGTGAATTTTGGAGTTAAAGTAAAAGTCACTCTGAAGAACATTAACCACTGACACACTTATAGATCCTACTCACTTATATAACGAAATTGCACTTGTTAACTTGGTCAAGTAGATCGAAATTCTACAGCGTTAATCACATGAACTGTTAACTAAATCTACTTCAACATTATTTAATATTCAAGTGTACTGTATAAGCAGTGGTGTAATATATGAAGTTAGTTATAACCACAACAGTAATATCTCACAAGTAATGTTCGAATTCTGGGATCAAATGAGGATGTAAACTAAAATCATTTCCCATGGTATTAACTCAATAATTCAAAGTGAAGAAAGAAAGGAAAAATAAAAAAATACACCCAGGATTCTAATCCATAAATTTTGTATTACAAAGAATTCTGACAGTTTGTGTATTGCCAACCGAACATTGTAATGCTTTCATTCTGCATTATTTGTGTGTCTGTTATTCGATTGGTGTGTGTGTATATATGTGTGTCGATGCACGATTGTACCTTATTAGCAGAAGAAAAAGTTTTGCTTCTATGACCTTTAAGTTTAGCAACTTTGATGTTTACCGCCTATCAAAGCTATTTAGCGGCTTAAAATCAATATAAAACAAAAAAGTATCAACCCCTTCGATACTAATATTTCCTACGCTGTCATCATTATAGTGATGTTATATCAGTTCATCTTACTTTTTTCATACATGTGTTAGGTCTTCAGCAAATCAAAATCAAAATAACGTATATGCATTTATGGACTTACTGTTTATTTTCTCACCCATTAATTTATAAAAATAACACAAATTTAACCAATCAAAGAAGTGTAAAAAACGGTTTACTGAATTCTACAACCTGATTGGTTCACTGTGCGTAGTGAAAAGGAATTCAAGGAGGAGTAAAGCTATTGGAGTCATTCTATCGTTAACCTGATAATAGTGTACATTCTCATTAAATAGATAATAAATGTGAACGAGCATACATGCACATACACACACTTAAGCATACACATTGTACATACATACATACAATGCGCTGATAGAATCGCGTTAAAAGCCTGATTTATACGAGTATTCAACCAATAACAATTTAAACATACACCTAGTAATTATTGTCATTATTATTTTTATTACCGTCATTATCGTTATTGCCACCATTATTCACAAACCTGTATTCTAACTGTTCAGTTACATAGAAATTATCATTACACGTGATTAGACATATATTCTCTACTGCTTGAATTCTTTCAACAGCTGTAAGACAAAGAAGCAATTTGAAGAAATTATATGCCATAAAAATTATTTAGTAAACACTAAACATAGTAATATTAGTTATTATAATTATCATTAAGTTGAGTGTTGATACTTTCTTGTTGTTATATCCACTCTAAAGTGTAAAGTATGTTAACAATGCAATCGAATTATTATACGGCAAGATCTGATACACGTCTTAATGGTCCTGTTATACCTTCACAATTGACAAATTATCCTTTACAGAATCAACAAATTGCCCATCAACAACAACAACAATCACACCCTCAGCATCCTCCCCATCATCATCAGCAGCAACAACAACAATCTCAAGCACATAGTGTACATGAACTACGCTTACCTCCGATTATATCCTCGGGAACAGTCAATAGTGATTCAATTAATCCACCTGATTTAGTACATAATTCAAGTTCATCTGAAGAACATTTGAATTTCTCAACATTGAGACAATCAGGTATAAGACGTGATAAAATTAATAGTCAAGATTGGATACAAAATAATCCTGAGTGTAATATGAAACTTAGTTATGTAACAGGTCAATCATCACCGACAAATGAAGAATTGTCAGCTTCATCGACACGTTTACGACTTAACTGCTCTGTATCGAATGGACATTCTCCGAGTAATTCATCTCCATCACCTTCGCCAACAACTATAACAACTTCAGCCAATAATACAAATAGTAACAGTAATAATAACACTAATAGCCGACTATTAAATCAACAATTTTATTCTGATATAAATTTAATTCGTCAGTCAAATGATTTAATATCCACTTCTGCTACAAATGTATACGGAAGAAATGGACCAAAGGAATTAGATTATTTATTGGCGGCAAATGCAGCTGCTGCACTTGTCAGTCAACTTGGTGGTGGAACGTCTGTGAATACTTTAAATTCAAATTTAACTATGGAACAGTTAAATAACAATTCAAAACTTATACATCGTGATATGAATTCAGTTGAACAATTTACAAGTAAAGATTTATTCATACCTAATGATTTACGATACAGCAGTGGTAATAATCAAAATAATAATAGTAATAGTAATAACAATACTACTAATGGGATTATTAATAGTCCTAATGCAGCTAACAACAATATGAATTTATCATATGAAGATCAACAGAGACTTATGTACTCTGGTACGGAACAGAAGTATACGAATTCAAATCAACTCAAATCCTATCCAAATGGTTTACTAAATCCTTTTAATGGAACTAATTTTATGCGTCCAATGGTACAATCTAATGGATTGATGACACGTAATCCAAATAACGCCTTTCAATCAAATACTTCAGCCACCGCTGTTCATAGTAGTAACAATAATACTAATAGTGATAGTAGTAGTAGCAGCGTCAGCATTAATAATGATTCTCGTACTCATCTATATGATATTTCGTCTTTCAATGCTCATAATCCATACTCTCTTACAAACCCATTTCATTTTAATTCACGTTCAACTAATCAATCATATGCGAATGAATCAATGAAATTAAATGGGAATTTATCCCTACGTGATACAAATTATCATGCCTTATTGAATGGATCACCTTTTGGTAACAGTAATCATAACAACAACAACAACAGTAGTAGTGGTGTAGCATTTCGATCATTAATTAATCCAGAGACTCAATCATCCTATCTTTCCACTTCTTCTGAGTTAAATCAATCAATACAAGGTGTACTGATGAATTCATCAATGGATAATACAAATTCATTATTGAATGATAATAACAGTTGTACTGGACAGTCGTTACGACAGAATTCAAATTCAAATGAATCGAATGTAGTTGTTTATCCATGGATGAATCCTAAAGGATCTGGTATGCTTTCACTGTTCATTGTTTTGTTTTGATGTGTGGAATAATTTAATGCTAAAATGACTTCATTGTAGGGGTGAATTCTGTTAACAAAACGTTAAGCGCTTAGTTGTTTAAGATAAATTAGTAAAACCGTAAGGTAGACATCTTGTATATAAGTCACTAGAGAGCAGGGCTAACAATCTGGAGGTTGATAGTTCGAATGCATAGTTACCTTTAGTAATGGATCACAGGCAAGTAGTTGACAGTGAGTCTATGGACCGAGTTCCAGTCCATTTACTTTACCCTGGGCAACTGGGTAGTGTCATTATACTTCACTCAGAAAGCGTGGCACATAGCCTAGTATATGAGAAAAAAACCGGTCCGGTTAGTTGAGTTCAAAAAACTAATTTTAATGTGCGTGTGAGCATTTTTACAGAAATGGCTTGCATTATAGGGGAAATCTGTAAGAAATAATCTGAACAATACATTTTGACTCAACCTTCTTTTAAGTGAAATACAGTTGATAATCGTTGTGAATTTCTCATCGTATTAGTTTCCAGGTGTACTGCTTGATCATTCAAAAAAAAAATTTACTTTAAAGCCATAGGATTAATGATAGCTGATAGTGCGGGCAAAAATGATTCTTTCCTCGTATTTTTAGGTGATTTTTGTCATCTGAAATCCTGTAGGTATTATTCCCGCTAGCCAATATTTGCGTAGGCGATTAGTTGCTGCATTTTTTTCTTAATGGACAGAAAAGATCAGTATTCACTGCTCTGTGCGTATATCACTTATATCACAACAACTCGTGAAACCTTCAAAGTAAAACAAAATAAAACCTGACCGAAATATATTGATTTTTATACTCTGAGCAGTTGTATAACAAACACTTAGATCAACCCGACTTCTGGCTAGGCACTTGAGCGAAATGGTGATATCATAAATCAAATTCAAAATTTGCAAACTAATTCACAATCTCGCCTACTGATTTGCATAATCCAAACCGGGTGGTTTGAACTGATTCGGTTATCTGAGCTGAGCTGAACAGAGTGTCCGGTGTCTAGATCACTACATTCTGGCTAACAAAAACTACTGGTTGATGTGAGTAGTGTACAACTACTCATCTCACTCAATCAGTAGTATATAGTGTTTTATACATTGTCATTTGTAATATCAAGCATATCCCGTATTGTTATCTGAATAATCTCAGTTTCCGAGGGAAACTAAAGTATAAAAATCCCCTCCAAGTGTGTGTATTTTCAGATTAATTAGCAAAATTGAAGACTAGTCCGTAAATTGTGAATTCGACTATCGACAGCTTTTCAAATTATTCTCTTACCTGAATACACAGTAATAACACAGTATTCCTTTTCAGGTAAATAATTTTTCACCAGTCATCTACAGATATAAGGTAGTCAGATAACAAAAGAGTAAAATAAGTGGCAACCTCCATCCATCCAAGTGTAATTTCATCATATAGGGGCGACAGATTTAAAATAACTCTCAGGCTAGTCTGAACTAACACATTTATCATTTAAAAATAATGGTGAACCTGTTAACATATAGTAGTGACAATTTTTTTTCATTCGCTTCCGTTCCAAGCGAGACACAGAGTTCCACGCTTAAGCCTTTTTGATGTTTCAGTAGCAGTGGTATTTTTTTTTACAGAGTTAGGCCAAACCTACCTTCTCTACAGGGCTTACTACCGGCTCCTCGGGGAAAAGAACCCACCGAACCACTGATGCACGTCTTATTAGAATATACTTTAAAAATTCTATTAGTGTATACAGTGACTATAAAAATAAAACGTGCGTCGGTTGTACAGTGGTAGAATGCTCTCCGACCACGCCTTATGTGGTCCGGAGTTCGATTCTCTGCCGACGCACTCCTTTAATTCATGAAGCCAGTAATAAGACTGGTAAAGAGGGAAGGTTGGGCTAGGGTTCATGAGGCTAGCAACCTCATCCCGTAAAAATAAACACCAATGCTACGAAAATTTCAAAGCTGTAGACTGAAGCCGTATGTTTCACTGGGAACGTAAAGGAATAAAAAAATAATAAAACAGTACAAAAACTCTCACTGCTTTGAAGTGTTCTAAAGGGTTCATTTAAATCATTTCTGAAAGCAAGTTTGTACTTGAAAGATTCATTTAGTGCAGTCAGTATAGTCTGTTGTAAACACTAAGATATACTCCACATTTTCAAATTGATGATTTCTCATAAATTCTAACAACATGTGTAAACTTAAGACATCAATAGAATTAAATACGAAGAATTTAATTGGTGGAATCCAGGGTGCGAATTTCGCCCTATTTCAGACTCGTCAGCTGGATGTACATGCATTCCCCAGTCACTGAGTCATGATGTTCCCACTGAGGCTCGAACCCAATGCCCATAGTTTCAAACGCCAAAGCGTTACCCACTAGACCGTTTGGGCCACGAGAGCCACCTTTTGTGCAACAGGTCATATTAATTTAATTGAATTTGAGATTTTCCCGTCGATTGGGCTCTGGGTTGGAGCCTCGTGGGGAACACCATCACTCACTGGGAAGCGCAGGTAAAAACGGACTACGAGTCTCAAATAGGATGAATGCACATTCTGGATTCCACTGCTAGTCACCATCCACCAGTTAACTTCAAGTTCAACGACCAGACATCGTCGAAGCATCTGCACAAGAAGCCGACATGTCAACCTGAGACCGAGCACTTCGATCCAATCAATCGACGGGAAAATCTCAAATTCAATGAAATACAGAAGAGTTTACTTCAAGAAATGTTTCTCTTTTTTATACGAAAATTGCCGACAATCTCTACAAGCACAATATTGTTTAAAATTTTTTTTATTTCAATTCGTTTCGCAGTCTAATTTATATCATCTCTCATGCACTGACAACATTTCGAACTTTATCCTATAATAATATTAACAACACATTTGTGTCTGTGTTCATTAAAAATATACTGAATAGAAGTGTTTAGAACAAAATAACTAAATATTTATACTATGTCCCGAATACATTAACTACTACTACTACTAGAAATGGTGTGAACAAGTTATTGATTGTTTGGTGCCCGAAAAAAATATTGCCTTTTTTTGGCAGAAAAATACATATAGCCTTAGAAGTTATTCACACCGAAAACATTATCCAGCTTGCCACAGATAAACAAACTTCATATTAAATTATATTTAAACAAATTTTTACATAAACAATTCATTATTTGTATACAATATTATTCGGTGTTATTATCCAGAATTACTTTGATCTTAGCGCACTTGCAGCAGTTACCGGAATAAATATAATCAATTAACTATCGATTCATTATTATTGCATATTTTAATTACTAAGATTCTATGCTTATTAAATACACTGTAGTGTACAAAGCTCAATAGGATGGTTTCATTGTCATAGTTTCATGATACCTTTAGTTCAGGGAAAGGATATGAAGCAACATAGGCGTGAAATTAGTATTTTGAGTGATAATCATCAATTATTGTGTTTCTATGGTATTGAGGAAATCATAAAAATCCATGTAAACCAAGGAAAACGAATATAAAGGAGCGAAATTTCCATATTGCTTAGGGTAGTTCAGGATTATTGAACATTGAATGTAGAAACTTGAGTAGCTTTGTTGTTTAAAATAACAAACCACAATATTCAATAATAAAATCGATGAATATTTTTCAAGTTATACCAATTATACTACAGTAAATCTGTGCCTTTTGAGAGAGAGAGAGAATGTATGTGTGTGTATGCAAAGTATAAGGCAATGTTTAATTATTTATTTGTCTACATGTCAAAAATGTGTACAAATTTGTACAAGACTTTCGTGACTAGTTATCCTAAGAACTGAATAAAATTGTTGGTTTGAATTTTAAAATATTTATGTCTCTATCAATCCTAGTAAATGCATTCTTTTTACAGACATTTAAGTTATGTCTAACGATGATGTTTAATAAATGAATTTACTGACTTTATCATAGTAAAAGGAATAAACAAATCCAGGAAGATATCGACACGTCAGTTAAGTGGAAGAATTCCAGCCTCTCCTACTGTAGATATAAATAACAATCTTTAATCTCACAGAGATGGTCAGTCTCCATGACGTTATAAATACATTTTGCAGAAGAATGACAACAAATATTAAAATCAAACTATAAACAACTTTTGCTAAATTAAATCGGACAAACCCCCTACAAAGTAGAATGTTTTAGTGGAATAGCCCTAAATGCAGCAGTATAAATCTCAGTGATACAATTCTGTTGACGTTGATGAATAGACGTCACTTAATCTGTAGTAGCTGTTTACCGAATTTTTCTAGTATAAGTAGTCTTAATTTTGAATTTCAGTTTAAGCCGCTTTTCGCTGACGCAGCACTGCTGATGAGGCTGTTTTAGGTATCTACCAGGTTTCTTACGAGAATACTGTAAATCAAAGTTGTAGTTAAAGAAAAATCGTTAATTTCTTCACCGTTAATCAAAATCGACTGGAGGTACTACATAGTTTGCAATTCGGTAACAGTAATCTGCAAGTCTAGAGTTGTTTGTGATACTGGTTTTTTTTCTGGCTGTGTAGTTTAAAGTCTGCATTATGCATTAACTTTCCTACGATCTTACTATGCAATACGGAAGAAAAACTAACAGTGTTGAGCTAAGGAAATACTAGTACGGAAATGATCATTGACAATTGCATAATTTACTATGAATCAGTGAGTACTGAATGATGGCGGTAAAATACATACCAATAAAGATTAACTTAGGCTGTTTGCATGTTTGCCATTTTACTTCGTTTCACTGAATTTAAATCTTAAATGAATATATGTAAAGTAGAAATTTGAAAGTTAATTCCAAATGTATTAATTTGAGCTATCTCTACGCCGAAGAATTCCTAAATAATAGTAGTAGTAATAATAATAATAATATAAAATGAACATCACTCACAGTCATATAGATAAGCCGACTAATTACTAGTGACTTGTATGCTGTATTTGAATGGAAACACACTGCCATACAAACAAATTGTTTTGGGGTATTAATAATTCTAAGAACATGCCAATAACTTGATGCTAAGTTGAATGTCAAACTTAGTGTTCTACAGACGGACTATTATTTTTATTTTATTCCTTTACGCTCCCGGTGGAACATACGGCTTCAAGCTAAGGCTTTGAAGTTTCGGTAGCAGTGGTGTTAATTTTTTACGGGATGGGGTTGCTAGCCACCAACACACTCTATAGACAAAAGTTTTGATAAATGGTTTCTTTTGTTCCTAAATGCCCGATGGTTTGTCATAATTGACTCTGTTCAGATTCGCAGATAAATAAAGTTTATGAGCTGTAAAATTACTGATGAATTCAATGCACCAATCAAGTTTATTTGAGTGTTAGTGTCGGTATACTGAGTTGACTGATTAAGTAAGACTTTGATGCAAAATATCCTGCAGTTTTGCCATCGGATACATATGAAAAGCTTAGTACTGCTGTTATTTCGAGAAAAGTTATGTTGCAGAGCACCGAGTAGAGTTTACTAAGTGATAAGCAGGTGACAACTGTCCACTTTTAAATTAAATAAGGATCTGCTAGCTACCTTGCAATTTATGTCACCCAAACAATAGTGTCTATATAGCGAGATAAACTTTTCCTCGCACTTACAGTACTCTTTGAACTGTCAGCATTGCTGTACCTTAAGATTAATTTAAACAGTATAAGTACCGCATTTCATTGCTCTTTATCTTTTGGTGAATCGGTAAACTATAGAGTATATCATGACTCAAGCTTAGACACTAATGGCTAATAGCTCAGTAGTTCAGGGGATACAGTTTTAGAGTTTAAAACTATATAGGTAATGTATTTCAATGCGATATGCACTCCACAGCTTATATATCCAGTTAGTGAGCCTCAAACAAAATAGAAATATATCTCTTGAATCCATCATCAATCGAAGAGAATCGAGTTGAAATTATAAAGGAGACTATTTTAGACCATTCTTGTATGCCAGCAGAGACAGGATGGGTACAATAAAATCAAACAACACAAAATTTAGAGCTTCGTATAAATCATATAGCAATTTAAGTATCTTTATAACAATACTAAGATAGTATAGTACTTTTGTATAAATGTCAGAGAAACTAAAACTTTGGAATTACTTATTTTAATTTCTCTGAGATTAATACAAATGTGATTTTTACCAATATCTACTGTTCACTAGGTGTCCAATTATTGAGGAAATATTCGATCAAATGTTGATCAGAATAAGCATGAAATAGAAGATTGTTTATAGGTAGATAAATCAGATGACAAGTGGTTGCGTAAAGGGTTAAATCAGTAATGAAGGAAAATAAATAAATAAGTAAGCCTTCTAAAGCAAACTACCTTTAAAGAAACCACATCATAGACTGACATTGGTTGTATAAAAGAGAAAAAAAAAAGAATTTGAACTCATAAAAAAGTCAGTCTTTAATTGCTTTCTGAATAT
Organism: Trichobilharzia regenti; assembly: GCA_944472135.2. NCBI lineage: Eukaryota > Metazoa > Platyhelminthes > Trematoda > Strigeidida > Schistosomatidae > Trichobilharzia > Trichobilharzia regenti. The sequence goes on from OX235264.1 coordinate 78,166,461, forward strand.
GTGAAAAGGAAGAAAAGTACAAACATTAATGCGTATTTGTATCAAATTAAATCAATTAAGTAAAGTGGTAGAAATCACCTTACAGTGATCCGAGAATTGATTTGAGGTATATCTAGACTCATAAAAAAGACACAATAAGAAAAGAAATATCTTTTTAAACGTATTTGTATATAAAGTTCAGTGTTCCAATAATCTTCTCATTTATACAAATAACATTGGATTCGTTTAAATCTATTCGTCAAGCAACTGCCCAGAAATTTCTCATTTTTTCTTTTATTTCTTGACGTTCCCAGTGGAACGTACAGCTTCAGGCTACAGCTTTGAAATTCCAGTAGCAGTGGTGTTTATTGTTAAGGGATGGGGTTGCTAGCCTCATGACTAACCTTCCTTCTTTACCGGTTTTATTACCGGCTTAACGAGGTAAAGGAGTGCGTCGGCTGGGAATCAAACCTCGAACCATACGCGTGGTTGGCAAGCATTCTACCGTTATGTCACTGCCTAGAAATTTCTCTTAACGTTCTTCACTCACTGCGGTTATGTTAATAACTTCAGTTATTTTGTTTTTACTTACTTCTGCAAAGACAGACAAAAAGACCAACAATCTTCATTGCAGGTCGTCATTTACTTCTGTACTGTATGCGGTAGAGCTCAGTGTATTAACCTGGAGTTTATAATCATCGTTTCTTAGAAGAAATCTGTGCTCTTTATTTTAGAGTTTGCTATATACTTTGGAAAGATTTTATATCACCTTTCATGATCACATTACTATCGAAACATCAAGGAGCCTGATAAAATGAATCACCGTTTTTCTAGAGTCATTAACAGTTATTCTTACAATCAATAGCCTCAGACACATTGGTTGAATACTATTGTGCTTTTATTCCATTTCTTTAATCTATTTCTTTGACATCTTACATAGAAATGTAGATGTGTACCTCTGAAGAGTGCAAAACTGAGAGTAAAACCACTGTTAAAGTGGTACCTGCCTTTCAGTTGTAATATATATAATATATATATATATATATATATATATATATGCCAAAGATATTTTCACATGAATTTTAAGGTAATAACGAAGTTAATGACGAATACAAAACAGCATTCATATCAGTGAGTCAATTTATTCAAGTTTACGAACTTAAGGCTATACATATATACGGCATCATTAAACCCTCCAAACGTTAGATGTGGTTCATAATGTAATTCATTGGTCCTAATATTATTAATTCTACGCGTGATGAATTGTGAAGTTCAATATAATTTAAATGTATATTGACTCTAATTAGAGAAAACCTGGAATAGTTAAAGCACTAAACAGTCTAAAGTATGTGCATGTATTTTATAGGTAACTATACAGTACAGGAAATCATATGCACTCATAACAGATGAGTTCACTTGATCCAGTATGACTTTCTGTTGACTTTTCCAGCACAGCTTGCTGCGCCATATCGTTCATATGATATTTTCTTAAATTATGCTTAACCACAAGGCCCAAGTTCTATTCTTACACTTAAAAATATGTTTGATTGCAACAGCTGATAGCAGAAACGAAGGAAATTATTCCATACTCATTACAAGCTAAATAGCCATCAGTATTATTATGATACGTAATATAATTTTAGAGTTGTATAACGCGAAGAGAATTCTCTCTGAAAACTTATTCTTTATTCATTCAGACTTCTAAATCTAACTCTGTCTTTCACCTTATTTCCGGTTACAAAATCATCTATAAATTATTTAAGACAGAAAGGATGGCGTAAGGCAATTGGTTAATGCCTACAGACTTAATAGTAATATATATAATCAGGAGTCTGAATACTTGAAGTTAAGACTGATTAACAATTCTGCAGTTGTGCTCCATTAAGTAGGCATAAATTACGGTAGCACGCCTCTCATGTACTGCTTGATTTTTGTTAGCTGTCTAACGGAGAAACACCTTAAGTTCAGTTAATTTATCACTATTAGACTGAATTCAAGATACTTAACAAATAATTTAGGTGAAGGTGATAAGAGTACATTGTAAGACTTGGTGCTTGCTTTATTTGAAGTTTCTGATGAAATCGCTGAATCAAAGCAGAATATATAATCTTCCAGTATTTAAGTGTAAGTACACAGATTTGAATGTTTATGTGCTGTAACACATTAACACCATTTGTTCTATAAGTAAAACAGTGACAAAAAGTAATGTGTTAAAGCGATGATTAGTGCCAATACCAAATGAATGGATGTATCTATCATAAAGTGATTGAATCCAGCAATATACAAACTTGCAGGCATTAAATGCAGTCATTAGAATCACCCTTTAATGTTCTGGGATCCAGCTGATATTCTCTGCTACTTCTCAGTCAGGACCAAATACAGGTGAATCGTCCAGTTATAAGTCAGTTTGGATTTAGTGACAAGCATTTGTTACACAATAATAATAATAATAAAGTCACATTTTGTTTACAGTTCTAGCATCCTGAAATACATTTATTCACTGGGAATAATTGATTTATATTTTGTCGTGAAATGGTAAAATTGTGACTAACTATAGTTTGACGAAGTTTGATTACAATTTTCTAAATACAGTAAATGATAGTTTTAATATGGAAATCCAAATTACACTGACAACAGGCATTTTGTTGTCATTTTTGGTGTGGTAGTCAGTCAATGAGATGCTGTACAGAAAGTGGATTAAATGCACACTGTAAACTAATTGGTCAGCAGTTAATAAGAAATAAAATGAGGTCATGAAATTATTCGTCTTATGAGAATTTCACTTTAAAGTCTACTTTGTCACGAATCAGCTAGTGGGCTACTCGAAACTATGGTGAATTGGATACTTATTTCATTTTATCACGAAAGTCTCTACCCGTGTACATCAGCGTTACCTAGCTGTATTGCAAATAAGAAGCATTTAAAAATCTGAGTCAGTGGATTCCACCCCATTACGTGAAAGAAGGCAATCTCCGCAGTTCTCAACCAGAAATCTGAGATAATGGATGAAATCTGGTGAACAGCTACAAGCTGGAACGATACAGGCGTTCATTGATCTTCAGTTTTCAGTCGTTATGTAATAATAATAAAGCTTAATTTCAGACAATATGCAAACATATGGTACACAAATTTTCAGCGTATTCAGTTCCAAAATACTTCTTTCTTCACACAGGAGTTAAATGCAAAGCAATAATCTGAAGTATGTCTTCATTTCGTTGAAGAACTGCACAGCGTTTACATAGAAACAAGCTAAATCAGTGCGCAAGTTTATGTATAGATCATCTGATATAACTGGACGATTAAAACAATTGTGCATCCAGATGAAATTAAGCATTTTGATGGCCACCTGACCATGTAACTGATTGTGATTACTGACATGAGAAATATTTAGGTTGTTCAAATGAATCCGATTTAGTCAATACTGAATCAAATTAATCAGCACAAAATATTAGACATATGCATCGGTGGCACAACGGTTAGCATGCTCGCCAACCACGCACATGGTCCGGGGTTCGATCCCCAGCCGACGAACTCCTTTACCTCACTTACCCAGTAATAAGACTGGTAAAGAGGGAAGGTTGGGCATGATGCTGGCTAGCAACCCCATCCCGTAAAAATAAACACCACTGCTACCGAAACTTCAAGCCTCCATCTTGAAGCCCTATGTTCCACTGGGAACGTGAAGGAATAAAATAAAATATAAAAAATATTAGACACGAATAGTTTCATAAACTAATACTTTTTGATAATTTGTAGAAAAATACTTCGATTTGCAGAATACTCTAACTGTAGATCACTTAGATATGAGAAATACATTTTCTACAGAAGCAAACATTTTGTACTTTGTATACCTTTTATGGATGTCATTTGATAATGACTACTTATATGCATACAATGAATTCAGGTAGTTGGAGGCAATCCATAGGAATCCATGGACCTAGATTTCGTGTATACTGAAAAACAAACGTGAATACTTTTAAGAAATAAGGAACATCGTTAAAAATGTTGAATGTTACTTTCAGCAAAAATATGGTTAAGTTCCAAACTCCATTTGGGGTAATTTTCTCTACCTTTTTGTTATTATTACTAATTTTTCTTTAATGGGATTCGAACAATGGTATTTCAGTATACCACTATCCACACCTTACTTTTCGGATGTTATGGTGATTTGATTGCTTTCTAGCACTAACTGTTAATGATGGAGCTTCCGACGACAGTTTAAACCTCCTATGAATATAAATTCACCTGTCTTTTTTTTCTTTAAAAATTTATTTGCCAAGAAGTTGTCGAATTTTACAAGATTCTATGGATGTGAAATTCATTAACGTTACTCTTACATAAACACCATGGTGCACTGCATTTCAGTGAGTAATTAGTTTTAATTACCTATCTCTTAAACAGTGGGACTGTAGCTAATAGTCCAGATGGTCTACCTCCTACCACCGACAACGAGGTTTGGGCAGTCAGTTAGGATCACTAGTCCTCACACAATAAGTGTGGGACATTGCTAACTGATTAGAATTGCATATATCACCATATATGCCTGCCTGCGTTCATTCTTTTGAGTCAGACCAAACAGTGTAGTTAGAAATAAATGGGTCAGGCATAGCAATAAGTAAATATGGAAAGTCAGTAGAATGCCACTAGTTCGAAGGGTATGCCAAGCCACCTTCTTCATCAGAAAGTAATGTTAGCTGAAATAAGAATATTTCCGAGAAGAGCAGGGGCAGTCAGATAAAAAGTGGAAACAGTTCATGAAGTTGTTGACTGCTAGTTTGAGTGATGTAGATGCGTGTGTACTACCTGGAGTTGTCTGAATACTAAGAATCAATGGTTGAAAATTATTGGTGACATATCTAGGAATTCTTCCTATTAAATGTAGATGTATTTACCCCTTATGATCTTCCAGGTTCTGAAATTCCTACCTAGTCTTCATCTAAATGTCTTTTCTGCCGTATATTTTCGCTTACTGTAGTTTTGCTTCATTTCTTTTCCCTACTTTTGTGCTCTTCTATAAAGTATGGTAACTTCAGCTGAAACAGTTTTGTTCAGAATCCTACGGTGATAAGACACAAACGCGTAGACTAACAGTAATCATGCATGCAGTGTGTTTATTCTGCTAAATGAGGTAGTATTTTATGCACACTGCAGTGAGCTATAATTTGTCGTTGGTTTTGTTGAAGTGGGTGAATCGCAAATACTTCATTCCACTTAAAACGTTTCAGTTCATGGAAATAAATAGAAGTAGTAGCATTTTATCAGTCTGTATACACTGTAAGGATATCAGGAGTCCAATAATTTCAGTTTATCACTAATCATCTAGACGCCGCATATTTGCATTAAAATTTGCCTTAAGCATTATAATTTCTTTGTAAACGATAAATATAATCGGTTTATTTCTTTTGTCTAGATGACTTTATTCTGTTTTCACTGATTTAACAGGACAATTTAATTACACTTAATAAATTTTTGTCTGACATATGTTTCAGTTCATTGCTTTCTTCAGCACCAAACTCCATCCATTGTATGAGGTCACTGTACAACCTTTTAGCTTTTCATATCTAGATTATCTTTTCTAGAGGATAGGATAAGTCCTGATTTATGAGGAATTCCTAGTTTATGCTATTTCACAGAAACTGTCTTCAAACTGATCAACTCCTCAAAGTCACATTCAACATTTAAGAGGCTTAGCCAAACTTGTTTTTGAATCGGTCGGGGAGAAAACGTCTTTTAGTTAGAAACTGTTTTCAATAACCTCAAGTGTCTTATATTCCATACTTCAGAGTGTTTTGAGATGAAGGAAGTCAAGTGGTAAGTGAAGAGTTTCGCTTGCAGTTATGAGTGATTCCTCAAATGTCAAGACGTAGTAATTAAGATTTTTAGTGGGCTATTTTGAGAATTATAACCGATATTTTTAAAACTACTTTTAGACAATGTAAGGTATACTATAATATTGACACTATTGGCAAAAGTCTTCCGTAGGTTAATTATCTGAGGTAATTACTCGACAACATAAGGATACTTCTTTAGAATTCTATGACGATTCTCATGAAAGGTGTCTTTAAACTTGTTTTGTTACTCTGTTTTATAGTAAACTGAAAAATAACAAGACTGAATCATACTCAGTCATGAAATAGTTGACGTCACGCATTGGGAGTATCTGAAGTTGGGGATATGAGATATCTGGCGTTTAAAACAATAAAATAATTTTTCAAAAGAATGGATACTGAACAAAGAGTACTCTTTTCAATAAATTCATCATCAGGCTCTACAGTTATATATACATGATAGTGAATGAGTGAATTACTGTTATGAACAACATAAATGTTTAAATAACATCGAGTCTGTAATATTGAGAGATTACAGCTCAGTAGCTTGAACATAAAATAAGCTGAATGTCAGAAAAATTAGGAAAGATAATATTACAAATTCATGAATTTATATTCTCTACTGAAGGCTGGCCAGGGCAGTAGTAGGAGATGGCTGGACTTACTTCTTTTGAACACAGAGTGCTGGTTGTTTGAGGCGAATCGCAATAGCCTCTGCTCTTTGGAGCATGCGGTGCTTCGATGATTTTGGCAGTTTATTAGGCACCTGGTAGATTATAGAGAAGGATTCTTCTACGTTGGCTTTGTGGCCGGTTTGCACCAGATGGTCCAATATCGGCTGTTAATAGTTTTCACTACACCTTTACTTAGCCATAGATGTTCTCGAGCACGAAAAATCAAGTTCCTGGAGCAACGGCCAATATAACTCGCTCCACAAGCGCAGTTAAATGGATAGATACAATTTAAAGTGGCTATTCTAGGTACTTCATCTTTCAGTCGAGGAATCAGCATCGTTAGTGTAGAGAATAAGACGTGTAGTTCACCAGCATTCAAAGTTCTTTGAACTGATTTTCTTAATTTCTTCGCAATTATCTCACTTGGCATATCGCCCATGAATTGTAGTCGTATATAAAGAGGCTTCTTTTTACAGATAGTGAGTAGTCCTTTTCCGTTTTCTTTGTCATGTGTTTCTTGATAAATTTGTCGGGATAGCCATTTTCGATCAAAGTATCATATACAATGCTTAATTCATCCTCAGTTACTTCTTCTGATGAGCATATAGCTCTAACTCTGTGGTTGAGGGTCTTCACTAAATTTCTTTTGTACTTGATTAATTACATAAGCACAAGATACAAATAATAATAAATCATTCATATCTACCTGTAGATTCCACATGATACGTTGTAGTGATTTGAACACTGTTGTTACCACCTTCATCTGGATGTCCGACTGATTAAGTTCACCTTAAACATTTGAATTTTATTTTAAAAAAACATGAACTGTTTGAAAATGTTGAAATGAAATTTAAGCTTACTTAGGAGATAAATCGGGTGACAGTCGGTTTGAAAGTGAGTGTACTAAGTCAGCAACTTGAAGATCACTGTCCGATATTCTACTCCAATCGAATTTTATTTCTGTATTCACAATTATCATTATTTCTGTAGACAATTTCCAAATTATTCATAAACAGTAGGCTTTCTGATGGAAATCATTATAAGTGAGTTGTTTTCCCTCCATAAATTCAACATATTTTACACCATAGTTAGTGTGGGTGGGTTAGTAAGACTTGATTTCAAATATGAAAATGCGGTGATGAAACTTACCACTCAATTAAGTGTCTGACTAAAGAAAATCCAGTAAACCGAATCAAGAAATCACCTTGTTGTTGTTGCCGATATGACCCAGTCTTCGGTGAAATTTTCAACATTATTTACAAAGTTAATATGTAAATGGGAAAACAAATGTCATAAAGACACAAGCGTGCACACACATATATCGAGAGAGACGGAAAGAGAGAGAGAAGCCTCTAGACTAAAATCGATCTAATGAGTTAATGAAAAGCATACTACTAATATTAATGCAAACACCATCCCCACCACCACAAATAATAATAATATGGTGTATCGTAAATACTAATTAAGACATTTCTGCGAAAAGATATACTGGATATAAATCTTTATCTGACACTACTGTACCACGGAGAGTAAAAAAAGAATGCAAAGAGCTACCAGCTAGTTATTTATTAATGATTTATATGCATATTTCATAGACGAACAATCAAAACTTGTGTGGACCGTCTAGGTCATACACACCTTTTTTCGGTATTCTTCTTCTTCTTTTGCCTGTTCTCTTTCTGCTAAATAACAATCTCTAATGCATACACACCCCTATTCTTTTATCCTACACAGATAATAAAGTATGTATGTAACAGAGAAGAGAAAGAAAAAGGTGGTACAAAGTCAAAAAATCACCTTAGTTACACACAGATGATAAGAATGTGTATATATCTATCTATCTATCTTTGTGTTTATTGTTTTTCCAGCTTTCTGTCATAATTACCGAAAACAGCGACTACTTTAGTCAATTAGCTGTTTTAGTATGTATGAATTGTGGTCTCTTAATTGTTTCACCATTAATTTTTTATCTCCCTTCTATGTATGAGTCTTTCATTGAAAAGGGTCAGGACGGGCATATTTTAGTGATAAACTAGACAATAATAAATATGAATAGCAGTAGGCTTTTATTTTAAAAGCTTATTTGGATTATACCCATCTTGGATTACTAGGAATGCTTATATTCTTCTTCTGACGGGACTCTTTCAACACCGATTTTATCCAAATATCATTTTATTTAAACAGTTCATTATTGACTTTTGTACTTGAAGCTTAAGTTTAACACGTGTAAGTGTTTGAATGCTGAGTTTATGGCCATATATATGATCAGTTTTAAGACTGATTCCATTATGAACTGTATTCAGTCTCTGTAATCTTTCATATTCCTTTCTACCATTACCCATTCTGTTTCACTCTTATACTTGTCAAACTCTATTGATTCACTTCACTCATCTTCTTGTCTACCTCTGTGTGCTATTTGGAACGTGGCAACTCGAACTGGTGCACTTCGGTGCCAAGTTCTATGTTGAATCCAGACAGACAGAGACAGATGAACTGATATCTGTTAGTGAACTATAAAAAAAATACGGGGCACTGGGCATTGTGTTCTTTCAGATTCGGTCCTGTCTCAGACATTGAACCACAGATAGTTAGGTAAGCGCGTTACCATTTATCTATTGAGGTGGAATCCAGTGGTAAATGAATTTTACCTGACGTATGTATTACTTAGTTAAGAAGTTCAACATGAAATCTTACAGCCGTAGAAGACTTCAAGCATGAATATATGTAAAACATGATGTCTACCAAATGAATCAACTTGGACATTTTAGAAAAAGGAGGATGACTAAAAACGACTATAAAATAAATCTTGTCTAACGACTCTGCTTTTCATAATCGGACATTAATAATCAAATAATAGGCAATGTAGAGTAGCATACAGCGATTTCTGGTTATGCTCCAGTGTCTCCTATATATGGTAAAGAATAACGGATGTTAAAACTTGTATGGAACATTAGAATATGACAATAAATTCCTGAACCTAGCTTAGTTGGTTGTAAGCCTGCTAAAGAGAAAAGGTTGGGCAAGGAGTTAGTAACCTCATCCAGTAAAAAAGGACACTACTGGTACTCAGCCTTCAAAGAACATAGAAAGACTAAAAGGATATTCAAGAATCAAGAGTGGAATTTGTGTAACAAATGCGAAGAGAGAGATATTAATCACAAAACACTATGATGTACAGAGTGTATGAATTATTCGACTTAGAGGATTCAAATATGACGATTCTATTGCTCTGAAATCTACCCAAAATGATATTTAATCCACGGATTTAGTTGCTTTTCAATAACTCACACTCTTTCTGTTCTAAGAAGACCAGTAGCGTATTTCAACATCACGTTTCCTTACAACAGGTGTTCAAGTGTATTAGGAATATATACCTAAAGATTTATTTGATTTTAAATCTGAAACAATGAACATGAAGTCTGATACTGAAGTTACGGCAGGATATAAAGTTCACAGATTATGTAATACCAATTTTTGACATAAACCTTGATAACACCGCCTTTCTTTTTGTAAACTCAGACATATTCATATGTAAAAAAATATGTCCAATAAGATCTTAAATTTTAAAAGGACACTTTTTTACAGTTAAAAGAGAAGTGTACCAGAAAAATTTAATGTGACAGTTATAGATTTATCTACGTTCCTATGTTCCTCTAGGATCTAAAGGAAACAATAATACAATAAAGATTCATCTACATGAACTATAATACCACATCCACTCACAACTGGATTTCGAGGAAATTCATAGAAATCTGACTAAGATATAATGACAATATATTCTTAGAACAACTGGAAAACCTAGGAGTACTGATGTCAGCTCATGGTGAAATCCTCCATACAATCAAACAAAATCCCTACAAAACCAATACTTGAAAATATTCTTAGAATGCAAATTTGACATTTATTACATATTTTAAAGGAAGCGAATACTGGATCTCAACTCCAGTACTACTTTCCCCGCGAAATTAGAATAGAATCAATGCCTGTTCTAAAAATGACTGATTTGGTAAGACAGAAGAAGATGAACAATTTAGTATGAAAGAATTCAAACAGTCAGTACTCAAACAAATATTTTGGTCTTAAGGCCTCATTCTGTTTTGGTGCACAGATCTCGGTTATCGCAAGTCTTTTGTAGACAGTGCTTATATTTACGATAGATGAAGAAAAAGAAAAGGATATAACGAAACATAATCAAAGTTTTTAAGATAAATAACCTTCTTGGTGAACAGCATTCGTTAAACAGAAAACAATGTGAAACGTGAAGAAAATGATATTCAGAAGTCATGGTTGATGACAGTAGTCATCTTACACATTATACCAACCTTTTAGGAAGATCAGAAAGTGATCCATTAATGTGACATGAGAGTATTCTTTAGAATGTGACACATACTACAAAGTACCCTTGTGTACAAATGAGATGAAATCTAAACAGATTCATAGTTTATATGTTAGCACAATAACACGTTTAAACTGTGCCAATTTGCATAGGATAAATTTCTAAAGAAATCAGAGTTGAAAAAGACGTTTATCATTTGTTGGGAAATGCAAATCTCCATTAATGATGAAATAATGAAAATATGAGTTCAGTGGATATTACACAATAGGTCAAAAGTCAGGAACAAAACATGAAATAAAGAGTTGTACTAAGAGTAAAGGTTGCACATAGTTATTTTCGACCACCTGATCACGTATTAAACTAGCCAATTTCCCATACTACAGTAATCCATACGCATCCTGTTTGTAAACTTGAGGATCACTTATGCTTTATGTCCAATTAGTATATTAGATAGGGTAGCTCACGTTGACCAAGAAGTGAACACTTAGACACACTACTGTTGCTATTATTTAGCTGAATATTATGGGTTTTTTAGCAGGTAATGAAAACTATCACACTCTCCTGAGAATAAGAAAATTAATACAGAGAAGTCGTAACCAGAGCGGTCCATCAAGTTAGGCGAGAGGAAAGTTACTCGTGTACAACAGTGGCTGGCGGTTGCACTAAATATAAATCACGAGTCGGCAGAAGTCGGAATTCATGGACCATTCGGTTGGGTCCCAATGGCTGATTGGTATACGAGCTTGCCTTGTAACTGGAAGGTCCTGAGTTCGGACCACTCTAAGGTGTGTACTGATGGAGAGTCCTAAACTAGGTCAAAACAACTGTCCAGTACCCTCAGGTTTTCAAATGGTTTTCTAACTGATGTCAATCCGTAATCAATCCTGTGACCACTTAAATCCCTACAAACCAACACTTGAAAGTTTAACAGTTTCTGAAAAGGATTCAGAAGTTTTTTTTAAAATTGTACGATTAATTATATCCTATGAAGATGGTCTACCATGCGAAATAATGCTTTTTGTATTATTATACCGCATGTTATCTTATGTTAACGCAGAGAATCTGTTGGTGGACAAATACTTTTGAATTTGTTAATCTATTGCCCATTATAGATATATTAATGACTATTATTCTCCTGTTTTCATTTGTTTAATTCTAGACATAACTGTGGATCAGAAACGTACCCGACAAACGTATACGCGTTATCAAACCTTAGAGTTAGAAAAAGAATTTCACTTCAATAAGTAAGTTCAATGGAAATATTTAGCTTGACAACAACAAAATTTGTTGTTAACCGGATTGATATCAGTATTGTTCAGTCTTTTAGAAAATATTAACCTTTAGTTTGATTACCGTTTGCTTAAATTGTCTTTATCATTTGTAATGCCACACAAAGAATTACTCTGTTACTAAGCTGTACTTTAATGGTGAAAAGAACTAGTTGCATAAGTATTAGTGATGTAAGATATATGATGGTCTCCTAACAATTCCATCTCAGATGCTCAGAGTTTCACTTATGTTACAGGTTTCCTCTTGGGTGAGTAGATGATGTACCACCAAACAAATTTACCTCCTTTCTGTTTCTGCCTCCTTGATGACAGAATAGAAGCGCACGAATACGATCAGAATTTCGTCACATAGTTGGTCCCGTATGATTTATTATTTCTTGCTTTGATGAATGCTGTACACACATCGGATATTATGTTAGGCGGTTTTAAGGGTGCTTTATCGATTTCTTTCCACAACTGGAATACCTCTTGTGGTATTTGCTATGTGCGAGAGCATCTTGAGGATTATTTTTATCCTCAACCTTCTCTCACAACATAATTCACTAATTTTCTTCTTCTTTACATGATTTAAGCAAGCGATGAACATAATTCGTAATTCTTATTCTAAGTTCAATTGTTATTTTTCTTTTCTTACCTTAGATATTTAACGCGTAGACGAAGAATTGAAATAGCGCATACGCTCACTTTAACTGAAAGACAAATTAAAATCTGGTTCCAAGTAAGTTAAACGCAATTTAATGCAAACATCTTTTAGAATTTACCTCATTTTATCAACTACTGATTGTGCTATCTGAGATAGTTTCGACCTGTTTAAATGATTTCACTGCATTGGGGGGGGGGATGTATGAATATAACCAGCAACCTTGGGATAAACGGCCAGGGGACTTATTAACTGAGTTCTTAATCCTTAACTAAATGCATAAATTACTAGTTATTATTAAGAATTTATTTTTGAAGGTGAAAGTAATCAAGGCATCGGAATTATATCACACATGAATCTTGAAGATGATACTGGCGATTTTGAGAAGAAAGAAGCGCCATCTAAATGAGTAGATATGTTCTCTTTACACCATGAAGTCTTCGTAGTAAGGAAGAAAGGCAATGTTTTCAGTATTAAAACAATTCTGAACTATTTATAAAAAAATAGTAAGACAGAAGGTAGTTGCAGTTAAACACGAAGTGGATATTTCTGAATATTATTATTATATCCTTTAATTCCTAGAGGAACATAGGGCTTCAGCCGCGCGTCTCCATTGCCTTCGGTTTTCTGCAACTTTTTCACCCCGCTCCAAGTCTGCCCACATGCTTTCATCTCTTCTTCACATGACCTCCTCCAAGTCACCCTCACACTGACGACCAACTCGCCATCCGCTTCCCTTTCGGGTTCCACTCGAGCAATGGCTTCTCTAGTGATTTCACTTGATGGTTTCCTCAGTGTGTGGCCAATCCATCTCCATTTCTTCCTACCTATTTGTTTCACAATTGGTTCCTGGTTGACTCGCTGATTGCCAGAGATCCCTCACTATTGCTGATCTTTTCTAGCTGGCCATCTGATATTGAGTATTGAGCGAAGACAACTGTTAATGAAGGTCTGAAGTTTGTTGGAGATGCTCTTTATGACGCGCTGGCCAAGTCTCTGATCCGTATAGTAGCACTGACTGTCTTCACATTGGAGTTGAAGATCCGGATCTTATTTTTGATGGTGAGTGATGTTGACCTCAACACAGACTTGAGAGTAATGAGAGCTTTCCTTGCTTTTCCGATTCTGGCTTTGATATCCTCGTCAGTTCCGTTCTCCTGTAGTTGAAACGATGCTCCCCTGGTAGGTAGGTGAAGGAGGTTGTTTCTTTGAGGTTCCTCCCATTTATGCTGGCTGATTGTTGTGTGTTGTGTGTTGTTGTTGCTGTCGGTGTTGGTGTTGGCCAGGAATCTTCATCACCTACCTCTGTTTTCTCTATGTTCACTCGAAGTCCTATCTTATCTGGATGCTTCTATTGTCAACTTGTTGCTTTTCACTTGCATATCTTCCAGTTTGTGGGAAATCAGACATATATCATCGACGAAGTCCAGATCCTCCAAGTCTCTTTTTGTGTAAGTCCATTTTATGCCTGTTCCCTCGTTGGTTGCCGTTGTCTGTCGCATTATCCAATCTACCGGAATCAGGAAGATCATTGGTAATAGTAAGCAGCCTTGTCTCACTCCCGTCCTCACTTCGAAGGCTTCCGTAAGTTTCCCGTTGTGGATTACTTGGCATGCAGCATTGTCGTATAACTGTTGGATGAGATGTATAATTGTCGATGGGACCCCGTAGTAGCGAAGTAGTTGCTAAATGACCACTCGATCGACGCTGTCGAAGGCCTTTTCAAAGTCGATGAAGTTGAGAGAGTAGAGAGGTGACTGCCATTCCAAGCTTTGTTCAATGATGATCCGTAGTGTGGCGATTTGATCAATACATGACTTGTTTCTCCTGAATCCGGCCTGTTCCGGTCGAAGTTTTTCATCCATGGCGGCGTCTTTGATTTTCTCCAGGATGATGCGGCTTAGTATTTTGCTTGGGATGGACAGGAGCATAATTCCACGCCAGTTTTTGCGTTGACTTAAGTCTCCTTTCTTTGGTAGTTTGAATAAGTATCCTTTCTTTCAATCCTCGGGATATTTCTGAATGCCACTCTAAAATACTAACACCATACTATATTTGTGAAATGTTGTAAAAATGCTTGTACGAATGATGTTGGGGTGATATAAAAGCAAGAAACTTTTCTGAATGTTAAACTTTATCCTATTAAATGTGATGATAATTTGTTCTAAAACTGTAAACTTATGAATATTAAGTCATGGTACTTCTGCTGGAAATCAGGTGAATTAAGTGTATGTATCTAACTTTGCAAGGTATCCTTATATAAGAATATATACCATGAATAAATGTACTTTAGGAAGTATGATATAAGCTGTAAACAGATGCAAAACAAAGTAATTTTTCAACTGTGCATTTGAATATGAATTACACGACTGTTGAACATTAAATCATTACCACTTCTGTAATCTATTACAGTTTGTAATACAACTTTCATCTGATTCACAATAAACTCAGACATGGCTTTGAGTAGAAAATCAACAAGGAAAGTTTTTATGAGTTGATCACGGATTGATATCAGTTAGAGAACCATTGAAAACCAGGGAGTACTGGATAGCTGCTGTTTCATCCTAGTTTGGGAGTCATCGGCAGTACGCACCCAGTGGGATTCGAACCCAGGACCTTCCGGTTACAAGGCAAGCTCGTATACCATTCAGCCACTGCCGATGATTCCCAAACTAGGATGAAACAGCAGCTATCCAGTACTCCCTGGTTTTCAATGGTTCTCTAACTGATATCAATCCGTGATCAACTCGTAAAAACACAACTAATCCTTATAAACCAAACTATAGAAAAAACAAGGAAAGTATTTATAAATGGGGTTTATGTCCTAAGAAAAGCCTTTCTATTGGTAATGTCAGAAATGCTAAGATCCATATTGATTTTTTTTACTTTTTTGTTTCACTTATGTTACAAGTGCTTTTGCTGTTAAACTTCATAAGTGACTTACTTATTCCACTGAGAGTTGAGTCAATTTTAAGTAAATAACAACCTCAAGGTAAAATTTAATGCGCATTTAGCAATATGCTGAACAGTAGTGTTATTTGAAAATAATATTTTATGAAATCACCTATTTATCGTGTAAAACAATTCTGTATTTAAAATTTCACTCTCATGGAGACTTCTGCAGATGATTTAAAAAAATCCATATGTCAGTGCTCAATTTAAGTAAAAAACTACACTCATTTTTAACAAGTACAGTATTATATACACGGATCTTCAGGAAAAAAAGACAATTCCTGGAATATTTTGATAACTGGTCAAGCACATAAAGACTTCAGGTAGTTTCTCTGTTAACTGTGATTTCTTTCGAATACCCTGCACTAACACGTAGATCAGTTCAACTGTTCATTCATAATACATAAGCTTAAATTCATGTCATAACATCTAATATACAAAGTAACTTAAATTTAGGTAGTTAAGATACTTTAATGAAATGGAATAATATCTGAGCACATGATGAAGTTAAATTCAAACATTTGACTGAATCAATATTCTCCTCTAGTACTAACCGTTACTTTAAAATTACCAGTTAAAACTTATCAGTAACTCACAGCTTGCATTTCCATCAAGATGCTATAAATCTCTTCCAATTGAAGGGACTTCTTGATCAACAGTCATAAATAACTTGTCTTTTACTCTACATAACTTAAAACTAGAAAGTTAACCACCTGGTAATGTAAAAATTTACTTTACGGTAATTTATTGGACAGAATAACAAGAGGGATAATGTGTATTAAAAGTTTACCCTACAAACATACGAAATAGTCGTAAATGTCATAATTTACGGTAGTTAGAAAAATGTCTTTCTACAGATAAGTGATAGTCACATATATTTGCGACTGGAAGTTAGATAGAAGCATATGTATATATGATGAACTGAAAGTTGTGCACATTAAATGCACATCTCTTCGCCGTACCTTACCCCTTTACACAAAAACCCATTCATTTTCTATTGTGTCAACTTATTTTCCCTTTATTAGAAAGTTTTTTTTTGGTTTTTGTATTTCTCAATGAATGAAAAACAGACCATTAAATCTCAACTTAGTTTGGACATATCTATTGTAGTTTTCCTTTCCCTTTCACTTGCTAATTTTCCTGCTTATGGTTTGTTGGACACGAAATTACACCCGCTGATTAAGCTTGTGTAGCGTTGATCAGAATGTATAAAAATAAGCGAAAAAGGTCAGAGTGTGTGTGCGTATGAGAGAGAGAGAGAGAGGCGAATAAGGTAGTAAGTGATAGAGAAAAATGCACACATGTGTAAGACATTCTTTAAGCGAACTACATCAGTGTCTGAGTTTTACTTTTCCGCATGTTTTTTCTTCCAACATTCTAGTTTCTTCTCTTTACCTTATTTCATTATTTATTACCTACACCTTTTTCAGATGGATGTTCACAGTGAACAAAGTACCGTATATGAATATATATATATCACTAACAGATACATGTATATCGTATTTACCTCATATGTTAGCAGATGATAACTGAATACATTTTCAATTCGATTACAAAAATCTAATGAATTATGTTCAGCAGCTTGGTTTGTTTGTTTGTTTGTTTACTTGTTAAATGTTCAACGGAAAATAAAGGGAAAAACATCATAATAATAGCATTAACAACTGAGATCAAATTTTTTTTTGAGATTTGGTAGCCCAAATTTTTGCAGGCCGACCATAGATATCAGGTGTGCGCCGGCGTGGGCTCGAACCCCGGACCATGTGCATGGTCGGCGAGAGTCCTAACCACTGTGCCACCGACGCACAAATGCAGGATAAATGTAGTTTCAATTTTTAGAATTTGAAGAGTACTTACCATCTTTCAAATTTCGGTCACTTTTACATGATTCTCATGTCATTGGTTGGATTTTTTTGAGGACGTAGACATGAAGAGCTCTTTTTCTCTTTTTCCCCGTTGTGTCAGCAGTAGAAATTGAAGAACAACTAACAGTTTATGAATCGAATGTTTATTGCAAAACTCTAAGTGTATATCTGATCAGATGGACAAATATTTCAGAGTAATAAGAAGCGACTACATAATCAGTGTTAGTTAATTGTGTTTACAGTTCAGTTAAACTTGATGTGTGCTGTGGGCGGACATTTGTCATTTGGGAAATTTACTTTTCGTTAAAATACTGAGTTATCAAATTTAATAGATGACATAACCTGTGAGTTCGTTATTTAACAGAGTGCAAAAAGATGGAACAGACCCCATGTTATTTTTATTTCCTTCACTTTCCCAGTGGAACATAAGGCCTTAAGCTAGTGGCTTGAAGTATCTGTACCAGTGTTTTAATTTTACAGGATGAGGTTGCTAGCCTCTTGCCCAACATTTCCTCTTTACAAGCATTATTTCTAGTTTAGCGGAATAAAGGAGTGCGTCTGTGGCCAGGGATCGAATCCCGGACCATGTGCATGGTCGGCGAGCGTCTTAACCGCTTTGCCACCGACGCCCAAAAAAGGAATGTACTTGAGATATACTGTAACTCTTGAATGAAGCAAAGTATTTTGACTGGACACTAGTCAGTAACTAGTGTAATGTGTCTAGTCCCTTGTTTGATGAAGACTGAATTCTCTCGGTCAAGTTTGCATTGTGGCCAGCGTTTTAGGTGGATCACCATCATGGTGGACTTTGAATTGTTGATATTTGATTGCTTCAGATACACCTTGCTGACGAGTGCCAAAACCTAGGTTCAAGGTTTCCTGTCGATTGCCTTCAACCATATGATTCAACTAAGCAGAGTAACTATTACAATTCGTAAAAAAATTAGCTAGTTGTTATTTTCCATTTAGAGATATTTTGCCAGTATAGTATTCACTGAAATGAATAACAAATTAAAGAGATCTGAAAAGTGTAAGCTGTCCCCACTCTTTTCGCTATTAAGCCAACCTGTTTACGTTAACTGAATAAAAAGTAGCCGAGGCGAACCATGTGACCGTCACATCTTTATTAGCTACTCTTTAAAAAAGGGACATGATGGGATTTCTGAACATCCAGTAGAAAAACTAACTAACTAAAGAGAACTCTACGAAATTAATAATGGCAACAACACTGCCTGATAAAACTTTAACATTTGTTTAACTGTATGACGAATTAATTGAAATCAAAATACAAATAAGCTTTGATCTAGAGTAATTTCACTGACTAGGAGAGCTGGTGTAGATTGGATCAAGGCTTTGAGGAAATTAGAGTGTTCTCCAACGAAACATTCTGAAAATCAGAAAAGAATTGTATCTTTCCAAATTTATTATTGTGATAAGGAGTAACTAAAGGTTAATTAAGTTGGCATAACCAACATCAACAACAACCATGGTGCAAACTCTAAAAATTAAGGCATACTGACTACTGATTAGTAATAAAGTCATTGAAATGGGAGTTTATTATCCATGGAGTTTACTAAGTCAGGGGTGAATGATAGTTACTGTATCTGTTTCACTTCTAATAGACTTTTTGAGTGCCTCTTATATTTCACTGGTTCTTTATCTGATATAAATTTGTAGTGAAATTTTGATTTAGTCCATCCGAATCTTTGCAAATACTAGAACTTTGATTTCGTAGAAGAATAAGCATATTTCCCATCACAATGCATCATTTAATGTTCAAACAAGTGTGCTTAAAATTCAAACAAATCTGTTTATATCGTTTTTCTTTTCTTTTTTTTCCAGAATCGAAGAATGAAATGGAAAAAAGATCATAATATAGCTAAATTGAATGGTCCTGGTACACTGGAACAACTTGAATTAGCTGAACAAGGATCAACTATTTCAACAATAGGTCGTAAAAATCATAAAGATTCCTCACTATGTGATGATAGTGATGAAGAGTGTATAAAACGTAAACGATTATCTGTTGATGAGTTTGGTACAATAGATACAATATCCAGCAGTGCATATCCTTCAGAACATAATATTTCTGACAAAGGAAGAAATTTAAAGCATGATTATACGCTAACACATAGAAATAAATCACGGCATATTCATCACCGTGGTAAACACAATGTTAGTGGTAATGATGAAGATGATGAAATAGAAGACGATGAAGATGATGACATTGATGACGATGAAGATGGTGTTGATAATAGTATGATAAGTAGAGAAAGAGGAAAAGAGCATCATCGAAATCTATTAAATCTACCCTCAACTACATCCAATAAACATTCATGGTCTTTAAATCAAGCGGAAAAAATGAACAATTTTCATATTGCTGACAACCTTTACTTGAAAGTTCAACAAACAGGAGTAAATCCAGAATCATTAATGTTTAGAAATGAAATTGAAAAAAATTGGCATTCATAAATCAGGAATTTTTAAAGTCATAACTGTGAAAATGTGTCTTCAACTTAAATTTATTTGTATAAGCTTTTTAAATATTCATTAATAAGAAACATAATCGGAGACAGACAGAATACCAACTTCAAAAGGGAATCACATGAAAGATCAAATCTACCAAAACAATTAACTTTTTCCTTTTTATCCTTTCAAATATTCTTTATATTAGTGTAGATCAATTTTAATTATATTATTTGTTGTAAATAGTGAGTACTGTTCAATCAAATTATAATCTTTATTCATTTAACTACATAATATCTGACTACCTCAGTAAACTTAAAATACTACTGATTACTAGAAGGATGCACATTCATCTGAATACTTGTCATCTCTCCAGCTAGGTTGCAGATTAATTCATCAAATTTCCTTTTGAATCATCAAAGTACACCCACCAAGCCAACTCAACATCTACAGACATGATCTTTTCAACCCATTTTCACTTTTCTGCTTTCCTCATCATTCATTACTTTGCTTGAATTATAATACCCTTCCCCATCAGTCTCTTACGATTTGTTCACTCCTTTGATGAATTAGTACATAGATTTTCCATAGTCAGATGACTTTTATGTTCATTTTAAAAATCAAAATCACTTTTGTAAACATAAATACATACACACAAATATACAGAGTTAAAATTACAAAATCACTCCCTGGCACTCATTTTCACATTTAATTCATTATATTTCATATCTGTTATCGTTGTTGTCGTTGTAATTTACCTCTCATTTTATTTGTTTAAGTGAAAACTACCTGTTTACCCGTCTGTTTATTTATTGAACAGGGGGTGAATAAGAAACAGAGGTAATACAGTCAGTAAGTAAAACAAATGATGGGTTAATGAAAGTTTAAACGGCATCTCTTATTATTATTGTCATTACTATTATTATTATTGTTACTGTTATGAGTATTGTGTTAATTTAATAATAAAGTACAATAGAAATAAATGAAAGAATGAGCATCATTTCACTCATTGTAACTTTTGTTTATCAATATTCAAATGTAATTGAAAGAAGAAGAAGAAAAGTTATTCGATAAGAAAATAATTGATTCAGTTTTTAAAAGTGTGAATGTACTTTTGAGCTTTTTTTCTTGTATTTCTGTATGAAACATATTTCATGAGGAATTGTCCTGAATGCAAAATATGAGTAAAGTTTTAAAATATAATATGATAGTAAGTATTTTACATTAGCCAGTTAGCTTCTGAACTCCTATCAATAATTTGACCAAAACCTGAGTGGGAAATCTGCTAAATTTATCCGGTATTCGTATGATTCTATTTGTTTCAAAGATCAAAACGCACAACAATTTATCCTCTGACTTGATTAAGCATCATAAATGTTTTATTTCAAAATCTCACTTGTTGATCAGTACCATAATTAATAGGAATTAGAAACCTCACATGTTAAATGATGAAGATGTTCACTAAGCTAGATGTATCTAGAGGTGGGGCACCCAGAGGTAAACTTCAAAGAAGGTTAATCAGTCCGTTCAACTTTCACGGAAGATTATATCTAGTATGTCATTGACAGTCTTATTGACTACTAACTCAATTCAGCGTATATCTTTATCCAAGGATACACGTTTCTCGAGTAACTGCATTAACATAGTGTTCATTAACCTATTGGCCGCTACGAAAGGTATTACGACATAAGCATACATGGGAATCATTATAACGTAATCGAATTGCTTATTTTGTGCTTAATAGATAAAAATGCGAAGTCAATCAAGTTTTGTCGACCTTTTATTTCACTAGATAATTTACCCAGTAAAAACAACAAGTGGGACTAGAAAAGTATGTGTTGAGTAGCTGACAAGGAAATACCTTTACGTTTGAAGTAATAACTGCTAAATTCAACATTCAGTAACTATAACTCTCCTAAGGTAGTCAAATGCATCGTCATCGTGTTCCGCCCAGTGCTCTGAGTATCGACGTGAAGAAAATCACCCAAGCATGGGTAATGGCGGGACTATGACGCGATGACACTTGCGCTATGTGGTGGCTTAGCAGGGGATGCGTGTTCACAGTGCGAGGTGTGAAAGCCGTAGACCATCGTATAGCTTCTTTTGTTAAGTCTTCAACTAAAATGGATGATTTCGGGAGTATGCTGGTTGCCCTGGCATGCATCTTACACGGTTCCAAGATGAGTGGGGGTGTTGCCCGTCAGCTGGTGTGGGACTAAGCAGAGAGGCCCTACATGCAGTGCAAGGCCTGTAAAGCTTTGACCATCGTATGTTGTCCAAAATTGGCTTTTCTTGCGAAAGTCTCCATTTGGCTACGTTGTTCCGTCCAGTGCTCTGAGTATCAACGTGAAGAAACTCAACCAGGCATGGGTAATGGCAGGACTCAGATATAGTTACACGTAACAGGCACACCTCGTGGTGACCACCGGATGGGGCTTATCAGGAAGGCAAACCGAGCCTCAACAAAGATCTGTTACTTGCATGAGACAACATTCGCGTCTGGTTGCTCAGTCTTGATGAAGCAGCGTGCCGTCCTTTTATCCATTTTTATGACGGTATACGGGATATCGGCGGGCCAAGTTCTGTCGGATTCCTGATGAGAGGACCGGGGCCAATAACGACTGGCTGCGGAGGACTGGTACCCTCAAACACGAGGCAACGGTATGGCAGCTGTTAGCCGAGGCCAGTCTGAAGTGGTGTCTTGTATTGTGGGTTGTGCATTGGGGTTGGGATCTCGTCCATGAGTCAGGTTTGGGCTGGCTCCAATGCTCAAGAGTCCCTGATTAAGGCGTTCTGGTACAGACGGGAGGATGCCATTGGTTGTCAAAGGTAACGAAATGAACGGCCTACTCTCCATAGACTTTTGCAAAGGTCGTTTGGCGGGACCGCATTGATGGAATGTTCGTACACAGGTAAAATCCCTAGCTGACAAGGAAATGCCTTCACGTTTGAAGTAAAAACTGCTAAATTCAATATCCAGTGACGATACAAATATAAAGTGAAAACAACTATAAAAAATTGGGAAGTTATTATCAGGATGAAATGTAATTTACGAACACCAATAACCTGACAGTTTTAAAAATAATTTAAATTCTCTGATTGGTTTCTGACCGGAAATGAAGTTAGCTTTGCAGATGTTTTTTAACGGGAAAGTGAAAGCCTTCCAATTAAACCACCTAGCTCAGAGAACACAGTTATACCAAAAGTTCCTTATGAAATTATACGAGTTTTACCAGTCTGAAGATGTTCACAGAAGCGATACGACCACCAGTTTTCTTTGTAGTCATTAAGTTATTTAAGCTTGACTTTACCTGTATGTTTAGAAACTGTATTTCATCAAGTTGAGGATAGAACTCTGAATTATAGTTTAACGCTAGATTTTCTGGAGCACTACTAACAAGTCTTGTCCCATGAAAGTTAACAAAACGGATATGAATACAGATATTGATCATGCATTAGACACAGACAGAGAATTGATAATTTCAGCTTTTTGGCTGAATATAGACATAGGTTTAATCTCTGGTAAGTTTACTGATGAGTACTGCCAAGCACTTCACATCTAAGATAAAAGAACTGTCTGGTGTTTCTTGATTTCCAGTATTTCTTCCATCAGACATCAGTTCGTGATGAAATCTCTCTTGAAAATAAAAGAATTCCAATAAATCTAAGACCTATAAATCGATATGGGAGTGTTGTACATATAACCAGTTTTAAGAACTAGCGTTCCGTCTAATTTACAGAACACAAGAAACTATGAAAATGATTTGATTACTTTGCTGACTAGATAATTCAAGATAGTCATGTTTTCGAAAAATGCTCTGTTGAAAGAAAGGTATGTTTGAAGCTGGAAGTAAAAAAACAAACAAACGAGGAACGAACTAGTCTTTTTCTTCTTCTAATTCATTCCTCGACTTCCAAGTGGATAACAGCGTTTCAGCGGCACATCTTCACTGCTCTAGATAACAAATAGTGCATTGTTTTGTATTGTATTTTACAAGTATTTTTGTAAGGCTTTATACTTTTTTAACTAAGACTTGAAGATGCAGCAGTGTACGGATGTGGTCCACTCTAATTCATGTTCATAACAATATTGTCTCAAGATGGTCTAGTGCATTTGGTACAGAAATCAGTCACACCTGAGTTATATTCATAGTACTCTTATTATTTAGGGACACTGTTGGTAATTAACTAATCTAGATCACATCATTCATATTTGGAATCATCAAGTATTTCCAATCCAATGAAATTCAATTAGAATACTCATAGTCCTACTGTACAGAATTAAATCATTTTTAAATCATTCATATTTTACTATACAACTACAAAATAATTATAGATTCTTCTATCTTCCTTTATATAAGAAATTTAAAAGAAAACTAAACCATAGCATCTATACTCTGTCACTATTTAAGTACATTATCATTAATCAATCCTGTTCTACTCTTTCATACAACATTTAATCTAAGATAGAGTTAACATTTAAATATGTATTGTATGTATATACAAGGTCAAAACATTAAGATTAGATAAATTAAGAAACAGAGCCATACATTTATTTAACATTATGTAAAATTATTAGTAATGTTATCAGTTACTTTCTTTTGAAATAAAAAGGAATTTAATTAGTGTTTATTCAAACTACTCGATTGTTCAATAATTTCGCTATGAAAATGAAAATATAATCTACCTAAGTAGATAAATACAATGAAGAAAATTTACGATTTAGGACGTTTTGGTTTTAAAAAACTGATGATGAAACAAAAAGCCATTGAATTATGCGGATAACAGATATATATATGATTCTTTCGTAAATGAAAGGAATTATTTTTTGAAACTCTGTATTTCTCATTGTTTGTTTATACTGAAGTGGAAATACTTGTGTCTTTGTGGCAAACTAGCTAATAGTCCAAGCATTTTCATGGCTCAGTTCACTAAAGCTTAATGTGATATGATAAGTGGTGATTAGCATTGGAAACGTGGACCACAGTTTCGTTCTATATGTGAATTGTTAACTACATTTACTTGGGCGAGTGAGTTTTCCCAGTGAGAATGAAACTCAACACCTGTCCTTTCAAATGTCAAAGCATTATCTCCTTGGCTATTGAGTCATGAGGGAAATTTATTGTTTGATACGTGTTGGACAAGGTGAAAACTTAGATCATTTTGATAGAGATGCTTTGTCATCTAATAATGTTCCCTGAATAAGAGTCAACATAAAGTGTTCTTACATGTAAGTTTATGAGTATTTTCAGGCACCAGTAGGTATTCTTTCTGAACAGAGAACCACATTGTTTCTCTGGAGTGGTTGTGACTTTTTACTACCATATAGCCACTGTTTTTGTCACCTTTAATAATTTAGTTAGTTTCATTTTATTATTATTTTACTCCTTAACGTTCCCAGTGGAACATACAGCTTCAAGCTAGAGCTTGGATGTTTCTGCAACAGTGGTGCTCATTTTTACGGGATGGGGTTGTGTGGCCTCATGACCAACCTTCCCCCTTTACTAGTCTAATTAATGGCTCAGCGAGGTAAAGGAGTGCTTCGGCAAGGAGTCGAACCCCGAACCACATGCGTAGTTTTCCGAGCATTCTACCTCTGTGTCACTGACGCCTTAGATACTTTTATGTACACCTATTTCCTTTGGTTTTTGGTATTCAGCTGGGTGAATGAAAGTAATACCCAACAACGACTGATCTTACTTCCGATCTTTTCTTCTTCTTCAGGAACACTACATGGTATACATTTATTATTATCATCTATATAGAGAATAAAAGCCAAATGATGAAATAAGAAGTTTTAAAACAAACAATATAGTGAAAGAAAAAAGAACAAAAAGAGAAGTAGGAATAAAAAAACTGGTAGCAAAATACAAAAAAAATGTGTTAAATGTTTGTTTTTCTTTTCTTTAAGAATGAACTAAATTATTTAGGTTATTATTACTCTTCTAACACTATCACATTTCTATCTTCTTATTCTCCTTTGCTATTGTCTTATTCCCTATACAAACAGCAATTTATGTTGTTATGTTCTCCTGTGTATTTATCTATGCATGCAATTGTCTGCGTGTGAATAAAGCCCACTGAAGTGGATTTGTGGAGTGTATGCGTGAAAGGAAACAAAAGGAAAATAAGAATAGAGAGAATAATATGTATATTAAATCAAGAGCGGTATAACTCTGTTGTTTCTTTTTTGAAATGCAAAGGAAAATATTTATGGGCATTTGATACAGGTGATATGTATTTCAGCTTTAAGCTGATTCATCATTCCTTTCTTTTTCGTTGATTCCCTCCTTAGCTATTTCTAAAGGGATCTTTTCTTGTATGATGGTTTGTCTTTGCTGAATCTTTTTTGTGCTTTAAATCTTTATGCTTTTTCTTAATTCTCTTATTTTATAGTTTCCTCAAAATACACTATTTTTAGGTAAATATAAGTTGATTTTAGATAGTTGAAGGCAGTCGGCCACAGGAAGCTCCTCCCGATCTAGGTTTCGTGCTAGTCGGCACTCATCAGAAGGGCGTATCCGCAACATTCAAGGAACTCATGTTCCTTCTGAGATTGAAACCTGCGTCACCCAGTGCCGCTTGCAGTCAGAGACGTTACCACTGATCTATTCGGGCTGCCGATTTACCTCCTGTAGGACTGTAGTGGGTATTTTGGTTGGACACTAGTAACTAGTGTGACGCGTCTAGTCCTTTGTTTGGTGCAGCTTGAATTCTATCAGTCAGGTTTTGCAATGTGGCCACCATTCTAGGTAGCTCGCCATCACGGTGCACATTGATTTGATGATATTAGATAGTTGGAGGCAACCGGTACGAAACCTAGGTTCAAGGCTTCCTGCCGATTGCCTCCAGTTATCTAATATCATTAAATCAATTTGCACCGTGATGGCGAGCTACCTAGAATGGTGGCCACATTGCAAAACCTGACTGATAGAATTCAGCCTGCACCAAACAAAGGACTAGACGCGTCACACTAATTACTAAAGTCCAATAAAAATAAGTTGATTTTTTTGCAGTAATACACAAATTTCTCTTCTATAACATTCTCCTAATAAGTAGCATCAGAACGCAGTATGGTAATATTGATAATAGCAGCAGCAGTAGTAGTAGTAGCCTGATCAAAAGTGATTATGTATATCAATATCTTTTTCGGTTTTGTTTTAATTCCTGTACGTTCCCAGTGGAACATATGGCTTCAAATTACAGCTATGAAGCCCCGATAGCAGTGGTGTTTGTTTTTATGGAGTGGGGTTGGCAGCCTCATTCCCAACCTTCTCTCTTTACCAGTGAAATTATTGGCTTAGCGAGGTAGGGGAGTGCGTCGGCGGAGAATCGAACTCGGGACCTCATTCATGGTCGATGAGCATTCTACCTCTGAACCACCGATGCACATATTAATTACGGTGACAGTCAAAACAACAAAATATCAAATAATACCACCTTCTAATAACTTCATTTAAAAACTGCAACTCTCATCTTGCAATAGGCATTCAAACCTATTTCGACTTGATTTTTTGTTTATTTTTGAAATGGAAAATGAATTATTCACGTTTTAATTTTATTTTCCCTCCCCTGATAACTCTTTAAATAAGAGGAATGCATAAACAACAATGTAATCTGTGCATACATGCAGATATGAACTTATGTAATATATATATATATTTTTCGTTAACTTTATTTTTGACATGTAGATTGTTCACAGGGTGATTTACTGGTCTTTTCTTTGATACCCTATAGAGAATAATATTTCATATATGCATTTGACCATCCCTATTTAGAAAAAGAAAACCCATTGAGGGTGGGTGTGAAGTAGTAAATGATGAATGGGGTAAAAAGCACACAATCGCAGAACATTTATCATTTTGGACGATGGAATCTAGCTTCCTTCCACCAGCATATATGTACATATATTTATCGCTGTTTGAAAAATTCTCTCTTACCTTGCAATATATATATCTTGCCTCTTAATTTATTCTGACTAAGCATTAAAAAACATCCTATCCTTTTGCTTAAAGGGGGGAAAGGGTTGGATTTAGAAGTCAAGAAGCGGTTGTACAAAAGTATGTTTAAGGTCAGTAACATTAAAGTGGGGGAAAAAACACAATACGCTGATAATAGTTTCTCAATAGACGGCATTTCAAGTAGCTGTTCACTTATGTAAATGCGCAAGTGTGATATTTTGAGAGAGAGATTATGTTTTATGAATCCTTCTCTGTGACATATTGACTTACTCAAAAAGTATAATTTTTATTACTGACACTGTCAACAGATTTCTCATGGATGAAGTGAAAAATACTCAAGGGATAATCAGTTTCCACTCATGAAAATGAAATCGTTAAAATATGCTGGTTAACTGGGGAGCCCATCGAATTAAAAAAAAAAAACTGTTTGTTTTATACGTGAGTGTTTATTCTTCCCCCTGACTTACTGTGAACACTATCAGAATAAAAGTGGTAATTCACAATCTTACGGGTTTCTTGATAAGACAGATTGCGGTAGACATTATATCACAGTAATATTAATTTAACAGGATGACAACTGAAAATGAAAATGAACGTTGAATATGAACGTGATTAGAACGAACGATTTGTTGGTTATTTTTAGTCTGTTGATAATGGACAACTACGTTTCACTTATGATATCTACTCAAAATGTTTAACTGTTAAAGTGAATTTGACAACTAGTTAGTAGTTGTATACCGTAGCATATTATTATTATCATTGTTTCTTTTAATTCCTAGAGGAACATAGGGCTTCAGCTGCACGTCTCCATTGCGTTCGATTCTCTACTAAAGTTTTCACCTGGCCCCACGTCTGCCCACATGTCTTCATCTCCTCTTCACATGACCTCCCCTAAGTCACCCTCACACTGACGACCAACTCGCCGCCCGCTTCCCTTTC
Organism: Trichobilharzia regenti; assembly: GCA_944472135.2. Taxonomy (NCBI): domain Eukaryota; kingdom Metazoa; phylum Platyhelminthes; class Trematoda; order Strigeidida; family Schistosomatidae; genus Trichobilharzia; species Trichobilharzia regenti. The sequence continues at coordinate 78,195,390 of OX235264.1, forward strand.
GGGTTCCAATCCAGCGATGGCTTGTCTAGTGATGTCACTCAATTGATGGTTTCCTCAGAGTATGGCCAGCCAATCGATCTCCATTTCTTCCTGCCTATTTCCTTCACAATCGGCTCCTGCTGGGTTGGTTCGCTGATTGCCAGAGATCCCTCACTATTGCTGATCATTTCTAGCTGGCCATCTGATCTTGAGTATTGAGCGAAGACAACTGTTAATGAAGGTCTGAAGTTTGTTGGAGATGCTCTTTATGACGCGCTGGCCAAGTCTCTGATCCATATAGTAGCACTGACTGATTTCACATTGGAGTTGAAGATCCGGATCTTATTTTCCAGGCTGAGTGATGTTGACCTCCACACAGACTTAGTAGTGAAAACTTGTCTTGCTTTTCCGATCCTCGCTGCTTTGATATCCTCGTCAGTTCCGTTCTCCTGTAGTTGAAACGATGCTCCCCTGGTAGGTAGGTGAAGGAGTATTTTCTTTCAGGTTCCTTCCATTTATGCCGGCTGATTGTCTGTTGTCTGTTGTGTGTTGTTGTTGCTGTCGGTGTTGGCGTTGGCCAGGAATCTTCATCACCTACCTCAGTTTTCTCTATGTTCACTTGAAGTCCTATCTTATCTGGATGCTTCTATTGTCAACTTGTTGCTTTTCACTTGCATATCTTCCAGTTTGTGGGAAATCAGACATATGTCATCATTGGCGAAGTCCAGATCCTCCAAGCGTTTTGTGTGAATCCACTTTATGTCTGTTTCCTCATCGCCCGCTGTCTGTCGCCTTATCCAGTCTACCGGAATCAGGAAAATCATTATAGATGGTAGCCAGCCTTGTCTTACTCCCGTGATTAAAATTATAACTGGTCATTGTGTTTAGACTATGAAAATCGAATTTATGCCTTCAAAAGGTGTTGTTTTTTGAATTGGTGAGTTTTCCTTACAAAATACTGACTCATGAAGTGAAGCAATTTTCCTAAGTTTTGAGAAATGATTGTTTCTGTCTTTTCTTTATACTTCTTTTATATCTCCAGAATTTTTATCGATGCAATCTACTGACAAACGGTCGCTCAACAACCGTCCTAACCTCTATTACTGTATTCAAACTGGGTAACTATATACAAATGTATTTTTCCTTTCAAACTTGCTTATAGTATGTCGATAGTGAAAAATAAAATAGAATTACTCATAGGAATATTAGTCTACCATGCCATTTTCATTTATCAGTAGCAAGCATATTACGGTTGGAACGATATAATCCTTGCTACAAAAGTCAGATTAATGTGAAACAATTTTGAGTAAAGACAGTTTTCACACATCAACAATCATGTCAACAGAAATTGATATTACTGGCCTTCTGCTTATATCAGTAACAAGCATTTACTTGTTAACTTCACTAGTGCAAGAACAGCTTAATGTAGAAAAATAATATAAACTCATTTCCACTATTTTTTGATGTCTTTCTAACCGTTTATTGGCTAATAAGTAGAAAAATGTACACACTGCAGACAATAAATATATGTCCATCACTTTGGTAAAGACATACCAGTTGAAGCCTCAACTGGATCAGAAATATTGCAAAAGTTATAAAAATGTTAAAAAGACATTGTTTATCAGTACATTCTGGGTATATTCTGAAGAGAAAATGATGCAGGGTAGTGAAAAACGGTTTGCTGAAGATAGGGATTGAAAATTAGAGACTAATTTAGGAAGAATATGATACACGACAGAACCTCACGAATAAAATGATCTTTGTCCAAGCTGGAAGTACTATTTCTAAATCAAATGAACGAGGCAAGAGGCAAACTGATATGGCTATAGTCACTGAAGCAATATGAGTATAGCAACAGTATCCTTCTAAATACTTAGGTTTAGATTAGATATTTTTATGAATGTATTCATTAAGGCGCTTGGATTTACAAATGAGGACTTCATGAAGTACTGTTTTCCGTAGATTTGTACCTATTGTTGATGATAATAAACAGAGTGACTGTATGACAGTTATTCTATTCTTGATGAAATAGATAACAGACAGATGAGGGTTAGAAAGCATAGGCTGTAAGTTTCTATCCAGCTGACGAGTAGTAATGTCTCTACAGTACGATTTGATAACTATAAGTTCGATCCAGAATACAGTTGTAGGTGCTTATTCTAGAGAAATAGCTAAGGAAATGGAAACAGTTTTCTATCACTTCCTGGTTCTCAGCGATCCCTTGTCTGACGCCACTTTTCAATATGAAGTCTGCAAAGGATGACGAAAGATCTCTCTTTGACGATCTATTTCCTTTAGTGATGATATTAAGATTGAATTATAAGTTGTATTCACTTTCTTCCTTTAAACGTCTGATAAGTATCTAATAAGAAAAGGAGCTGTGGATGCAGTTTGAGATATTCATGTAATTATGTAGGTTAGATTTTGCTCAACATTTAACATATGAATATTGAGACAATATAATTAGGTTTGACTTAAGATTTCTTTTTTACTATATATATGCGGGTGCTTGTAGTTTTAAGGGTATCACTTAATGATTTCCATAGTTTACAAAATCTAGTACCAAAGTGCATCGAGTAGAAAGTAATCGCTACCCGAGAATTCATTAAGACTTCCATTTTTATACGTGTATTAGACTGCCTAAATGATAGTAATCATCAATATCTATGATTAATAAAGCGAACTAAGTATGTGAAATTAATTTGTGCCTTTATTTTGACTTAAAGGTGGTCAATGCTCAGAGAATACAACTACACCAAAATTATCCATCCAAGCTACAAATCTTCTCCATTATATAGAGGTGTATTAATTCTTCTTTAACTAAGAATTTTAACAGTTGATTAGAAGTAAAACTTAACATTGTATTACTCAATAGATTATAATTTGTCTTCAAGTTTCGTTATTTAGCTAAGAGTTACAAATGTTGTATAGAACTTACAGTATTACCTATGAGTAAGGTGTCAGACAAAAACTATCATAGATTCTGTGAAAATATTCTTTCTTTTCGTCATTTAAGCCACAGATGGCCATCAGTGTAGCTGCTCGGTCTTAAGTGCTTATCGAAACCTTTTGAATATATAGATTTTTTGATGTGCTCACTTGTTTGAGGGACACTTGACCGCTGCATATAGTTGTACAATGAAATCTCAAACCAGATTCCAGTGTACCATGATTTTTGTGAAGGACGCACATTCATCTTGAATATTTGTAATCTTTCCAGCTAGGTTGCAGATTAATTCATCAGATTTCCTTTTGAATCATCAAAGTACACCCACCAAGCCAATTCAACATCTACAGACATGATCTTTTCAACCCATCTTCACTTTTCTGCTTTCCTCATCATTCATTACTTTGCTTGAATTATAATACCCTTCCCCATCAGTCTCTTACGATTTGTTCACTCCTTTGATGAATTAGTACATAGATTTTCCATAGTCAGATGACTTTTATGTTCATTTTAAAAATCAAAATCACTTTTGTAAACATAAATACATGCACAAACTGCATATTGTTGTACAAGGAAATCTCACTCAAACCAGATTCCGGGGACCGATCAGAAAGTGTATCATGATTTTTGTGAATTTCTACGATAGTGACACAAGTAATTTTATACTCGTCTATGTTATTAAGGAATTCTCAGCGACAATAAATGTTTTAGTATTTAATCTAATACTGTGCTCATTCTTTGTATACTTCAGTGCGAATTCTTGATACTTTAAAAGATCACTGACAGCTTTTATTCTATTTTTGGACTAAGGGTCTGTAGTGCTGTTTCTTCGGCTGGTAATGTCGCCAAGTCAGGCTGATTAGATGTTCACAACAAAGCTTCCTATTTTATATAATACATCATTTTTAATTTACTGAAATCAGTTGAGATATTTTAAGAGGAATTAAGGGGTGAAGTAATGATATGCGCGTCATCTTTTCTTATACATGTCACTCCTTCAGGATCTATCTAGCATACAATTTTAATTGAGTGATATAAACTGTGCGAATGGTGGAACATTAACATTTCATCCTTTTTCAAAAATATAAAGTATGAATGTAGTGCATATCGAATATACCAATAACGAAATATACCGTCACCATTTTATAAATCAAGCATAAAAATGAGTTGGACGATTCAAAGACGATTTTTTGTAATATTTAAAACTAAAAACAGTTTTTTTTCTTTTAGATTAGATTTAAAGTACGATTTCACTGTGCTGTTTGATTGAAATGATCGAGTATAACGCATGGCATTTAAATGAATTTTGTATCCATCTTTTCGAAAATGACACTACATAACCATACCTTACGTTCATAGCTATTGAGCGTAACAGTATCTCTGTTTTTATTCAGGACGCTGTATCCCTCATTCATCAGTGTACATGACAAAAGAAGCCGAACACGGATAACGAACTGTTTGTAAGAAGGTATTTTAAACATGCTGACATTACTTGGACTGTTACCCAAGTGTGATGTAGACGAAGTAGGTAATACAGACTTGGTATTATGATAATTTTCTTTAGAAGTATTAACCTATAACTCTCTGGGAGATTTAATCCTAAATTCTAATTTTTAGGACAAAAATCCTGGATATTGTAAAATTTTAACCTTAAATTCAGAAAATAATATTTCCCAAGTGATTTTAATACTTTCAGGGTATATTTATATATGAACCAATATCAGTTACAAAATCAGAGAGAGTCAGGAAGCATTTGACAACTGTTTCGTCCTAGTATGAGACTCTTTAGTAATAAATATCCGTGAACCTGCTGAGGATGTCATCTAAGGCCTACATATTGTATTAATAGCACATTACGGTTCAGCCGCTGGGTAGTAATCACATGACTTATGGATTGTAACTCTTGTCAATTCATGATATAGCATCATCTCGATCCAGTGTCCTTAACGAGTATCTGTTTTCATATATAACTTGTTGGACTCCAGTGGTCATGACTTTTCATTGCAGATGTCTGATATTAGTCCCGTAGTAAGTCACTTACAAGACAGTTTGTGAGGATACGTTTGGTTTCCCAAACTTGGGGGACAAATCTGTCCAACTCTTTCTCTAATCAATGCCATGTCATTGTGAAAACCAATCTTCAAATCAGTCGAAATCCTACAAATTAACATTTGAAGATTCTACTGTCTATATAGTTTCGCTTCGTATAGTTTGTTTCTGCACATACACATTTAACTTGATTTGCAAATGTGACACATTCGATCAATTTTATAACTGAAACAGACTCTTGTTACGAACACTACAATGATTAAAATTCTCATTTCAACTCTCGTCATCGCCTCATTACATAAGTGAAGGAATTCCAACTTATATTAATCACCAGATAAACAACAAAGTATTTTAGGTTCTGTCGGTTAAAAACAAAAAGACAATCTGACCGTCTTACTTAATACAAATGCAACACTTATTTATATGACATTTTTCTGTAAAAATATTCCAAGGAATGCAATCATAGTGCATTAAATGTTGCAGTGATGTTCATTAACAAATCTTTCTCCTCAGTCATTGTTTGGAATCCAGGTATATTTGAAATTCTCACCTCTTTTTGTATTTGACTGTCTTTACCTATGTTTCTCATGCGTCAGTGGCTTAGCGTTGGGATGCTTGCTAACCACGCATGTGGCCCAGGGTTCTATCCCCAGCCGATGTACTCCTTTACCTCAGCAAGCAAGTAATAAGACCAGTAAAGGAGGGAGGGTCGGGCATGAGGCTAGCAACCCCCATCTCGTACAAGAAATACAACTGCTACCAAAACTTCGTAGTTCCAGAATGAAGCCGTATGTTCCACTGGGAACGTTAAGAAATGAAATGAAAAAACCTCTGTTTCTCATTGCTGGTTAGTAAGCATTTGTTTTAAATACACACATCTAAATAAGATTTCGTGATATGATTCATAAAACCAGTCCTTTTCTCTGTAAGTAGTAACATATTAAAATATAACAACTTTTGAATGATATTATCACAAATTAACAGAGCGAATAGATTATGCAGACATAAAAGAAAAAAGCTACAATTAGTTGTAAGAAATAGCTATTATGATAAGCCACATTTATCCTTTCTGTTTCATAGGAATACAAATATACGCCATAGAGAATGTAAGTATTCAGCTAAATCGTAGTAACAACTATTTATAGTTGAAGCAACAGCTGTTATATTGTATGATAAAGCCATAACTTTATAATATTAAGAAACATAGAAGTATGCATAATACCAATATACATAAACATTTAATAGGCTTATTGATTCGGCTACCAAAGGTTGTTATGGTAGTCATTACTCGGTTATTAAAAACTAAAGGATTCCTAAAAAAGTTGCCAATACATAAAAAGAAGCATAATTCGAAGCTATGAAGCTAAAGTTGCAGTTTTTAGCCATAGGAACTTTGGGACTATTAAAGTGCCACTGGTGAAAAAGAATAAACATACAATAATTATTTTCTGTTGAAAGAATTTGGCTATCTATCGCAAACTATTCAGGTAAAGTAAAAGAGTCTTAAAGTTACATAAAAGTCAGAATGAAAGAGAAATATTTGTTCCAACAATTTCTCGATAAAACTTGTTATCGTTACAATTATAGACAATTATACGTTGAACGCATGCTTATGTGCAATATACTTACAATCAAATTTGTCATTTGGAGTTTTATAAGATCATAGAATAACTTGTATGTATTCATGCATTAAGCATTTTAATCAGTTGAACATGACTGTTAAAACAGTACTAAAGTGATTATGTTTAGTTGTCATGGCTTAATTTTACTCTGAGGAAGTTAGCTGAGTATTTGGTGCGTGGTTAGTACGACGCAACATGCACTAAGCAAAAGACGGTTTAGTTAAAGTGAGCGAATCACCGCAACATGCAAGATTAATGGAATGGGATAGTACAAAACAGTAATACTGGGAATAAAAACAATAAATAGTAGTCTTGGAAACGTTAACAGAAATATATGAAGGATTCGATAGTATGGTTGAATATCATTGATATAAGAAAACCAAGAGGAAAGCAATAGAAGAAATATCCGAATTGAATAACAGCATTTAGTTTTTGGGTGCATGTGTGTGTGTGTGTGAGTAGAATAACACCTATGTGACTCACATCTATATGCAGAACTTTGGCTTACTCAATCTAAATGCTATAGTTTTAGCTATCTGTCGGAGATTTAGAGCAACTGAACGTAACGTATCACTATAAAGGCTATGTTAGCTCTGTGAACCTGCAAGATCTTGTAAGATAGAACTATTGACAGTTTTAACCTCAAATATTGCAAATAATTGGGGGGAAATATCCTGGTGTTCAGAGATGAATCTGTCTAATCATGTGCCTCTTATTAATCTGGCCTACATGTAGAGCATAACGATAAGCCAGGGTGAACTAGACCATCTTGAGGCCCCAAAATAAACTTTGATTGGCTAAATAAATATAGCCAAAAACATCATGAGTATAATACTTTTTTATTGTTCTGTTTGAATTTAGTCGGACATTGTGTTTAAGTGCTTATTCGAATTGTAGACTGGGAAGCAAAGTTTTTCCCTCCGCTATGATCAGCTAATATGCAGGATTCATATAAACTGTATTAGTTTGTCGAAATTTGTCAAAATATTCGTTTTACCATTTATGATTACCTGGAATGACCTAGCAGACTGAGAACTTTTAACTATGGTCAAAGCTGAATCACTGTGTGGATGTTTATTACGAACTAATAAAACATTGTTTATATATCACTGATGCAGCTCCACTTTTACACTGTTTCACCTGTCGGTAGCATTGCTAATTATTATCAAACTGAGAGACGATGCAATTTTGTTTATTTTTTTCGAAAAAATAACGGTGGTAATTCAAATAAGAATAAGAATTAAATGACTGTCGGGTTAGAATCATTGACTCTGGAATCAGTTTTCTCCAGACTTACTCAATGAATAGTAATGCCTACCAAGTAAGCTTAAGCAGTTCTACTTAGTCATTGAGTCAGAATGAAAGAAATGTTCACGTGTGATTTGCTATTGAGTACACATTGATTCCTTGTCTATTTGAAGACTATAGAAATGGCAGGAACTTGTCAACTACCCCCATTACCTTGATATCGAACTCAGTGCAGTTAAAACAGACAGTATATTATTAAAGGATTTTGATTGACAGTTGTTAGACTATTTATTCCGCAGTCATGACATTATCTTCATTTAACGGATTACATGGTCAATATTTCGAATCTAGTGACGATATGTGAAAAAAGTAATTTCAAATGTACCAATGTAGAATTCATCACTCACAGCTATTTTAAACAGTTTATTGAATGGAGAAAATTAGCCCATTTAAGTCACAAATATTCGTTATTATTCTTTATTAATTAGTTTAATTTTAATTTTAAATTTTATTATAGCTTGACTCCACACAGTATTTTTTATACAAGTATAGAATTTTCAGTATGTGATATCGGTAGTCCAAATTTAGCCGGCCGACCATTGATATCAGGTGTGCATCGGCAGGAGATAGAACCTCGGACCATGTGGATGGTCGACGAAGCGTCCTAACCGCTGCAGTATTTATGGGAGAAATCTCCTTACTAGTGCCTAGTCTTTTATTATTGAGGAAGTCTTCTATCGTAAGGAAATTGGTAAATTTATTCGATAAATTTTGATATGCATTCTGCAACAATCGAACTGTAGTATATCAGTCAATCTACTGATTCATACACAAGTTGGAAGTATTTCCTTACTCATATGGCAGAAACAGAATACCAGCGATTCCAGTTCCTTGTGATACAGCTATGAAAAACAATCCGGAAAGAAAAACTGCAAACCGGTGGTTAACAAGTACTCATAAATAGCTTCTACATTTCTATATTATCTTTTCCTTTTAAAGTAAAATTATTTTCTGTAACTATTCGTCTTGATGAAAATTATCCTCTTATCTGATTAAAACTTCTTTAACTCACGAAATACGCACATCTTAGCATAAACATAATAATGCTTTACTATAAATCCAAGTGGTTACAACTCTGTATTCTATCGATTTATTCAACAGAGAACTAGTTAACAGTTTGTGAAATTGAACAAATAAGCATTTCCTCGTTGTTTATTATTGATTTCAACTGCATATCATGCAAAGATTGTCAAAATAAAATCATATATATACGCATATGCCTATTCCATTTTTCCTCCCCGGTAGAAAAATATTTTGATTTAATCTTAAGAGTGAGAGTGAATCAGTTAGTGCAGTTCTTCTTTTTCGCCTCAATGTCATCCATTTCTTTAGTTTTTTTTAAAAAGAAGATTTGATTATCCGCCTTATTTTCTTCCCAATTAAAATTTAAAAAAACGAGCAACAGGAACAACAGATAGTGAAATTTTAGACTGATTGTGTTTATTTGTTTATCTACTTATTTCAGTAATCGGTTTTGTTTTCTTCTATTCAGCTATTATTTCCACTATGTCTACAAGTATAATGTGTTGACACAATAAGTATTATGCGTCATTCTTCTTATAGCAAATTCATTCGACAAGAATGGAAATGACTAGTGTTTCCACTTCATGGGTTCCTAGTGCAGTGCACTTTTTGGCCGACTCCACAACTGTTCATTAGCTTTCATTTCGTATTTACATGATTTCGTCCTGTGTTACCCTCAGATCCGAGTCAAACTCATTGTTTCCCATTCGGTTCCTGTAAAACGATCTACTCGGCATATGATGTCATTCAGTGGTCTTCTTTGTATATGTCCAATCTATTTCCACTTTCTTCTATGTCAGTTTTGGATATTAGGTTCTTGGTTGACGCATTGACACAGTTCCATATTACTGATCCTTTCTGACCTGCTTTTTGAACTTTAGTATCAAGCGAAGACAGACGTTGCTGAAAGTCTCCAGCTGGCTGTTAGAGATGCTTTCCGGGACGATCCAAATCTCTGAACTTTGAGGAATGGAAATAATTCACATGAAATAGTTGAATTAGCTTAAACTCACAGCAGGTCGTATAAAGGATAGAATTTCATTCATTTATTGGATACTTAAAACTAATGACATCTGCTTTTATAATACAGGATTCCCCAAAGAGGTAGGTTTATGAATGCATGGAAGGGTGCGAGTTTTTTTTATTACTCAAATAGCGCATTTCTGTGATAATTCAGACACACTTTGTTAGTCATTTAAAACAAGAAAATAGTTTGAGGTTCTGCTAGTTGTCCTGTAATATTGATGCATTGAGTTAGAAAAACACCGTAAGTTTTTTGTAACTTACTAACAGTGATTGTTGCTAGTTTTATAGATTACCCATTAAACTTATTCATTCTCCATGGTTGTGCACTGATAAATTAATACTAAAACTTAATAATCATGATTTAGTCTGAGTTACATTTAGAAAGGTGAGATTTTTTCTTTAAAAATCATCCTAACAGCATTGTGCACCTGAACATTTTCAATGCTTTTTCTACTTCACTAATTTCTCGTTAACTCAATGCTACAAATTACAGCTGAAATTTTTTCAACTTGTTAACCTAATGATCACTAGATTCAGTTCTAAGGGAGGGAATTCACACTTGTATAATGCTAAATAACCCTAGAAAAGATTTGTGTAATTGTTTAATACTCTTTAACTCTTCAGAATTAGTTACCATAGATTTACAGAACCAATCTCAAAGTCATAAGTTGCCTAAAACAGCTCTTCCCTTAAAGTTATTTATTTACCTTGTAAACTAATCAACCAAGTCTAATGACACTTTCCACCCCCATTCGTATCATTCTTATACTACATTCTCGGCAGAAATGAATAATTTACACATTTTACACATCATTTAACCATTCTGCATATCTCGTATCTAATCTAACTGTGATGAAATCGGATCACAGTTGGAATCGTGTAAGAAATACATCTGAATTAGTGGAAGAGAAAAAACAAACTGTTTTCCTCAGAAAATGAAATAAAATCTGTGAATAATCAGTTGATTTGTTGGATAATAAGAAGGTGTATAACTTTGCCAGTGGGATCTATTTCAGTTGAATACAGACAATAAAAAATATCCTATAGACGCGAACCCACACACATACATAAATACACGCAAATGAACAACATCTTCATTCCCTAACTTTTATTCACTGTAACCATCCCTACCACAGTTGACTATTATCTTACGTAGGTGACTCTTTTGTCAATAAGAAAAAAAGGAATCATCACAAAGTCATTACCTTAGTAACAATTTGACATACAAGTTAAATTTACGGTTCATCAACAATTATATCCTGTTTATCAAGGATAAAAATGATGACAAGTAGAATAAAAGAAATCAGTGAATATTACTAGTCAGTAACAATGAACTAGATCATTTTCAGTTCTGTGTGAATATTAGGTGGATCGATTGAATGGTTCATTACCTCTGTGTGTGTGTGTGTGTGTGTATGTATGCGTGTTAATGAGTAACGGTTTCATAACTTGTCATAACAAATTAGCAACTATTACAATACAAGAGTTACAGAAGAATATTGTCATTGTTTTGCTCTAAAAGTCTTTATGATCCCCCCACTGATCTTTGCATCTTTCAAGTAAAATAAGTGGAGATATCCACTTTTTACGAGTTGATCACGGATTGATATCAGTTAGAGCACCATTAAAAACCAGGGAGTACTGGACAGCTGCTGTTTCATCCTAGTTTGGGAATCATCGGCAGTACGCACCGTGATCAACTCGTAAAAACATAACTAACCCTTACAAACCAAACTATAGAAAATATCCACTTTTAATTAGCACAAATTAATTTGATCACCAATGGAGGGTGTTTTAGTAATATTTTTCAAGAATTGTTCTACTGAACAAATCATACTGATACTGTCTGATAATGAGAAATTTCAAAATCGGTCGCTCCAAAAAGATCCCACTAAACAGACAGAGCTCCAGATGACAAAAAATATTGAAGAAAATCAGAGATGAATCCATTATTAGTACGAAAGTATACGAACAGTTTCTTCCATCTGGTTCTACAATGCCCCGCATGTACGACTTAACTGAAGTACACAGACAAGACGTCCCACACCACCCAATGTTAGATATGATAAATTTTCCAAATCACTCAATCGTGAAGTGGCTGGTAGAGATGCTTAGGTCGGTGAAAGAAAAGCTGTCAGGATTCAACCTACGGTAAACCTTCAATTTTGTTGATTCAATTAAGAATGCCAACTTGGCAGATAAAATATGGTCTCCCTAGATGTCGTCTCTCTCTTTACCAACGTTCCGCAGACAGAAACTATGTGCTTCCTTTGTGAATTCATTCAGTCCATTAGCATCAATGTCGGCATACCGATCCATTATCTAAAGGAGCTGTTACTACGATGCACATTCAACGTCTACTTTAGATTCAGCAACGATTTATGCAGGCAAACAGATGGAGTAGCAATGAGTTCTTCTCTAGGACCCCTATTGGCCAACTGCTTTGTAGTCAGCCTAGAAAACAATTCCTTATCACCAATTACAGGTGAAATCCATCTCTACAAGATATACATTGATGATACTTTCTTTATTTGTGGCGGGAATTTGGATCTCAGAAACCTATTCCAAACCTTCAATAGTGCTCACACAAACATTGAAATCATTCTGGAAGTTAAGTTTGACTCAGTGTTTTATTTCCTCTATGTCCAGCTACAAAGAAATGCTGCAAACTTGCTGAGAAGATCCATTTACAAAAAGCCTATATGGAATGGACAGTTTATCAACTTTGAAAGGTGTGTCCTAAGCAGAAAGAGAAGCATCATAAACTCTTTTTGCTCAATGATGCAAAATTGTATACTGAGGAATTAACTGACGAAGTATTGTGAAATCTCCGAAGGACCTTGATAGAAAGTGGTTCCCCTCCCAAATTCATAGACAAGAATCTAAAACCATAGAAAACATTTGAAAAGTTCCAAGTCGCCTCCAAAATATGTTAATGCTTAACCTCGAATTTAAAGGTGATGCTGTAGCAGAACTTCTGCGTAGACGGCTTTCGAAATCTCTCAGTAAAACATACTTCACCGCTAGTCTTCAGCATGGTTAGCAAAGGGAGGACGCAAGTGTGTATATGTTTCGGTAACAGAACATCTGGTGAATTTAGGACATTCAGCTCCATTAAAAAGCCCTATAAGATCCGATGATATCTCTCAAAAGGAGTGAGATCAAGACATCTGTGCATAGCTGAGGCACTAGTGATCCAAACTTCCAAGCCCATGCCATGATTTCCAAATAAATAAATCAAACCCTTTTCTCTCTCATGGTCACCAGAAAAAGTCAATTCACTCAAAAGTGATTATCCTATTACCTTCCTTATCCAATCTTTCTGTTTATTTCTGTTGACCTTATATTTTTTAATCCTTACTCTCATTACGGTTCTTTTATCTGAACTTACTATCTATTTTGTTATTACTACATCTCTAATCCTTAATTGTAAAAAAGTCAAGTTTCTCGGAAATGATAAAAACAAATTTATTGTAGACCTAAGTAGAATAAAAACAGACTAATGACTAACTCGTACACACAGTAAACAAGTTAAAAGCTACATTTTCTTCACGAAACATCCCTTCAAAAAACTAATGTAATAGTGTTTTCAAGGCGGCCTGTTTAAAACCTGGGCTACCGAAATGCTCCATCACTGCATTGCATATAATTTCCTTGTTCACTTTGTCTTAATTCACTAAAATATGACTTTTAGTGATGTTTTCTACCATTATTATTGTATGCTTTAATTCCTAGAGGAACATGGTGCTTCAGCTGCGCGTCTCCATTGCCTTCTGTTTTCTGCCAACTTTTCCACCCCGCTCCAAGTCTGCCCACATGCTTCATCTCCTCTTCACATGACCTCCCACAAGTCACCCTCACACTGACGACCAACTCGCCGCCCGCTTCCCTTTCGGGTTCCAATCGAGCGATGGCTTGTCTAGTGATGTCACTCAATTGATGGTTTCCTCAGAGTATGGCCAGCCAATCCATCTCCATTTCTTCCTGCCTATTTCCTTCACAATTGGTTCCTGGTTGACTCGTTGATTGCCAGAGATCCCTCCTATTGCTGATCTTTTCTAGCTGGCCATCTGATCTTGAGTATTGAGCGAAGACAACTGTTAATGAAGGTCTGAAGTTTGTTGAGATGCTCTTTATGACGCGCTGGCCAAGTCTGTGATCCGTATAGTAGCACTGACTGATTTCACATTGGAGTTGAAGATCCGGATGTTACTTTTGAGGGTGAGTGATGTTGACCTCCACACAGACTTAGTAGTGAAAACTGTCTTGCTTTTCCGATTCTGGCTTTGATATCCTCGTCAGTTCCGTTCGCCTGTAGTTGAAACGATGCTCCCCTGGTAGGTAGGTGAAGGAGGTTGTTTCTTTGAGCTTCCTCTCATTTATGCCGGCTGATTGTCTGATGTCTGTTGTGTGTTGTTGTTGCTGTCGGTGTTGGTGTTGGCCAGGAATCTTCATCACCTACCTCTGTTTCCTCTATGTTCACTTGAAGTCCTATCTTATCTGGATGCTTCTATTGTCAACTTGTTGCTTTTCACTTGCATATCTTCCAGTTTGTGGGAAATCAGACATATGTCATCATTGACGGAGTCCAGATCCTCCAAGTGTTTTGTGTGAGTCCATTTTATGCCTGTCCCCTCGTTGGTTGCCGTTGTCTGTCTCATTATCCAGTCTACTGCAGTCAGGAAATCATTGGCGATAATAGACAGCCTTGTCTCACTCCCGTCCTCACTTCGAAGGCTTCCGTAAGTTTCCCGTTGTGGATTACTTGGCATGCAGCATTGTCGTACTACTAACTGTTGGATGAGATGTATAATTGTCGATTGGACCCGTAGCAGTGAACTAGTTGCCAAATGACCGCTCGATCGACGCTGCGCTGTTGAAGGCGTTTTCAAAGTCGATGCAGTTGAGCGACGTAGAGAGGTGACTGCCATTCCAAGCTTTGTTCGATGATGATCCGTAGAGTGGCGATTCGATCAATACTATGGTGAGTATTTAAACCGTCTACAACCTGCTGATCCTCAAGTTTTTACTAAATTTGAGAAAAAGGCGAAATCGGGATTGGACTTACTGTCAGTTCTTATTTTACTTGAAGATCCTGGACACATGGAAACTATTATGTAGTAATTTTCGCTGAAAATTCTGTACGTGATATAACTACTGCTCAGAATACAGCAACTATTACTATTGTCATACCTAAGATAACCCGTCTTTCTTCTATTTGCTGAGTCTAATAAAAAAATTGTAATATTTTCCATCAGTCTTGTCTGGAAGTAAAGGTTTGTTAAAGACGTATGAATTAATTACAGTTTCTGTTTGAAGGATTTAGTACACTGAAGAGGGACCTATTTGAAGCGTGAAAAGGTTGAGAGTAACGTCTTCATCACAAGACTCAGTGATAACAGAAGACAATAAGTAAGACAGTGTAGGTTGGTCCACATACTATTAATCAACATAAGTAGTCATAAACCACATATAATAGACAGCTGGTCATTCCCACTTCTTTAACAAATAATATTATTTAATTTTAAGGATTTCTAAACATCTATGCTAATCAACAGTGCACACTGTATGGTGATAATGCTTAATATTTTGATATAGTATGATGATACATTTATGATGTCAAGCAAATTGCAGATTTTGATATAATTTAATTCCAACAGTGAAGATTTCTTTTGCATCGCAGATACTTGTGTCATATATATATATATATATATATATATATATATATATATATATATATAATCCATAGACTGTTAGATTCTTTACTAGTAACTGAATAATAGCACGCTGTCCGTGTAACCTAAAGTTCCTCGGTGGAGTCACGGATACCCGCCGATAGAGAATTCAAAACTAAGACGAAACAGATTTTCAATGTCTACTCGCTAACAATAATTCTCTAGTAAGTGTTGGTCCTTAACAAATTCGGCTTTGAAATCAATAAGATTTTCACAAAATAGTTTTGATAATAAATATAAATCTTCACGATTGACCACGAATTGACTTCAGTTAGAGAACCACTGAAAACTATGGATTAATGGACTACTGTTTCGTCTCTGTTTTGGACTCTTTGGTAGTACGCAAACATGACCCTACCATAGACCAAACTTATGACTTTCATATCACAAGGGAACTTGAAGACCATTCAGCAACTGGGATGGAATCCAAAGGCTTACCATTTCTAACTTCCATAGATTCATAATATAGCGCGACTGCCAGCCAGCATCATCACCAAGTATGTGTCCTTACATTCAACTTAGTGGAGCCCGCTGGTGATCAGTTTTCACTAGAACCCCTTGAATTAAGTCTAGTAATTTTTGAAACTCATCAGTAAAGCCTGTGTGTAACTTATGTTCCCTGAAATCTGTGTCACTGATTTCTGAAGTCAGACTACTTACCACTTAGGTATCTTGTGTCAGTGTGGATTACTGACCATCTACATAGGTTAAAGGATCTTTGACACATTTTTATTGCTCATTTCATTGTACATCATAAGGCTTATTTTACATATATGTGACTTGCCCTATTCAGGTAGGTAGTTACCTGGGGTTCTAGTGAGAAGTCGTGAGCAGTGGGGTGCAGCAGATCGGGTGTGAAGACAAATACTCGCCAAAGATATTGGCTAGGGGTCGCGCTATGTCATGAATTGGCAGAAATTAGAATTCAAAGGCCATTGGATCGGGTCTCAGTGGCTTAATGGTCAACGAGCTCGCCTTGTAATCAGAAGGTCCCGGGTTCGAATCCCAGTGGGTGCGTACTGACGAAGAGTCTCAAACTAGGATGAAACAGCAGCTGTCCAGTACTCCCAGGTTTTCCAATGGTTCTCTAACTAATGTCAGATCATGATTAAATCCTGTAACCAATCAAATCCCTACAAACCAACACTTAAATATGTGTATGATATTCACACTAATATTATTCATTTAACAATCGATATGTCGTGTAATGAACTTCCTAAACTTCATGAAGTTATCAAGGGTAATGTTACGAGTGACTGTCACTTCAATTTACAAAATCACAGAGGAACTGTTAATAGGTTTTCGGTCATTTTTTGTTATTCAAACTTCCTCTTCAGAGACCTAACATATTCAAACTGAAAAAAAGAAAATGACTTCCATCTGGTTACCATCCGAACAAAAGATTGATGTAACTTCTTTGTAAAGTGGTAATTATTAAGGTTAAACATGATTCAACAATCCACCCTAACAGTAGACTACACGCAACACATTCACTCGGAATAATACAAATAGTAATAATCATTGTTGGTGTTCAAAAGGAGTATATTATGTATAGTGGTTTTATTTTCTCATGGCTTTATTGTTTATTGGAATAAGATAGTGTTACAGTTTGGGCATTATGACAATCAAGGTTGTCTTCATCTCTTTAAATAATAATGTTCCTGTTGTCAAGACAACATTTTCTTTTCATTTGGATAAACAATAAGATTTACTAAGACGCTGTATGGATAGTGTTGGGATAAAACTTCAAAGGAAAACTTCAGAAAAAAAAGTTAATGAATGTTTTTTAAATTTTCTTATTAGTGTAATAAATTAACTTTAGTTATTATATGAGGACAATACTTGATAGATTAAAGCACTGTTGTCAACAGAAGATATGATAACATGTTGAGTGATTTGAGTTAATATTAAACAAGTTAATTCAAGTAAAATAACCACACAAATATCAAGCCGAAAAAAATAAACTTAACAGTAATTAATACAAAAATAGAAATATACTAATGAGTAATTGGAGTTGATGAACTTGATTTTACACACTGATAGGCTTTAATTATTTTATGTAGCAGCTTGATGTCATATTCCATGATTTCAGGTAGACAGTTTTCACGTTAGACTCCTACAGAATTTCAGAAATGTCTTAACTATTTATTAATTTCATAGTCAATTTAATATATCCAAGGCTACTCATACATTACATAAACAAAAATACCAGTGAAGATAATACGAGTAGTGATTTCATAAGTGAATTAAAAATTGATTACTGACTACACGCCAAATCTCGTAGCTTAGTCAACAGATTATTAAGCCTGTAAACCGAAAGTTTTCATCCAAGCTTTTCTCATCAACTTCAGTCAGTATAACTTCCCTACAAATTAGTCTATCAAGTCATTACTATTTTCTACATCTTAATTAACAAGAATGAATTATTTATGACGTTTTATTAAACTGATTTACAGAATTTTCATCATGAGCTGACATTAGTTAGAGAACCATTGGAAAACCTAGGAGTACTGGACAGCTGTTTCGTCCTAGTTTGGGACTCTTCAGCAGTACGGACCCACCTCCAGGGTTCGAACCAGGACATTCTGGTTATAAGGCGAGCTCGTATACCATTAAGCCACTGGGACCCGATCCAATGGCCCACGAATTCTAATTTCTTCCAATTCGCGACATAGCGCGACCCCTAGCCAATGTCTTCGGTAAGTATTTGTCCTTACACCCGATCTGCTGCACCCCACTGGTCACGACTTCTCACTAGAACCCCCATTCTAACTAATGTCAGCTCACGATGAAAATCTTGTAACCAATCAAACCCCTTCAAACAACACTTGAATTAACTTATTTAGTTATATCATATTCGGATTACTAACTATGATCACTATACACTTCGTATTCAGGTAAAGCTGACAAATATTATTTTATTGGCTCATCTTTGTCCTCTAATAATTAAGAAAATCATTTTGAGCTCAGGTTTTCTGTATAATAAATTTCCTTTCAGGATGCTTCTTAAAAAAATCCTTTGAAATAACACATCCTTAAAATGTTAAAGTATTAAAAAACTGACCATTTCTTGACAGAAAAAAACAGTTTGAAATACATAATTTCAGCATCACTTAATCAATTCTTGAAAGGTGCTCATGTAGCTACTGTGTTTTGATGAGTTTCCAGGAGTTTATCCAACCTAACATAGAGTCTATAGTTATCTGGATAGTATTTTCTGAATTCACTGGGTTAAGCAGATTTAAACCTTAGAGGAAATATGATTTTACTTACGATTACAGTTAGTTTTTATGAATGAGTTCCAGGAAGCATGAAATCTAGTCCTAGGGCCTATTGTAGATTGACTTCTAGCATCCACATATTTTCTTTCAACAAAACATTTATACTTGTTGATTAGGTTTTAAAAAAAAATATGTCAAATGAAATGATTAGTCGAAGACGATGATATAGTATTTTATTTTAGATGAACAAAGGCATTTCGTGCATAAGGTTATGAAATAATCGAAAATTCCTGAGACTGAAGTAAGTTGATCAGTTCTCCAAACTTGAAATGCTATCTTCTACCTCAACATCTATGTCCACAACAGTTCAGGAGTTTATTCAGTTTCTAATCAAAAGGAAATCCAGAAAGTCTATTTCAGCTGTGGTTAGTATCTGTCATTCTACGCTGACCAATACTCGAACTTCTTACTAGATAAAAAAACGACAAATTTTAAGGACAGTTGATACTAAACATTAAAGTGTACAAATTAAACCATAACGGTTTCTGATCTGTACGCAGTTAAAGGCAGAAAAATGCATTGAGTTCACCACATTCTTCTTCACTTAGATTTGTTAAGATCATCTACTATGTAAGGCTTAAATTGTCATCTAGTGACATATGAGAAGATGAAAGTCTAAGTTTTATTTATTACTGCCATACTCTTAGGTATTTATTATTTCTCCAATGTATGATAAGTACAAATGTTCTTCTATATACAGTTAATTTTTAGAAAAAATATTAACACTAGATTCGTTTTAAGGTGGATTCTGTCGTGAATACACATTAGCTGGAGAACCACTGAAGACCAAGCTGTAACAGACAGCAGTTTCCTGATGGTTTCGGACTTAGCAGTAAGTGTCGTTCATGACTTTGCCGAGTATAAAATCCAAAACTATCACTTTGCCAGACAAGCCTTTTATCATTCAGCCATTGAAGGAGAATTCACTAATTCAGGCATTCCTAACTAATGCCAACTAAAGATGCAACACATTTGACACTTGGTATCATTAATGACTGACCGTCTGTACATCTGGCTTGTTGAACTCCATCAGTTGATTTCGCCCTCTGAAATTCCGTGAATTCCATCACGTATTTAACCACTAGTTATTAGCGAGTTGAAATCAAGATGTTTCGTCGGTAGATCTTGATTAACTTCAGACTAGGTGTGACATGTTGAAGGGCATTAAAAACGGACGAAATAACTATACAAAGCTGAAATATATGTGGGACAAAATCTGCTACCAAATACAGTTATTAGTTTTCATGTAACAGAACAGCAGAACACGGTAGTATTGGGTGGCGGAATTGTTTATACATATATGACAAAGAGCATATACCTTACACTGAAATCTCCATTGATACATGTTTCCGTATCGTGCTTTTTTGTCTTCCATTCATAGTTTCTGTGTTGTTTCACAAAGGGATTTTTCATTTCTCCTCTTCTCCACTTAATCTACCCCCCTGCTATTCAGTGTTCTTCCAGAAAACATCATACACAACAGACTACTAATAAAACCTCGTCAGTAGTACCCATCACACTGAGACTAAAGTACAGCAACTAAATCTTGTATTAAGTAGGCGACGTTAATCATAATCTGATTTGTTAACTTGTTAATCATATTCATATTAGTTTGATTATTACTTAATACTTAATACCACAGTGCCCAAGTTTTACACATATATTAACATGTTAATCATATTATTTAGTTGTTTAAGAATAGACACCAGTCAACCAGTAAGATGGCTCGATATTTAGGGATTGACCTTTCAAACTTTTTCTCTCCCTCTAAGATGCATTTACGAGGTCACCACAAAAAGGTGCTCA
Source organism: Trichobilharzia regenti (assembly GCA_944472135.2). Classification (NCBI taxonomy): domain Eukaryota; kingdom Metazoa; phylum Platyhelminthes; class Trematoda; order Strigeidida; family Schistosomatidae; genus Trichobilharzia; species Trichobilharzia regenti. The sequence goes on from OX235264.1 coordinate 78,216,166, forward strand.
AACGGAAGTCTTATAAAATACGTGTGGAATTTAGATTCTCTCACAGAGCGGTCAACGTCTGGAACTTCTAACCTGATTCAGTAGTAACAGCTCCACCGATGAACGCTTTTAAAGAGAAACAAGATCTCTGCAGAGATATATATCGCAAGGATTAACACAGGCAACAAAAGCCTTTTGTCCTTATAATCTAAATCTGGATGTTGCTCATAATCTTCGTTGCAAGTTTCACCCAGATTATTTAATTCCGATGATACAACGATTATTCCTCCTAAGCACTACCATTCATATACGCAAATGGAAAGGCTGTTCTCAACTATCATCATTAGACTATAATCATTACAAAGTTAGTCATGCTTTTGAATTAGTAGGTTCTATGAGTGGAACAAATTCCATTGAAGGATTCTGGATCCATCTAAAATGACGTATTATAAAAGTAAATGGTTCCCTATATGATATGATGTATACAGCCACTTAGATTTTTTGTATCAACATTGGTCTACAGAAACTCCTGTGAGAAACTGGGACCAGTTTCTACGGAATATGAGCGATTTATATCCTGTGTAAATCAGTTCTATTAGATATACATCTTATGAATAAATATTTTTTAAATAAATGCCACTTTGCACCTATAAGAATACATTTGGTAGATTCAAGGCCACTTAACTTTGGTGTCTATTCTTTACTGTTGCCTTTAAAAGTTCTCAATAGTTTATTTAATTAAGTAGTGATGTAATTTGTCCTAATGTGCGACCATCATCGTTGTTATTTTCTTTCGTGAATATAGGATTTCATTTCGACTAACTTATCAACCAATCAATGAGAATTCCAAAATGAAATCACTTTGACAAAATAAAACATAACAGGAAGTTGATGAAAATTCCTCCTCAAAGGTGTATTTACAGAGGATAACAAATACACTGATTGTCTGCTGCTACAGGTACCGTCAAAACTGGTCATATCATGTTCTTGGTGTGTTCGTGATGCTGAAAAATGTGTTCAAACATATTTAGTAGTTTAAAGAATTGTATCATCAAAAGTGTTTGACAAAACTGTGAATGTGTAGCCGAATTGTACTAGTACTCATTGTGTTAAGGTGTTAGATTTTTATCTAAACAGCTGAAAGCCTCTAAAACATGACACTCTGGTTATATGTTATTTAAAAAAAAATGTAAAATTACATGAATGATAACTGAAAAGCTGTAAAAATAAAATTTACAGACATAGCTGGATAGTTGGATTCATTACAATCTTCAAATGTGAACATTACCAGTCATCAGTTGGACCAAAGAGAAATTCAGACTGCCAACTAAGAAGAGGAAAGTTTGGTGTACTATGCAAATTTTAAACCGTTTTCATTTTATCAAATCTAACTTAGGATCAAACGCTTCAGATAAATCATGTGAATTGTCGCTCAGTTTTTCATAATATCTCTCAATGGGTCTGCCTAGCTAAACTTAATTTTAAGTATTCATTCTTGCTTCCCAGGGTTGAAACCAGTAAACAGAGATGGGAAGATTTTATAAAATAATTTTGCTATGACAGAATAAGTGATATTTAAAGCCACAAATCGCTTACAAACACACAAACACGCAGAGAAAACTTGTTTTTGACAAGATTCTCTTTCTTACTTCCTAATATTAGAAAATATGTCAAGAAAAATCTGTGAGTCGAGCCAGAAAGTTATTATTATTTTTTTAAAACTTGTTTGAGCATATTGACAAAACATTCGCATGCACGCCAACACACAGAAACATATACAAAAAGAAGCATTCTAGTGCCTATAAATAGGCAAGCATTATAGATTTGTCTGTCTTTAAAGAACTTAATTCAATTTCAATCTTTTTACGAGAAATGGAATAACTACATCACTGAGAGAGAGACTGCCAAATTTAACAACTGGTGATTATTATCCTACTATATTTCAATTAATCAGTGCACGAATTATTTTCAAGTTTCTTGTCCTCAAAACATATGTCTCCATCATCGATAGCGTTGTTTACATGGTTATATTTGTATACGCCACTTAGCTTTGATGGGCATTGGAACAATATCTGACTAAAATGTACAACTGTGTTTAGTTTACTGACTCATTTACTTATCTCTGTCCCTGTTTTCTTGTTCATTTGTAGATGTATATCAAATTGCAGACAATTTTTTTTACTGAAATCTATGCACCTGTAAAACCATATCTATCTGTTACATTTTAGACTTCAAGTTTCTTTTGATTTCCCTGTTTTTTTTTACTATGCATGAAATTCATACACACTTTGTATCCTATCCTAGAGACTGAACTGCTCACTTCTCGCTCTCTCTTCCTCTTTTCAGCCACTATGTTGTATTCCAAAATCTTCAACATATCTGTGGAAATTTATTGCGTGTCTGCCAGTATTAGTATGACAAGCAGTAAGTTGACCTTTGAAACTATTATATGAATATTTCATTACAAAAAAAAATCAAAAACAAGTGGATAAAAGTCAAGATTTTCGTGTATTGTCACTTCTCTTCACTTTTCTGCGTTCTCTCTTCGATTTTTTCTCTCTCTCTCTCCCTTGGCCTGTTAACTTCAAATGGTGAAATACTACTTATTTAGTCATGGTAAGTCATAACTTTCAGTATTGTCTTCAACCTCCTTGTTTACGTATTCCTCTTCATCCCTCTACTACTAAATGCTTTGTACGACCAGTTTAGTACTACTGATTATCTACTGTTTTATGTGATAAATATAATAATTATTATACCCTTGATTTCCAAGTGGAACAGGTGGCTTCAATAACACATCTCCACTTTGTTCTACTTTCTGCTATCCTTTTCATATGGGCCCATGGTTGTCCATAATTTCTTATTGCCTACCCGCACGATCTCCTCCATATCATACTCGGACTCTCCATTCGTAGTTTCTCATTCAGATTCCACTCGAGGGTCAGCCTGGCACGTTATGTCATTCGACAGTCTTTTCGGAGTGTGCCCAGTCCATCTCTATTTTCTTCTACACATTTATTGAGCAGTAGGTTCTTTGTTAGTTTGCTTCCATGGTTTTCTGTTGCTGATTCTTTTTGGTTATTTGATCCTCAATATGGAGCTACGTCAAGTGTTGATAAAAGTCTGCGACCCGCTGGAAACACTTTTCGTGATGCAAGCACCAAGTTTCTGACCCATTTAGAAAAACTGACTGGCTTCACATTTGTGTTGAAAAAATCCGAATTTTATTCTTATTGGTAAATGCAGAAGATTACCATACCGATTTCATATTGATGAAGGTCTGACCTGCCTTTTCGTTTCTGGCTTTCACATCTTCATCTGTTTCCCCTGTGGTTTAAATTATGCCTCTTAGGTAAGGGAAGGAAGTAACCTCTTTCAAATCTCTCTCGTTGATGGTGATTGGTGCTGATTGTTTTTGTTGTTGGTGCGTAGTTATCTTCATCACATCCGTCTTTTCTATGTTCACTCAGAGTCCTGTCTTCGCTGCTTGCCTCTTCTATCAGTCTGTTGGTTTTCGTCTGTAAGTCTTCAAGTTTGTGTGACATTAAACATAAATCAGCCGTATGCAAAATCCAGATCTTCTAAAGTCTTTTTATTGGTCCAACATATTCCTGTCTTTTCACTTCTTGTGCACAGGCTGACGAATAATCCAGTCCACCACAATTAGTAATATCGTCGGTGATAATAGGCAGCCTTGTTTTACTCCTGTATTCACTTCTAATTCTCTGCTGAGTTTTCCGTTATGGATCACTTGTCACGTGGCATTGTCATGTAGCTATTGAATGAGGTTGATAAATACTTGGGGTAGTGCACGCCTTAGTTTCCAAGTTGTTTCTTGGTCAACGCTGTCTGTCGAAGGCCTTTTCGAAGTCGATGAAGTTGAGTTAGAGGTTTGACCGTCATTCTATGCTTTGTTCTGTGATGACCATGCGTAGAGTTGCAATTTGGTCAGAAAATGATTCGTCTTTCCTGAATCCAGCTTGTTTCCGGCGGAGTTCTGTATCCAGTACATCTTTTATTCTCCAGGATGATGCGACTTAGTTTTACTTGGCGTGGATAAGAGCATTATTGGAGTCCTTGCGCAGGCCTGAGTCCCACTTCTTCGGCAACCTGACAAAGTAGCCAGCCTTTCTTCCAATCGGTAGGTACCTTTCCTTCTTTCCAAACCTTTTGCAATAATAGTATCAGCATATCTGCAACAGTCTCTGGGTCCCTTTCAATGCTTCTAGGGGAATTTCGTCTGGTCTTGCTGCCTTTCCGGCTGGCCTTCAGTAGCTTGATCGCATTCAGGACTGCTGCTTTCGTTGGGGGATTGGTATCCACTGGCAGGCGGATCTGTGCATGGTGTTGGCGGTGGTGTATTTCTGGGCGAGTTTCAGGTGATGGGCAATTCAAGAGTCCTTTGAAGTGATTATTCCACTATTTTAGTTGCCGCTCTTCATTGGTAATCAGGTTCCCTTGAGCATCTCTTACAAGTTTCACCTACGTTGATCTTTCCCCGGAAAGAGACCTGGTTATCTGATATAATGCCCTGAGGTTTCTTTTATCTTCCGTCTGTTCTGTTTCATTTGCCGACCAATGTGTTGTAGAATTGTTTTTTGCCTTTCTTAGCACTCTTCCTAAATTCTTTATTCAATGTGATGTACATGGAACTCAGCTTCTCCTTCTGTCGTCCACCTTTGCATTGGGTCATCTCTTTTACCATCCTCCTCTCTTTTATTGGCTTCCAGGTATCTATTGAGAGCTATTCCTTGTCTTGTCTCTTCTTTCTTCCTGGAACAGTTATACATGCTTCCTTGAACGTCACTTTCAGAGAGTTTCTAATGTTCTTTCTTTCACACAGGTTTTCTCAGTGATGTCACGTAGTGTCTCCGACTGCTCTCAGATAACTGTAATGAAAGTAACTTTTGTCGTTGTGTCTTTCAGTTTAGAAATGTTGAACTTGAATTGTGGCCTGTCTCCAATTGGTCTGAAGGATTTAAGCATAACCCTGAATGTTCCTTGAACTAGATGACAGTCTGAGTGCACACCTGCTTCCCTTCTCGACTTTGTATCCATTAGACTGCGTCTCCACTTCCTTGAACAGCACTGAGATGAAATCTGTCTGGTTTGTGGTATATTCGTCAGATGAAATCCATATTGCTTTGTATATATCCTCATGATTGTACACGCTGCCTGCGACTACCAAATTATTGAAAGCGCAGAAGTCTGCGAAGAATTCTTTGTTCTCATTCATTTCTCCGACAGCCTATTGATCCATGATGAGTTCTTTTCCTGCATTGTTTGTTCCCGATTTAGCTTGCATTCATATCGCTCATAAGGATATTGATGTTGACATCAGGGATGTTGTCTATTACTGTTTGAAGTTGTCTGTAAAAATCTTCCTTCTTCTTTTGTTCCTCGGTGTTTGTAGCACTGCGCTTAACATTGGACAATTGTTACCTTCCTTCCTTTTGAGTTGAATCATTGTTGTCATGATCCTGGATGAAATTGGTTCCCACTGCATTCGGGATTTGGCTGCCACTGGTGACGTCATTATAGTCACTCATTGCCTCAGTGTGCTCGTAGTTGTCCTCCAGGTGACCAGACCGGAGTAGATTACTGACTCTCCAATTGACGATTTGTATAATCCACATCCATTCCATCTACTCTCGCAGATTCTCAGTACTTCTAACTCATATCTTTGCATCTCTTTGGCTACCTGAGCAGCCTTCCAAGTCTCATACATTATACGGACATTCCACGTACCCATTCTTACTCTAGTTTTCATCGAGAGAAGACACGTCGACTGGCTGACTGGCTTCCCTAAGGCTTTCACAAGTCAGCCTGATGTGTCATTTCGCCTCTCCGATTCCAGAGAAGAATATGTTTGATTTTTATATTTATTATGTACTCGTCGCCAAATTATTGTTATGTACTGGTCGAGAATTTAATAGTTCTGACGCAAGAAAGACGGAAATCAGAAAGACCACTAGGTTTGCGATGATACTTCTATTTTCCAAAACACAAGGAGAATCAATGTCACACAAGTGTGTGAGAGAAAAATATATGAATGTCCGAACAAGTGTGAGAGCGAATATTCAAAATGAAAAAATCAATAGACAGTCTTAACATGATTGGCAAATTATAATGGAATATCGATCCATGTATACATAGTAAAATATATCAGACTGTCAAACAAAACACACATATTATATGGATACATGTCACCAAGAACACACTGTCAAACAAACACACATATTATATGGATATATATATCAATTTTTTTTATGTTTTATTGTGCGTTGAAGGTTCTGTAGCAGTTCGGATGATTTTCTGGGCCCCACGCCAAACCCTCCTTCTTTTCCTGGGCTTTTGATCATCTTGAATACTGGCGAGCTAGTAAACTAGGCGAGGTTAATGTAGGCGAGGATGATATGACGAGTAGGCTTTATTAAATTCCTTTCTTAGATTCATCTTATGTGTAATTCAGTATTAAAACTTATATGAATGATTTCAACACACAAACTGTTCAGGACGCTTGAATACACTTCTGTAATTATAAAAGGGAACATGCGCGCCTACACATACCTTAAACAAGGTCGTAGCCCGACCCTTCAGGCGAGCTGCTTTAAAGTCCCAAAGAAGAACGGTTTTCAACGGTTCTCCAAATGACTTTAGTTGGTGACCAGTCTTAAAATCACTTGAATGTCTGCAAAGCAACACTTGAAATATATTCCAGTCTATTTATTTCTTCAGTTTACTTATCAGGGAATATTTAAAAATGGCAGATAAGTCTGTTTTAATTTTATGTTGTTTTAGAACAGTCAGTGTTTCAAGGGGAATCATTGGCGTAAACTACTACAGACTAGTGTGAAAAGTTTTACAGAAAAGCAATAAAATTGACAGAGTAAATATAAGTCACACTTTTCTGCTTCCAAATCGATTCAAATTCCAGTTGTAGGTGACTAAAAGCAGTGAAGTAATTCAGTGTACTTGTGAACGAATACCTTTCAGATTTACCGTCTGCAGTAATTTAGATAAGAAAGTCACAAATCTCAAAGCCTATAAAAATGAAAAGAGGTCATATAGTTTTTAAAATGAATTATCTTTCATTTACACTATATCCACAATACATTATCAAATGATGAAATACTTAGTGTTGATATGATTATAAAAAATACAATGTGTTTGAAACGTTATCCAGGAAATAATATTGTTTCACTGTTTGGTGATATATCCAATAAACGAATTAATATTGAATTACTTACTGCTGATGTCTACAATGGCTCTTATGCATCTAGAAGATTTTAACTAACAGCTAGTAATTCAAACAAGAGGTTTGTTCTTCACACAACAATTATTCTGTCTACCAGACATGCATACTTTGTTCTGTGTGAAGCAGTTTGGCCAGAGTTTAATAAATTAAACCTATCAAAATACCTAGAGTTTCCTGATAGTTGAGTAAAAATATTACAGCATAAACATTTCTGCTTTAACACTTTTGTGATAGTTAAAATATAATGATTTTATAACACTGGATACATCTCTATCGCTTGAAAAATTGGATAAAACCCATTTAATTTGAACTTTGATTCTAGTATTTTTCTAACTGATATCGGTTTTGATAAAATTCTTCTTGAAATAAATAATAAGACTAACAATTTGATCAATCAAATGTTCAGACCGATGAGCCACAGCTAGAGAGACAAAATATGAACCGCTGAATTCCAGCTAAGTGCAGAGTATTATGTAGACTGAAAGATCTGAATTTTAAAGGCTCTCTTTGTAGCTAAAGCGTTTAGTTTAAATTCAAGCGGTACTTATAAAATTATACAGCAGATGCAAGAAAATGACTAAAACTCACTCGTCATATTAGATACTAGATAAATAGTCTTGTAAAACTGTCCTGAAAAGGCACAGTAAAAGAAAGAGTGAAATAGGAACAAACAAGCAAAGTACTGTTTTATAATATGAGGCTAAGATTCTGAGGCAGAAAGAGAAACAGAGAGAACACTGACTGAAGAAAAGTGGAATCTGTCTCATAAAGCGTGATGTCATCTGAAAAAGGATTCGAGATAATTAATGTGACCAAAATCAAGCTCTGATCACGGCTGATCACTTGTTTGCTTTTAGGAAGGGTCATTTCTTCTTAAATTCTAGATGTTTTTGCTCAGTCTAGCATATGAATCCTCAAAACCTGTTATTCACTGAGAAGCCAGACACTCAAGTTTGCAGATATTTTAACAGGAAAAACGCGGAGAAATTCAAAAAAGATGAGCTGTGTTTGGAAGACATTTATTTATTTCTGTCAGTGTATGTAATCATTACTTTTCGATGCTGGAAGGTCTTTACATACTGAGTGTCTTTATTAATCCCACACAACTCGTCCCCCATTTGATGTAGTGCTATTGTGTTACAACTTGCTCTCCTTCAAACTGAGACTCGAAAAAAACTTAGATAAACCAAAACGATGACAGATTTAGTTTGTTTTTGGGATTGTAATGAAAGGAAATCCTTCTTTAATATTCAGCCCACAAGGGTTACAGTGGAATATCGGAAGGATCCCCTCACAGGAAGCGGGCATAGAACAACCAACTTGAGAATTTATGCAGCTGAGTACCTTTACATACAAAACGGAACCTGATCCTCTCAATGCGCCACAGAACTGACAACATTTGCAGCTCTGACACCATGACAAAGCAGCTGAGCTCTTCAAAAAAAGCTCTTATTAAAAATTGCTACCCGAAACGCTTCAGCACAAAATCTTTGAGGCCTACACCACCAAAACCACACATACTCTGTGTCTTCGTAAAGCTTCTGCATATGAATCTGAAATTCAATGGAGACTTGTAAGCAGCACTTCTCAGAAACTGTTTTCCCGTTCATTGAGGAAAACCTTCCCAGCTGTATCTAGACTATTTCTCGCAAGAAAATCAAAGATTCAATTAGATGTGAAGGATAAGCTACCACTGCCGGCTTTGTCAGTAAGTGTCGTCATTTCGCTTTCTGCCATCGAGCTAAGTGTGTTGGCTGAACTTAGTGTTCGCTATCCAAAAGTATCATTGGACAGTTACCCTTATCGTTTTACTAAGGAGAAAAAAGAACCACCGCAGTTATATTATGGAGCAAATGGTCTACTCTGGACGCAGATGGAACCCACATACCAACTTCAGAGTCATCTACAGAGTACACCGAGAACTTGTCAAACGCAAGAAAATCAAACTTTTTCAAACCACAGAAGCTACGTCAATCCACATGTTTAAACTTGAATTCTGAGTGTGGAAGTTTGTTCAGTCATTGAACTCACAATGTGCCTCTACATTTAAATGTCTCTACATTTAACACGTGGTTTTTAAAATGTTTTAATCTTTCCCTCTCTATTACATCTCTATTCCTAAAGGTAGTGACCTCAGCTTTACATTCTTTCATTTGCAGTTGAGTTCCGATAAATCCTATTAAATATGCTACGACACATATTATTTATATAGTTTTATTTTGGTTTTTACTTAACTGTTTTCTGCATTACGTAATTTATAATCTCTTGATTGTTATCTAAGACGTACAGTTTTAATGACACATCTTTGAGAACATTTCTTTTGTTGCTACGACAATGCATAATATTTATGTTGGTTTATGGGGATTTGATTGGTTACAGGATTTAATCATGAGCTGACATTAGTTAGAGAACCATTGGAAAACCTGGGAGTACTGGACAGCTGTTCCGTCCTAGTTTTGGACTCTTCAGCAATACGGACCCACCTCCAGGGTTTGAACCCAGGACCTTCTAGTTACAAGGCGGGCTCTTAGACCATTGAGCCACTGGGACCCGATCCAATGCCCAGTGGATGAATTCTAACTTCTGCCAATTCACGACATAGCGCGACCGCTAACCAATGTCTTCGGTGAGTATTTGTCCTCACACCCGATCTGCTGCACCCTACTGCTCACGGCTTCTCACTAGAACCCCAGGTAACTACCTACCTGAATAGGGCAAGTCGCTAGTGAGCATCTCATTGATATTCAAGTATTGGTTTGTAGGGATCTGATTGGTTGTACAGCTTGGGAATGATATCGCTGAAAGGAATAACTCTTCACCAAACTCCTCTTTTTTATATTCAGAAATTAATTTGCAGTTGATGGCATTTTCATTTTTATTTTTAAAGTGTGTAAAGGTATTTATGTAGGTTGTCAGTGTAATTTCTGATGGTCGAATCAACGTGATCGTATGCATTACAAATCATCTCGCTCATAATTTTCCTCTATCATTTTAATATAAAATGGCGACCCGATGATTTTCTATGAACATCTCTCTGAACTTAGAACTGTGGCAGAGTGCAATTCCACATTATGAGCAATAAATTGTGTTCAAAACGTTGTCCGGTTATTAGTGCTACATTACTGTGAGTTATTTCAGATAAACTTATCTAATATGGAATAACAGAATTCTTCTTATCTGGTTACAGTCTGAGCAATACGAAAACACAAATTACAGAAAATTTGAATACACTTTTATCGTTATGACAAGGATCAACGGATAAGATCTATAAGTAACACAAGTCAGAAGCAATGTAAATTGTTAAAGTATTGCGAGTTAAAAGGATTGACTGTTTATAAGATAATTAGGTGAATATTTTCTATAGTTTGGTTTGTAAGGGTTAGTTATGTTTTTACGAGTTGATCACGGATTGATATCAGCTAGAGAACCATTGAAAACCAGGGAGTACTGGACAGCTGCTGTGAATATTCTTGAAAAAAACTGAGTTCAGAAATTTAGTGTAGAAAAAAAGTTTAACTAGAAATACTGCAATATAACAGGTCACGTAACTGCAGAAAAAGATAAGATAAGATAAAGAAAAAGAATTAAGGTGAGTAAAGTTCAAGTGAAACAATAACATTCTCTAAACACGACATAATAAAAATAGTATGACTTTATTTTGTTAGTTTAATCACCAGAGTAGTGAAGGGTTCACCACTGTCTCTTTCTGAGCACCGTTTGATCACCAGTGCCCCAGCAAAACGAAACAGGCTAAGTTTCTTTTGCTTGTTGATTATTTTGAATGCCTTCAGATTGTTCACGATATGACTATTGTTCAATAGATGGAGTGAAATTACATTGTTTGATGCTTGTGTACCTTTACTCTCAGGTTCTTGAGTATATGTACAGAAATGTGGACAATAACGCTTCTCTCTGTTCTTTCAATGTATGTCTATATGTAAACATGTAGATGGAACTGTTGGCAACATAAACTGGGAGTTTGTCCCTCTTTGATTGCCTTAAATAACTGTTAGATACACACAAACAAGCTTAGCGATTGGATGTGTGTTTTTCAATGCAGCGTTAAGTCTTTATCGTATTTGAATAACAATATGGAATAAAGCTATACAAAGACAAACTTGATACAGTTAAACTTTTCCACATTACATTTTCCTTGCTTGTCGATGAACTTCTGTAGAAAATAATTAACAAGGGGGTATTTTTCCACAAAAGAGAACTCATCCTTGACTTTTTCTTCTGGGAAAAACTTCCTTACACAATCACATAATGTTTTCAGTAATCGCTTTTCGTAAATCTTGGGACAAGAACTTTTGAATTTCGGATAGACTGTCCTCCAGATACTTTTATGCAGACTTCGCTTACGATTTTACCGCCTATATCAGGCTGGACATCAAGGTCAAAAAGGTAAATGTGGTGATTGACAATTTCTATCTCTGTATTGTTTAAATACTTACTGTTGATTGTTAATATGTTTCTTATATAATTTGCATTATAATTCCGCTAAATACAAATTCCTGAATTCCGCCCTCTCTGTGTTTTGGTTGGATTTGTGTAATTCGGTCATCTCGAAATACTAATACTACGATTACAAATAATTACAATATTAAAACTTATCATTTTCACATATCTTGCGTAAACATCGGTTATGTCTTTATCAAATTGTTAATAAACGAAATATACAAAATTGTAATTAGTTAGCTTCATTTAGTTGATTTCAAACATAAGAAACATGGTTTAGTAAGTGATGAAATGAATAAGTGAGTTTGAAATGAAATCGATATTTAAATTTTGTAAAAGATGATAGAATATGGTAGAGACCCATATTTTATGGTTCATACTATTTGATAAAACCTGTTGGACTTATTGATAATCGGTTCCCTTTATAAGCCTGAATAAAGAAAGAACAAACACATTTGCAGGATAATACGAACTCGTTTAATTTTGTGAATTCTCTTCACTGTGCACATCTTAAACCAAATCACCTTGAAGTTAAAAAACTTCTGAACATACTTCTTGCAATGACCTCGAGTTATAGACCGAAAGTATGGAGAATAGAGTTCCAAAGATGATGTGAAGAGAAGAATTATTCAGTGTTAAAAGAGAAACTATTGAACTTAGACAATAAAAATTTAAGAATTCATCATAATTTTCTCAATAATAAATGGCATAAATCTCACCTAAAGGTTGATACACGAAGCTTTCAGGATATCGTGAAAAGTCAAGAATATACACACCTGACTGGTGTTTTAAAAGTGTGTTTTAATGATAGTTCATATATACTATGTCTGTCTTATTTAATTCTTTCATCTGAATGTAAGTTCTCTCTGGAACAAGAATATATCTTCTCATCCAGAAATCGTCATAAAGAAAGTAGATCAAAAACAAAGGTTTGTGCCGAATAAGATGAGGCCGTCATTCATTTTGTTAGTTTCTCTTCAGCTGCCCACAACCTAAAACATCAATTCAGAATACATATGCAGAGAAATTTTTTAACATACTTGTAAAGGAAAATGATGTCATTTAAAGAGTTCAGAAAACATACTTGAAGTTTATTTGCAGCACAAAAAAAGTCAATGATATTCGTTTCGCGGCTTTTCATCAGCCGATAACAGCTTCAGTTGTCATATATTCATATCTCTTATTCCACAACCATGACCTGTGAGTTGAAATAATTTTTGAAGCTGTCACTGGCTGATGAAAAGCCATAGAGTAAAAAATATGAGTTCATTTTATCCTGCGAATACGTTCGTCCTCGCCTTGTTCAAACTAATCAAGACACTTAGTTGTATGAAACAAAAATAAGTGTTTCGATACATCGGGAAACGAGTTGCGTAATAAAGACAAGAGGTTATAAGTTTGTCTATACTTCAAGTAACTGAAGTGAAACCGATGAAGCAAATGATAACACCATCTTATTATGTACAAACTCTTAGTTTTGTTTCTGTTCAAATTCATAAAAGAGAATAATTGTATGAAAAGAGTACCTACATACATCTTACAGCTAGCCTAAATAAACTACGGTTAAATTCAGTTTAAAGACAAAATATGACTCGAACTATTATTATTATTATATCCTTTAATTCCTGGAGGAACATAGGGCTTCAGCTGCACGTCTCCATTGCGTTCGATTCTCTACTAAAGTTTTCACCTGGCCCCACGTCTGCCCACATGCCTTCATCTCCTCTTCACATAACCTCCCCCAAGTCACCCTCACACTGACGACCAACTCGCCGCCCGCTTCCTTTTCGGGTTCCAATCGAGCAATGGCTTGTCTAGTGATGTCACTCACTTGATGGTTTCCTCAGAGTATGGCCAGCCAATCCATCTCCATTTCTTCCTGCCTATTTGTTCCACAATTGGTTCCTGGTTGACTCGTTGATTGCCAGAGATCCCTCACTATTGCTGATCTTTTCTAGCTGGCCATCTGATCTTGAGTATTGAGCGAAGACAACTGTTAATGAAGGTCTGAAGTTTGTTGGAGATGCTCTTTATGACGCGCTGGCCAAGTCTCTGATCCGTATAGTAGCACTGACTGATTTCACATTGGAGTTGAAAATCCGGATGTTACTTCTGATGGTGAGTGATGTTGACCTCGACACAGGCTTAAGAGTAATGAAAGCCTGTCTTGCTTTTCCGATTCTGGCTTTGATATCCTCGTCAGTTCCGTTCTCCTGTAGTTGAAACGATGCTCCCCTGGTAGGTAGGTGAAGGAGGTTGTTTCTTTCAGGTTCCTCTCATTTATGCCGGCTGATTGTCTGTTGTGTGTTGTTGTTGCTGTCGGTGATGGTGTTGGCCAGGAATCTTCATCACCTACCTCAGTTTTATCTATGTTCACTCGAAGTCCTATCTTATCTGGATGCTTCTATTGTCAACTTGTTGCTTTTCACTTGCATATCTTCCAGTTTGTGGGAAATCAGACATATGTCATCATTGGCGAAGTCCAGATTCTCCAAGTGTTTTGTGTGAGTACATTTTATGCCTGTTTCCTCATTGCCCGTTGTCTGTCTCATTATCCAGTCTACTGCAGTCAGGAAAATCATTGGCGATAATAGACAGCCTTGTCTCACTCCCGTCCTCACTTCGAAGGCGTCCGTAAGTTTCCCGAATTAAAATCGCTTAAAATGAACTAAAAAGTAAATTATCAAGTCTGTTCAGATAAAAACCATTTATGTGTCATCATTATATGTTTTTGGTGTAATGAAAAAGAAAACACGCTTCTGAACAGTTGTTGTGGTTATCGTTGTTGTTGACAGTGATGCTGTTGAATATGTTCATCAGTTCTAATTATGTTCCTACGCTACCAGTACTACCTACCTGTGATTAGTTAATATTTATGATATAAACATAATAAAGTTTTCAAATTTAAAGCTTTTCAACGGTAACATCATTATCAACGACAAGGGCAAATAAATGAAAATAAAAGATTTATTAGTTACATGTTCAATTAATTTATTGCATAGTTAGGTATTTCTTCATTTCAAAGGAGAGAAGAAAAAAGTAAAAATAGGGTGTGCATGACTGTGTGGAAGAAAGAGATGAATACAACTACCAGTTGAACAATAAGTTGAAAAAAAAGTGACGACAAACAAACAAAAAACAAAACAACAACGACAACAGGATAACCTGTTGAATATCTGTATCTCTTTCTTTCTTGTACATTTCCAAACATAAATGTAACATGCGTATAAGTACCGAAGAAGATATGTTACGTTCCCCCTAAAACAGCTGATTCCTGTTGTTTGTTTGTTAGTGTATATACACGTCCTGATTTGCTTAAAATTTAAGAACTTAACAATAAGTGAGATTGAATAACATCATCATTGTTTGAAACTGTCTTATTATAACATGAATTAGGAGAATGCGTAGATATACAATCCTTTAAGATAATAAATGGGTTCAAAGTAGATGGGAAATACACCGGTTTCGAATAAATCATAAAAAAAACAAAATTTGAGGTTAACAAAGCCAGGTAATTCTACCAATGAAATAAAGTGGAAATAGGTGTAAAACCTATGCATTAATATGTATGTATACCTTTAAACAAAAATATTAGTTGCTAGCCTGATAAAGTGTACATATTATATTCGGAAAGGCAAATACCTTTGAAAATAATTTACACATATATTTTGTAATAATTTATTGTTCACATACTAGTTAGTATACTTTAGAACATGAAGAGTCTTTTAGGTAGCTGTGTGACCCATTCACTTATTTTTAAGACCAGTTTATAAAAGAGGATGCAAAAGTAACAAAATAAGCAATACGAATTGTAAACTGTTTTCATTCAGACCACCTATCTATTTTTAAGGTGACAATGTTCGGAAAAACAAGAGTTATACAAACTAAAAATATCTATCATTCTGATACTGTTAACATGATAGTGTCAATCTAGTGATCCATTATTAACAGACACATGTTACATTTCCTATTAAGATATTTCTCACAATAATTGTTAATCATCACATAATGACACTAGTTTGGGAGTCACAAATTATTATTATTTCCTTTAATTCCTAGAGGAACATAGGGCTTCAGCTGCACGTCTCCATTGCGTTCGGTTCTCTGGTAAAGTTTTCACCTGGCTTCAAGTTTGTATATATCGAATAGATGTCTTTTTTAAGCTGATACTTATCAAAAACGCCTCTTTGATACAAAACTCACGATGAATATGTTGTTGGGCACCCCGCTTATCTTAATTCAGGCATCTTTTTAAAGAAGTATTTTGTTTATTATGACTGCATATTTACTCAAGTTATAAATTACAGCTTTCGAAATTTCGTGTTCTACATATTTTGCTTGTTTAATGGACACTATATTTCTGAAAGGAAAAATAAATACATACCGGTTAAAATAAACTCGTAGCTGTTTATGTATTTATGACTAATATAGGGATTAGTAAAAGTAAATATATTGTTGAATATGAAAAGGAGCCACAGAACTGTTGTCATTCAACTAATGAACCTGGATCCGATAGTCTATCTTTTACTACTTTTATAAGTTCCTCTTACACGCAGACTATTTTCCATTGTCAACGAATAACTTTATCTCAGAACCGAACTATTTGATTTCACGTCTCACAATATGCCATTAGGAAATAAGTAATAAACAGTAATCAGGTGTCATTTAACTAAATCATCATTACTGTTTTGATTAATCTGTAGAATTCGGATCGTTTGTGAAGTATTGATACTAAAAGATTAATAAATCGCTGTTCTAACTAATTTTCTTTCTTCTGGTCAGAAATTCTTTCGAAAGTACTGATATTTGAGTCAATGAAAGTCTGTGTTGTCATTCCCTTTGTGGAGACCTCAAATACATTTATGTTGCGAGTTTTTTTAATGAAAAAATAATGTTTCTTTGTACTACTTTAATTTAATTGTGTATTCTCTTCTTATTCATGTAGTCAATTTTTCATTTATCTGTGTTTCCAAATTCCCTACAGAAATGTTGTCAGTCATGCTAATTTGCCAATGTTCCATATTCTTTCTCTCTCTACTATGATTCTTATATAAGCTTCTGTGGACTGATTAGTTTTAGCAACCTACAAAAATACTCATCCACTCTCCTTAATTCCCAGCAGCCAATCCATTCACCGTACTTCCAAGAAAATTCTGACTAAGCGGTTACCCATTTGTGTATTTATTATTGCTTTTATGTTGTTTGGGATTAGACTTAAGACAAAAATAAGAGTTAAGTTAGCAATATAGTATGAGCTACTTATGAACGCATATAAGCAGTATACCGTATAACATCCTCAGACAAGCACTGACAATCGAGAAGAAACGCGAGATTATGACAGTACTAGGAAGAATCCAGTAAGAAATGAGACGAGAGCGAAATTATTATTATTTGGATGATGTTATTAGAAAGCTGGTGATTATTTGGAAGATGCGATGCATTTGAGCAATACATTTTGAACAGTCTCATCACAAATTTACTTGTCAAATCAGCTTATATGGAAAAATAAAGGGCTAGTTCAACGGAACATTTTTCTTATTCCTTTTGTAACAACAGAAGGCAAGACATGGAAGCCAGAGTATATTTTCCATCAATCAAACCGTTGTTTATATATCTACAGTTTATATTCTTTAACCAATAACTAAGCTTGTGATTTCAGTTTACATCAAACGACATGAAATAGAATGTTCAAATATACACAGTATTCTGTTGCCAGTGCAGTAGTATTGAACTGTGGGAATAACATTCAGACTCTAACATCAAATAGAATGTTCAGATAAATATATCGTATTCTGTTGTTAATGTCGAATTGAACTGTGGGAACATGTGAGAATAATATTCCGTTGGCACACATTATCTGTGTAACACCACCACACTCGTCTCCCTGTTGAATAGTTTAGACTGAAGTCGGTTGGATCTTCTTGCTACTGGCGTATTCGTTTGCTTTTCTCGCTGCATCCATTTCTGGAGTTCGCTGACGTTCACCCGCTTCTGTTTATTTGCGGTTTTGATGGTATATACATGATCTCATTTCACGGTGACTATGTATAGTCCTTCCCATTATGGAAGCAGTTTTCGTGACCCTGGCCCGTATCCGCCTGTGTTTCATCTACCTCTACATTTAACTTGATCTCCGATCTCAAATGCTAAGTACTCCCCCTTTACCCTCTGTTCAGACTTCTTAGCGTTTATCTTCTGCTTTCGTTTCAAGTTGTTGATTGTTTCTTTCCGCTCTGTCTGCTATCTCATCATACTCCACTGCTGAAGGGGGGGGTCAAATCTTGTTATGTATCGGTAGTCGTGGTTTCCTCCCGTACATCAACTGGAAGAGTGATTCCTTCGTCGTTTCTTGGTCGGACTCACGATGTGCTATCAGAATCAGTGGAAGCTCTGTCTCCCAGTTAACCCCCTTTGTGGTCAGCCACTAATTTAGGGCACGGTTATTTCTCTCCGTCAAGCGATTCGTTTGTGGATGATATGGCGTTGCAGTAATTTTCTTGATACCTAACTCTTGCAACCGAACTTTAAACTCTTCGCATTCAAAACACGGCCCCTGATGTGTCGATGTCGCTTTTAGCACACCGTCGTGTTGCGCCCGTTCGTTCGTGTGCCATCCTTAGCTAGTTAAGTAATCAACATTGCATTACGGTTTTGATCCTGAAATATATTTCGTATTTTAGACGACCCATTTGAAGTTTTGATTTGCCTTCAGTCTACGCAGAACAAATATTAGAGGAGTTGTGAATATAAGAACTTGCGTTAGTATACGTATGGTGAGAGCAGGCTGCTAGCCAATTGGTAGACATTAATTTACGTCAATGTCTAGGTCACTAATATTGGCCGTGAGAGAATATGAACAAGACTGATTCAAAAACCAATCACGGCATACTTAACGTGGGCAAATAAGATTCGCGGATATATGGCTTAACTTTCCGAGAAACCAGAAACAACCAATCAGAAGACTGTGTTTGTCTGCTTGAATAAGCTATAATAATGTACATGAAATATATATAAATATGCGCTGATTTCCGTAATAAAATGATCTGTTGCTAGCGCTTGTCTTCTGTTGTTACATACGTCGTACTTCGCATAAACTTCAACACTCCGTCATCTCCTAAAATTTCATGTCTTGTGCCCAAATCTATTTAGGGCAGGTAGCCACAAAAGAAAAGAAGCGTATCTACTTAAGGTCTACAAACTGTTGTATAATCATATGCTGGGAGCCGTTATATCATATTTATGGTTTTAGTTCGTTTGTATCTCGTAAGTGCTTTAAGTCAAACGAACGTTTGCATTTGAAAAGCCACGCCGATGTAAGCAATGAAAGTCCAAAGAAAAATGAATTAAACATATGCACTGGAATTTAAAATTCTTATTAATAGTACGTGCATTCCAAATAAGGGTTCAAAAAAGATTGCACTTTACAAAATAAGACATCTTCGGAAAATTAAAAGTAGAATGTTGTAATTTAGTGAGTGTAAATATTGAAATAAAAAAATTAAAATAAAATATTAACATTAACTGTATTAGAAGCTTACATAATTTGAAGACAGAAAAATAAATTTACTATCAGACATGGCATAAAAATAATTAGGGTATTCATCGGTTGTCAATGCAGGTGAACATTGAACGTTTGTTTTTGGAACTGGTAGCCATTGGTGGTCAACTCGAAGGCGCGAATGGTTCAATGGTGTACAATTTCGAAGCGGATGACCAAAAGCGAATAAAAACTTTTACTGTTCTCGGCTTTAATTGCCAAACAATATAACTTCCTTCTTACAATACTAATTTTTTGAAGTTAAAGTCGAAAAAGTACATAGTTTTTGTCGGTGCGGAGCGTCTTCGTAACAATAGGAACTTAGGAATAAGCTCCTTCACAGTTTTTATTCGTTTTTTCGTTTTCTGGAGTGCCTTCTGGAACTTCCAGGATTACTTACTGAGTCTGCAGCCAGCACCCCTTTGTACACGGATTATCAACGCAATTTGGATTCTTTGGTGACGTTAGATAATGCCTGGGTCAAAAAGGGACGTGGTACCATGGAAGCAGACAAAAAAGTAAGTGATGATGAGCTGCCTGTTAATTGTAGTGATATGCATGATGTTCACCATGATGACTCTGATAATCACGCTTCGTCGTTTAGGGATAGTGGGGCCTTAAGGCTCCCCAAGTTTGAACCTCGGTACTTTGATGGAAACCCAGCCGACTACCCACAGTTTATCAAGGAGTTTGGGTCATACTGAGTGGTTTTATTTTAAATACCGAAATGAAGTTAATTTATTTGTTGAGGTATCGCACTGGTGTTGCTGCAAGTTTATGTCCCCGAACGAAGGGTATACAGAGATTATGAGGATACCACGTCAAAGGTTTGGAAAACCATTTATGATATCCCGTAGTATTTTTAAAACCCTGAAAGGTAATGGATCACAGTTGAACGATAATTCAGAGGAATTCACAGAGTTCTTGGACAGTTTTATGGTATATAGAAAAACTCTTGTGTCTATTAATTGCGTAGATGAATTGAATTCAAGTTCCGTGCTTGAGACTGTTGCCAAGGGATAACCTGTTCGTCTGCAAAGAAAGTTCATAAAGATCAGTTCCCATCTAGAAGAGGATCGTTTAGAGCCTGGGTAGGATGATACTGTGAGCCTGGTGAAAGACAGTGTCAACCAAGCTTTGAACAAGTTTGCTAATATGATGCATCCCACGCCTGGAATAGAGAAATCGGAGAGCAAACCGCAATCATTTACGAAGAAAGGCTTCCAGAGAAGCGGATATCAAAAAGGATTTATGCTGTCTAGTAATCCATGCAAACATAATGAGTATGACAGCCATAGTGGGAGTTCCCAAACAGACAGGTTACAGGCTGCAAGACAAACACGGTTGTGGTTCGTCCGTTTGCGAAAAGTGCACACAAGGGTGAACTGCGAGGCAGTGAGAATGACAATGTCCAGCAAGTACTACGCTAGGCCTCACGCTGTCCCTCGAAGACCTTCAGAAACAATTTGTATTAACCAACGCGAAAAACCAGAACACAGATTGGCGACTCGAAAATCGTTCATTCTTACGCCAATATGTAAACAACAATAAGGTTATTGTACAAAACGTCTAAGAATAAATGTTATAACAATCAATCACGATAACACTTCTGATAGTTTTCTCTATTCCACCGAACAGCGAAGGACAAGTGCATGAGTGATGGATTGATGACTCCCACGAAAAATATGGAGGAGTTGGGTTTCAGCAAAAAATCCTGAATTGATCGTTCAATCTTCAACTTCATCGACTTCATCATTTTCAAACTCTTTAATAACAGCAGTAGATGAGTTGGGTTCTTCCTCACAAATCCTTAAAGGTTTTATACCTTTACTCCGACTAGTAATACCTTTGTAGCGGTAAATAATTCCCCAAAATTATTGACCACAGCAATCACGCATTGGATGCTGACCACCACTGTTTAAGTCGACTTGTTTAGCTGAAGGCTTCCGGTCAAGCATCCCCGCCATTTGGTACCTCGTCGTGTCACGTGCACGATCACTAGCTAGCTAAGCGTTCGTCTAACGGCTGGTTTTGGTTCGTAAATACATCTCTTCGTTTGGACGACCAATTATTGGCTTTTGCTTTGTCTTTGGTACGCGAGAATAAATTAATTAGAAGTTGTTGAACGAGATATCACGTCAAACCTTTAATATCCCTCAACCTAAACTGGTGAGCCCACCGCGAACTTCACCACGATAAATCCGCCCACCTTTAAACTGGTGAGCCCAACCGCGAACTTCATCTACGATAAATCCTCAGATAACCCCGGTGAGTTCGTTCCATTTTGTATTTGTTCTTGTACCATATATAATTCGATATAATTTTCGTCATGAGTGATCTTAGTCCCAAGGTCATCCGTATCCGCTCAACTCCTAAAACCATTCAGCTCGTACCATACTGGCCAGATAATGCTGAAACGTGGTTTCTGCTAGCTGAAGCAGATTTTTGTGAGCATGGGATAACTGATCAACGTTCACAGTTACTTGCAGTTATTCACGCCCTACCGCGGGAATTCAGCAAGTACGTAACATCACAGATGTTGAGTCCCGAGGTAAGTAACTCGTACGAGTTGCTGAAAGCATCCCTCCTCAGGAGAAACGCTCTCACGGACAGACAACGTCTAGATGAATTATTTCGCAACATCGAGTTAGGAGATCAGTCAGCCGTGAGCATGCTGACAAGAATGAAACAAGTCGTCGGCCAATGTCAGTTCGACGAAGGACTGTTTAGAGAACTCTTCTTAACCAAGTTGCCACAATCTGTACAGACCGTACTTGTGACACTTGAGGGTACTGTAATAGAGAACTTAGCTATTACTGCAGATAAGATCCTAGAAATAACTAAACGGTCTGTCCCCGAAATATGCTCAATGACTAAGCAGACTTCGAGTGAGGATCCTGCAATGACAGAGTTATGCAACTCCCTTCAGCAGATGTTTAGGTCAAACACACATTCTAAATCCTCCAACCGTCGTCCTAAATCTCCTCAACGCAGGAACTCGCGTGGTCGATCTAAGTCCAAACCACGTTCACTGAAAAACCCTGACTGGTGCTGGTACCACAACACCTATGGCCAAGAAGCGAAGTGTTGCCGTAAGCCTTGTAACTTCGGAAATGTCTCAAAGTCTGCGGGAAACTATCCCGCCGGCACGCGTTAGCGGCAACCGTCGCCGGTGGCACTAGCCGCCTACTTTACATCCATGATGTGATAAGCCAGACTCGATACTTAGTCGACACAGGCGCCGAAGTCAGCGTCCTTCCTGCTACAGCAGCAGATCGACAGAAGGAACCTACCTTCAACTTACAGGCTGCAAATGGAAAACCAATCGCAACCTTTGGTAGGAAATACGTCTATCTGAACGTAGGTTTACGCAAACCTATTCGGTGGATTTTCCTTCTCGCTGACGTTACAATGCCCATCATTGGCACGGACCTACTTAATCATCATGATTTACTCGTAGACGTCCGCCGAAAACGACTGATTGACAATACTACTAGTCTGTCTATCAAAGGCATTACGTACATAGGCCCTAGCTTGTCACCCGTTAAGATAAAGGCAATTCTTGATCCAACTTTTCAACCTATCGTTGACAAGTATCCGGAACTTAATTGCCCGTCGAACGACCTACCGTGCATAACCAGCAATGTTATGCACCACATCATTACCACAGGACAACCTGTGACATCTAAAGCACGACGATTAGCTCCTGACAAACTGAGAATCGCCAGGAATGAATTTGACCATATGCTTAGCCTTGGCATCATTCGACCTTCGAATAGCCCATGGGCATCCCCACTTCATATGGTTCCGAAAAAGGATAGCAACGATTGGCGACCCACCGGTGATTACCGGCGAGTGAATGCCAAAACAACCCCTGATTGCTACCCGTTGCCTCATATACACGACTTGACGGCAACCTTATCCGGCGCGACTATATTCTCCAAAATCGACTTGGTTAAAGCGTATAACCAAATCCCGATGGCAACAGAAGACATCCCGAAAACGGCTATCATTACGCCTTTCGGACTTTTTGAATTTCTACGTATGCCATTCGGTCTTCGGAATGCAGCCCAAACATTCCAACGCTTCATCGACGAAGTATTTCGCGGTCTCGACTTTGTATACGCATACTTAGACGACTGCCTCATTGCCAGTCCAGACAAGGAAACTCACCTTAGGCACTTGGACTTGGCATTTGACAGGTTACGCCAACATGGTGTTACCATTAATATTCAAAAGTGTCAAATCGGTGTTGACTCACTCGACTTCCTGGGTCACACTATTGACTGCAAGGGCATTCGCCCACTGGCTACTAAGGTTGAGCCTCCTAAGAAAAACCGTTCTGGACGCACCGTAAGGTTCCCAGAACATTTGCACACTTATTTGACTTAACGAAGTCGTGTGATTCACGCAACTCACTCGTTCGTGGTACTAACTATTTTTTTTTGACGTATAAATTTTTTTATATACAGTACCACCAAACACGAAAAATTTTTTTTCAACAGTTCATGTAACATACACAAAAAAATTAATTATATGTATTTTTTTTCGATGTTCTGAACTTAGCATTATTTTACTGTATAGTAAATGCACATAATTTTTTTTAACCAAAAAGGTCATTTCGTACATTTTCCTCGACATGGTTCTTAGCGTTCTTGTTTTCTTTTCCAGGTGCGACGGGCACTGGACGGGAAACAAACGAAGCACGGAATCCAACGAACAACACCAGGAAGCTATGTACAAACACCCCATTAGCATAGGCAGACAAACCAGTAGGCATACGACCAAGCCGCTCGGAAGATTTTTTTCACCCGAAAGGGAACCATCGAGTTTTTTTTACTTCCGGCTGGTTCTGTCTTAGGGTCCTCACGACCCCACTAGGGGGGAGTGAGCTGTAGCGGTAAATAATTCCCCAAAATTATTGACCACAGCAATCACGCATTGGATGCTGACCACCACTGTTTAAGTCGACTTGTTTAGCTGAAGGCTTCCGGTCAAGCATCCCCGCCATTTGGTACCCGTCGTGTCACGTGCACGATCACTAGCTAGCTAAGCGTTCGTCTAACGGCTGGTTTTGGTTCGTAAATACATCTCTTCGTTTGGACGACCAATTATTGGCTTTTGCTTTGTCTTTGGTACGCGAGAATAAATTAATTAGAAGTTGTTGAACGAGATATCACGTCAAACCTTTAATATCTCTCAACCACTAAACCTTGTAAACTTGTGGAGTCAGAACTGGACTCTGAAAATGTAACTCTCTTCTTCTGCACAAACTGTGGTGTCGCCTGTGACACTCTATTCAACAACGGCTTACCAGTTGCAACTACAGGCTTATTCACAGCACCATTATCGTCATATGATTCGGAGTCGGAACTTGATGACGCTCACTTCACATTTAGCTTACCACTAAACTTGCTCTGTCAATGTAGTTGAAGATTGAACGATCAATTCAGGATTTTTTGCTAAAACCCAACTCCTCCATATTTTTCGTGGGAGTCATCAATCCATCACTCATGCACTTGTCCTTCGCTGTTCGGTGGAATAGAGAAAACTATCAGAGCGTTATCGTGATTGATTGTTATAACATTTATTCTTAGACGTTTTGTACAATAACCTTATTGTTGTTTACATATTGGCGTGAGAATAAACGATTTTCGAGTCGCCAATCTGTGTTCTGGTTTTTCGCGCTGGTTAATGTATGATGCTCAGAATGATGATTCTTTTGTTCATGTTTCGTTGTTTGGGGATAGTAAGGGTTTAAATTTAACTAAATTCGAGCCTCGGTACTTTCATGGAAACACAACCGACCATCCAGGGTTTATCGAGGTGTTTGAGATCATGTTGAGTAGTTTTTTATTAAATGATGAAATGAAGTTGATGTATTTGGTAATGTACCGCAATGGGGTTTCTACAAGAGTTATACAGTGCTGTAAGTTCATGCCCCCAAACGAAGGATATACTGAGGCGATGCGTGTCCTGCGCCAAAGGTGTGAAGACCTTCGTTGATTGTAGATAATTTGTTCGAGGCTGTTAAGGCTAATGGTAGTCAATTACGAGATTACTCCAAGTCACTCACTGAGTTTTTGGATAATCTGAGCAACTTTATTGCATATCCCCGCAGTAACGCTTGTTGCTATGTTGCTATTGGTTTCAAGTGGCCTTGGTTTTGGGGGAAGATTTAACTGATGTAATGTTACGATTTCATAGACATAACTCAGGCTCATAGGTGAAATAAAGTTATAATCCTGGAAAAAGGACATTTGTTCAGAAGGTAAGGAGGACATTATTTTTCACCTTAGTTGTATATATACTATTGTGTATCGAGTTGCACTGAGTTCTTAGTGCAACTATATGTAACTGCATTTACATAAGGTGAAACATTATGAATACTCCTGTTTTTAGAATGAAAAACATGATTATTTTAATTAAGTTTATTGATGAAGAATGGAATTTATTCCTCGTCAGTGTTATTTAATTGAAGTTGTAGTCTGTGTAGTCCCTTAAAGTAATAAATTCGGCATGGAGAACTCCTATGGAAACCGAAAGTACTTCAGTAAATTTACGGAATACTCCAGCAGACTTTACAGAAGGCAAAAGTCGCAGTGCATAATTCCTAGACTTGTTAACCAATGACTACAATTGTAGTCATTGGTATCGCCAGGATACCACTTACTCGTTTTATGCAGCTGAAATATAGAAATCTCGCTTTATTGAGGAAGCACTATAGTGCCTGTAAAAGTAGTGCGTCAGTTTATGAGTTTCGTAAAGTCTACAGACTTTAGAGACTTATCAGGGAATAGTCTCATCAAGTCACAGTTTGCTAATGACATTGTCCACCTAGACTATGAGAAGTAACCCCTGATGCTGGGAAATATGAAAATAATACCGGTGTTTGATTATACGTGCCTGCGTTCTATCTCACGAGTAAAGCAGTATAATATGGCGAGTGCTATCGAGGTTACGCATAAATGTTTAGGTGGGGAGGGTAAGTTAGCTAACTTACCCTATAGTCTTCAAGGTAGGGAAGCTGAATAAGTTGAGATGGCTATAACACGTGATGGCATACCAAGCCATCGCCTTCCTCCAGGGATAATGTTAGCCAGCACATGTTAAGATTCAAAATGTGTTTGGGTCGGTCAAATGAAAAACTGGTGTTGGTTCATAAATCGTTGACAGTCAGCTAGAAAAACTACTACATATATGACTGCAAATCTTTGTTACTGGCACAGATGCATTCACTCTGTGTAATCTCACGTGTCTATTCAACTCATGTTTTTCCCTGTCACTATTTATTCTCTCTCACATTTTCACTCGGTAAACTTCCATTTAGTTTTATGTCTCTTCCTTTGTGTGCTAAATTAAACAGGTGGACTTCTCTGCAAACTCATGCTGAAAGCTAGTCAGAATGACACAGTCTAAGCATAACTAAATGCGAAACATTGATAAGTGATCTCCGAAATTTCAGCAAATGATAAGTGTAGTTCTTAATCTTGTTCTTTGCTAAATGATAAATAGATACCTTTCAGTAATCTCTTCTTCCACCCGGGATTTGTCTCCTATTTAGGCGGTTTCACGGAATTATCTTACACCGCCTCTAATTTATTAGTTCTCGCGTACCAAAGACAAAGCAAAAGCCAATAATTGATCGTCCAAACGTCGTAATATATTTCGGAACCAAAACAAGCCGTTAGACGAACGCTTAGCTAGCTAGTGATCGTGCACGTGACACGACGGGGTACCAAATGGCGGGGATGCTTGACCGGAAGCCTTCAGCTAAACAAGTCGACTTAAACAGTGGTGGTCAGCATCCAATGAGTGATTGCTGTGGTCAATAATTTTGGGGAATTATTTACCGCTACAGCTCACTCCCCCCTAGTGGGGTCGTGAGGACCCTAAGACAGAACCAGCCGGAAGTAAAAAAACTCGATGGTTCCCTTTCGGGTGAAAAAAATCTTCCGAGCGGCTTGGTCGTATGCCTACTGGTTTGTCTGCCTATGCTAATAGGGTGTTTGTACATAGCTTCCTTGTTGTTGTTCGTTGGATTCCGTGCTTCGTTTGTTTCCTGTCCAGTGCCCGTCGCACCTGGAAAAGAAAACAAGAACGCTAAGAACCATGTCGAGGAAAATGTACGAAATGAGCTTTTTGGTTAAAAAAAATTGTGTGCATTTACTATACAGTAAAATAATGCTAAGTTCAGAACATCGAAAAAAATACATCTAATTAATTTTTTTGTGTATGTTACATGAACTGTTGAAAAAAATTTTTTGTGTTCGGTGGTACTGTATATAAAAAAATTGATACGTCAAAAAAAATAGTCAGTACCACAAACGAATGAGTTGCGTGAATCACACGACTTCGTTAAGTCAAATAAGTGTGCAGATATTCTGGGAACCTTACGGTGCGTCCAGAACGGGTTTTCTTGGGAGGCTCGATAGAAGGTTCGGTAGCTGTCGCTGTGCTAGTGACTTCATCGATGTCTAAACGATCTTCTGTTACTTGTGGATTTTGGGGTACGTTGAGCTCTATGCTAATAGGATTACCCTCCAAGTAAGCCGGTTTCAGACGGTCAATGCTGACGGTGTCCTCGCGGCCGTTTTTGTCCAAGACAAAGAATTTATCAGAACGTTTAATTACTTTATAAGGTCCGTCGTATGGGGGTTCCAGGGGTCTGCGCACAGAGTCGCGACGAACAAATACATGTGAAGAAGTTTTCAAACACGGATGAACGAAAACATCAATGGACTGTGGACGAAGGGGAGCAGGTTTAACTGAACGCATTGCGTTTGTAAGCCTGCTGACGTATGAAGCGTGATCTACCACTGGTGGGAAGCTCGAGGGAGAAACAAATTCACCAGGCAGTCGCAGTGTCGTGCCATATACTAGCTCGGCGCTAGTACAACCAGCATCGGTTTTCAAGGCGTTTCGTATCCCTAGGAGAACTAACGGAAGGGATTCAGTCCAATGGGTGGTGTTTGCAGCTGACAGACCAGCTTTCAGCTGTCTGTGTAGACGTTCTACCATACCATTAGCTTGAGGATGGTAGGCTGTTGTTCGAAATCGCATGCAACCTATGATTTTAGTCAGGGCGAAGAATAAGCCACTTTCGAATTGCCGCCCGCGATCAGTTGTTATGGAAGATGGGCATCCAAAGTTAGCGATCCATCTTTCTACGAAGACGCGTGCGACTGTTTCAGCAGATACATCCTTGATGGGTACTGCTTCCGGCCATCGTGTGAATCGATCGATGCAAGTTAAAATATAGTCATATCCATGTGATTCAGGAAGGGGTCCAACCAAATCTATATGGACGTGTTCGAAACGAGCGTCAGGGAGAAGAAAGGTGCCAAGTGGGCTTTTGGTGTGTCTTATCACCTTGCACTTTTGACAAGCTAAGCACGTGTGTGCCCATTCCCTTACTTCTTTATTAATGCCAGGCCAACAAAACCGACTAGTTACGAGCTTGACAGTAGTTCGAATACCTGGGTGAGATAAGCCATGCAACGTATTGAAGACGTTACGGCGATAACTTTTAGGCACGATGGGGCGAGGAGTACTCGTGGAAATGTCACATAGAATAGTATCTCTTCCCATACCTAAGGGTTTCTCAGCTAATTGTAGAGTTGTTTTCGACAACTCATGTTGAAGCTCGGTATCTTCTTTTTGAAGACGAGCCAGTTTTACAAGGTCTATGCCGTCGATTTGGGTGAGGGAACAAACGCGCGACAAGGCATCTGCCACAGTGTTGTTTACTCCGGATACATGGCGAATATCTGATGTAAACTGTGAGACGTAATCCAGTTGTCGTGATTCCCTGGGTGAATACTTATCTGAAGGTGAGTTCAGAGAGTACGTCAGAGGTTTGTGATCCGTAAAAATTATGAATTCACGACCCTCTACCGAATGTCTAAAATGTCGTATAGCACAGTACATAGCCAGAAGTTCTCTGCCGAATGTGCTGTACTTCGTTTCAGCTAATTGAAGGCGCCTGGAGAAAAAGGCGAGTGGTTGCCACTCATTGTCAACTAGCTGTTGTAGAACTGCGCCGATTGCAGTGTTTGATGCATCAACCGAGATACTTAACGGTGCCGTTGGATCCTGATACATCAGAAGTGTGGCATTCGCAATAGCTTTTTTAATCTGGGTAAAAGCATTTCGAGCAGACGCGTCAAGTTCTATGGACTTGTTATTCCCTCGAAGGAGGTCTGTCAATGGCTGAATCAAAGAGGCACAGTTGGGAATAAAGCGTCGATAATAACTTACTAAGCCGTTAAAAGTGCGGAGACTTTTCACCGTCTGTGGCTCTGGAAAGTTCAGTATAGCCTCGACCTTAGTAGCCAGTGGGCGAATGCCCTTGCAGTCAATAGTGTGACCCAGAAAGTCGAGTGAGTCAACACCGATTTGACATTTTTGAATATTAATGGTAACACCATGTTGGCGTAACCTTTCAAATGCCAAGTCCAAGTGCCTAAGGTGAGTTTCCTTGTCTGGACTGGCAATGAGGCAGTCGTCTAAGTATGCGTATACAAAGTCGAGACCGCGAAATACTTCGTCAATGAAGCGTTGGAATGTTTGGGCTGCATTCCGGAGACCGAATGGCATACGTAGAAATTCAAAAAGTCCGAAAGGCGTAATGATAGCCGTTTTCGGGATATCTTCTGTTGCCATCGGGATTTGGTTATACGCTTTAACCAAGTCGATTTTGGAGAATATAGTCGCGCCGGATAAGGTTGCCGTCAAGTCGTGTATATGAGGCAACGGGTAGCAATCAGGGGTTGTTTTGGCATTCACTCGCCGGTAATCACCGGTGGGTCGCCAATCATTGCTATCCTTTTTCGGAACCATATGAAGTGGGGATGCCCATGGGCTATTCGAAGGTCGAATGATGCCAAGGGTAAGCATATGGTCAAATTCATTCCTGGCGATTCTCAGTTTGTCAGGAGCTAATCGTCGTGCTTTAGATGTCACAGGTTGTCCTGTGGTAATGATGTGGTGCATAACATTGCTGGTTATGCACGGTAGGTCGTTCGACGGGCAATTAAGTTCCGGATACTTGTCAACAATAGGTTGAAAAGTTGGATCAAGGATTGCCTTTATCTTAACGGGTGACAAACTAGGGCCTATGTAGCTGATGCCTTTGATAGACAGACTAGTAGTATTGTCAATCAGTCGTTTTCGGCGGACGTCTACGAGTAAATCATGATGATTAAGTAGGTCCGTGCCAATGATGGGCATTGTAACGTCAGCGAGAAGGAAAATCCACCGAATAGGTTTGCGTAAACCTACGTTCAGATAGACGTATTTCCTACCAAAGGTTGCGATTGGTTTTCCATTTGCAGCCTGTAAGTTGAAGGTAGGTTCCTTCTGTCGATCTGCTGCTGTAGCAGGAAGGACGCTGACTTCGGCGCCTGTGTCGACTAAGTATCGAGTCTGGCTTATCACATCATGGATGTAAAGTAGGCGGCTAGTGCCACCGGCGACGGTTGCCGCTAACGCGTGCCGGCGGGATAGTTTCCCACAGACTTTGAGACATTTCCGAAGTTACAAGGCTTACGGCAACACTTCGCTTCTTGGCCATAGGTGTTGTGGTACCAGCACCAGTCAGGGTTTTTCAGTGAACGTGGTTTGGACTTAGATCGACCACGTGAGTTCCTGCGTTGAGGAGATTTAGGACGACGGTCGGAGGATTTAGAATGCATGTTTGACCTAAACATCTGCTGGATGGAGTTGCATAACTCTATCATTGCAGGATCCTTACTCGAAGTCTGCTTAGTCATCGAGCATATTTCGGGAACAGACCGTTTAGTTATTTCTAGAATCCTATCTGCAGTAATAGCTAAGTCCTCTATTACAGTACCCTGAAGTGTCACAAGTACGGTCTGTACAGACTGTGGCAGCTTGGTTAAGAAGAGTTCTCTAAACAGTCCTTCGTCGAACTGACTTTGGCCGACAATTTCTTTCATTCTTGTCAGCATGCTCACGGCTGACTGATCTCCTAACTCGATGTTACGAAATAATTCATCTAGACGTTGTCGGTCCGTGAGAACGTTTCTCCTGAGGAGGGATGCTTTGAGCAACTCGTACGAGTTACTTACCTCGGGACTCAACATCTGTGATGTTACGTACTTGCTGAATTCCCGCGGTAGGGCGTGAATAACTGCAAGTAACTGTGAACGTTGATCGGTTATCCCATGCTCACAAAAATCTGCTTCAGCTAGCAGAAACCACGTTTCAGCATTATCTGGCCAGTATGGTACGAGCTGAATGGTTTTAGGAGTTGAGCGGATACGGATGACCTTGGGACTAAGATCACTCATGACGAAAATTATGTCGAATAATATATGGTACAAGAACAAATACAAAATGGAACGAACTCACCGGGGTTATCTGCGGATTTATCGTGGATGAAGTTCGCGGTTGGGCTCACCAGTTTAGAGGTTGACGGATATCTCGTTCAGCAACTTCTAATTAATTTATTCTCGCGTACCAAAGACAAAGCAAAAGCCAATAATTGATCGTCCAAACGTCGCAATATATTTCGGAACCAAAACAAGCCGTTAGACGAACGCTTAGCTAGCTAGTGATCGTGCACGTCACACGACGGGGACCAAATGGCGGGGATGCTTGACCGGAAGCCTTCAGCTAAACAAGTCGACTTAAACAGTGGTGGTCAGCATCCAATGAGTGATTGCTGTGGTCAATAATTTTGGGGAATTATTTCCTGCTACAAGATAAAAGGTTTGGAATTAATTCTATCAGTTAGAATACAGTTAAACATGCAGAGAAGTACTTTTGATTCAGCAACCGGTGAATTTTTTATTCTTTTCGATCTACTACCAGAATAACTGCGAACCATTCCATTCAAGATGTCGAATAAGGCACGCAGGAGGAGATCATTACCATGGAATGAGTCAACTTGATCTGAGATGCAGCTTTCAGCATGTTTTCGTTATATCATAGATATCCAGGTTTATTGGCGCTGTAGAGGCAGTGATTTGGATTATGACGTATTCTACAGAGTCTCCGTGCCCATTTGAAGTATACATATGCTTTGAAAGGATTACTTTGTTGGCTCCTACCCCCACTGAGTGTTAACAACAGCAGCTGTGGATTTATGTATTTCCTCGCCATTTTGGATAAAACATCGCCGCATTCTTTTTGGGTAGGAGACCAGTTGGTGGATTATAAATGATGTTCAAGTAACTTTTATCTTTTCATGTGGTGTTGCGGTAAGTTTCTACCTTGTTTTCTCATATATCATTCGTATGTTGGTTTTGGTTCGCCCTTTGTATCAGGTAGACATAGTTTGATCGACTCTTGGTTGAATGGGTGTTATTGTCATGACTGCTGCTTTTTTGTCTGGAATTATAAATAGAGGCAAAACAAACAACAGGTGTAGTCTCTGAGTTCATACATTAAATGGGCCTATGATTTCTGAAACTCTTACATGGGAATTAGCACTGGTATCAATTACAAACTCACTTAGTGTGTCATTAAGTGCCTTTTCAAAGGAGGCCAATGTGCTTGCTAGTCGTATTTTCTCAGGTAGTTTGTTCCATATTTGGGCATACCTAGTCAAGAAAAACTTTTGCCTGGTGGCTGTTTTACATGGTTCTATAGCCACTGTACCTTTAGTGTGTCTAAGGTTGTATCCTGTGTCACCTGAGAACCGAGTATAGTTAGCAGGGTTATACACTATTTGGTTAAGAAGCTTATAGAAGAGTAACAGATTTAGTCGCAGTCGCCTTAACCATAATGTTTCTAGTCCCAGGATTTCACATCTGGTAGAGTAGTTTGTGCCGTTATCGGTTCCGAGTACTTTTCGCGTGAAGCACCTCTGTACTCCTTTTACTTTCAGTTTGTCTTCTATGCGTGTACTACTAAATATGAATGAGCAGTAATCTAGGAGTGGGCGCACACAAACCTTGTACAGTAGTATTCTGGATTCGTTTCTGTAGAAGTTCCTGAGTAGGAAACCAATAAGCCTTCGTGATTTCGACACTTGATTCGAGATATGCTCTGAAAATGATAGATTGTGTGAATATTTCAGTCCTAGGTCTAGTACAGATTTGAGTCTGGGGATTTTGTGGCCCTGAATTGCTAGGTTGAGTTCAAGGTTGGAACAGCCTATGCAGAGCCATCCACACTTTTCAACATTAAACTCAAGTCTCCACGTGTCACACCATCTATCCATTTTTGCTAATTCTTCATGTATGGAGTTCATAGTTGGGCCGATATCTGTATTTGTGCAGGTATATGTCACCTTCAAGTCATCTGCATACAGTATTGGCTTGCCTATACTAAAACATTCACATATACTGTTTATGTATATAATGAAAAGAAGGGGTCCCAATACACTCCCCTGGATGACACCACTGCTGATTGGTCTAGGTCTGGAGGTCATTGAGCCAACTTTAGTTGTCTGATTCCTGTCATACAGAAATGATTTTATCCAATTGTAGAGGGGGTTGCGTATCCCTAGTGAGCATAGCCTACCGACTAGCAGACTATGTGGGACTCTGTCGAAGGCTTTCCTTATATCGAAATAGAGGATAATCACTAGCTCTCTCCTATCTCTTCTATAGGTGACTTCGTTGAAAAAGTCTATATGGCAAGTGACGCAAGATCTTTTCTTGAGGAATCCGTGTTGTGACAGGTTGATGAGTTTATGTTTTAGAAAGTAGTCTGACATTTGGTCCTTGATTACTTTCTCCATGATCCTTGATATGACAGGTGTTATATTGATAGGCCTATAATTACATGCACTAGTTTTGGCCCCTCCTTTATGCTTAGGTAATATATATGTGTTTTTCCAAGTTTCAGGGTAGGTTTCAGTCACTAGTGAGATATTAAATATTCTAAGTAATAATACAATCATATCCGTACCACCGTTTTTGTATATGACGGATGGTATATCGTCTATCCCACAACTACTGTTAGCTTTTAATGTCCTTACCGCCGATGCTATATTTTGTATATTAAAGTTTATTTCACCTAACTTGTAGTTATTTTTGCAGGTTATGTCGAGAATTGGGGACGGATGTGCTTTGGTGTTATTGGAGAACCACTCACTCAGGAGTTCACTAATGATCTGGGGATCATCATAAATTATACCTTCGTGTTCTAAATGACTGATATTGTTTTCTTCACCCTTCTTCAGCCGTTTTTGCAAGATCTTGCAGAGTTCCTGGGTTTTAGAGGTGCCCTCTAGGGCTTTATTTTCCTCGACTTGTGCTTTCATTTTATGTCTCTCATCTAAATTTTTAAATGTTTCGTGTATCAGGTGTAATGCATTAAATTCTTTGTATAAATAAAATCTCCTTTTTAGTTTCCTTAGTTTTATTCGCGTTTTGCGGTCTATGAATAGAGTTGGTGTCTTTAGGGCAGATTTCAGGGGTGCGATTGTGTCTCTTACCGAACTGATTGTCTTGTAGAAGGTATTTAGTATTACTTCTAAGTTATTATTGGTGAAGTATTCACCCCAGTCTGAGCTTCTCAAGAGCGTTGGTAGGAATTCCCAGTCGGCATTTCGATAGTCCCTATATTGATAGTAAACCGGGGAACTCTTAGGTGTGTGTTTAGTTGTTAGTTGTAAGGGTAGGAAGCAGTACAGTATGTTGTGGTCACTGTTGTCGAGTTTATCCCTCACCTCTATCGAGATCGGCTCTATTTTGTGGCAGAGGATTAAGTCGAGAATATTGTTGTGTCGTGTTGGGAGGCGTACGCACTGCTTCCATCCTCCTACATCTATGGCTTCTAGGATCACCTCGTAGGTTCTCGGTCCAGTGCAGGTATCCCAGTTCACTCCAGGGAGGTTGAAATCGCCACAAACTAGTTTGTAGTCGAATTCCAGCTTAGGTACAACCTCTAGTATTTCTCCGATAACCGTATCAGTCGTTATAGGGCTGTTAGGGGCTCTGTATATACATCCCACAAGAATGTTATTTTCATTCGTGTGGATGCTTATCCACTTGGATTCTGGGAGTTTGTCGATAGTTAGGTTTGTAAAGGTATTGGAGTTAGTGGATTTAGAGGCATATATTAGACAGCCGCCTCCTCTCTTGTCTACTCTGTCATTCCTGTGGATGTTATAGTTATCAATTATCAGCTTTGTGTCAGGTATATCAGTAGTAAGCCAAGTTTCAGTTACCAGAATCAGTGTTGGCCGCTCCATGTATACCAAGCTGCGAAGGGAAGTTATTTTGTTAAGGAGAGATCGAGCATTTAAAAGCATAATTTTCAGAAAACCAGGGTTGTTGGGATAGTTAGTAGGTTTTCTTGTTACTATCCCTAACTCCTGGTTGCCTATGTTATGTTCGGAGGGATCCTCATATGAGACATTGTCAGCGTGTTTACTATTCCCTGGACAAATTGTGCTGCGAGGGGGGCTATTGTTTGCTGCAACCGAAAATAATCCTGTTGCATATAATCGTTTCTGGCCTCATTACGTGGGTATCTAGGATCATTTCTCTGCATAAAATAGTCTGTTTCACTGTTCACATTGTAATTTACAGGGCCATAGTACCCTGTTTTTAGGTTGTTTTGAGGATAGTGCGTGCTAGGTCTTACGTAGTTGTACATTTGCTGACTCATCTCGTGAGTGTACCTAGAAGGACCAGGGGCCAATCTATACCCGTTATGCCGAGGGTTCGAGTATACATTTCCGTTGATATGGTACCTAGTGGTGTCCCGTCTAGTAGCTCATGTGTTTTCATTATTGATTATGGGTCCCGTCCTCAGGTTATATGTGCCTACAGGCATATTACAACCTCGGCTATTGCGGAAATCGTGCGTATCACTCTGCTGTTTGATCAGCTCGGTGCCCCTTGCATATCTGCTGGCGTGTGATTTTGTGTGGGTAGAGCTATTTTTGCCGTTAGTTCTCACCTTGTGCAGTCTGTCGTCTTCAATTCGTCTACTACTCTTAGTTCTACGAGGAGCTCTTCCATTCACGTCTTCTGTCTCCTTTATGGGACCTGCCGCAATGCGTGCATAGTTATTTTTAGGCTGATATGCTGCTTGTTGGGCTTGTCACAAGGGATGTATATGGACGCATGAGGAGAAACCTTGGTTTTAGGGGACTTCTTTACGGCTTTTACAGTGGGATTATTTTGTTTGGCCCTGGGTGCAGTGTAATCTGCCGATATTTGAAGGCAATCGGTAGTAGGAGCATCTACATCTACTTCATAGGTGTGGTCAGTAGATTTACTAGGAGTGTTCTCACGAACTTCAAGACCAATTACAGTGTTACTGCTCTTCTTGGGTTTCCCTTCGCCTTCGCGCGACTTTATTGCATATCCCCTCAGTGACGCTTGTTGCTATGTTGCTATTGGTTTCAAGTGGCCTTGGTTTTGGGGGAAGATTTAACTGATGTAATATTGCGATTTCGTAGACATAACTCAGGCTCATAGGTGAAAAATTATAATCCTGGAATAAGGAAAGGTTGTTCAGAAGGTAAGGGGGACATCATTTTTCATTTTATTTGTATATATACTATTGTGTATCGAGTTGCACTGAGTTCTTAGTGCAACTATATGTAACTGCATTTACATAAAGTAAAACGTTACGAATGCTCCTGTTTTTAAAATAAAAAACATGATTCTTTTCATTAAGTGTAGTAATGAAGAATGGAATTTCTTCCACGTCAGTGGTATTTAATTGAAAAATTAATCTCTGTAGGCCCTTGAAGGAATAAATTCGGCACGGAGAACTCCTGTGGAAACCGAAAGTGCTTTTAGCTTACTAAATCTTACGGACTTCCTGTATAAATTTGATCTGTCAAGTGTTTATGTAAAGTCTGCTGGTGCACCAGCATGTATTCAGTAAAGTAAAAGTTGTAGTGCATAACTCCTAGACTTGTTGTAGTCATTGGTATTCCCAGGATACTACTTACTCGTTTTATGCAGCCGAAATATTCAATTCTCACTTTATTGAGGAAATAATATAGTGCCTGCAAAAGTAGTGCGTCAGTTTACGAGTTTCATTAAGCCTACAGAATGTTTTCTATTCCTTGAATACTGTTTGCGAATTATCCGAGAAAACACATTTCCGAGTGGGATGTAATACAAGGCTGAATTCTAAAACTGTCATCCTTATATCAGTTCAATTCAATCACATATATATTAATAAGATAGTCTGTAATTGGCTTTAGAGACTTATCAGGGAATATTCCCATCAACTTACGGTTTGCTGATGATATTGTCCACCTAGACTACGAGAAGTAACCTCTGATGCTGTAAAATATGAAAATAATACCGGTGTTTGATTATAGGTGTCCGCGTTCTATCTCCTGAGTAAAGCAGTATAATATGGCGAGTGCTGTTGAGGTTACGCATAAATGTTTAGGTGGGGAGGGTTAGTCTTGGAGGTAGGGAAACTGAATAGGTAGAGATGGCTAGAACACGTGATGGCATACAAAGCCATCGACTTTCTCCAGGGACAATGCTAGCCAGCACATGTTAAGGGCCATATCAAATAGGGGATATGCCTTATCAAAGCCCGTCAAACCTGAAAAGTATGGGACATGTGTTGTCAGCCACGTCTCATAAACCGTTAATGCCCAGCTCTCGCTACGCTCGGGCTCACGCTGTTCCTTGAAGTTTCTCAGAAACGCTTAGTTATAACGGACGAAAAAACCAAAACACCGATTGGCCGCTTGAGAATTCTTTATTGTTACACCAACATATAA
Organism: Trichobilharzia regenti; assembly: GCA_944472135.2. Taxonomy (NCBI): domain Eukaryota; kingdom Metazoa; phylum Platyhelminthes; class Trematoda; order Strigeidida; family Schistosomatidae; genus Trichobilharzia; species Trichobilharzia regenti. The sequence goes on from OX235264.1 coordinate 78,254,083, forward strand.
AAATAATAATTGAACTAAGGTCTGTGAACAAATATTACAATAATAAATCACAATATTACTTCTGACGATGTTTTACTCTTCTTTCTGAACAGCGACCGATGAGACGATGACTGTCGTATTGATGCCTCCGCGAAAATTGGGGAAGTTGATTTTGAGCAAACAACCAAGAATTGATCGTTCAATCCTCAACTCCATTGACACTCCCCGGCAAAAAAGGGATCCATCCCTTTTTTCCTTCACGACCAATACACGCTGACTTGGGTGCCATTGCGAGAACCTGGGTCACACGGACAGAGCTGAAATCGAAAACAAACAGAAAAGCCAACACACCACAGGCATACCCACAGCACAATCTCACACATCAATGACGACCTGCGCCTCCAGACAGAGACCTCCTCTTGACATCTTGCAACACAATCGCCACTTGCTAGAATGACTCTTGCAGAATGCAGCGTGACCATAGCACCAACTCATGATACTCTACGCACATCCTCTTATCTACTCACTACCAATTACCACTGCAATAGCTTGTCACTCATTCTGCCTCAGTTCTAGTAGCGGTGACGCATGCGAGCCTCAGTCGTTTACACTCTTTCTCCCCGGCGTGTCGGACCGCAGCTAACAATTATCTCCGTGTGCATTTCATTCTCAGCAATAGCCTAGCCTCCCCGGCGTATACGACCCATCTGCTGTCCTTAACATCAATCAATTCATTCACGGATGTAGAAGAGTGGACACAACATTGGAAGTAATCACGACGAAAATTTTAACAAAATTATGCAATAAAAACAAGGTACGAAAACAACGAGTAAACAATATGAATCCAAAAAACACCAATTGATATGACACACCACACATATATACAAACAGTACACACAAACTCGCAGTTCATGTCTTGATGGAATTCCTTTGAAGAATCGCAGGACTTACACCAATACGCCTGCAACCCTTCACAGGTTGACGATTGTAAGTTGTGGAATGTCCGGACACAAACAAGATTAACCAACAATTACAATAATTGGAACTCACACAACTATTTAACGCAAACATATGTACAATCACTGCATCAAATGTTGTGGATTCCGGCATGACAAACTACCCTTGAAGAACTGTAGGACTTACAGCAGTACGCCTACATTCCTTCTCAGGTTGATGATCCAAGTGGAAGTCGTCCGGACACAAACAGAATTACCAACAGCTAGATGAAAGATGATATCAATTCAGTATATGCAATATGAACATATGTACAAAATCACACGCCAAGCACATTGGACTGCTCATTGATGCGCTACCCTTTGGAGAATTGTAGGACTTACAGCAGTACGTCTACAACCCTTCTCAGGTTGACGCCCTAGGTTGGAAAATCGTTGCAGAGTTCATTTGCTGATTTCCTTCTATCGTCTATATCCTCAAATCTGAACGGCAACACGCCCATGTCATTGTATCGTAGAATATAGATGACCAACAAACACACGACGTATCTGGTCAACCAAGTGTAAAAACAGAGTAATTTAAACCAAAGATAATAACATTCAAATAGTAACTTGAAACTAGAAATGCCTTTATTCGTGCAAGTCAATTTAACAATTACTCTCTCGTTTACACTTGGCTTATCCTCTCTAAACTGACCATTGATATTTGTCCTTTCAAACGAACTGATACTAGCATAGTAATTGCACAAGATACTTGAGTTGATGGGCGCCTGTTTCATTGTGGATGACAACACCAACGACAACTGATTGATACCAGTTGATGAAGTTAGCGGTGGATCAAAAGCTGTTGTTGCTCGACTTTCAGAAAGTTGTCTACCTGCAAGACCACCACCACTGCTGTCTTTTACTATCAGCTCAGGTTTAGCACTAGCATCTGATGATAGTTGGGCTACATGCTGATCACTTACACTGACTGTCTCACAAGTATGCACACCTGGAACTGCATCTGCGTTCAATTCTACTTCACGTTGTAGTTGTACAGAACCTTTATTTAACTCAGCAGTAGTAGGCATTCCCTCCATTTCATCATGATCAACCAAAGACAAATCTGCACTATCATGATCATTATCATGAATATTCACTTTACCATCAAGTTCATCATTTTCAAACTCTTTAATAACAGAAGTAGACAATTTTGGTTCCTCCTCGCAAATCATTAAAGGTTTTATACCTTCACTCTGACTAGTAATACCTTGTAAACTTATGGAGTCAGAACTGGACTCTGAAGCAGCAACTCTATTCTGTGGCACTCTATTCAACAATGGCTTACCAGTTGCAACTACAGACTTCTTGACCGCACCGTTATTGTCACACAATTCGGAGTCAGGCCTGGAGTTCACATTTAGCTTATCACTGAACTTGCTCACTGGTTCATAGTTCACCTTTGTATGCACCTCTTGCAAACGTGTACAACAAAACCGTGTTTGTCTTGCATCTTGCAACTTATCTGTTGACGATGTACTACGAAACCTGTTACACTCACTAGATCTATATGCATTACTAGATATCATGGAGCCTTCTCGATATCCACCTCTCTGAGGCCCTTTCGTCATCAATGATTGCGTCTTACCCTCAGACTGCTCTATTCTAGGGGTGAGATTCAATATACTGGCAAACTTGCTCATGGATTGATTGACACTATCTTTCACTAGTTTCAGGATATCATCAAATTTTGGCTCGATACCCTCATCCTCCATACGGGAGCTTATCTTCACCCACTTCCTTTGCAGTCGAGTAGGTAGGCGTCTTGCTATCACTTCTAGTATAAAACTCGAGTTGAGGTCATTCATGCAATTCATCGAAATCAAGGTATTCTTATAAGTCATAAGATTATCTAAAAACTCAGTAAGTGCCTTGGAGTCATCTTGAAGTTGGCTACCATTACCTTTGACAGCTTCGTATACGTTCCTTACAATCATCGAAGGTCTTTCAAGCCTTTGACGTAATATGCTCATAGCCTCAGCGTATCCCTCATTAGGGGGCATGAGCTTACAGCACTGTATAGCTCTTGCAGCAATTCCAGTGCAATACCTCATCAAATACATCAATTTCAATTCATCACTTAATAAAAAACTACTCAGCATGATCTCAAACTCCTTTACAAACTGTAAATAATCGGCCGGGTTTCCATCAAAACACCGTGGTTCAAACTTAGGGAGTTTGATGTTCCTGTTATCCCTGAATGGCGAAACAGTAACATCAACCATGTCATGCTTAACATCAGACACATCGTTACAAGTAACAGACAAGTCACCATGACTTACTTTCCTGTTTGCATCCAAGACACTCTGTCCCTTCTTTGACCCAGGCATTGTTGAACTTGACCCAATTCCAAAATCGTTCCAGATATTGCTTGTTCAAAGAGGACCTGACCGGCGCCAGGAAAAATGAACGGCGAATATCCAAACTTTCACCAACTGTCTGAATCTGCCAGAATCTGTTTCTACCGTCAGAAACTGTCAGCCAAGTCTCGTAAACCGTTAATGCCCAGCTCTTGCTACGCTCGGGCTCACGCTGTTCCTTGAAGTTTCTCAGAAACGCTTAGTAATAACGGACGAAAAAACCAAAACACCGATTGGCCGCTTGAGAATTCTTTATTGTTACACCAACATATAAAAATAATAATTGAACTAAGGTCTGTGAACAAATATTACAATAATAAATCACAAGATTACTTCTGACGATGTTTTACTCTTCTTTCTGAACAGCGACCGATGAGACGATGACTGTCGTATTGATGCCTCCGCGAAAATTGGGGAAGTTGATTTTGAGCAAACAACCAAGAATTGATCGTTCAATCTTCAACTCCATTGACATCTGCTGTTTGTCTCTTTTTTATTTAGTCTAGTACACTGACAGGGTGTACTTAGAAGTTAGGCAGCTCTCGATAACTAGTGCTGAACCGATTTTGTGGGCTCTTTGTCGGGTATATTGTACACTATGTCGTTCTGCTTAGAAGCAAGTCTCTTAACAACTTCGCTCGACAAATAGTCCATAACGTTTTCTAGCTCCTTAGCATGTTCCAATTCAGCATCGGTTGGTTTTAGTCCTGAGCTTAAATAGTTTTAGGAAAGTGAGATCCCCCAGTTCCTTTTTAAGATGGAGGATTGTTTCTGGTACCAGGTCAAGTTGATTTAGTTTCGTCCTGACTTCATTTGGTTGTAGCTGCATGTCATTTATGATGCAGACTAAGTTAGTAATCTCTGCCTTTTGTGACAGGATATCTTCCACCTGAATTACAGGGGTTAGCATTATGTTGGAACCGTTTATATTGGGTGAACTACTAACTGCAGCTGATTTAAGGGGTGTTAATGCGTTACTCGATAAGCTTAAGCTATTTTCTAAGTTACTAATGTTCCTAAGAACACGTTTTTTATAGCTTTTGCCCAATTATTATAGCAGATAACATAGTAGAATAGAAAAATGAATATCAGCGAAAACACGTGCAAAAGTTTCACCAGATTCGAACGTACCGCGTGTAATATCCTTATTGTTGGTTACATATTGGCGTACGAATAAAGGATTCTTGAGTCTTGGTTCTGGTTTTCGCGTTGGTTAATACAAAGTGTTTCTGAAATTCTTCGAGGGACAGCGTGATTCCAGCGTATTAAGAGCTGGGCATTGACGGTTTATGAGAGTTTGCTGACACCCTGTATTCCACTAGAAACCCAGAAGACGAATAATAATAAATATTAAATATAATGAGTCAGACTTAGATAATGGTTAAGAAATAATCACTGAGTGGTCGAACATCTTGAGTCAACAGAACCCTGTGGACGTCACTTGGTAGAGCCTATCCTTCAGCTAAGCTTGCTCCCACCTATCAAACAACATGGTCTTTGGTGTATTCAAATGTCGACAGATATCCTTCTCATGTTAACTCCAATTGTGTATACAAATTTGCATGCATTTTTGGGAGAGTTTCAATTGAAGAACAGAAAGTGAGTCATACCTCAGATTTTCTGAATACGTAGGAAAATGCCTGTGTCTGAAAAGAACAGATGGTTTTAACGGTGTCATCACCAGGCATCTCCCTGTCGCGAGTCATGAGATAGACGTCTCAAGATCGTTCAGAATTTTCAGCAGCAAAAGAATGCAGTTCTACTTAAATTTGCCGAAGCGATCTCCCTCAGGCACCTAAAACATGACTAATGCGTTTAGAAAGGAGCAGTTATCTGTCTGCTGCTAACTAGATATTTTCATCCTCCCCTCCAACTGATTACGTAATGCCGAAAGTTTCGACTGTGTGATCATCGTTGTTCGGGACAAAGTGATAATTATCAATATATGAATATGCTGATTTTTGTTTGAAAATGAAATTTGTGCAAGAATGTCAAAATTTTTTCCGTGGGCATGCATAATGATGTCGTAAGAAAAAGGCGCAAGCAGCGAAGAAAATTTCCCTTTGGATGCCTTGTATCATAATGGGAATATTTCGTTCATTGCAGAACTTAATGATGTGTTTACAGTTTACAGTTTACAATTTATTTAGGATAGTAGGCTATATGCCTGTGTTAATCCTTTCGATTTATTTCATACAGGAGGTCCAATCTCGCCTTGAATGAATCAACGGATGGCGCTGATACGACATGTTCCGGTAGGGAGTTCCAATGGTTCACAATTCGATGCGAAAAACGGATTTCCAGACGCAGACGATTCGACCGTGGTTTTTGAACCTTGAGGTGATGTCCTCGCAATTGGTTGGTGCTAGAAGGAAGAAATAATTTAGATAAATTAGCTCCAAAATCATTTCTTAGGATACGGTATGCTAGTATTAGGTCACCCCTAAGTCGTCTGTATGACAGTGGAAATAAACCCAGTCGACTTAACCTCTCCTCATATGACAGGGTTGAGAAACCCTTTATTAGCTTAGTTCCTACTCTTTGCACCCTTTCTAATAAGTCTATTTCGTATTTGAAACACGGGCTCGCTGCCTGGATCCCATATTCCAAATGAGGTCTGATATAAGTCGGATATAATATACGAAATATATCAGCGTCAAAGTTCGCAAAAGCCTTGCGTATGGCCCATAACATTCGAAAACCCTTAGTGGCTGCAGTTCTACAGTTTGTTGCTGTTTTCAAGTCATGCTGCACAACCACTCCCAAGTCCTTGTACTCAGTGACCACTGGGAGAGTAATGCCATTCATTGAGTAATTGTGCACGTGACTATGGGATACATGCATAACTACACTCTTGCTTAAGTTAATCTCCAAGGCCCAGTGCTTACACCAATCACTTAACAAGTTTAAATCTTCCTGCAAAGCAAGTTGATCACTGTCATCGTGCAAAGCCCTCCATATCTTGATGTCATCAGCAAACAGTAAGCAGGATGACTTAACTACCGATGGAATCTCATTAACATAAATCAGGAAAAGAAGTGGGCCTAGAATTGTACCCTGAGGAACGCCACTCTTAACCGATTCCCATGTTGATAAAACCCCGTTAACTCGTACTCTTTGTCTTCTGTCCTTTAGAAAGTCTTGAATCCAGTCGGTAACCACTTTATTGATTCCCAGACTACCTAACTTTACTAGAAGACCTGAATGAGAAACCCTGTCAAACGCCTTGCTAAGGTCTATGAATATGGCATCCACCGGTATATTAGCATCAGCTGAGCTTGCCCAACTTTCTCTGGCCAAAAGAAGGTTGGTCAAGCAAGAATGACCTGCTCTAAAACCGTGCTGTTCCACAGCGAAAAGTTTGTTCCCTTCAATGAACTGAATGATAGCATCACGAATTATTCTTTCTAGTAGTTTAACAACAATACTGGTCAAACTAACAGGACGATAGTTCTGAACTAAGTTTCTAGATCCGGTTTTGAAGACCGGACTAATGATGGCATCTTTCCAGTCTCTTGGACATTTAGACTGGTCCAGAGACATATTGAAGATTACCGACAATGGCTCGGCTATGCTTTCAGCCAATGCTGTTAATATACGTGGGTGGAGTTCATCAGGGCCACTGGACTTACCAGGATTGAGCCTTAGAAGCCACTTTAGGACAGTATCCTTTCCAATGTATAAGGGTGCCATTTTCAAGTTACCTTCTGGAAAATTTACAAAGCTGGTATCAATATTATCAGAGAATACTTGACTAAAGTGCTTGGACAAAGCCTCAGCCTTGGTCAAGTTATCCTCAGCCATGTTTGTCTGGTCATCTTCAAGCATAAGAGGTGGGATAGCATCACTCTTACGTGTTCTTCTCTTGATATATGAGAAGAGTCTTTTTGGGCAGCCTGGTGAACTTTTAACTAACTGGGTTTCGTAAGCTATCCTTGACTGGTGGATCAAAGTTTTACACTGGTTTCTGGTTTCACAGTATTTCAGCCGGAACTGCTGTAGCCCAGTAGAAACAAAGAGATTCCAGAACCTTTTTCTCCGTCTCAGGAGTGTTATAGCTTGTCTATTTATCCATGGTGGCCGATTTGTTGGCCTTTTAGGAACCCTCCAGGGGATGAGATCAGTGGTAACCCTCTCAAGTGTATTCTTAAATCTATCCCATTCATCTTCAATGGATGAGACAATGTTGACTGACCAGTCGGCAGTTGAAGCACGCTCCTTTATAGCCACTATGTCAGCATGCCAAACACTAGGCCGGGATTTGGGTTGAAAACTGACTAAATTGCCAGCCCTTAAGTTAAAATCTAACACCCCATGATCACTGTTTGCTAGAGGTGGATGAATAACTAGACCATCCACGTCGTCGTTGTCATGAGTAAGCACTAAGTCCAGCAAGGAAGATCCTTGGGTAGAACCGAATCTTGTACTACCTAAGACATGTTGTGTCAGGGCATTTTCCATGGTTGTCAAGAGTAACCGGCTGTCAAACTTATCAGCGGATCCTGGAGATGTGACAGCTACCCAGTCTATATGAGGTGCATTAAAATCACCTAGAATAAGACAGCTACTGTGTTTACTCCATTGTTTGAGGTGATCTAAAATGAAGTCATCACACTGACAATAGGGACTTCTATACAGAACTCCAATGAGTAGAGTGCCGGTTGCAAAGCTTACTTCACAGCTAATTACCTCACCTGTCCCACTGTCATGAGCTTCAGATTTCACGGAACGAACATGTAGGGAGTTGTTGATGTACAGAGCAACCCCGCCACCTCTACGACCCTTAACTCTGTCGCTGCGCAAGCAACTAAATCCGCATAGCTCAGGTGTGTCATCTAATCCCGAAACCAGCCATGTTTCAGTAATGGCCACAATACCTGGGCTAAGGTCTTCTACTAATACACCTAGCTCGTGAAATTTGTTCCCGATACTACGTATATTAGTGTACACTACCTTCAGGCTTCCTATGCGGTCTGGCTTATCCACACAGGTCTTGGAAGCATACGTTTCCAAGACCTGACTATTTGAAAACCCACCAGTTTAAGGTTAGTCTCACCATTTTTGCGTCTTGTTTCTAGCTGGGACAAAACTTCTTTTCGTTTAAGTCTGTCTTCAAGAGATAAATCAGGTCTGGCTGAAATTCCTGACCCGGCAAGGTTGTGTACATTAGCCAGTAGATGATTCCGTTCATCAGGAGAACCTAAGACTACTTTAAGCAACCTACGCTGATTAGAACATTCATCATCTCTTTTGCCTATTCTAATCAGCTTTTTAATCGATACTCCAGGGAAATTCGCTGGGAGCATCTTCCTTATAATACTACTCACTAATTTAAGGTCGTGATCGTGCCTTTTCACGGGATCAGATTCTTTGGACTCTTCCAAATTTCCAACAATTATGTTAGAGTCTAAGGAGAGCTTGTCGTATTTAGCAGTGGCTACGTCCTTTCTCACCACTATTGATGCAGCCTGGCTACAGGTGACAGACGTTTGCCTACCATCAATATTACTATATTTCTTTCGACTGCTTATTTTTGTTACCCATTTATCATCTGCCTGCAGTTGCTTCTCAGGGCTGCTGCAGTTTTTGATGGTACAATCAAGATCAGTGTCTGCGCCACCTTCATGGTGAACTTCGCTTACGGTGTTCTCTGGTTCTGAGGTGCTGTTTACAGCTTCCGTTTTGTTACCTTTTCGCTTACTAAGACGCTTCGAACGCCTAGTAGGTTTTACTTCCGGGGTAACTGGGATAGTAACCGCCGGTGTGATAACATTCATGATGGCACTTACTGCTTCATCTTCAGACGGGCAGTCCGTGTCACTCTTACTAGCCACGCTATCATCAGGAAGTTCCATGGCTTTAGACAGCAGTTCGTGAGCCTCCCTTATTAAGGTCATCTTTGGAGAGCAACACATTCTGCACATCCAGTGGGATGTTGGAGCAGTACAGCGTTTGTATGCAGCTGGACGTAATCCAGTACACATCTTATGATACCATTTTTCACAGTTATTACACTGTATTCCATCATCTACCAAAAAGTAACACTCCGCCCTATTACATTTATGTGGTACTTTTGACATGATGAATTTCTACTGGAAACAGCCAAGACAATTTACCCAATATAGACTATATAAGTGGTTAAAATCAAAACTTAACAGACAAAAGTCAAGTTAAAGTTTTTTTTAAATGTTCTTGAAGTGAATAACACAACAAAACAGCGATTTGTCAAAAACGTGAAATACGTGAAAAAAGCACTCCCTTTCAAACAGCGCGCAAAAATATGAGCTGTAGGAAACTGATGAGTAGCCAACGAGATAAATGATAGCATCATTTTATTCTGCAAAGAATGCTGTTCTTGCGTTATTCAAATTCACTAAGGGGACTAAATATATCAAAGCTTCCGAAGGTCAATTTCAGGGCGCTCAATTGGACTGGTTCAAGGTCGACGCAGTGAGTGATCTTTTCTGGGATTTTTGTGTGTTTACAGAGAAAAGTCGGATAACTTCAAGATAATAGCACGTTTTCATTTTTGTGGCAGTATTTTAAATTCTTTGTAGGTGTGTAGTTTCGCTGTCACTCCAACCTTTGTAAGGCTTATAACAGGTTTGGCATCATACCCAATTGGGTAACAAGCTTAAGCTTGTTATAATTCTGAATTAAATCTCAGTAATTCTGAAATAATTCCTGCATCCTATAGTGAGTAAATTCTGAATTTGTTCTAAAATCGTTTGTTTAGTGGCACAGACTAGAACTAAGTGCTATAGCACTTAGTTCTAGTTATGCTAGTTATGCTGAAAACTATAGTTTTCAGCATAACTAGCGCTAATTCAGAACCGTGTTCTTCTTTTAAGCATAGCAAAGACTAAATTCAGCACATAGTGGCAATTTTTTCAGCCTAATTCAAGCCTTCGCAGATCATTTTCAGCACTGACTAGCACTAATTCAGAACGAAAAGACTTAATTCAGCATATAGTGGCAATTTTTTCAGCCTAATTCAAGCCTTCGCGGATCATTTTCAGCACTGACTAGCACTAATTCAGAACGAAAAGACTTAATTCAGCACATAGTGGCAATTTTTTCAGCCTAATTAAAGCCTTCGCAGATCATTTTCAGCACTGACTAGCACTAATTCAGAACGAAAAGACTTAATTCAGCATATAGTGGCAATTTTTTCAGCCTAATTCAAGCCTTCGCGGATCATTTTCAGCACTGACTAGCACTAATTCAGAACGAAAAGACTTAATTCAGCACATAGTGGCAATTTTTTCAGCCTAATTAAAGCCTTCGCGGATCATTTTCAGCACTGACACGCATTACTTTAGAACGAAAAGCGTTCTAGTTATTATCATCACCTGTGTGATGATAAACATATGTTTGTCAATATTTCAACGTCAGTACTGCAAAGACGCGTGCGATTCCGCAATGATAATGTTAGCTTATCAATCCGTTGATAATGGTTTCTTCACTTTCGTCTGGTATCTCACACGTTGATGACAAAAGGATGGAGCATTTAAATCTTCCTGTTATCAGCGAAGTAAGAGAGGTGACTCAAGTTCTAGCATACCGTATACTAAATAGTGATTTAGGAACTGACGTTCCTAACCTTTTCTCCCTTCTTAGGACACATTTATGGGGTCACCACGAAAAGGTGCTGAAACTGAGGACGATTAAAATACGTGCGGAATTTAGATTCTCTCACAGAGTAGTCAACGACTGGAACCCCTTACCTGATTCATTAGTATCAGCTTCATCAGTGAATGCTTTCAAAGAGAAGTTAGATATCTGTAGAGATATATTTGCAAGGAATAACAGGCTGCAAGAACGTACGATCCTTATTATCTGAATCTATTTGGAAATGTCATGTGGGGGATATTGGGTAATTACTGAGGCATTTAGAAAACAGAAAGATTGAGCGAAGAAATATTTGCTTTTCAATTAGATCCTAATCTCTGGCTCTACTCTAATATATATAGCATTTTAATTACAATACAAGTTTGCCAATCAAGTTGCGATAAATTTGTTAACAATAATTAAACGGTGTCAATGGGTTAATAGTTAACGAAGAAAATAAATACAGATTTAAAAGGTGGAAATGGATAGAATAAATTAATTTTACAAGAATAACACGTAAATTAAAGATAAAGTGGTCAAAATAAATAAAATAAATAATTTAGACAAATATAATTTTATAGGTTTAGGGGGAGGGGGGTGATGCAGTCCTGTTTATCCATTCTTGTGACGAGGGGAATGGTGTGTGTTGATGAGATTACAGAGTCTGTTGTAATGTTTCGGATTATTTTGAGGTCAGTCAGAAGCCCATGCTCGCCACACTCGTGAAGTAGTTGAGATCTTCAAGCATACTCAATTTAAGCAGTCTACTTTCCAGTTCGACAGGGAATCAAATAACTTTAAAAATTGCATCCAAATAAAGTTACTCTCATGGCTGGGGCTGAATTATACTTTCACTTTTCAAAAATCAAGAATTTCATGGTAGTTAGTAATTTCAAAGTAACCCATGGGTTGTCCACGTAGTCAATTATTGCGTTGGAGTCACTGATGGAATCTGGAATTTAGTTTCCTTCAGAAGGTAGAAATACCTTTACAGAGTCTTGTTAGTTTTAGCGTTTTATTCATCAGACTGCATAAACTGTGAATCTGTGGCTTCATATAGTCATAGTTTTTCTTTTCGAGTTATCGGCCTCTTGAATTTACGGCGGCTTGTATTTCGGACTCAGCTAGGGAACAGTAGTTAGTTCTCGATGTGTGCCTGGTCCAATCGTGATCAAGTGTGCCATCGGTGGTATCGCTCTGTGGTTTACTTCACAAATCTGAACGTAGCCTAGTATAAATGGTTCACGGAACCCTAGAAAGTGTAGGGGGTATTCTTCGTCATTTAGAGGATATCCATTTGTCAGTGACGTGTAGCGTTGCAGATACACTGCAGTAATTCTTACCTTTCGGCAATTTCAATTGACTTAGCATCAGATTTTTTGTGTTAATTAATTTTCTGCTAGCTTTGACACGATTCTTCGCTAATTTACAAGGTTTAGGTAAAATTAATATGCAATAACAAACTAGAAATGATTTTTACATTTCCTGCTGTAACTCCACCACATGGTTCCTGAGATTCTTAAAAAAGTAATAATTTAGTGGCGTTAGGTGCGTATAATTGATTATCGCTTTTTACCAACAGAGACCAACATGGGTAATACTCAAGTCAGAAGAAAGAGATGCTATGATGGACATTAGTTCATTGCTGAAAACAAACCTTACGGTTTAGATAACATTTTCTTGTCTTGTTTGCCTAAATGTATCAAGCTGAGAAAACAGAAACATGGTGTTCTCCCTAATAGATGGAAATTCACTTTGCATGAATTTCATCAGTTTATTTGTCGTATTACATAATTCATTATTATATTAAATTTGAACATGATTTTTCTGCTAAAATGGTATAAGTCCAGAGTTGGTTGACAACGAGGTTATGTTATTGGCACTATTAAGCACTTTCAGTGCTTCTTCAAGCTGTCCTAAAGTGTCACTTAAAATGAGTTAACGATGAGGTTCATAATAACTCTCATCTCCGAGAATTCGAAACCAAAATGAACCTTAATCATCTGGCGATTCCAAATATTATCAAAACCATTCTTTTGAACATAACTGTTATATACTATGTAGTTGGTGTTTTGGACTTATTCGGCGCTTGTTGTGACAAGTTCCATTGGTATTTGTGAGCACCAATTTAGACAATCCTCATTAGGTGCCAAATATTTAATTATTGAAGAACTGTTTGTTTTACGAACCTTTGTTACATGGAAAAGAATTTGTCAGTAAATATTCTGAGTTTAGTTGCTTTCAGAGGATGTTTAGGCCAAGTTAGTTTAAAAATATACCGGATTTATAGGTGATATCTTGCTACCCATCAAAGGATGTGTGTACTGTGCACTAATTCATGCATCTCCGGTTTATGGCTGTGAGACATAGCTGTTGAAATAGGAAAATGTGAAGAAGCTAGCGTTCTATCCCATATGTCAAATGGCATAATTTGTTGAGCAATATTGAAATTAGGTGTAGATTGCTAGGCGAAGTCAATCGGTGAAGTTGTGGAGCTACGCAGACTAGGATGTGTTTTATGCATGTATCCCGCGTGTATTTTAAATTTATATGATGAACTGCGATGGGCTGTTTCATGACGGAATTATGCCACCTGATAGATATGGACTGCAGAGGATATAAGTAGTGCATGACCTGAATGAACGAATTACCCATTTGTTTGCCTCTAAAAGACTAGTGATTCCCGGTCTTTCATCGGTACTTACAGTAGTTTTAGGAATAGTGCGAATCAATGTGCATAATTACACTGGCTTTCCTTTTCACCTAAGGATTCTCGGAAAAATATTTGTTGATATTCACAGCTTTATGACTTCATCAATGCATCTACTTTATAGATTGACTGCGGGTAAAATTACAGTGTATCTTGTACTATAAATACCCCTCAATGTTATGCGAATGAGATTCATATGCTAGAACAAAGGTTTCAAGGACCCTATATTTTTGCGTCATTGACGAAGTATGCTAACGAATATACTTAATGAACGTATTCGAAAAATCATAAGTGCACGTGAATTTGTTGAAAAAATGTTCTGTTTCCGAATGCAACTAGATGAAAGGATTACATGATTCGGATTGTTAGGCATGTATATACTTAAGGGAGAAGTCGTGAAATTATCGTATAAAGTCTGTAAAACACCACGAAGGGTCGTTGAACTGCCATACAATGTGGACTGCCCATATTCAGTAGCTTTCCACTGCTTGCTCATTTTGACTGAATTATATTTCTTGCTGAACTCTTTCACCATACTGAATGCTCCTTCAGTGCTACGTATTTTTCGTGTTATGAATCTGGAATGTGTTTAGTGTAGGACTTATTCATGCAAGTGCAGAAAAGAGTTGCGAATTATGCACAGGGTGGATAGTATAGTGATGGTGGGTCGGTGGACTTTTAGGGAAAGCAGTTTATAATTGTGAGCAGAAGAAAGTTGCTGAGACTTACAAATACATCAGCTTACTGAAAAAAATCCGAAGTATTATTGAGAGTAACTACAAATATATCCATCTAGGCTAAATTGAATTCCTAGTGCATGTAAACGGATTATTAATGTACAACAACTCAAACCAACAGTTATGGTACATATTGAGTTGGTTATTTATCCCTTTTTCAAGCTAATTCTTTATGGTCAGTGTTTATTGTGTATTCTAAAAAAACTAATAATATGGAAATTTTTTGATGATGTCATTTTCGGAACAGAAATCTTGCTGTGTAAAGTTTTTTGGGTATCTTCCACAGACTAATCCCATTACAATTGTTACGAAGGTGGTTGAGTCTTAGAACGATGAGTGATGCTTGAATCTTGAAAAGACGAATGAACCAAGAATTTAGGCTTTATTCATTTTACAATGAAGCCGGAATGGCTTAAACATATAAAGGAAAAAAAGAGTGTTAATAGCGGTAGAGATATGAATATGACTAGATACGTATTATAAGAAAAGTTCACAACATTCACTGCGGCTTGAAAAGGAATGAGCCATTATGTCACGCTTCTCTGGTACGCAAATTGTAAGGCCGTACACGTTGTTGTTTTTCCAAAAGAATACGCCCGTTGTTCGTTTCAGTTGTATTTTCTTCACGAAGAATATTAGGATCAGTGGTCGCATCCCCATTTACTTGTTGCTCAGGAATTGCGTCGCCCTCCGGTATTGAATTTTCAACTTGATCTATATCTTCGCCTTTGGGTGCCAGATGATGAAGAGCAACTGTATCTTCACGTCCATTACCGAAGCGAACGTGAGCGAATTGCGGGTTACAATTCAATAGCTCCACCTCTTCAACCAGGGGATCGAATTTGGACTGACGAACACTCCGCCGGAGAAGTACTGGTCCTGGTACAGTGAGCCAAGTAGGAAGAGTTGTCCCAGATGTCGATCTTCGGTTATAGGTAAACAGTCGTTCGTGTGGCGTGGCGTTCGTTGCAGTACAGAGCAAAGATCTGATGGAATGCAAGGCGTCGAGTAGAACAGACTCCCATTGTGCCGTTGGTAGGCCCCGTGATCTTAATGCTAGAGTGATGGCACGCCAAAGTGTTCCATTGAGGCGCTCGACCTGCCCATTGGCTTGAGGATTGTATGAGGTAGTACGACTGGTTGCTACGCCTTTCTCCAGAAGAAATGCCCGTAATTCGGTAGACATGAAAGCAGCGCCTCTGTCGGTATGTATGTAAGAAGGCATACCGAAAATCGAAAACAGTTGGCAAAGGCAATTCATTACCGTTTGAGACGACATGTCGGGGCAGGCGAATGCAAAGGGGAATCGAGAATATTCATCGATCAGCGTGAGCAGATAGTGATTGCGGCTAGCTGACGGTAGAGGTCCTTTAAAGTCGATGCTTAACCTTTCAAAAGGTTGGGTTGCTTTTATGAGTTTGAAATTAGAGGGATTGTAAAATTGAGGCTTTAACTCACAGCATGTCACGCATTTACTGGTTACATTGCGCACCTCGTCAAGGGAGAATGGAAGGTTTCTCGAGCGTACAAAATGCATCATTCGGACAACTCCAGGATGGCACATAGAGTCATGGAGAAATTTCAAGTCGCACACTGACTGCAAGGAACCGCAGAAACTACGGGAAAATGTATCAGCAGCTTGATTATCCCTTCCAGGACGATAAATGATGTCATATTGATAAGGGGATAGCTCAATTCTCCAACGCATTATTTTATCGTTCTTGATTTTGCCTTTATGAATCTTGTCAAACATGAATGCTACTGAACGTTGATCAGTGACAAGTTTGAAGTGATTTCCGAGAAGGTAATGCTTCCACTTACGAATTGCTTCAACCACGGCATAGGCTTCTTTCTCAACCGATGAATGATGTTTCTCACTTCGAGAGAGGCTTCGAGAAAAGAAGGCGACAGGTTTACCATTCTGGTTTAATGTAGCTGCAATTGAGACATCTGAAGCATCTGTTTCAACAACAAGGGGTGCTTTCGGATCAACTACCACAACGACTGCACGTTCTAAGTCGTCTTTCAGTTTGTCAAAAGCATTTCGAGTTTCGATATCAAGAGGGAAAATCCGATTATTTACCAATGGGTGGATTTTATCTGAGAAGCGAGGGATCCACTGTGAATAATAAGCAAATAATCCAACGGCCCGTTGTTGAGATTTGATATCTGTGGGTGGTTCTAGATCACGAAGAGGTTTTAGCCGATCGGGATCTGGTTTAATAACCCCCTTTGAAACTTCATAACCGAGTAATTGTATGCTTCTGCTTGAGATCACACTTTTGGAATCATTAAGGGTTATTCCATAATTGCGTGCTGCTACCATAAACTTGTTTAGATTTTTGTCGTGTTCCTCCTGAGTTTTGCCGCAGATAGTGACATTGTCAATGTAGGCAAACGTGCTTGTGAGTTGTTCTTTACTGATCAATTCATCGATAATGCGTTGAAAACAAGCTACGCCATTGGTAACACCAAAAGGAATTCGGCAAAATTGGTAAAGTTTCCCACAAGCCTCGAAAGCAGTATATGGTTTATCTTCGTTCCTTAGGGCAATTTGATGATAAGCATTCTTCAGATCAAGAGTGCTGAATATGTCATATTGTGCGATTTTTTCTATCATTTCGTCAATCCTAGGTAATGGGTAAGCATCCAGAAAAGTGAATCGATTGATTGTCTGACTATAATCAACTACCATCCTCTTTTTATGGCGTTCGTTTGACGTAACAAGAACTTGAGCTCGCCAAGGAGAATTAGAAGGTTCAATAACACCTTCTTGCAGTAACCGGTTGACTTCGGTGGAAATAAAACTTTCATCTTCACGAGAATAACGCCGGGATTTTATCGCGATCGGTTTACAGTCTTTTGAAAGATTTTCAAACAGAGTAGGCAGGTCGACGCGAACACAAGGTAGACCACAGAGAGAAAAAGGCGGCTTTGATCCCCCAAAAGGAATCTCAATGTGTTTGTGAAGTTTTAAAAAATCATGTCCAAGAAGGACGTCTGCACATAAATTATGAAGAATGGAAAATTTGAATAGATCATAAGTGTGGTTTTTATAGCAGATGGATAGAAAACAATGTCCTTCAGTATGACTAGTAAGATTCGTACTCGCCATTGTGATTCTGTTTCGAGACTTATGGACTTTCCAGTTATACTTACGAACAACTGAGGAAGAGATGTAGCTCTCACTGCTTCCGGTATCCACTAGAGCTTGCATTGATTTCCCATTGACAGTAAGCTGCGTAACAGCATCAGTGAGACTTTGAGGTGCTGAAGCCACAACGAGAGATGAAATTATAGAGTTAACTGAAGATGGACCTTTTTTCGTAGATGGCGCAGACCTGCAAACCTTCTGAAAATGTCCTTGCTTGCCACAAGCTTTGCAAACTGCATCACGGGCGGGGCATTTGGAACGAGGATGTCTACGATTACCACAGAAAAAGCATTTGGATTCAACGGCAGCAATGGTTGTTTCATTGACGGAGGGTGTGGAATCTGATGAATGAGGTACATCATGTAAAGAAATGGACGCGCAAGGTGTAACAGGATTGTTGTATGACTGCGATTGTTGATGTGCCATCTCTAGAGCTCGTGCTTGATCGTATGCCGCTTGAAAAGTTAAAGTACGCTGTTCTAATAGCCTCTGGCGTATCATCGAAGACTGTATACCTGAGATGAATGAATCACGTAGAGATTCGTTACGATGTTCTTCGGCTGTAACTGCCCTGAATGAACAATCTGTAGTCAGCGACTTGAGTCGACGAACAAACTGATCCAGATTTTCGCCAGATTCTTGTTTACACGTTGCTAACAAGTGTCGAGCAAACACTTCGTTGCAAGGCTGCATGTAGAGACTCTTGAGAGTGTCGATAGCTTCTTCGTATGTTTTGCATTCAGAAATGCATTCGTATACAGAAGTAGAAATATGATTGAAGAGAATATGTAGTTTCGAAGGATTTTCGGATCCCATTGATTCAATGAAGTAGGAAAAAGTCGCAAACCAGTGATCCCACTTCTTGGCAGCTCCAACTGCGTTAGGTTCTACGTCGAACCGATCAGGTCGGAAAAATCGTTCCATGAATATTGTAAAATGAATAAATTGTTACGAAGGTGATTGAGTCTTAGAACGATGAGTGATGCTTGAATCTTGAAAAGACGAATGAACCAAGAATTTAGGCTTTATTCATTTTACAATGAAGCCGGAATGGCTTAAACATATAAAGGAAAAAAAGAGTGTTAATAGCGGTAGAGATATGAATATGACTAGATACGTATTATAAGAAGAGTTCACAACAACAATTAAGAACTATTATGTGTACTACATCCATGAGATACTCTGTCGAAACAATATCCCACATACATTTAAATGTGGATGTAACAAATCTACGTGTGAAATAAATAGGTGTGTAGATCTATCCAAAAGCCATATAGGTATTATTTCGTTTTACAGTGCGACATCATGGAAGCCAGTCAAGTTTCAGTTGACTAACGGTGTTCACTAGCACATAATGAGATTTGCATAGTCTAAATGTAAACTACTTTTTCTGGCTGGACTTTCCTTTAAAATCAAACAGTTATGGGTAACCTAGAAGTCTTCGTACTTTAAAAGTTATTTGAGAAGTATGTATACACCTAGGAACAAAATTCATACAATGTGGAAATGGAAAAATAGTTTAATATATAGGGACAAAAAGGAGGACAACGATGATCCAAGGACATGATAAACAGAAAAACATTTTCATGATGTACATTCAAAGGTGGTTTCCATTCCTTTGTATTGCTTTTTAGTAGAAGAAACAGAAAAGCTGCGGCATGATTTCTACTGGTTTTGACTTTTGTGACACAGTCAAGGCACCAAAGCTAATTTCGCATGATAACAATGCTCATTAAGTAAGTTCCCATCATGTTTAAACACTTTCCGCCAGACCTCGATTTCGTTTGGTGCGGCCAGGTTTCTCAATCTGAACAAAACTGCTCATACTAAGGTTCTGTAAACCTTACCTTCCTTCGTTGATATAAGTACAAAACTTATCTTATCTATAATGGAATTACCTTCCTTCGTCAGACTAACATTGTAGCTACATAAATCAAATGTGACGTAGACCGACATATGTCGCTTTGACCAGTGTTTTCGCAGGTTCCCGTTAAAAGCTTTGTAAACCGTCGTCTCAATTGATTTTGTATGGGACGTGAAGATACTTATCTTAAGCTTTTTCTGTTTGTCTTTTCATATGCAAGCTTGCATATTTCATCATGCTATTTAATTAGGCATAAATTTGTGCTGCTTTACAATTTCTTTTATGTAAATCATGTTATTTTTCTAGGATCAGTAATAATATCATGGAGAAAAACCAGATGTCTCGCAAACAAAATAAAGAAAAACTTCAGAAGTAAGATTTTATTTTTAACACTTCATTTATTTCAAACTACGATAAATGACCAGAACTCATAAGAATGACAAATATATCTATTCCACTTTAAGTTATGATATAAACTGGGTCAAGACCTCTATTTCAGTTTTATTTTTCTCTGATGAGTTGTTATTTAACGCTTTTTCCCGAGGAAGTGTTCAGCTTTTTAGCTTGTTTATTTGGCGATACACCTGCATACTTCTTGGAATACACAGACGGTGTATTAATTTTGTAATCTCAGAAGTACCTCATATTTTACATTGGTCGACAGTAGTCATTAGAAACTTATATTATTATTGACTTCTGAAGATTGGGATTCTCGAAATTATATAAGGTGTTGTGATCTACTTTGTCAAGTATCCAAACCGTAAGCCTCTATTTTCCAGGTGTATCAAAGAATCCATACTTACGGAATGTTCCAAATTTGAAATATCGGGTTATAAAGTACCTTGGTTCATTTTTATCGCTATTTATTTATACAAACATCAAAATATAGTCGAAACTAAGTATTATAACAGCATAGTAATGACATCCCAGATATAATGTATGATAGGGATAAACAGAGCAATTGCCACAACCATTTCCACAACAACGTTCACAAGATTTTCATTGGGTGAGTTTAAATTTGTTATTCTTTTCGACTCTGGGCTATTTATGATAAAATCTCATCTGACTAAGTTGTTCACTTTGATGGACTTCACATTAGGAGATGTGACACACTAAAAGTGCCTACTAGTCTTAATAAACCGTCTCATAATGTCATGCCATTTTCTGACCATGTTTTCGTTATACTGTAGTTTAAAGAAAGTGGATGATATTTAAAGTTTTGTAGGTTAGCCCAGGTGTACATGAAGTCCGAATGAGATCACATCAGTTGAGAAATGATGGCGTGGTACTACACGAATAGCTTCCAAAGTATTTCTTAATCTAGAGTGTCAGTTGGAAAAAAGTGATCCTAGTAAGACTGCTACTGATAACAAAGAATCCTGATATAACCCTTAAGAAAAGATGAAATATTTTGATTACCCAAGAACTTGTCTCACTTATCTAATGTCCGAACATAAAATTTGATGGTTAAATTATTGGTGTTACTCTTCATCTGAAAAAGCTGAAAGATGTAAGCAGAGAGACAAGGTAGGGCAAAGCTATGAAGCATAATGGCCACAAATCGCTACGCGTCGTTGGTTTAGCGGTAGAATGCTCACCAACCACTCACGTGTTCTGGGGTTCGATCCTCAGCCGATGCACTCCTAAACCTCTCTAAGTCGATAGCAATGCCGGTAAAGAGGGAAGGTTAGGCATAAAGTTAGCAGCTCCACCCCGTAAATATAAGACCACTGCTACTGGAATTTCAAAGTGCTAGATTAGTGCCATGTTGTACTTGGCACGTGAAGGAATAAAATAGATCAATATTTAAGACATATGGAGTAGTAGGCTACAGAATAACAAGGAACTTGTATGAAACTGCTTTCAACTGTCAGTAGCTTCACTTTTGGTTTCGGCATCAGGCGACAGACTGACGTGATTAGGTGTCATAGGCCACTCCATCTCACACCAAAACAATGGTGTACATAGTTACAAAATGTACCCAATTTTCAATGTAGAACGTTTCATAAAAGTGCATCGGTTAAGGTGCCATAGTTTGCAAAAACACACAAAGGGGAAGGAGGTGTAATGGAAATATAATAGACGAAAATGTAAGAGAAAAATCAAGTGTGCTATCGAAAACAGTTTTAAGCAATGTCACTAATAGTTTCCAACATTCTACTCTTATCATTCCGTGGACCTCTGTCAGACAGTCTGCACTTTTTTGCATGGCTCAAATCAACAATCAAAAACTTGATCGACTGATGTCATGTTTTGATCTTTTCCAACCTAATCCTATTTCAGCCAAGATTGCTCTTTGAGAAAGGTGGCGGATAAATATCCGTGATACATGTGCCATTCCTGTGAGTTGACGGAGTAGCATAATGTAATCAGTTGACCTCCTCTACTCAGCCAACACTGCATGTCTAACCTAATTATTGCTCAGTACACTAATCGTCTGACGAGAGGAGACAGAATTGAGGCACGTATGACCAAAATCACCTTTTCGTATCACCGCTTTCAATGTACAGTGTTGTAGAGTAGGATGGGGACGAAGTGGTGCAGATAATTCACGTTATTTGATGTATACTGGGATTATTGGTAGTGTGTTAGAGATTATGCATGTTAGCAAATACTCGGTGATCATTTTGTATTGATGTTGAAATTTCGTTAGTCTGATCCAACTTCCCAAATGAGTGATGTGGTCAATTTACATAACCCTTTCACATTTCATATCTTTAAACTAGCAGTCTCTTTAGACTATTTGTGTAGAGTTATCTTGCATTTGGAGAGGGCGGATCGCATCTCGAACATACTTAGAGTTTTGTTTGAGGTATGTTGAGTCCTCAGCTGAAGGGACTCAATCATCTGCATACTCCAGACCAATGAGGAAATCAAAGCACTCTCGTATTGTTTTAAGTAATTTTCTAATAATTCAACCTGACTCGGTGCTGAAGTTATTCGAGAAGATTTTCAACATTTAAGGTTTGAATATATGTATAGGAAATTGTAATTACTATTGTGGGAATGTTCATCGGTATGTTACTTACATACATTGTCTAAGTAGCACTTACCACAACTTCATAACATTGAGGTTGTAGGGTGAAGGTATACATCTAATTTGATGCTTGATTTGTCGCATTAGAATGAATCTTAGGCATTTCTCTTTGATATGCTAGATCTAGATCCGTACATTGCGGGAGATTTGTCTTGTTACAGATGTCAGTGAAAACCAGTTGTGAGTATGGTTCTGAGAAGTACTATACCTTTTGCGGTCTGGGCGGAGTACTTAGTAGTTCGTCGGCGGCACAGTAGTTGGGACTATCGCCGACCACGCACATGGCTTGGGGTCCGATCCCCTGCCGTCGCACACCTGATATCTATGGTCGGCCTGCAAAATTTGGGCTCCTGATATCACATGCTGAAAATTCCATACCTGTACCAAAAAATACGGTGTGGAATCAAGCTGTAATCAAAAATAACAAAAAATATTGTTGTTTCGTTTTATTGTCTGCACACACAAAATAAAAAAATATTCTGAGAATTCGTCTTTCTTTGCTGGTTGTCTGACAAGAGCCCATATTAATTACTTGTTGTAATTTAACTTAAGTGAAGCAGCATCATTTGTTGTCGTCATGTTATTTTACTTGACGCATATTTTTGATAAATGATTGATAGTAAATTTTGAGAGGGTGTATCGGTATGTCGTAGGCCTTGTGCATGATGAGTTTCTCATCCTATATCGAGGCTGATGGTGAAATCTTGATACACTAGGAATGAGAATCACGAATTTGGATAAATTTTGAGTCAATAAACATGTTGGTCAAGTTTATGCAAAACACCCGGGTTTCTAAGTGCTCATAGATTACATCTTAACTCAGAGACAGTATTGAAATCAATAAACATTATGGTAATATGAATGATGTAGGTAATTGTTGTCAAGTGACTTATTTGTTTTCACTTTGACACATGTTGATCATTATCACTTGTAATATTGTTATTGAATAATAGCCATACCTGTTGTTACATTATAAATTATTTAAATTAATCCCAGCGTGTTAAGAAAATCAAAACAAGATTTTTCTGAACGTTGTCGTAAATAATAAATCTGCTGAAGAAGCTGTGGCTTAAACGGCGAAACGTTCAGAAAAATCTTGTTTTGATTTTCTTAACACACTGGGACTAATTTAAATAATTTATAATGAATCAATCTGACTCGGCGCTCAAATTATTCCAGCAAATTCGTAACACCTACGGTCTGGAAACCTATAATACCTGTTGTTTGTATGAATTCATGTCAACAGTTTTTAGGATGCCATTGTTCCGTAGTTCTTTTTTGTTTTCTTTACTATGCAGAGAGAGTCATAGTGAAATAGAAAGAAAACGACGTGAACGAATGAAGTTGGAAACAGAATTTCTTCACCGTCAAGTGCCACATTCCCAGTGTAAAGACAAACTATCCATCTTTCTTGCTGGAGCTGAACGACTTATTCATTATGGTAGTATGTTCATATAATATCTCTGTTCCACAATACTTAAAATTTTTTATTTTTATTTAGATAAACTAGGGAAACGAGAGTACATCATTAATGATGAAGAGTACTCACATATAATTATGAATGTAAGATTAAACATGCACTAAATATTAATTTTTAGACTATTAATGGTTTCGCTATTCACTTGAGATGTTCTGATGGTGAAATATTGCATGAAGAGAATGTTCTAAAAGTGCTTGACATTCCTCAGGTTAGTCTCAATGACTGTTTTTTCTTCAGTTGGTCTCTTCCGTAATTCGCAACAGAAAAAAGTGCAATAAAGTTTAAAGTGTATTTAAAACTTTGCGTTCATAATTTAGGAATTTGGTTTTCAATTGTCTTACTAAATTTGCATTCAAATAGAGCTACTTCGGTTGATAAAGTCATTTGGTATACTTTTTAGGATGCGTACAGCCTAAACCAAAAGCACTGATTGGTTAACAATCATTGCCCCGAAAATAGTAGTTTTGTGTAGATTACCGAAGTGGCTTCGGGGATTGTCAGTCGATTCATAACTGTTTTTAAAATATGCTGCCAGCTTCGGAAGTTATTAATGTCCATCGCCTAAGGCACCTAATTAATATTTCACCCTTACCTAGTCATCACTTCTATATCTTAAGCTGGGGAAGCGATAAGCAACTTGGAAGGAATAAAAAGGTGGTTAGTCTAAGACGTGCTATAAATTCATTCTCTTGGAAATGTAGATCAGTGGCTTTAGTTCTTCACTTCCGACGAATGGATCCTGAGTTTGAATGTCTCTGTGCCTACTTCAGCCTAGGTGATTGGGTGGTATTATTAGTCTGCATACACAGAGTATGGCTCGTAGTCTAGTGCATTTTTGTCTCCTGTTTCAGTTTTTGTGATTTGGACTACAATTTGCTAAGTGAATGACCATGGTTCAGATGAATTTATCGCCTCATTGTGTAGTGGCTCGACGAGTCATGTATTCATGCTATTTATGTGTTTTACATAATTTCAAAAGACACAGGCAAAGGACACTTTGCCAAATAGGACAACAAGCATCACTAGCTAAGACCCTGGCATCCCGAGCCATTGATGTATGTTGTGTTTCAGAAACACGCATACAAGACCCAAGTGTGGTTATTCACCTAACCCCACCTGGCCAACAGGATGAATCTTCAAAATTCACCTTGAGGGTGTCAGGAGATGCCACAGCTAGTTCACGAGGATTAGCTGGCGTAGGGATAGCTTTGAGTACTAGGGCAGAAAAGACATTGCTTGACTGGATCCCGGAAGATAGCCGAATGTGTGCTGTCCGTCTGAACGGATCAGTAAGAAGGAGAAAGGACTGCACTACTCGCCGATGCCTTTTCGTAATCTCCGCCTACGCCCCCACTGACTGCAGTTCGGATGAAACGAAGGATGAGTTCTACCAAAAGCTGTCTAGTTTGGTGCGAAAGGCTAAACGCTCAGATATAGTCGTTCTAGCTGGTGACTTTAATGCTCAAGTAGGGAAATTGTGTCAATCTGAGAAGGATGTCGGTGGCACCTATGGAGTTCCGTGCCAGCGAACCGACAACGGTGACCGTCTCCTACAGTTCTGTTCAGATAATCATTTGTTTCTTGTAAGCACTAACTTTAAACACAAGGAGAGACACTGTTTAACCTGGCGACCCCCATCATCAAACCAACGCTGGACACAAATAGACCACATAGCAATAAGCTATCGTTGGCGTGGGTCGGTAGGAGATTGTCGCTCCTTCTGGAACACGTGTGTAGATACCGATCACGCACTGGTCCGGGCTCGTGTGTGCTTACGACTGAACGGACGTAGGAAACAGCTGGCGGTAAAACCATCACGTCCCCAGCTCGATCAGGAAACTAAATCCCTATTTGAGGAAGAACTAGCTAAACGCATATCTGAGTTCGACAGCTGTGCTCACCCTGAAGAAGCCTGGAAGAATATTCAGTCAGCTATAGATACAGCTGTAAAAGCTGTGAATAAGGCAAATCCAAAGGTGAGTAAAAACCACTGGATTTCGACTGCCTCATCCGAACTGATAGATGCTAGAAGACTTATTCCGGCGAGCTCCGAATTCAATGAGGAGCGAAAGCTGCACAAAAGGAAACTTACTAAAAGTCTCCGCAAGGACCGTGAACAGTGGTGGCTGACAAAGGCAAAAGAGATGGAAAAAGCATCGGCGATAGGCAACACTAGGCAACTCTTTAGACTCATCAGGAAACGGGTGGGAGAAGGCAATCATAAGTGAGACTATTTCTGAGAAAAATGGCTCCTTAATTAGCTCTCAGGATAGACGCCTTGAACGCTGGAAAGAACACTTTGAGGACAATTTAACTTGCCTACAGCCACACTGAACCTCCCCGACATCCACCACACACCCGAATGGGATATAGACACTGGTCCGCCGTCTGTAAGTGAGGTTACAAAAGCTATCAGTAATTTGAAACGAGGCAAAGCGGCAGGACCCGACGGAATTATTCCGGAGGTGTTTAAATATGGGGGTGACATACTAGTTTGTAGATTAACTGAGGTACTAGGCAAAGTCTGGGAATCAGAGACAGTTCCATCAGACTGGGGTAAGTCACTTATTATACCGATATTCAAGAAGGGAAACAAGTCCTCGTGTGATAATCATAGGGGGATCAGCCTAACGAACATAGTCTCTAAAATCCTAGGCTCAGTAATCATGCATAGACTAAGCAGAACTCGGGAGGAACAGACAAGGGAAAATCAAGCAGGCTTTAGACCAGGTAGAGGGTGCATAGATCATATCTTCACTCTTCGACAGATTCTAGAACATAGACACACTTTTCGGCGTCCAACAATTGTCATATTTCTTGACTTGAAGGCGGCCTTCGACTCCGTGGATCGAAAGGTACTATGGCAATGTCTGACTGTGAAGGGAGTGCCAAGAAAGTACATTGCACTAATCAAGGCACTCTATTCAAACTCACGTAGTCGTGTAAGGGCTTATGGGGAATTGTCATCTGAATTGGTAACAACCAGTGGTGTCCGACAGGGATGTCCACTTTCCCCATTTCTGTTTAACTTCATCATAGATATGCTGATGGAAGTATCCTTAACTGAACGTAATGACTTAGGAATCGACTTGTTACCAGGGAATAGCCTTATGGACTTAGAATATGCAGATGACATAGTCCTGTTAGGGGAGGATGCTGACAAAATGCAGAGTCTTCTGAACACCTTGAGCAGCAATCTTCGTATGTTTGGCATGCGATTCGCCCCTACAAAATGTAAGATGCTGCTACAGGACTGGACCACGTCAACCCTAACTTAGTGATAGGGAGTGAAGTGATAGAACATGTTGACCACTTCACCTACTTGGGAAGTTGTATTAGCACCAACGGACTGATTGGCGATGAAATCTCAGCACGGATCCGAAAAGCTCGAGCTGCTTTCGCTGACTTACACCATCTCTGGCGTAGGCGTGACATCCGGTTATCAACCAAGGGACGTGTGTACTGCTCATCAGTTCGCTCCGTCCTTCTCTATGGCTCTGAAACATGGCCAATACGCGTTGAAGACATGAAAAGGTTGACTGCTTTCGATCATAGATGTCTGCGATCTCTGTCTCACGTTAGGTGGTTTAATAAGGTAAGTAATGTTGACGTTAGGCGTAGAGTGTTGGGCAA
The DNA here is from genome assembly GCA_944472135.2 of Trichobilharzia regenti. NCBI lineage: Eukaryota > Metazoa > Platyhelminthes > Trematoda > Strigeidida > Schistosomatidae > Trichobilharzia > Trichobilharzia regenti. The sequence goes on from OX235264.1 coordinate 78,281,643, forward strand.
AGAGGGAAAATCAATCGACGAGGCTATAAAGTTACATAGACTAAGATGGCTAGGTCACGTGCTGCGCATGCCTAACCACCGCCTCCCCCGACGGGCATTACTAGCTGATATAGGTTCAGGTTGGAAAAGAGCCAGTGGTGGCCAAACAAAAACATGGCATCAATCCATGAAATCCTTGACAGTTAAACTGAGTCAGGTAGGGAGATGCAGACTCCGGGTTGGGGCCCTCGGGACTCTAGGAATCAATGGCTGGAGACAATAGGTGACATGGCTCAAAATCGTTGTCAATGGCCAGCGCAGATGTATTCAGTCTCTGTAATCTTTCATATTCCTTTCTACCATTACCCATTCTGTTTCACTCTTATACTTGTCAAACTCTATTGATTCTCTTCACTCATCTTCTTGTCTACCTCTGTGTGCTATTTGGAACGTGGCAACTCGAACTGGTGCACTTCGGTGCCAAGTTCTATGTTGAATCCAGACGGACAGACAGAATTTCAAAAGAAATAGGAAGCGAAATTTTCATCAAACTTTTATCATTAATCTTCGAAAAACTTGATTGAGCAAGTTAAATTCCCGTGATTATTTATTCAGCTCAATCTGTTACTTGGTAACAGTAAACAATCGCATCAAGTAGGCTTCGTTTGAGCACATGATTTCTCCATCGTGTGTTTACTACTGTTCAGTATTCGGATTGTAGTAGTATTTATTTACATTTTGATCTATGGGCGACTCGACTTAATATTCTTATTTTGAAAAAGACTGCGAATTATAGAGAACCTGGAGACATATATGCGAATAATTGCGTATATGGACGGAAGGTCATAAAATTTCCTTATTATTTTTATCTAAAGGAAGATATTTTTGTATTCTATATTAGATAAGTTAATTTTTAAATACCACACAGTGATGTAGTATTAACAACTGGATGACGTTTCGAGCATAAATTATTGCTCATAATCATATCAATTTTAGTCACACGGTTTCACAATTTGTCTTATATATACATTTTTCTCTATTCTGTCTCTCCAACTCTCATTTGTTGTTTGTTTCCACTTTCCATATCTCCGGTATAAGCGTTGAGTCATTCTGATCGCAAAGATGAAAGATGAAAAAATGATTATTTTCGACATAACCAGTTTATATACTAATATTCCCATTAATACAGCTCTGGAGGCAATAGGAAATGAACTGAACATTGATCCTTAACTCGAAAGTAGGAGTAAGCTCTTGGTTGATGAAATAATGCTAGGTCTTACTGTTATGTTTAACTTCCACTGTATTCAAATTTCAAAATAAACTATATAAACAAAGGAATCGGGTGGCAATGGGATCATCAATATCCCCAATAGCAGAAGACATATTTATGGATAGTTGGGAACACAAGGCTCTTGGAACGTTTAATCCTGGTCCTAGTTTATGGTGCAGAGATATGGGGATGATACACTCCATCACTGTGTTGAAATCTGAACATATCCCTCAGATTTTCACACATTTAAACTCAATAATAGACGGAAATCAATTCACTTTTGAGTTAGAAAACGAACACGATGAGTTGGCCATGCTAGACTGTACAATAAGACGAAAACAAGGCGGTGGATGGTTAAATACTAGCATTTATAGGAAACCAACACACACACTCTAATAAGTACTTAGACTTTAATTCATCCCATCCATGATTGGTAAAGATGGGTTTAGTTAAATATCCGTACAATACGGTCAAGAGCCTGACTAGTAGCCAGAAGATTTAAATAGCGAAATCAAATAAATACAGGAAATATTACTAGTGAATAACTGCCCACCAGAGTTTATTCAAAAAAAATATATATGAAGAACGAAAGAAAAATTAAGATTAGCAATAAAAATGACAAAAGTAATATAGAATCCAAAGTCTCTTCTAGTGATGCCGTATAAAGAAGGAAAGTCAGAGGCTTTACCTACGATTCTCAATGAGGTTGGAATTAGGGTGGCATTTAAACCAACCAACTGTCTCAGAGATAAACTTTGTCGGCTTAAGGATCCAAAAGATCCAATTAGGAAAAATTATATTGCGGTGGTATGATATACACAATGTGTGACAACTGAATATTATTCTCACATGTTCCCACAGTTCAATACTACTGAATTGGCTACAGAATACTGCGTATATTTGAACATTCTATTTCATGTCGTTTAATGTAAACTGAAATCATACGCTCAGTGATTAGTTAACGAATATAAACTGTAGTTATATAAACAGAGGTTTGATTAGCGAAAAACATACTTTGGCTTTCGTGTCTTGCCCTCTGTTTTTGCAATATAATTTACCAAATACCATGAAATGACTGAGAGGTCAATTACATAGGTCAGACTAGTAGATCAGGGTCAACTAGACTATCGGAACATAAAAATTTAGATAAGCCTAGAATAGTTGATAAATAATCTAGAAAAAAGTCCAGCCATTGCACTGCATTCACTTGCAAGCAATCACAGGATGAGAGTATTAAAAAGTAACATAGATAGATGGATAGAGAGGTTAATCATTGAATCTGGGTTCGAACCCCGGTGGGTGCGTACTGATGAAGAGTCCCAAACTAGGCTGACGAAAAAGCTGTCCAGTACTCCCAGGTTTTCCAATGGTTTTCTAACCAATTTCAGCTCATGATGAAATCATGTAACCACTGAAGCTTTGTTTATCGATCCAACACCGCACACATATGCAATTGGAATGACGCAACGCTTATACCGGAGATATGGAAAGTGGAAACAAATAACAAATGAGAGTTGGAGAGACAGAATAGAGAAAAATGTATATATAAGACAAATTGTGAAACCGTGTGACTAAAATTGATATGATTATGAGCAATAATTTATGCTCGAAACGTCATCCAGTTGTTAATACTACATCACTGTGTGGTATTTAAAAATGAACATTCTACGAAAGTGCCAACGTTCTACACTTACATTGAAGATATTGTTGGTTATCATTTAAGGAGTATTCTCTTATCTGAAGGTCATATAACCAACCTGTCTTCCCGGATAAATGAAATGTAGCTTTACTAGTATTGTTTTGGAATATAACTTAATTCTCTTAACCTACATAGGCGTATATAATTACTAATATTCTTCACAGTTACAATATATTGACATTATCATTTCCAGGCCAATTTTGTAGGTCAGACGCTTTATGATGTAGCTGAACCAAGTAGCAATACCAAACGTATTATTCATGATAGCCTCATGTTCTATGGTTCTGAAATGCAACAAGCAAAAGATGGAGGTAAGCGATTCATTTATTAAAGCCAATTACTTAATCTACAATGAAAGGAATTTTTGCTTACTCTGATTATCACAGCAAACATTCCTTGCTCACTTAGATTCTTGTATCGAACAGTACAAGTTGTGACTATTTATTTTCACTCGTATACAACCCATTTTGGAAAATATAATTATTGTTCGTCCATTCTGAGATCTCATGTTTGTTGATAAAACAGCCAGTTTAAACTTTTCCTGCTGATTTGAAGATATAATTTAACAGCCTAAAGTTCAAACGAAACTTTAAAAAAAATTAAGAAAAAGGCAAATTTTCTCTCTGAGCATTTGTTAACCTGATGAGTTATTTGTCAGAATATCATGTGACGTATATGGTGTATGGTCACATTTTTCATGAAATTGCTTAAAAACAATAGCACATTTTTTATACTGACTCTAAATACGAATCTAATGAAGCAGACCAATGGTTTCCTACGTGACTAAAGCATTCTAACAAAGAATTATCAGCTGGCGGAACTAAAAGTCAGTATGACTGTTTTTTTCATATGCAGAACATCTTTGTTCTATAGTTAATTGGATGAAAACAACGTTTCATAATCCTTAGAAGACTAATAAAAGCTTCTAATTGTTATTGGGAAGCATATAACTACTTGAAACTTCTGGATGTTTTTATGACTTTCTATTTTGATTCGTTTTTTTCTGTGTATGTAAGAAATTGTGATTTGACCTCGTTGATTTAGTCAAGCGTGTCGACTTCGTAGTTGAGGGGAAAAATTTAAGGTAATTTTTGGGTTATATATATCCAATCAGTGCTTCTACATAGTTCAGACACTTGGTGCGTCACAAGAAGCGCTTCCGACAGGCTGCTTTCTCTCGATAATGAAGGTCAGATTTCCAACAAGAAAGCATAAGCAACAAAGAACTCTGCCACTGAACTAACCAACAACCTATTACCCAGACAAATATGATGAAGGGAATGGAAATGGATTAGATATGCGCTGGGAAGACCGCTGAATAGCATCACACGCCAGGCAGGTTGTTAATTGGGATCCAAATGAGAAACGACAAACTGAGCTGTTCGAGGGTGAAATGGAGGAGATTAAAGCTTTTGAGTAGCCGTGGAGCCAGACACCCCGCAGACAACAGGGTGATGTGCTGCTGAAGCTCTGTGTCTCAATTGAAACTCAAGGGAATAATAATAATGATAATACTTAATCTGTTCCAGATATTATGTCATTGTCAAAAAGCTGGTGTTGAAGTTGATTTGTTTACTAATGGGTTTTAAAAGTTGATATGTCGCTAAAAATTAAAAATATCAGAGAGATTCGTCAGCTGTTTCTATCATCACTATAGTATCTTCGTACCACCGTTAGTCATAATTGTGTGAAGTACTTCTTATCTGTGCAACAAACATTTACACAATGTCTAGGCATTGATATTTTTACGGATATGTGAGAGTTACTAATTCTGCTTCATCTTTAAATGTTTAAGCTGTCGGGTATAATGATTATCTCTGATACCATTAGTGTTATCTTTCACCCAGTATACGAAATTTCATATGATTTACATCTTACAAAATTCAGCCATGTACACTAACTTTTATTCATTAAACAGACAATATTTCAAGAGGAATATTGGTTTGAAAAATTCGAAAGTAGACGCCGTATTCCATTTATTTAATTAACTTGGAAAGGTCCATCTTTCTTAAATTGTTTATGCCAGACAATCGTTCTGTTTATCATTGATCAGGATTTTATTTAGCCTTGAGTCTCTTGATATTTATGAAGAATGTTGTAATGTTGCATATGAATAAATAACAACATGTTTTAACGGTAGAAGATGAAGACTTGGTAGGGGGATGTTTATTTTGAAATTGGTATCTTTATATGGCGAAATTATGTACACTTTATCTTCAACCCACCATTTGCACAGATCTTCGTGTTGTGGTATTTCTCGCCTACATATTGTGTTTCTTCCACGTCTCCCATATATCTCTACAACGCTGTATCATTTGCCTTCTCTGACATCAAATGTATCCCCTTGCTTTTTCATGTTTTATGCCGATGAACATCTCTATATATTCTACTGGTAAATCTTATCAGTAGCACTCGCCACAAGGCGAACTAACACTTCGAATTACACCATTAAATCAAATTTGCAATTTACACAGTTCCAGGTGGAATTTCAACGCAGTTTCCTTTGGAAACCGAAGTTATTGAGGTCACAATATGTGATCTGCTTGATACCATAAGTGTTTTGTCAAGAGTTGTATTCAACTACTCATATCGATTAATCAGCTGTATATAGTGTCATGCATTCATGCTTACTTTCTTGATTGTTATTTATGCTATCGAGCAGGTCACACGTTGTAACCTGAATAATTTCGGTTTCCAAAGGAAACTGTGAGTAAATTTCACCTTGAGCTGCTCACATTGCAAATCTGATTTAATTTATTAGTATTTTGCCCAAGTTAACTAGTGAGAATTCGGGTGATTTGAGTTGAATCAAATCGGGTACACCGCTGATGTACTCGGCTCCAAAAGAGCGAAACGGCCGTTTGGTGCTTAGATCGCTTTGATCTGGCTAGCAAGCACTCCTGGTTGGTGTAATTGGTATCCAACCACTCATATCAATGAATCAACCAATCTGTGGTATGTAGCGTCAAGTATTTCAAATTATGTTTATTCATGGTTGTTGTCTAAGGTGAAGTGTTTGTTTAGTTATTATTTTCTGACTCCTCTTAGTGGCCATTTTGTTCCGTACTATTTTTTGTACCTGTAGAACTTATTCCTCGCAATTTTGTTATTGCTATGCGTTGTGGACCTAGTATTCCGTTGAAAAATTGCGTTCGGGGATCTGATGGCCAGTTATATCGGTTCATTGAATTCTGCGGTGATATTGTCTATCAGAGTATGTTTATTTTTTAACCATTTGGTTTTATTTATTCAACCAATCGATTCTCCTCTCACGCGTTGGTGAATTAATTGTTTAATTAAATCTTTAATTCAGGTATTTGATTTTGTTTTGATAGGTAATTTCTTGTAATATTTTGAACTGGTTGCCTTTTTCACAGAATACACTAAAGACAAATGCCAAGTTATATCATTTGCTCTATTTTTAGTCTTCAGTCTGCAATGCGTTATAATATTCAAGTGTTGGTTTGTAGGGATTTGATTAGTTACATGATTTCATCATGAGCTGATATTAGTTAGAGAACCATTGGAAAACCAGCTGGGAATACTGGACAGCTGTTTCGTCCTAGTTTGGGACTCTTCAGTAGTAGGCACCCACCGGGGTTCTAACCCAGGTTCTACTGGTTACAAGGCGAGCTCTTGGACCATTAAGCCACTGGTACCCAATCCAATGGCCCATGAATTCTAACTTCTGACAATTCACAATATAGTACAACCGCTAGCCAATGTCTTTGGCGAGTATTTGTCCTCACACCCGATCTGCTGCACCCTACTGGTCACGACTTCTCACTAGAAATTCATGGGCCACTGGATTGGGTCCCAGTGACTTAATGGTATACGAGCTCGCCTTGTAACCAGAAGGTCCTGGGTTCGAATTCCGGTGGGTGTGTACTGATGAGTCTCCAACTAGGACGAAACAGCTGTCCGATACTCCCAGGTTTTCCAATGGTTCCCTAACTAATGTCAGCTCATGATGAAATCATGTAATGCGTTATAGGCCTGTAAAAATACCATGATTTTCCATATTCCCATTTTAAAACTTGGGATGTTACACTTGATGCTAGTATGAGATTGACCATAGTTGTTTCAAATAACTCGTCACATGTTATCACATCACATGGTCAGTATTCCGCAAGTCCTAAACTGACTTTAAAGTTATGCGGTTATTAAGTCTTTTATATATTACAGTGTCAGCTGACAACAAAGGTCAGAAGTGATTATCAGTTAGTGACAAAATAATTCAAAGTGTATGAGAAACAACAATGTGTGAAAAACAGTGACTAATCTTACGTAACCTATTTTCAACCCTTTGTTCTCTTGTTTCATATCAACTACTTTCAAATGATTATTCATGGCTTCAATGGCTAATTATCAATTCTCTCGATCGTGTTAGATTATTCACTGTTTTCCACACACTCTTATTTCTCACTCACTTTTACTTATTCTGTTACTAAATGGCAATAACCTCTGCACTGTGTTGTCAATTAACATTGTAGATATTTTTTTTCCTTCACGTTCCCAGTGGAACATAGGGCTTCAAGCTTAGAAGGCTTGAAGTTGCTGTACCAGTGTTTATTTTTACAGGATGGGGTTGCTAGCCTCATGCCTAACCTTCTCTCCTTACCAGCTTTATTACTGGCTTAGTGAGGTAAAGGAGTACGTACATATAAATCTCAAAAAAATAATGTACAGCTCTGAAGTGAAGTTGCGAGATATTTCTTTGCTGAAAGTTTGATTTCCAATTTAGTGAAGCCTAAATCTTCACAAGCAAATAGAAGTCTTAGGTTATTTCAAAAACATTTCATCCACTCAAACAATAGCACACCCAGACAATAATATTCAGACTTACTTGTCTTGTTCACACTTTAAAAAAATTTTCATGTTCCTATATTCAGGTGGTATGTTGCTATTGTTTGTATGACAGGTTAATGATCATGTTAGCAATCGTCTCAAATATTGGTAGATGTGTTATGTACTGGTCGAGTAATTAATAGTCCTGACGCAAGAAAGCGGAAATCAGAAAACCACCAGGTTCACGATGATACTTGTATTTTTCAAACAAGGAAAATCAATGTCACACAAGTGTATGAACGAATGTTCAAAAATGAACGAATCAATAGACAGTCTTAACATGATTGATGAGGAATTTATCGAAAAGAATATTCTTTGCTCAATTATTTTGTGTTTTATAGATATCTGAATGAATATTTTTGCTATATTAACATGATCGGTTGTAATGCCATGTGACAACAAGGTCAGATATGTTTGTTTAGTTAGTGGACAGACAAAACATATTGTCAATTATAATGGAATATCGATCCATATATACATAGCAAAATATAACAGACTGTCAAAAACAAACACACATATTATGTGGATACATATCAAGATGTGATTTTGATTTTCGACCAGCTGCTCATTTTGACTGAAGGATGTTTTAAAATGTATTCATTCAGTCTCTACATTTGCTACCAGTTGTCATCGAAGACAATGTTTATAATTCTCTCACTGTAGGCAACTCAAGTGGTCTACTATAAGGCCTGAGTTTGAATTCCTGCTTCAAATACATCACCTCGGGGAGATGCGTATCATCATAAGCATTCATATATATTGTGTGCCTTAAGGCTCAGTGTATTAAAGAGATACACAGGGTACATACGATGCATTGTATCAAATAAAGTGTTATTAACAATGTATATCTTTAAAAAAAGTTCAAAGTTAAGTGAAAAATCTGCGGACTAATTGTTCCCAATTTTTCAAAGACTTTATCATTCCGTTGGAATATCCATCTTGGCTATTTAAAAGTTAGACTTTCTTCTTTTCGGACAATTTATTGTTACTGGTGAGATGTATTTTGGGTAATTTATGACACTCTTACACAAAAGAATATCAATGGGTTGGAGTTAGTCTCATGTGGCTCTCTACCCTGTATATTTTCAATTAAGCTCTAAGAGACCTTTTGTTACGTAATAACATGTAAATTTGGTTTTTAATGATATCTTCGTTATGTTTTCATCGGTTTTTTCATACTATTGTATACATTATTCTTTTGGATTTAGGAAATAATGAATTTTGTGATTTTTATGCTTTATTTCGTGGTGTCTGTCGGCCACTGGATATGGCCTGTCCAACAGTCTTTGAAAATGTACAGCTTGAAAATCAGGCGAATCAAACTGAAAAGTATGGTTCGCCCATAAAATCTATTAGTTCCGCTGATCATGTCACTTTACGTATTGGGAGCAATGACTTATGCATAACAGAAGTTGTTGGAAAGTAAGCTTTTATCTTTGATAAGTGCTAGTTGTAATAGCTAATTCTTGTATAACGGTCTTCACTTATCACTGTATAATGTCAATTATTAAACAGTTTATTCAGCTGACAACCTCCCAAATCAGTGAATCACATGTTCTCTTGAATTCCATTCAAGGGGATATGATGCTCTGACTGGTGTAAACCAAACACAACTATTCTTTATCCCACAACATCATGTCACGCGCTGACAATCTCCTCACCCTGTTCAACCAGTCCTGCGTCTAGCAAACCGTAAATCGTTCTTGTGTGAGTACAGTGTAATGGTGATTAACTTGGTGATTGAATGTATAGTTGATATAGAGTGGCTGGTATAGTGGATTGCGAGAACTTAGAACGGAGCTGAGCCACCAATTGAATTGCCTTTCCGTTATTCGTACGATGATCGATATAGACAGATGTCTTAAGTAACACAGTATTTGACTTAAATTCTGAAACATAAGTCAGATAAGAAACGTCAGAGGAAGTGTTTCCGTGGTTACTCATGACGCAGAACTTTGCATGAAACTTTATGCATCTGAATAGCCATACTTTGAAAAAGCACACAAAGTGCAGGAGAGAAGTGTACTGCAACCACAATCTGCAAAAATGTACAAGGGAAGTTGAACATCTGTGCTATCGAAAGCAGTTTTGAGCAATGTCACTAATAGTTTCCAACATTCTACTCTTATCATTCCGTGGACCTCTGTCAGACAGTCTGCACTTTTTTGCATGGCTCAAATCAACAGTCAAAAACTTGATCGACTGATGTCATGTTTTGATCTTTTCCAACCTAATCCTATTTCAGCCAAGATTGCTCTTTGAGAAAGGTGGCGGATAAATATCCGTGATACACGTGCCATTCCTGTGAGTTGACGGAGTAGCATAATGTAATCAGTTGACCTCCTCTACCCAGCCAACACTGCATGTCTAACCTAATTATTGCTCAGTACACTAATCGTCTGACGAGAGGAGACAGAATTGAGGCACGTATGACCAAAATCACCTTTTCGTATCACCGCTTTCAATGTACAGTGTTGTAGAGTAGGATGGGGACGAAGTGGTGCAGATAATTCACGTTATTTGATGTATACTGGGATTATTGGTAGTGTGTTAGAGATTATGCATGTTAGCAAATACTCGGTGATCATTTTGTATTGATGTTGAAATTTCGTCAGTCTGATCCAACTTCCCAAATGAGTGATGTGGTCAATTTACATAACCCTTTCACATTTCATATCTTTAAACTAGCAGTCTCTTTAGACTATTTGTGTAGAGTTATCTTGCATTTGGAGAGGGCGGATCGCATCTCGAACATACTTAGAGTTTTGTTTGAGGTATGTTGAGTCCTCAGCTGAAGGGACTCAATCATCTGCATACTCCAGACCAATGAGGAAATCAAAGCACTCTCGTATTGTTTTAAGTAATTTTCTAATAATTCAACCTGACTCGGTGCTGGAATTATTCGAGATTTTCAACATTTAAGGTTTGAATATATGTATAGGAAATTGTAATTACTATTGTGGGAATGTTCATCGGTATGTTACTTGCATACATTGTCTAAGTAGCACTTACCACAACTTCATAACATTGAGGTTGTAGGGTGAAGGTATACATCTAATTTGATGCTTGATTTGTCGCATTAGAATGAATCTTAGGCATTTCTCTTTGATATGCTAGATCTAGATCCGTACATTGCGGGAGATTTGTCTTGTTACAGATGTCAGTGAAAACCAGTTGTGAGTATGGTTCTGAGAAGTACTATACCTTTTGCGGTCTGGGCGGAGTACTTAGTAGTTCGTCGGCGGCACAGTAGTTGGGACTATCGCCGACCACGCACATGGCCCGGGGTCCGATCCCCTGCCGTCGCACACCTGATATCTATGGTCGGCCTGCAAAATTTGGGCTCCTGATATCACATGCTGAAAATTCCATACCTGTACCAAAAAATACGGTGTGGAATCAAGCTGTAATCAAAAATAACAAAAAATATTGTTGTTTCGTTTTATTGTCTGCACACACAAAATAAAAAAATATTCTGAGAATTCGTCTTTCTTTGCTGGTTGTCTGACAAGAGCCCATATTAATTACTTGTTGTAATTTAACTTAAGTGAAGCAGCATCATTTGTTGTCGTCATGTTATTTTACTTGACGCATATTTTTGATAAATGATTGATAGTAAATTTTGAGAGGGTGTATCGGTATGTCGTAGGCCTTGTGCATGATGAGTTTCTCATCCTATATCGAGGCTGATGGTGAAATCTGATACACTAGGAATGAGAATCACGAATTTGGATAAATTTTGAGTCAATAAACATGTTGGTCAAGTTTATGCAAAACACCCGGGTTTCTAAGTGCTCATAGATTACATCTTAACTCAGAGACAGTATTGAAATCAATAAACATTATGGTAATATGAATGATGTAGGTAATTGTTGTCAAGTGACTTATTTGTTTTCACTTTGACACATGTTGATCATTATCACTTGTAATATTGTTATTGAATAATAGCCATACCTGTTGTTTGTATGAATTCATGTCAACAGTTTTAGGATGCTATTGTTTCGTAATTGTTTTTGTTGTTCATTGGGCAGAAGTGTCGTGTATTATGTAATGATGCATCCCTTCCCATTAAAGTTCCTTAAAAATATAATCATTTTATCCTTCTGCAGCACATTGATTGTATTGTTTTCCTTGGATAGCGTGTAGATTTACTGTCTCTGCTGATAGCTTTGAAGTTGGTATATTCTGTACCAACTTCTTGCCAGAAATCAGTCATCTTCAGTCTAACTATTGACGCTCCGGTTTGCTAGGATTAGTGCGTTCCCCATAATATCACGTCAACTGGTGTTGTGATGTTTTCCTACTGTTTTGAACTTTATGAGCTTTGAGTAGTATGTTGTTTGTATTTCACCGGTCTCCAACCATTCAACAGTTTACCATTCTTCCTTTCTTCTGAACAGTGGTCTTTTAGTAAAGAAATTGCTTGCGAATTGTTTTCTGTGACGGTATAGTTGAGTACAATCGGTCACAAGAATTACTTTCACTTATTATTCATTGTCTCAGAATAAGAGGTAAGTATTTAAATCCAGCGTTACGCTATTTGCTTCTGAGTGCTATCAGTTGGATATCTTTCGTTATACTTTTATCAGCGTGGACCATCACACTTTATTTAATTTATGATGCATGTTAACATTTGTTTCAGTCAATTTATCTAACTGATTTTGTTTTATCTGTCTGACACTTTTGTATAAAACAAATCATCTTGCAACTAGTTCTTCATCAATATTGGGATGGACTGCTAAAGACTTATTGAACAGACATATCGGGGATTTTGTTACTATTCCTGAACAAAGTATTGTTAAACATGCTATACAAGAAAGTGAGTTTTACTGGATACGAAGCTTGTTACTTTTTTTTAATGAAATCATCCATCAGACAATAGGTAGATAATGCGTTAAAGGCTGACAGGATGTATGTCTTATTAGAAATATAGTTACACTCCAACATACCGATAAATATAGCTGATGAGTTTAGATTATGGTGGAGAGCGTATCATGTCTCCTTTTGGTAGTCACCACTAAATAAGTACCCCTATTGCTAACAGCAACTGTTGTAACCAGAGGGTTCTAGGTTGGTGGGTGCGTACTGATGAAGAGTCTCAGGTTAGGACGAAACAGATATCCAGTACTCCAAGGTTTTCCAGTTGTTCTGTAACTGATGTCAGCTCATGGTGAAATCCTCATAATAACTTAGTCCAAACTAAGGTATAGTCAGTTGTGCCACTAAAAAAGAGTAACAAAAACATACTTATCATGTATATCTATGAAGCTAGAATAATATTGAGTTTTATTTAAACAGTATTATATTCCTTTCTATTAATGCTGCTGTGTAGACACTGTAACATGCAATTGATTTGGAGTGTATAGAGTAAGTTCATAGGTCGGTGGTGCGCTTAGGATCCTAGGATATATGTACAGTACTGTCGTCATATGAAATTTCCTCAATTTTTTTATTCATAGTGTCCGTCATCTTAGATTGAGCATCATTTTTCCCACTTTGACAAAAATATTCAGGTAGTTCGACTTGATACAAAACCGTTTCTCATGTTTGTTTTTTTTATTATAAAGTTACACTCGCTTTTTTTTCAGCTATCGGGAATGGGTCATCTACAGCTTGCATCAGTTGGCTGAATTGTGAGAATACATGTCCGGTTTACTTGCAAGCCTTCTTCACAGCTATCAAAATAAACAATTGTTTGTATTGCATTGTCTGCAAGTTGTATCCATCATCCGAGTGAGTGGTTTTGTAAAATTCCCACTGTAATGTCTCCATATTTTGTTGTAGATTAATATACGGAATAGGTTGTGTTTCGACTATCATTTGTTAGTACTTTTCGCACATGTGATATCTCGTTTTAATTTCACTGAAATGATTAGGTGGGTCCAGAATAAGCAGTTTGAAATGACTAAATGTTTGTCATATTAATGAAATGCATAATTAAATTGTACTAAGAAAGTAGAACAGTTGAACATTGCTTAGTAAATATTACGAGCTGTCGTATACGAGTTCTTCACAATAAATGACGACTTCGCACTGATATGAACCATTTGAGGATTTCGTTCATCTCATTCTTTGTTTATAGGTATTTTGTCATAGTTTCGATGGTGTTTTCATACACATTAGGGGGAGGGGGAATCTGCACCACATTACTTCTACGTTGATAGATTTGTGAATTGTCTTACTTTGGTCAGCACGTTCACTCTGTAATACTTTTTTCAGTCTTCCAGACGTACCAGTAACGTGCATCTTTTATGCTGAATATGTGTGTCACTTTTATCATCAGGTGGTATTTGGAATGGCTTCCACATTTATTATTTTAGACCCAGACATTTTATTTAACATTTAAAGTTTGCGTTTACGAGGCACTCTGGAAAGTTATGTTTACTTCGCAGTGAGAATATAGAGAGTGGTATTCTGCTTATAACTAATGTGTCTACTATATGCAGTTATTTCTTTTGGTAAACTTGAATAACGCAATAAGAACATATTTATTGAGGTTGTATGCAGTTGACCAAGATAAAATAAATCTATCATATCCTTCAAAAGCTATTGTGTCTACTTTGTCAGAACCATGATAGTCTTGGAGATAACAGACAATATCACACAGTGCAGCACTGTATAAGTATTACCTATTTGCCAACAGATTCATGATATCAGAATTCTCCAGAGACGTTGGTTGTGTCGTAACTTTAGGTTATCTGTCTAAATTATACGCATCATTCTTTTTGTAGATCCACTTCCTCATCTTGGTGCAAGGCGGAACCACAATCTCCAATATTTCAGCATTCAAATTCCTCAAGCTTGCAACTGCCTGATAGCCAAAGCATTTCATCCTTAAAATGGAATAAACTATATAATTACTCTACACCCAGGAAAAATTCAAATGAATTGACAACTGGATTGCATCTTAGTGGTGTGAGTACGTCGGTCTGCGTATCTGAAGCACTAGCACGTGAAATCGACAGCTACAGTAAACTGTCAAATCCTAACATCGAAAGTCATTTTAACGCTTTTAGCACATCCTACAAATCAGCACAGGTAACTGAACTTTCTTTATATACGTACGAATTTACGATTACATCAAACACTAACTTAAAATATTATAGAAAATATATTTACGACTGATTATATTTTGTATTTTCCCTCAGCCGAGTGAAGATGAGCGCAATACATCAATAACGACGGTAGCTAATAATCAAACGTATTTTCCTTCCACGAAATGTCCTGACAGTAAAGACCCTCTACCAAACCAGTGTCCGGTTTTTTCTGTTGACACAGACGAAATGATTTCTGGAGAAATTAATCAAACACTTGATTCATCAAATCGGAGTACGTCTTACTGTTTACTTTTATCTAGTCTTGTTGCTAATGTTTATATAACTGACAAAACTTCACGAAGTGAGCTTCGTGCTCCTTAACCTGAAAATGTCCTAAAAGGAAAATAATCACATTATGCATTTTAAACGTATATTCTGGATAACTAGTTAGTTCCACATGGTCTTTAATGTGCGATTGTAGCATTTTATTAACAGTTATACCTTCATAAAATGGTGATCATATCGACTAGTTTGGTGGCGAAATATGTATTAATTGCACGCACGATTTGTGTATATCTGTGTTTGTAATTCAACTGCATAGTGATTTCATTGATATTTGTCAGTTTACAATTAGCACTGTTGCGAGAAAATCGTGGTTTGTATGCTTACATATAAAGGAGTGCAGTTGCTCAGCTTTTTGTAATAATTTTTTGTCCTAAATTCATCTACACATTGAATGATTACTACGTTATCAAAAAACAGAGTTCAAACTTAAGATAATACATTGTCATCATAGTAATTAGTATTATTTCCATAGACCTTTTGAAAGAATCCTAGTTGTCCTTCCTAGATATAGTTTATTTGATTGTCTTGAATTTATTATTCATTTGGTTTCTCAACAGACCAGCTACAAAAACATCGTCATTCGGAACTAATGAGGTTATTATTATTATTTAAACGCATAAAAAACTTGGTACAATATGGCACCAAGAAAGATGCGCCACACAATAATAATAAAACAACATAGATCAAAAAAAAGGAAGGAAGGAAAAGAAAAATATATATAAGTAGAGAACGGATAAAGAACTTCATCTGGAAGGAAAACAGTCATGCTTAACAAGTTCAAACAGTGTTCGTTAGCTATCATCGGGAAGGGAAGAAAGAAGGAAATCGCAACACATTCGCCACTGATTACGATTCTTGGCCATATCCGATAACGTTTCGAGCCATCGATTTGAGCTATCTCTCGGACCCCAACCAGGGAGTCGTGACACACCAACCGATGCTAATCTAGCACAAAAATCCTTCATCCCACGACGCCACGTCATGGACTGACCACCTCTCCGCCTTTTCCATCCCGTCCCAGGGCTAGCGAACAGAGACCTGTACGGAAGCCTCTGGGGTGACATTCGGAGCACATGTCCAAGCCACCGGAGCCGGTGTTTCCAGATGACGACATTCAATGAATGGTGATCTCCACTTTGTTCAAACACACGCCGCCGAACCTCAGAATTACTCACGCGATGATGCCATCGAACGCAAGCAATCCTGCGGAGACAGCGGTGATCGAACACGCAGAGTCGCCGCACATCCTCAGCTCGGAGAGGCCAGGTTTCACAGGCGTAGAGCAGGGCAGCCCGCACCGAAGCATTGTATACCCGACCTTTGACAGCCAGGCTAACGTCGCGACGGCGCCAGAGGTGGCTCAAGTTGATGTATGCCACCCTAGCCTTCATTATACGGTTGGAAATCTCATCCGTCACCCCTCCGCCAGCACTCACACAACTACCCAGGTACACAAACTTATCAACAACTTCAAGCGGTTCACCCGCAAGAGTGAGTGCAGGTACAGGCTCCTGCCAATCTTGTAACAGTACTTTGCACTTAGACGGCGCAAAGCACATACCATACTTACAGACACTGATCGCCAACTGATTAAGTGCGATTTGGGCAGCCTGCATGCTATCGCACAGTAAGACGATATCGTCTGCATACTCGAGGTCGAAAAGTCTATCTCCAGGTAGCAGATCTACACCACCTTCACGCACATCCTTCAGAGCTGACTCCAGAATGTCATCGATGGCAAAGTTAAAGAGAAATGGAGAGATTGGGCAACCCTGTCTAACCCCACTGTTGGTTGGGAACAGTGGTGATAGTTGGTTGTATGCCCTCACTCTACCTGAGGTGTTTCTGTATAGGGCTTTCAGGATGTTAACAAATTTCTCAGGTACACCTCTCTCTAACAGACAGTTCCAGAGCACAGTTCTGTCCAACGAATCGAAGGCAGCCCTAATATCAAGAAACACAACGATCGTTGGCCTGCAATACGTGTGGCGGTGTTCCAACAACTGACGAAGGGTGAACACATGATCAATGCATCCACGACCTGAACGAAACCCAGCCTGCTCTTCGCGAATCAATCCTTCACGTATTTTGCACAGTCTGCGAAGCAAGACAGCAGCCAATATTTTAGACGCGACTGGTAACAGACTGATACCCCTATGATTGTCACACGAATTACGTCGACCCTTTTTAAAGATGGGGACGATAATGGCTTCGTTCCACATTGATGGTACACTCTCTGTCTCCCACACCTTCCTGAACAACCCAGTTAGAGCCATTGTGAGAGTCTCGCCACCATCTTTAAAAAGAGCCGGGGGTAATTTGTCTGGGCCGGGCGCCTTATGGCGTTTCAGAACTTGGAGTTCCTTACGGACCTCCGCTTCGGTGGGTGGGTCGGTACTAACCGACCAAGGAGCACTCGGGCTAATGATAGTAGACACTGAACTAATGAGGTACTACTACCAACTACTTTGTTTTTATTCCGTAACGCTCAAACTCCATTCCCATATGTCATTTTGAACAATGGACTGTCTCGGTACCCGCAGTACTCCTATTTGCAGAACTGGATTTCATAAAAGGAATAAAATATGTAGAGTTTCCAGTGTATTATTGTCTTCACACGCATGGTCCTAGTTAATTATCAGTACCTCTCTGTCATGATTATTTCTGAAACTGGCAATTCGCATAAAGCACATTTTGCTGATACGCATTGTGATACTAAATATTAGCGGGGTAATAGTCACATTTATTTTGTTCTTACAGTCACCTTAATTTTTTTATTTTCTGTACACAGCAAACGACATGGAGTATAATAATAATAATCCTGATGGAGAAGATTGGCGTCAACTTCCTCTTAATACTAGTTTCAGCAATATGCTCCCTGAAGGTGGATTACCGGAACTATTGAATCCTGATTATATAAAAGATTTAATTAAAGAAGATATAACTGATCTATGACATTTCACTCCTTCTTTGTAAAGGTGTACTACACATCTACTAGCTATGAAGAATGTGCAATTATTTTCTTTTAAAATTTATTTAGATAACTATGCTATTTTCTATATGTATAGTATATATTACGATAATATTTGTTGCCTTTGTGATATTTTCAAAATACATGCAAATTGATATGTATATATTATATGATTTCTGCACATCATATTTAAAACATCAGGAGAGGTATGGCGAAATCTCCAGCTTCTTGGATGAGCTTATCACTTGACATCCTAATAATGATGAAGTCCGATGGCAACTTGCTTTGTGAATTACTTCGACTCCCATTCGAATGAATTTAATACAATAAGAAATTACTGCTAAGGAACTGTACAACTAATGGTGACTGTGAAAAGTCTTTTCCTGAGTGCTGTTTGCATATGTAAAATATAACTTTCATACAATTCTCCCAATTGAGAAACATAAGGAAAGTAAGGACAACGAATCTATCAGGGTAGTATGAGTTCAACTTTTTAGCATTTCCCCGGGTTCTTTTCAACCCAAATGGTACTGAAAATGTGTAAATTACAAAAAAATGTCCAAACACACCTTCATCCCGTTCATAACAAGTTATTGATAGAACTATAAGTAACGTAAATATGGAAGGATGTAAGTTCAGTTAATAAGTATTAAAAAGACTGACCATTTGTCAGATTATTAGGCAAATGATGGAAGAGTTCGAAATGTGAACACAAAGTTCAGCAAGAAATAATACGTTAGCACGTAACTACAGAGACTTTTACGATAGCAAAGGCAGTGGGAGACGTTCACATGAAAAATAAAGTGTGAAACAGGATACGAGATATAGAAGACTAAGTGATGTGATAAGATCGTATCACTTTATTTTATAAATATGATCGGTAATCAGAACGGCTTCCTCCTTCTGCATGAATGGATTTGGTATCAGACTTTTAATAGCAACTGCTTCATCAAAAAAGCAGGAGGCTGGGTCTCTCTCGGTCGTAGATATTTTTAAAGCAGTTAGGTTGTACTCAATACTACCGGTATCCAGCAGATGGCGTGAAACCACAATGTTTAGTACTTGTATAGATAGGATAATATAGATATCTAGGTATCAGATCATGATGTGGTATTGCAAACCTAATGGTGCAAAAAGCAGACATCTATTCTTCCTGAACATCAACAGCATGATTTTTGATTTACTTGTCAACCAGTCGCTCGTATATTCCTTTTGCTGATAAATTCTGATGCATTCTGCCTCTAGTGGTAGTGCTAGGAAAAATTATACTGCAGTATTCATATGAACAATGAACGTACATGCTTAAGAAATGACAATTAACATTAGCAGTGAAAAAAATATGGATGTCCTTATGTAAATCTAGTAAGTGGATATTTCTACCACTTGGCAGAACTAGATGTACAACCTGATTCAGCATACAAATCTAGCTACAAGTGTTGGTCCGTCTGGTAGTCGGTATCAAATGATATTTATCACTGGCTATATACTAAAGTCAGTGTTAGATGTTTGTACTAAGTGCTTCACGCTCGGAAACCTGAACACATGAACAAACTCACAAGATTTACGATTTTAAAAAGTGTATAATAGATCTGATTTTCAAAATTAACAGACCTAGTTCTCATGGCTATTTATTATATGATTTTTGAAGGGGAGTGACCATCTCATTAGTTCCATCGACACTGTAGGAATTGTCTCTCTTCAAATATTTGGCCACGTGGTGATGAGACAATCATAATACTGCCTAACTTCTAGAGTTACGATTTGAATTTTTCTACTGTCACTACTTTTTGTTCCCCTTGAATTCATCTACTTCATACTCAGGCTGATTTTCTGGTAGAGATGGTATACTGCATAAGAGGAATCAATTGCAATCGTTAAGATAAAGTAAAGCCATAAAAATTAGATTTCAGTTCTTATTACAGCAATTATTGTTTGCGAGAAAAGATATTACGTGTGTTATGAACTGCTTTAATAGCATACCGGTATACACAATCAACATGCTAACCTGTGATAACTTCTCATTAAGAGCAGCGCCAACTGTCAGTGAACCCATCAAACAATATGCATCAGGATTAAGGATATAACAGCATCAGCCAGTACATTTATAAATAAACTCAGTGTCTGATAGCCAAAAACTAGACGCCAAAGCACAAAATTTACTTCAGAACAAAGATAGGTCCGTAAAATTATATGTCTTCTGAAGGCATCATAATAGTAGCAGGATCAATCCCCACTTTGTGCAATAGTTCTCGTTCTGTTATTTTTTCGTCAGATGTAGAAACTAGTTCATGTAATGCATCACAGGCTGCGCGTCTCCATTTATTCGTAATTTCCTCCAGATTTGCCATTTTAGTCTTAAACAGATCACAAAACTTGTCGTAACTTACTTCACTTTCATAATGACATAACAACCTAAGCTTCCTGAGTACCTCCCCTTTATCGTCACCACAGATGCCTTCGAGTTTTGGATGAACATACTACAGAATAATAAAATGTTTGGAAAGTAAATACCGGTTGTCTATTTGCACGGCTCCACATTTTTCCTCAAAGGACAGGTGTAAATTGGGTACTGAGATCCCTAAATACAGAAACACATAAAATAGAACTTATAAATTGCAAAAAGTGGTTTGAGAATCAACTGATCATCATTAGCTGTAACTTATTTTCCAAGAGCTTATGTTCACAAACAAAATGTTAATATGAAGTCAAAGGGACAATTCGACTCAAAAACCCGACAAAACTCTAATTTCATACTATGTAAAACACCCATATGATTAGACCCAAATCTTACATCGAAAAGCCTACTGACAAAAGCTTATTATTCTGTATCGACGAAGCAGAGTTGAAAAAAGTAAGCATCCAGTAGAAAACAACCACATAAAGAATAAAAGTAGGAGACCAAATTACAGTCGTATATGGTATTTTTGAAGAGAACTTCATGCGACCGAAAGCACTTCAAACACTTAAGGACCAAAACTGACAAGCGTGTGTAGCGTTCTACACCGAGCATGCATTGAATTCCATGTAAACAGTTATAGGTTACTGGCAAACTCATAAATTTCTAACCATGGACTACGAGTTAAATTTTCCTTTTTAT
Organism: Trichobilharzia regenti; assembly: GCA_944472135.2. Lineage (NCBI taxonomy): Eukaryota > Metazoa > Platyhelminthes > Trematoda > Strigeidida > Schistosomatidae > Trichobilharzia > Trichobilharzia regenti. The sequence continues at coordinate 78,302,889 of OX235264.1, forward strand.
CGGAAAGTATAATTTCCTCAAAGCATCACTAAATGACCTTCATTAACAGTTGTCTTAGCTCAATACTCAAGATCAGATGGCCAGAAAAGATCAGCAACAAAGATCTCTGGGAGCGAACCAACCAGGAACCGATTGCGAAACAAATAGGCAGGAAGAGATGGAGATGGATTGGCCATACTCTGAGGAAACCATCAAGTGACATCACTAGACAAGCCATCTCTCGAGTGGAACCCGAAAGGGAAGCGACGAGTTGGTCGTCAGTGCCAGGGTGACTTGGAGGTCATGTGAGGAGGAGATGAAAGCATGTGATTGGGGGGAGTGAAAAATTGGAGAAAACAGAAGGCAATGGAGACGCGCAGCTGAAGCCCTATGTTCCTCCAGGAATTAAAGGATATAATAATAATAATTATTATAATAATAGTAATAACTAAATGAGCTTGTATTACAATCTTAGACTTGATTACCATGTCCAAAAACTAGCAACAATCTTGTTCCTTCTAGGAAACCGTTTCCATCAACTTATCTTATTTAAATCTGATTGTTGTAAACGAAAGTCTATATACATATAAAGATTAAAACCACCAACATAAGGCAGCTGCCTTATGTTGACTGCCAACAAATTTCATATTATGTGAAAAAGTACTCAGCTGGCATTGATTTCGGGCGCATCGTAGAACATACTTGTAATCAAAAATCAGTAGAAACGGCAGTGTATTTGAAAGGGGGTGATTCTGCGTTAAACCGTAAGACGTATTTCTCCCAGAATCTATTTAGTATCCATGACTGGTAAGATTCACTATATTAGATATTCATATACTTATAACTGTGAATAGATCTATCAACTCATTCAACCAAACTACGTTTTGTAGTTTATACTGCACTATAAATTCAATTTGATTGAAATGGCAATTGCCATTTAGCATAGTTAAATGAGGAACGTAGACGCGTTATCCCAGGTCGCAGTTAGTCATATTAAGTAAGGGCGCATTGCAGACTTTTCGGGGCAGACTTAGGGCGCATTGCAGAATTTTTGGGGCAGACTTCGGGACAGTGCCCCACGTAAGTAGATTTACCCGAAGTTTTTTGCCCAAAAATTCTGCAATGCGCCCGAAGAAAATGCTAGCTGGGAATGTAACCAGGAATTTACAAGTACTACTTTACATATATCGACAAAAATAACTTATAACACATACTAAGGATGTGAGATTTGATGAAGCAGTATTCCTAGCTCAGATTAACATTGCATGTATAGTCACTCCAAGTCTTCAGTAAAAACGAGATCGACGCGCGAAAACACCTCCCCGCTAATATTCAACTTGTGCGCTTGTTAAGATTCAGATTTATTGGTTGGGGATAGAAGTAAATTTCTGTGATTGTCCGAACTTTTCTTGAATGAATCAGTTAAGGTTGCAGATACCACTTCATCTGGGAGTCGGTTCCAAGAGTTTGTGAATCAGTGTGAGAACCAGTACTCCACGAAAATATGATTTCTTCTGGGCTTTTGAACTCTCTTGCTGCGTTCTCTAAGGTATTCCGACCTAGTGGGAAGGAAAAGAGAGAATAGGTTAGAGGTCATCATTAAAAAAATTAAACATTGTGATTAAATCTCCCTCTACCTACGGTATGATAGGGAGAAGAGATGTTAACTGTCTAGTCTTTCCTCGAATGATAAATTTGCCATGCCGAGAAGCATACGTGTTGCCTTCCCTTGAAGCCCTTCCAGAATATGTGAGTCCCTTTTAAGACAAAGAAACGGCTGCCTGGATACAGGTTTTCAGTCTTGACCTCACCAGAGATGTATATAAGGAGGTGAACATATCTCTGGTGATTCTAGTAAAGGCTCTGCGAATTTCCCATAAGGATCTGAAACTACGTAAAGCCAACGCACGACAGTGTGACGTAGTTTCTAAATCGTTGCTAACTATGGCACCTAAATCCAAGTGAGTTTGAACTGATGGAATTGTTATTCACTCTAGTTCGTAAGAGCCGATGCCTGCGTATTCGATGCACACGGTTCAACATTTCGCTCCTGTGATTGGGAAAATCCATTCTGACAATTTGCTGACCACTGACAATTTGCTGAGGTCCTCTTGCAACGTGGACGTGTCGCTATTGCCCTTCAGCTCTCTCTAGATTCTTAAGCTATCTGCGTTTAGGACCATAGGGGAATCGATGAGCAGAGATAACTCATTGATATACATAATAAATAGGAGAGGTCCGAGTGCCGTGCCTTATGGCACTCCACTACGGACTGCTGTCCAAGAGGAGAGTTTCGAGCTGATCCTAACTCTCTGCCTCCTATCTATGAGGAATTCCCTGAGCTGGTATACTAATCTGCCTTTGATACCAAGACTTTCCAACTTCGTGAGTAGTCTTTGGTGAGGTACCATATCAAAGGCTTTTCTGAAGTCTATGAATACAACGTCAACGGGTCTTCTGTTGTTTCTTGATGTGGCCCAGCTTTCTCTTGCAGTGAGAAGATTTGACAGGCATGAGAGGTTTCTTCAAATGCCGTTCTGTGCTCTGGATAACATTCTGTTGTTTTCCAGATATGCCATTATTCTTTACTTGATGATTCTTTCTAGTGTCCTGGTTGAGGTGCTGATGAGACTAATATTTAAGTACTTAAAATCTCTCTACCCTGAATGTTTGAAATAGTTGATTCTGTCATAAACACAAGTTATGAACCCTTTAAAATTTGAAATGAGATGATAGTTGAGGTTTGACCTTAGATGCATAACCTGGGTAAAATCTCTAGTGACCTTGAGACAAAAAGTCAGAGCGACTGAATTACCCAAAACGCTCAAGGTCACTGGAAGGGTGGGAGGGTGCCTGAAGGTCATTTTCGTCCGTGTTAGTGGGCCATGTTGGACTGCCGTCCATTGAACATCCGTTCACACAGTGGCTTTCACGTTTATCCTACAATTATTCACAACTTACCTTTATGCATATTGTTCACAAATGTTGCGTTTCGCCTCATTTTTGTTTTTGTTACTGTTAAATTAGTTATTTCATTGGCTTCGGAAGTTTTTATCACCAAGTCATCCCATTTAATCCATTGTAATTGTTTTATAAGTCTCATTCATGCTTGGTTATAGTGATTTAGCTGCTTCTCAGGTCTTCATGAAATGGCACTGTGCGGAAGTTTTGTATTCTGCACACAACTGCACTTGCAACAATCATGAGAACCACCTACATTTGTGAGCCTAGCAGTCAGCTAAGAAGACAGTGGCAAAATATTAAAAAATTTGGGATACTTTTTATGCACTGAATCCACATAACCCATATTGCACTGCGCCAAAAAGTGTAAATATATATTAAATCCACTTAGAGATAACATTTCAACTTACGATAATTCCTGCCCAAACGCGTACGCTGAATGACCAAACTTACGTGATAATTTTTGTTCCCACATATTGATAGCATTCTTTTAACAAACGGTGCTGTTCCTCACACGAAAGTATGCTAAATAAAAATCTTGAGAGGTAAAAGTCTTCACTGGATGATACAGAAAATGTGCAGCATCCACACAGAGTAGACTATTTGTGTAGATGACTGTTAATGCAGTTGAAGATTGAAAGATCAATTCATGGTTGTTTGCTCAAAACCAACTTCCCCAATTTTCGCGGAGGCATCAATACGACAGTCATCGTCTCATCAGGCGCTGTTCAGAAAGAAGTCAGCAGTAAACCGTCAGAAGTAATATTGTGATTTATTATTGTAATATTTGTTCACAGACCTTAGTGGAAACATTTTTATATGTTGATTTTACAAAAAAGAATCCTCGAGTCAACAGTTGGTGTTTTGGTTATTTTAAACATGCAGAGAAGTACTTTTGATTCAGCAACCGGTGAATTTTTTTTATTCTTTTCGATCTAGTACCAGAATAACTGCGAACCATTCAGTTCAATATGTCGAATAAGGCATGCAGGAGTAGATCATTACCATCGAATGAATCAACTTGATCTGAGATGCAGCTTTCAGCATGTTTTCGTTATATCATAGATATCCAGGTTTATTGGCGCTGTATAGGCAGTGATTTGGATTATGACGTATTCTGCAGAGTCTTCCTGCCCATTTGAAGTATACATATGCTCTGAAAGGATTACTTTGTTGGCTCCTACCGCCCACTGAGTGTTCAAAACAGCAGCTGTTGATTTATGTATTTCCTGGCCATTTTGGAGAAAACATCACCGAATTCTTTTTGGGAAGCAGATCATTGGGTGGATTATAGATGATGTTCAAGTAACTTTTATCTCTACATATGGTGTTCCGGTAAGTTTCGACCATTGTCAATGCAGTTGAAGATTGAAAGATCAATTCATGGTTGTTTGCTCAAAACCAACTTCCCCAATTTTCGCGGAGGCATCAATACGACAGTCATCGTCTCATCGGTCGCTGTTCAGAAAGAAGTCAGCAGTAAACCGTCAGAAGTAATATTGTGATTTATTATTGTAATATTTGTTCACAGACCTTAGTGGAAACATTTTTTATATGTTGGTGTTACAATAAAGAATCCTCGAGTCAACAATTGGTGTTTTGGTTTTTCGTCCGTTATTACTAAGCGTTTCTGAGAAACTTCAAGGAACAGCGTGAGCCCGAGCGTAGCAAGAGCTGGGCATTAACGGTTTACGAGACGTGGCTGACAGTTTCTGACGGTAGAAACAGATTCTGGCGGATTCAGACAGTTGGTGAAAGTTTGGATAGTCGCCGTTCATTTTTCCTGGTGCCGGTCAAGTCCTCTTTGAACAAGCAATATCTGGAACTTTTTGGAATTGGGTCAAGTTCAACAATGCCTGGGTCAAAGAAGGGACAGAGTGTCTTGGATGCAAACAGGAAAGTAAGTCATGGTGACTTGTCTGTTAATTGTAACGATGTGTCTGATGTTAAGCATGACATGGTTGATGTTACTGTTTCGCCGTTCAGGGATAATAGGAACATCAAACTCCCTAAATTTGAACCACGGTGTTTTGATGGAAACCCGGCTGATTATTTACAATTTGTAAAGGAGTTTGAGATCATGCTGAGTAGTTTTTTATTAAGTGATGAATTGAAATTGATGTATTTGATGAGGTATTGCACTGGAGATGCTTCAAGAGCTATACAGTGCTGTAAGCTCATGCCCCCTAATGAGGGATACGCTGAGGCTATGAGCATATTACGTCAAAGGTTTGGAAGACCTTCGATGATTGTAAGGAACGTATACGAAGCTGTCAAAGGTAACGGCAGTCAACTTCAAGATGACTCCAAGGCACTTACTGAGTTTTTAGATAATCTTATGACTTATAAGAATACCTTGATTTCTATGAATTGCATGAGTGACCTCAACTCGAGCTCAGTCCTAGAGGTAATTGCAAGACGCCTACCTACTCGGCTGCAAAGGAAGTGGGTAAAAATAAGCTCTCGTATAGAGGAGGAGGGTATCGAGCCAAGGTTTGATGATATTCTTAGACTGGTGAAGGACAGTGTCAACCAGGCGATGGGCAAATTCGCCAGCATTTTGCATTCTAAGGTAGAACCTAAGGAACCAGTGAATATAAGGAAGGCATTTGTGGTGAAGTCTCAAGACACAACGAGAAAGGATGAGTGTATTGTCTGCCATAACATGCATCAATTGAGTGATTGTAATCGCTTTATCGCTATGTCACCCGTAGAAAGGTTAAAAATGGCAAAGCAGAAGCGGCTGTGTTTCAGTTGTTTAAAGATTGGGCATACAAAGTGGAATTGTAAGGCGACAAATAAAGGAAGTAGTGGTTTAACGGATATGCACCCACTTCTGAGAACAGTGAACGAACCTGGGAATTCGGTTAATTGTAATAGTATCTCTAGACCCCTTGACATCCCACAAGTTTTCTTAGGGGTATTACCAGTTAAGGTGAAAGGACCGAAATCTTCAGTAGAGACTTATGCATTGTTGGATAATGGTTCAGACGTTACATTGATAGATGCTGAACTGGCTGGTTGCTTGGGTATTAAAGGCCCAAAGCAACCCTTGGTTGTAAATACTTTCAATTCTGCGAAAACAGTAGTATGTGAGCGAGTGTCATTTCAGTTAGAATCCTTGGCTACTGGGGAGACCGTGGAAGTGGATACTGCTTACACTACCTCCAGTATGAAACTTGGCGAAGCTATAGTACCTAGTCGTGAAACGGTTGTCGGTAAGCCATACCTGTGTGACATACCTCTTCCAACATTGCAAGATGGAAGAGTGAGAGTACTCATTGGATGTAGTGTGCCAGAAGCTCACAAGGTATTAGAAGAGAGATTTGGAGGTAGAGATGATCTGTTTGCGACGAAAACACCACTGGGATGGACAGTGAGAGGACCTATACCCATAGTCCACATATCATCATTAGTTACAAACGATGGGGACAAACTAGAAACTATGATTAAAAATATGTATGACAAGGAGTTTTGTGACTGCGGTGTCCCAGGGAAGGGTCGTTCTGTAGAAGACTTAAAAGCAGTTAAAATAGCCGAGGACTCTTGTAAATACGAAAACGGGCGTTTCAGCGTTGGCCTACCATGGAGATTCAAAGATAGACAGTTGGTTTGTAATAGGAAAGTTGCTCTTAAGAGACTAATGGGTTTACAGAAGAAATTTCTGTCAGATGCAGAACTCTGGTCCAAATATAAGGAAGTCGTCGATAAACATATAATGAAGGGTTACGTTGAAAGACTAGTTGATCAGAGTGAGCCAGGGAAGTGGTATTTGCCCCATCATCCCGTCTTTAACCCGAGGAAGCCAGGTAAACTCCGTGTGGTGTTTGATTGTTCTGCGAAACATGAAGGAGTCTCTTTAAATGATAATCTGTATAGTGGCCCAGATTGCGTGAGCTCATTAGTGGGACTGCTATTGAGATTCAGAAAGTTTACAGTTGCTGTCGCGGCGGATATTGAGGAAATGTTCCTACAGGTGAAGGTGCCAGAGAGTGACAGAGATCACTTGAGGTTTTTGTGGTTTGATGACGGTCCTTGTGGTAAGGTGTCAGAATATAGGATGACAGTGCATCCATTTGGTGCCACGTCCTCCCCGTTTTGTGCTAATTTTGCTCTACGAAAGGCAGTGTCCACATTTGGTTCTAATGATTTGCTGGACGTCATAGATTGTTGCTTCTACGTGGATGATTGTTTAGCCTCCTTCGATGATGATAAGTCTGCAGTTAGATTTGCAACAAGCATCACTGAAGTGTTAGCTAAGGCCGGCTTTCGTCTAACTAAGTGGGTCTCGAACAGCCTAGACGTTTTGAAGCATATAGATCCAGAAGACAGAGCACCTACCGTACGAGATTTGCCTGTTGATACTCTACCAGTTGAACGCACATTAGGTATGCGATGGGATGTGAACTCTGATACCTTTGGATTTAGTGTTGGTGATATTGATAAGCCAGTTACTCGGAGAGGTGTGCTCTCTGTGTTGTCGTCCGTGTTTGACCCACTTGGATTAGTAGCACCTTATCTACTTCCGGCTAGGAGGTTATTTCAAGAGACATGCAGGAAAGGGTTACAGTGGGATGAACCATTAAGTGAGAGGCAGAGAGAAGAGTGGAAGGGGTGGGTTAACAGTTTAAGAATGCTGAATCTACATTCCGTCTCACGTCCACTTAAGCCGTCGAGAAATCATGATATAATTGACTTCCATGTTTTTTCTGATGCCTCTGAGGTTGGATTTGGTGCAGCCGTATACATCAGAACCACCTTAAGGAATGATATAGATGTTAGCCTGGTGATGGGTAAATCTAGAGTTGCACCTCTAAAGACGGTTTCGATTCCGAGATTAGAACTTAATGCCGCCTTACTAGCTGCGCAGTTATTCACAACGGTGTGTAAAGAGTTGGATTACCCCAAGCATCCCGTAACGTTTTGGACTGATTCGATGTCTGTGATATATTATATACGCAACGAGTCAGCAAGATATGCATGTTTTGTAGCTAACAGAGTATCTCAAATTCGTGAACTAACAACTGTTGAGCAGTGGAGGTACGTACCGTCTGGAAAAAATCCAGCTGATCTAGCCTCGCGAGGAGTTATTGATATGAATGTGGTTAAAAATAAGTGGTGGAAAGGTCCAGAGTTCTTGCTAAGGGCTGATAGTATGTGGCCTCGTAGAGAAGATGAACCACCGATAAACGAGTGTGCCTTGGAGTTGAAGACAAGTGTCAGTTTAACATCTACTCAAGAAAGACATTCAGGTTTACATCCACTTTTTAAATATTATTCTTCTTGGTACAAACTACTGAAAGCGGTTGCGTGGTTGACACGATATGTTACGTATTTAAAGGTCATGCATCTTGCGGGATACGAAAATATGAATGTGGGGCCTTTGAGAGTCGAAGATATTAGAAATGCAGAGTTAGCGATTTTGAGGGCTGCTCAGTGGGAAGCGTGGGGTGAGATTGCCAAGGAGGATAGTCCCGATTTCGCAGATTTCAAGGTGCGGTTAGATAGATTATCTCCGATAGTTTCCGAAGGGATCGCTAGAGTTGGTGGACGTCTACAAATGTTAGAATCGTCATATGAGACCCGTCATCCGGCTTTATTACCTTGCTACCATCCAGTCACTGATCTCATTATAAGACACTACCATGTTCTTGAAGGTCATTTGGGTACTTCGCAAGTACTATCAAGTATTCGATGTAAGTTCTGGATAGTGAAGGGAGGTACTGCTGTCCGTAAAATAATTGATAAGTGCATGGAATGTAAACTCCGAAATGCTCGTCCAGTACAGCAGATGATGGCACCACTCCCAGCGTGGCAAGCTTCTGAAGGGAATTATCCATTTGAGTACGTTGGGGTGGATTTGTTCGGACCTTTTGTAGTGAAGAGAGGCAGAACCCTATGTAAAAGATATGGCTGTTTATTCACCTGTTTGAAAATGAGAGCTGTGCATATTGAGATGGTTCATACGCTAACTACTGATTCATTCGTGCTAGCATTACATAGATTTATAAATCGCCGGGGTGTACCGAAGATGATGTTCAGCGACAGAGGGACTAATTTTGTTGGCTGTCACGCCGAGCTTAAAGAGTACTTCGAAGGTCCCAAACGAGAGTTCAGGAAGAGTTACTGAAAAGGAACATCGAGTGGCACTTCAACCCACCACATGCCAGCCATAGAGGTGGGCTATGGGAAAGACTTATAGGAATTATCAAGCGTATTTTAAGCTCCATAATTAAAAACCAGAGTTTGAATGACGAAACGCTGGAGACATTTTTTTGTGAAGCTGAACGAATATTAAATGACCGGCCGTTATCACCTGTGAGGGACGACGTCAAGGATTTTGATGTGTTAACCCCAAATAAATTATTGTTATTGAGAGGCAACCCTGGCATAGAGGACTCAAGCGGGGAAGGAATACCTACGATTAAAAGATGGAAACAAGCCAGGCACATGAAAGATATATTTTGGAAAAGATGGTTAAAGGAGTATGTTCTAACACTGCAAACCAGGGACAAGTGGAAAAAGTTGTGCCGAAACTTAAAGGTTGGTGACATAGTATTAGTAGCAGATAAATGTGCCACAGGTAGGTGGCCTTTGGGAGTGGTAGTAAGGCTAATCTGTAGTGGTGATGGATTGGTGAGGACGGTTGAGGTGAGAACAAGTTGTGGAATGTTGGTGCGACATATTAGAAAACTGTGCCAACCTTCACCAACTGTCTGAATCCGCCAGAATCTGTTTCTACCGTCAGAAACTGTCAGCCAGGTCTCGTAAACCGTTAATGCCCAGCTCTTGCTACGCTCGGGCTCACGCTGTTCCTTGAAGTTTCTCAGAAACGCTTAGTAATAACGGACGAAAAACCAAAACACCAATTGTTGACTCGAGGATTCTTTATTGTAACACCAACATATAAAAATGTTTCCACTAAGGTCTGTGAACAAATATTACAATAATAAATCACAATATTACTTCTGACGGTTTACTGCTGACTTCTTTCTGAACAGCGACCGATGAGACGATGACTGTCGTATTGATGCCTCCGCGAAAATTGGGGAAGTTGATTTTGAGCAAACAACCGTGAATTGATCGTTCAATCTTCAGCTACATTGACATATATAACAGAATTTTATGACAACTCATTGAGAAAAAAATTTTCTGAACGAATTTTCATGCAACATGCCGGATAGTTTTCATGAAAGAGAAACAAATATTAGGAATATGTAGAACGATATCTGTCAATGTAGTTGAAGATTGAACGATCAATTCTTGGTTGTTTGCTCAAAGCCATCTTCCTCATATTTTTCGCGGAGTCATCAATCCATCAGTCATCGTCTCATCAGTCGCTGTTCAGAAGGAAGATAAAAAATATCAGAAACCTCTGTAATAACAGTATTGCTGGTTATATGTTGGCGTTAGAATAAAGGATTCTCTAGTCGCCAATCGGTGTTCTGGTTTTCGCGTCGGTTAATACTAAGCGTTTCTGAAAATCTTCGAGGGACAGCGGGAGGCTCAGCGTAGCAAGAGCTGGACATTGACGGTTTGTGAGACTTGACTGAAAACATCATTCGCCACTCATTCATGAGAAGAAAATGGAGAATATGGCATGCAGCAGTGAGTAAATTTTTGAGGTAGATAGCATACATCTGCACCGCTACTTCAAGTTCAGTGCTGGCTACAGTGCTTTTTTACTTGTTGGGCTGAAAGAAATCAGTCTGTTCTCTTAAGGCTGAGTTTCTACAGTATCTAACGCCTTTGTTTACGAATGGGTTATGTTCAGGTAGTTTTTGTGTATTCGCCCTAAAAGTAAAGGTGGTATATTGTCACCAGTGCAAGTTAGACCGTATTCTTCAGTGTTAAACTCCGGATTGAAATTAGCAGCGTGATACCACATTCATAGGATGATACGAAAATTACCTTTCAGCTCATTTTAATTCACGACCGTAAACCACTTAAAGGTCATCAGCATATAGGAATACTACGCCTGTGGCAAGGCGGTTCTATGTACTTTTAACATGAATGGCAAATAGAAATGGACCAGAAATGCTGCCCTGTATCTTCTCAGTTTTGGTCTAGCTGCAAGAGACAACACAGATTTTGTTTGTTCCTATTTTGTCACTAAAAGTGATTTAGCAAGTTGGGTAATGAAAGACACTAATATAAGATATCAAACGGCTCTGATATACTGAGGTAGAGCAAAATGTCAATTTTGTGTGCCCAGCGACCATTGGCAATGTAGTTAAAAAGGTCATGTAGAGAAGTAACGCAGGGCCTATTCATGAGAACAGCGTGTTGAGTCTTTAGGATATGAGTGTAGTGACGTTGTGAACTTTATGGTAGGGTTTGACTGCGCAGAGAACTTTTATTTTATTGTAACATCTGATGTCCTGTTGTTTTAACTTTGGCCAGAAGAGTATGTTTATATGGTTAAATATTGCGATTTTAGCAGCATACGGTTGTAGAAGTCTGAGTATGCTGGAAGGCATCACCACTGTATACTGTCAATGGAGGTGAACACTGAACGTTTGTTTTCGGAACTGGTAGGCGGGCAACTCGAAGGCGCGAATGGTTTTAAAGTGTACAAGTTCGAAGAGGACGACCAAAATCGAATAAAAACTTCCGCTGTTCTTTGCTTTAATTGCCAAACAATATAACATCCTTCTCACAATACTGGTGTTTTGGAGTTAAAATCGAAGAAAGTACATAGCATTTATCGGTTCAGAGTGTCTTTGTGGCAATAAGAACTCAGGTTTAAGTTCCTTGACATATACGCTTAAAAAGTGCCCTTTTACATTTCCTTCATTCTTATTAAATTCAAAGTATTCTTCCTTATCATTATGTAAAAGCTGGCTGGATTTATTTTTTTGTAGCGTGATTACTAATTTTGGTCGCGCTTTTCTCAGGGCTGCTTACACTAATGCTCATCATTTTGTTAGATATGTGTAGAGAATTGACTGAAGGTATGTTAATATCCAAATCTTTTTTGAGTTTAATTAATGGCCACGCTGTTTGGGAAGATTTCTCCCTTTTACTGACAGCGTTAATTAAAAATTCACGTACATAAATATCATTTGTCAAGTCTAGGCTAAGAGAAGCGATAGATTTACTTCAGTGAAGTTTTCTGTGTTAGCTGCATTTTCCGTCATGATTTGCTGCAATAGAATTAAAACAGTTGGTATATCTCAAGTTGTCAATGTGGTCGAAGATTGAACGATCAATTCATGGTTGTTTGCTGAAGCCCAACTCCTCCATATTTTTCGCGGGAGTCATCAATCCAGCAGTCATCGTTTCATCGTTCGCGGAAGAGAGTAAACTATCAGAAGTATTATCGTGTTTTATTGTTATAGCATTTATTCTCAGACCTTGTGTGTAATAACATTATTTATGGTTCCATATTGGCGTAAGAATATAGGATTCTCGAGTTGCCAATCTGTGCTCTGGCTTTCGCATTGGTTATTGCAAATTGTTTCTGAAAGTCTTCCAGGGAAAGCGTGAGCTCCAGCGTAGTAAGAGCTGGACGTTGACAGTTTCTGATAGTTTCTGTTCGTCTTTCCCGGTGCCTGCATGTCTTCTTTGGACAAGTATTATGTGGAACTTTTCTGGAATTTTTGGTCAATTACAATGATGCCTGGCTCAAGGTAGGAACAAAGCATCTTGAAAGCAGGCAGGAAAGTAAGTAATGCTGAGTTGCTTGTTAATTGTAATAATACGTATGATGCTCAGCATGAAGAGTCTGTTGCTCATGTTTCGGAATCTGGGGATAATAGTAATTTTAAACTGCCTAAATATGAACCTCGGTGTTTCGACGGAAACCCAACCGACTATCCATAGTTTGTGAAGGAGTTTGAGATCATGTTGAGTGGGCTTGCAATAAATGACGAAATGAAATTAATGTGTTTGTTGAGGTACTGCACTGGAGTTGCTTCAAGGGCTAAACAGTGCTGTAAGTTCATGAAGCCAAACGAAGGATACTCTGAGGCTATGAGTATACTGCGTCAAAGGTCTAGTAGACCTTCGATGATTGTAAGGAACGTATTCGAGGCTGTTAAAGGTAATGTTAGTCAATTACGAGATGACTCCAAGGCACTCTTTGAGTTTCTGGATAATCTGATGACTTACGAGAATACGTTGATTTCGATGAATTACATGAGTGACCTCAACTCGAGTTCCGTCGTAGAAGTAATAGCGAGACGCCTATCTACTCGACTGCAAAGGAAGTGGGTGAAGATAAGCTCCCGTATAGAGGATGAAGGTAATGAGCCGAAGTTAGATGATATTCTGAAACTGGTAAAGGATAGTGTCAATCAATCTATGAGCAAGTTTGCCAGTATATTGCATCTCACCTCTAGAATACAGAAGTCTGAGAGCAAAACGGAATCATTGATGATGAAAGGGTTTCAGCGAGGCGGATATCGAGAAAGCTCTATGGTGTTTAGTAATCCATATAATAATGATAATATATATTCTCATTTTTTACATGAGGGACGCCAGTTTACAGGCATCATCAATTCGATAATTTACACATAATATTAATAAGCATATTTAGTAAAGATAATATAATAAAGTACATTTTTTCCCTAGCTATGTAGGGTACGCCAATTGTATAGGCATGCATAAATATTTTTTTAATAATAATATATTTCTCCCTGTTTATGCAGGAACATACCAATTGTACAGGCATGGATAAGTTATTATATAAATTACACATAATTTGATGTATAATGTATTTACGGTTTGGTTGTTCTTTCTGACATTAGAGTCAGTCGGAACAGTCTGCTATAAAGTCTGTTTGTGTAGCACATAAAGAGATATAGAAATATTGTCTTCGCATTAACAAAAAACCCAGACACCAGATGAATGTAATACAGATATATGGGAAAAATAAAGCTTGAAGTCAATTCTCTTTTATAACTTTGTTGTGAACAGCACCGTTGGCTTAAAGATTATTGATGTATTATGTTGAGATCAGTGATATATTTATTCCATTTTTCAGCAGTCTTATCGTAGTTTCATAACAGGAAAGAAATTTGATCGTGGAGGCGAAAACTAGATAAAGTCATGTCGGGTTGTTTTACTGCATCAAATGGTCCTGAGGTCGATTCCAGAATTCCCCATTTGCGCCATTTGTGTCTGCATGGCGAACTGTACTCGTAAGTTGAGTAAAATGTTGGAAACCAGTTGCTTCTTCATTTCAGATCATGAATACTAATTTACAGCATGTTCGCCAGCGTCTTTAAGTGGTAGAATTGGATCGTTCCTGGAATTTGAGTGATTATGGGATAAATGGTTTGGAATTAATCATAGCAGTTAGAATACAGTTAAACATGCAGAGAAGTACTTTTGATTCAGCAACCGGTGAATTTTTTATTCTTTTCGATCTAGTACCAGAATAACTGCGAACCATTCAGTTCAATATGTCGAATAAGGCATGCAGGAGTAGATCATTACCATCGAATGAATCAACTTGATCTGAGATGCAGCTTTCAGCATGTTTTCGTTATATCATAGATATCCAGGTTTATTGGCGCTGTATAGGCAGTGATTTGGATTATGACGTATTCTACAGAGTCTCCGTGCCCATTTGAAGTATACATGTGCTTTGAAAGGATTACTTTGTTGGCTCCTACCCCCACTGAGTGTTCAAAACAGCAGCTGTTGATTTATGTATTTCCTGGCCATTTTGGATAAAACATCGCCGCATTCTTTTTGGGTGGGAGACCAGTTGGTGGATTATAAATGATATCCAAGTAACTTTTATCTTTTCATGTGGTGTTGCGGTAAGTTTCTACCTTGTTTTCTCATATTTCATTCGTATGTTGATTATGGTTCGCCCTTTGTATCAGGTAGACATAGATTGATCGACTCTTGGTTGAATGGGTGTTATTGTCATGACTGCTGCTTTTTTGTCTGGAATTATAAATAGAGACAAAACAAACAACAGGTGTAGTCTCTGAGTTCATACATTAAATGGGCCTATGATTTCTGAAACTCTTACATGGGAATTACCATTGGTATCAATTACAAACTCACTTAGTGTGTCATTAAGTGCCTTTTCAAAGGAGGCCAATGTGCTTGCTAGTCGTATTTTCTCAGGTAGTTTGTTCCATATTTGGGCATACCTAATCAAGAAAAACTTTTGCCTGGTGGCTGTTTTACATGGTTCTATAGCCACTGTACCTTTAGTGTGCCTAAGGTTGTATCCTGTGTTACCTGAGAACCGAGTATAGTTAGCAGGGTTATACACTATTTGGTTAAGAAGCTTATAGAAGAGTAACAGATTTAGTCGCAGTCGCCTTAACCATAATGTTTCTAGTCCCAGGATTTCACATCTGGTAGAGTAGTTTGTGCCGTTATCGGTTCCGAGTACTTTTCGCGTGAAGCACCTCTGTACTCCTTCTACTTTCAGTTTGTCTTCTATGCGTGTACTGCTAAATATGAATGAGCAGTAATCTAGGACTGGGCGCACACATACCTTGTACAGTAGTATTCTGGACTCGTTTCTGTAGAAGTTCCTGAGTAGGAAACCAATAAGCCTTCGTGATTTCGACACTTGATTCGAGATATGCTCTGAAAATGATAGATTGTGTGAATATTTCAGTCCTAGGTCTAGTACAGATTTGAGTCTGGGGATTTTGTGGCCCTGAATTGCTAGGTTGAGGTCAAGGTTGGAACAGTCTATGCAGAGCCATCCACACTTTTCAACATTAAACCCAAGTCTCCACGTGTCACACCATCTATCCATTTTTGCTAATTCTTCATGTATGGAGTTCATAGTTGGGCCGATATCTGTATTTGTGCAGGTATATGTCACCTTCAAGTCGTCTGCATACGGTATTGGCTTGCCTATACTAAAACATTCACGTATACTGTTTATGTATATAATGAAAAGAAGGGGTCCCAATACACTCCCCTGGATGACACCACTGCTGATTGGTCTAGGTCTGGAGGTTATTGAGCCAACTTTATTTGTCTGATTCCTGTCATACAGAAATGATTTTATCCAATTGTAGAGGGGGTTGCGTATCCCTAGTGAGGATAGCCTACCGACTAACAGACTATGTGGGACTCTGTCGAAGGCTTTCCTTATATCGAAATAGAGGATAGTCACTAGCTCTCTCCTATCTCTTCTATAGGTGACTTCGTTGAAGAAGTCTATATGGCAAGTGACGCAAGACCTTTTCTTGAGGAATCCGTGTTGTGACAGGTTGATGAGTTTATGTTTTAGAAAGTAGTCTGACATTTGGTCTTTGATTACTTTCTCCATGGTCCTTGATATGACAGGTGTTATATTGATAGGCCTATAATTACACGCACTAGTTTTGGCCGCTCCTTTATGCTTAGGTAATATATATGTGTTTTTCCAAGTTTCAGGGTAGGTTTCAGTCACTAGTGAGATATTAAATATTCTAAGTAATAATACAATCATATCCGTACCACCGTTTTTGAATATGACGGATGGTATATCGTCTATCCCACAACTACTGTTAGCTTTTAATGTCCTTACCGCCGATGCTATATTTTGTATATTAAAGTTTATTTCACCTAACTTGTAGTTATTTGTGCAGGTTATGTCGAGAATGATTGTAACAGCCTTCGTGGGACGACCCCAACAGATAGGTTACAAGTGGCGAGACAAACACGGTTGTGTTTTACACGTTTGCAAGAAGTGCATACAAAGGCGAATTGTGAGGAAGCGAGCAGGTTTAGTGGTAAGCTAAATGTGAAATCAGCGTCATCAAGTTCTGACTACGAACGGTGTGACGATAATAATATATTTCTTCCTGTTTATGTAGGAACATACCAATTGTACAGGCATGGATAAGTTGTTATATAAATTACACATAATTTGATGTATAATGAATTTACAGTTTGGTTGTTCTTTCTGACATTAGAGTCAGTCGGAACAGTCTGCTATAAAGTCTGTTTGTGTAGCACATAAAGAGATATAGAAATATTGTCTTCGCATTAAAAAAAACCCAGACACCAGATGAATGTAATGCGGATATCTGGGAAAAAAAGCTTGAAGTCATTCCTCTTACATAACTTTGTTGTGAACAGCACTGTTGGCTCAAAGTTTATTGATGTATTATGTTGAGATCAGTGATATATTTATTCCATTTTTTCAGTAGTCTTTTCGTAGTTTTATAACAGGAAAGAAATTTGATCGTGAATGCGAAAACTAGATGAGGTCATGTGAAGTTGTTTTACTGCATCAAATGGTCCTGAGGTCGGTTCCAGAATTCTCCATTTGCTCCATTTGTGTCTGCATGGCGGACTGCATTCGTAAGTTCAGAAAAATGTTGAAAACTGTTTGAAAACCAGTTGCTTCTTCATTTCAGATCATGAATACTCATTTACAGCATGTTCGCCAGCGTCTTCAAATGGTAGAATTGGATCGTTCATGGAATTTGGGTGGTTATGAGGTAGATGGTTTGGAATTAATCCTCATTTCAGTTTAGATGCAGGGTTGTTCGACCTCGACCAGAAGATGAATAGGAGTATCAGAGTACCAAAAGGAGAAAGTATGTGAACATTAAAAGGACATTAATGTATATATATAATTGTTTATGTCAATTGTATAATAAAATATTAAGAAATTATTTTTAGTTGTAGTTCTTTTTACGTATTTATGCGAAGTCTTAGAGTCTATTTAGTGTCATGATGTGTATTAATGAGTCTGAGCGTTTTAGTGTTCTAATGACTGATGCGTTTTAGAAGTAAGTAATGAGTTCTGGTAGGGATAGACTTTGGGATAAAACAGTTTATATAGCAAGCGTTTGAAGGTTACAATAAAGTGACACGTCCTATTTCTAGGGGTAAACTATTCCTGTATGTTCCGTACTAAGTCTTTATGCATCCATGCTGCTAGTTTATTTATGGTTTTTAGATTGTTAAGGGTGTTGAAGTGCGTTTTTTAGGTGCTGTAGTAGATTAGTAGTTGATTCGTTTTAGGAGTAAATAGTTTATTGATATAATCAGTAGAGTGAAACAGTCTATGCAGAGAGCGTTTGAAACTTGTAACCGAAGAGCAAGTTCTGATATCTAGGGGTAGGCTATTCCATATTTTAGAATACATGACTGTGAAGAAGTTTTCACGGAGTGTTGACTTAAAAGAATGAGTTGTCACTGTGGAAGTTTGGTTACGCAGATCGTAAGAACCTTCCTGTGCGAATTGTATGTCCCTGTTACCTGAGAATGATATTTTGTGAAGGACCTTAAAGAAGAATATTAGGTTTATAATAAGTCGCCTTGTCCAAAGTGGGTCAAGTTTTAGGATCATGCACCGTGAGATGTAGTCTTTCTTACAATCATAGCCAAGTAGTTTTGAGGTAAAATATCGTTGGATACTTTCCATCCTTAGCTTATCACGTGTGCGAGTGCTGCTTATAATAAATGGACAGTATTCTAGTAGTGGTCTGACACATGTTTTGTACAGAATTAGCTTGGCTTCATTGTCGTGGAAGTTCCTGAGTATGCATCCTAAGAGCATCCTCGATTTTCTAGTCTGTGATGCTACTTGCTCAGAGAATGTCAAGTCACTAGAGTACCTCAGGCCTAGGTCAACGACACTTCGGAGTCTGGTTAGGTTAGCGGATTGAAGCGTTAATTTCAGGTCAATTGAGGGTGCACCGAAGCAGATCCAGCCACATTTTTTCAGATTGAATTGGAGGTTCCATAGGGACGACCAAGCAGTCATTTTATCTAATTCCTTCTGCACTACATTCTCGAAGTTCCCTAAGTCATCACGTTGGAATGTATAGGCTACTTTTAGGTCATCTGCAAAGATGAATGGCTTCCCATGCGTGAAGCAAGCGCATATGTCATTGATGTATAGTGTAAATAGTAGGGGTCCAATGACACTACCTTGTACTACACCAGAAGTGATAGGGCTAGGTTTGGAGGTTGCAGACCCGAGTTTAACTATTTGGGACCTGTTGTTAAGGAATGATTTAAGCCATCCTAATAATGGGTCACGTATTCCTAAGGAGTTCAGCTTATTTGTTAGCAGTATATGGTCAACACGGTCAAATGCCTTAGAAATGTCAAAGTAGATGACGAGTACTAGTTGCCGTCTGTCACGACTGCTGGTTACAAAATTGAAGAAGTCTAGGTGACATGTTAAACATGATCTGGATTTCAGGAATCCATGTTGGTTTGGACTTATAATATTCCAGCTAAGCATATGTTTGATTAGGTTATCTTTGACCAGTCTCTCCATGATTCTAGATGCTATAGGTGTGATATTGATCGGCCGGTAGTTACTGACTTCAGTTTTCGAGCCAGATTTGTGTTTAGGCATAATGAATGTTGTCTTCCATATGTCAGGGTAAGTTTGAGTTTCTAGGGACATTGTGAATATTTTAAGAAGCAGTAGAGGAATGTCAGGGCCACCATATTTATAGAAGTAAGATGATATACCGTCGGTACCGAAACCTTTTGAACTTTTGAGGGTTCTTATAGTTTGGTTAATATTAGCGTAAGTGAATTGAACAGTGCTGATTTTATTTCGTGTTATTTAATGGCATTTTAGATTCTGCGGTGATAGGTGGTATGGTTTTGTTATTTATTTGGTTACAGTCAAGTGGCCTTTCGGCTGGTGTTGCACTCTGATGGGATAATTCTGTGTGTTTTGAGAGGGGTGATGCGGTGGGGTCTACTGTATCTTTCACAGGGTTGGGAATAATGGCTGCTTGCAAAGTCCTATTACCTATTTCACAATTAGTCTTAGAAAGATAGTTGTATGCGCGCCTTTCTATGACTGTTTTGTCCACCCCAACCTTTATATGTTTGTAGTTTCTGGCTTGCGATAGGGTGTGTTGGGAGTGAATGAATTTTCTGGTCTCTGTCGGTGTTTCGAACTGAAAACGAATAGGACAACACTTCTCATGTTGACTCTTCTTCAGCCTATAGCACTTAGTCTTGGAGTTAGGCATTTTCGCTTCACTAAGTAAGATGCGCTGTACCTTTTTTAGTGCCTCATTGTCCGGAACGTTGTAGACAATAGCACTCAGTTTTGCGTCGAGTCGTTTTGTTACTTCTGTGGTAACAAAATTAATGAGGTTATCTACCTTAGTTACCGATTCTGTGTCAAGCTTGTTAAGGTTTACAGCTTTCATGAGGATAGTTAGAGGCGTCAATTCACAGACCTGCGATCTGATATCGCTGATCTCATCTGATAGTTTGGATATCTCGGCATCGGTTTCGATGTTTCCAGCATTTACTGACTTGCTGTTTTTTATTTCCCTTAACTCAGCCTTAAATTCACCTATAGACAACTTTAGAAGTTCTATTTCTGAAGATAGTACTGAAGAAGAGCTTGATGGCTGGAGTTTTTCGATAAGCACATAAGGTGAAGCGAGGAGTTCTGTATGAGCAGAGGGTACTGAATTTTTAGGAGTAGTGCCAATACTAGTTGTCAGTACCGTCTTATCCTCAGTTACAGCTCGACGCTTACGGCATACAAGTGAGTTATGTGACTCATTATAGCCGTTTGTAGGGGGTGTGTTGCTTGATGTAGCAATCAAGGACGTTAAATTAAACACCAGTTTTACAGGGGAGTGGGTTCGTTGCTTTTTACTTTGACTAACCATAACTATTAGAAATGTAAGTTAGTGGTTACAAGTATGGAGGTAGTATAGTACTTGTGCAAGTACTACAACAAGATAAATTTTATGTAACGAATCACGTAAAAATGTAACGCAAACGTTGAACGTACCGCGATACAGAGTGAAGAAGCCGGAAGTTGCAACCAGTTAACCATTGTCAAATAGAGTGCCACAGACGACGCCGCAGTTTGTGCAGGTGAAGAGAGTTACAGTTTCAGAGTCTAGTCCTGACTCCACAAGTTTTCAAGCTTTTACTAGTCAGAGTAAAGGTATAAAACCTTTAAGGATTTGTGAGGAAGAACCCAGATTATCTACTGCTGTTATGAAAGACTTTGAAAGTGATGAAGTCGACCAGATAGACGATGGTAAATTGGACATTTGTGATAATGATCATGATAGTGCAGATTTGTCTTTATTTGATCATGATGAGATGAGAGGAATGCCTACTACTCCTGAGCTGAACAAAGGTTCTGTACAAGTTGAACGTGAAGTAGAATCAAGAGGTGATGCGGTGGTAGAAGTTATGGATACTCATGAAACCATCAGTGTAAGTGATCAGCGTGTAGCCCACCTGTCGGTAGATGTTAATATTAAACTGGAGCTTATAATAAAAGACAGCAGTGGTAGTAATCTGACAGTTAGACAACCTTCTAAAAGCCGAAAAACAACAGCTTCCGATCCACCGCTAAGTTCATCAACTTGTGTCACTCAGCCGTCGTCGGTGTTGTCATCCACGATGAAAGGGACGTCCATGAACTGAGGTGTCTTGTGCTGTGACTATGCTAGTATCAGTCCGTTCGAAAAAGACGAAAGATATTGGTCAGTTTAGTGAGGATAAGCCAACTGTGTAAGAGACGGTAATTGTTCGATTGACTTCCACGAATAAAGGCATCTCAAGTTTCAAGTTACTATTTGAATGTTATTATCTTTGGTGTAAATTGCAATGTGCCTAAGCTTTGTTGGTCAGATACGTCGTATGTTTGTTAGTGTTATGTACTGCCGCTGAGTGGTTAAATAGATTTTTCCCCGTCACCAAATTATTGTTATGTACTCGTCGAGTAGTTAATAGTCCTGACGCAAGAGAGACGGAAATCAGAAAACCACCAGGTTCACGATGATACTTGTATTTTCCAAACACAAGGAAAAATCAATGTCACTCAAGTGTGTGAGTGAAATAGTGTGAATGTCCGAACAAATGTGTGAACACAAGTGAATGAGCGAATGTTCAAAAATGAACGAATCAATAGACAGTCTTAACATGATTGTTAAGGTATCGAACATCGAATGACCTTGGCGGCCTGTTTGAATATTTTTGGTCTACCACATTCCATGTACATTTTGCATCTATTTACTCGTATTTTATTGGTATTTACATATCACATTATGCATTCAAATCGTTGGCTCAGACCACTATCTCGTACAAGGGAGAATCCAAATCAAATTAAAAGCTTTCAGGAAATCAGGAGCTGCAGATAGACCACAAGCCAAGTTCAACACTCAAAAGCTGAAGGACCAGGCTACAAAGGACATCTTCATTGCAAGCATAAAGGACAAAGCCGAGACACAAATCAACACCAGCGAAAAGGTCAGCGTCGAAAAGCACTGGAACAACTTGAAAACTGTGTGGAGCCAAACCTGCATAGAAATTCTAGGCAGAAAAAAGAGTCAGGACAAACAGTGGCTCACTACGGACACTTGGAAACTAATAGAAGAGAGAAGGATAATGAAACACAATATTATCCAGTGCACTGACGAGCAACAAAAACAGGAGCTGAATGCAAGCTACAATACACTGAACAAAAGAGTGAAGAAGAGTGCCAGGGAAGACAAAGGAAAATATTATGAAACCATGGCAAACGAAGCAAAACAAGCTGCAGGCAAAGGAGACCTCGCCACACTCTACCAAACAACTAGGAACCTTTCGGGCAAAAGTTCGACACAGATTAAGCCAATGAAGGACGACAATGGAAAGTCAATCACCAAAGAGGTGGAACAGAGAAAGCACTGGGCTGAACACTTCAAAAGACTTCTAAATCGTCCGCCACCTACAACACGCCCAGCAATACCAACAACGGAAGCAGAACTACCAGTGAACACTGACCCCCCGACGAAATCAGAAGTCCTGAATGCAATCAAGATGCTTAAAGCTGGGAAAACACCAGGACCAGATGGAATCCCAGCAGAAGCTTTGAAAATAGACCCAGAGACAACAGCGGACTTGATGACACCACTGCTGGAGAAGGTGTGGAAAGAGGGCAAAGTACCCGAGGATTGGAAGAACGGATACTTATTCAAACTTCCAAAGAAAGGAGACTTAAGTCAATGTAAAAACTGGCGTGGAATTATGCTTCTGTCCATTCCAAGCAAGATACTAAATCGCATCATCCTGGAGAGAATCATACAAGCCCTAGATGAAAAACTTCGTCCGGAACAGGCCGGATTCAGGAGAAACAAATCATGTATTGATCAAATCGCCACTCTACGGATCATCGCTGAACAAAGCTTGGAATGGCAGTCACCTCTCTATCTCAACTTCATCGACTTTGAAAAGGCCTTCGACAGCATCGATCGAGAGGTCATTTGGCAACTACTTCGCTACTACGGGGTCCCATCGACAATTATACATCTCATCCAACAGTTATACGATAATGCTGCATGCCAAGTAATCCACAACGGGAAACTTACGGAGGCCTTCGAAGTGAGGACGGGAGTGAGGCAAGGCTGTCTACTATCACCAATGATCTTCCTGATTGCAACTGATTGGATAATGCGACAGACAACGGCAACCAACGAGGGAACAGGCATAAAATGGACTGACACGAAAGGCTTGGAGGATCTGGATTTCGCCGATGATATATGTCTGATTTCCCATAAACTGGAAGATATGCAAGTGAAAAGTAACAAGTTGGCAGAAGAAGCATCAAAGATAGGACTTCACGTGAACATAGATAAAACAGAGATGATGAAGATTCCTAGCCAACAGCAACAACAACAACAGACAACAATCAGCATAAGTGGGAAGAACCTGAAAGAAACAACCTCCTTCACCTACCTGGGAAGCATCGTCTCAACTACAGGCGGAACTGACGAGGACATCAAAGCCAGAATCGGAAAAGCAAGACAAGCTTTCATTACTCTCAAATCTGTGTGGAGGTCAACAGCAGTCAGCATCAAAAATAAGATCCGGATTTTCAACTCCAATGTGAAGTCAGTGCTACTATACGGATCAGAGACTTGGCGAGTCATAAAGAGCATCTCAAACAAACTTCAAACCTTCATTAACAGCTGTCTCCGCTCAATACTCAAGATCAGATGGCCAGAAAAGACCAGTAACAGGGATCTCTGGGAGCGAACCAATCAGGAACCGATTGTGAAACAAATAGGCAGAAAGAAATGGAGATGGATTGGCCATACGCTGAGGAAACAATCAAGTGACATCACTAGACAAGCCATTGCTCGAGTGGAACCCGAAAGGGAGGTGGCGAGTTGGTCGTCCAAGAGTGACTTGGAGGAGGTCATGCGAGGAGGAGATGAAAGCATGTGGACAGACCTGGAGCAGGTTGAAAAAGTTGTCAGAAAACCTAGGGCAATGGAGGTGCGCAGCTGAAGCCCTATGTTCCTCTAGGAACTAAAGGATACAATAATGATAATATAAATTATGCATTCAAATCGTATTATCTACTCCCGGGATTTTATAAAACGTTTTAAACCCAATAACTTTCATATTTGCAATAAACTCAAGAAAAAGCACCATGGAGGTTGGCAGCGTGCCTTAAAATCTACACCCATACATCACACCACTGTTCCAGTTATCGTTAGTACCAACTGACGGTCCCTGCCTAAGAAAATTCTGGATTTTCAGTCTCTGTTGTCTTCTAGTACCTACCACAATACTGGTATTGTCACTCTGCAAGAAACCTGGCTCCATGACTCATACGATGACAATACTGTGTCTCTAAACAATTTCAATGTTTTTCGACAAGACCGTGTTTGTTCCAAGAAAAAGTGTGGTGGAGGTGTTGCAACTTTTGTTCACTCAAAATGTTCCATTTCAAACAAAGTTTGTTTCAAATTCTCGAATGACTTCATTGATTGCAGCACTGTGAGATGTCGCCCGAAACACTTGTCTAAATACAAATTCATTTATATTTCTAATGTTTATGTCTCTCCTGGCTGTACCATACTGGATTTATCCATGTTCGCCGATAAATTCACCGCTTTTGCTGCAGCTTGTTTCGAGAACTCTTTATCAATAGTAACTGGCGACTTCAATGGAAGCGATTGCTCCTTCCTTATATCACTTGGTCATGACAATATTGTCAACTTTGCCACCCGTCTTGGTAAAACACTGGACCTAGTATTTATCAATGATGCTGGCATATATGAAACTCGCAAACGTGCTCCTCTACTTAATTCTGACCACTGCATCATACGTGTACTGCCTAAAATATATTCCAAATCACACAAAGGTGTCCTCTCTCACCTCTACAGTAAAGTTCAACGGAGATGCTACTCAAAAGACAACCTAGACAAGCTCAGATGCATGTTGAAAGACACTAACTGGGACTTATTTACAGAACAAACATTAGATGAAACAATCACAAACACTACCGATTATCTTAAATTCTGTTTCGAAATATGTTGTCCTAAAGAAACATTATTCATTCGATTTGATCGCTTATCTTCGCCATATCTCAAAAAGCTACGTAGAAATAAAGAACCGTTGTTCAAAACTAATGATAAGCCTGGTGTAAAAAAGTTAAACATGCTGATAAAACTGGAAATAAAAAGACTAAGTGTTTTATATAATCAAAGATTTTTGTCATGTAAAACCCCTTCTAATTTATGGAAACTTTTCAAAGAAATTACTAACGGTAAGCGATGTATTTCTGTTCCATCTCTTAATGTTGACACTCTTAATAAATCTTTCATACGCTCTTCTGTTGATACCCTTCCAAATGATACAAATCATATTGACAATAACTTTAGTGGTTTTAATACCCTTGATGTGCTTAAATGTCTCCGGTCTCTTAAGCCTTCTCAAAGCCTTGGTCCTGACGGCATACCTGCCATTGTCCTCAGGAATTGTGCTGATATTTTGTGTTATCCTCTTACTAACATTTTTAATGCTTCTTTTTCCGGTAACGTTCTACCTTTTGCATGGAAAAACATTAAAATTATCCCTATACCAAAACCATCTTCTGGTTCTGATATTAAATTTCGGCCTATTGCAATTACTTCCCCCTTTTTAAAATTGATGGAAAAATTACTTTTACTTCGTCTTGAACCCGCTTTGAAACCTTTTAATGATCCTAAACAATTTGCATACAAACATGGTAGAAGTACCTTGGATGCTGCGGTTGTTTTATATCACAATGTTGTCTCTTGTTTAGACAAAGGTGCTAAATATGTTCGTAGTGCTTTCTTAGACTACACATCTGCTTTTGACTCTGTACCTAGGGGCCTTTTGTTAAATAAGCTATCGTTGACACAAACAGGATCCTGGGCAAAGAGTTGGTTGCATTCCTATTTTTCTGATAGAATGCAGTATACTGTATATAACGGCAAATCTTCTTCTACCTCGCTTACAAAATCCGGTGTTCCACAAGGTGCTGTCCTCTCTCCTTTTCTTTTTTCTTTTTTCCTACATGACCTGCCTCATTCAAACGAAACTAACTTTGTTAAATATGCAGATGATCTGACTGTATCACTGCCTATCACTTCCGAGTCTGACAGCTCCAAACTTAATAGCTTTCTGTTGGACATCAACAACTGGTCCAAGTCAAATGGTCTTATATTAAATCCTTCCAAATGTCAGGTGCTTGACTTTACTTTCAAGCATCGACGTGACTTACTTGAACTAGTTAACTCTCATGATCCCTGTAGCATAGATGGCACGGAAATTGAAACCAAATCAAGCATTAAATACCTTGGACTAGTTTTTTCCTCTGACCTTTCATGGTCATCCCATATCTTATCTATCTCTAAGAAAATGTTTCGTCTTACCTTCTACATTAAAAAGTTAAGACAATCAGGTATCAACCAACCTTTAGTTTTGCAATTTTTAAACTCCTGTATTTTACCTATTGTACTCTACTGCTCTCCATTAATCTTTCCTGGGCTTCTCAAAAAAGATTATATCATATTACGAAGAGTATTAAATGCTGTGAGTAGAGCTTGTGGTCTGCCACTGCATGAGCTCGCTAATACTATAGTCGAGAGGCATATAAATTCCTGTACGAAATGGGCAAAGGCTATAATGTCAGACCCTCTGCACCCCCTTTATTCACACCTGTCCCCTTGTATCTCATCAGGTAGGACGAGAAGTCAATATAAAAAGATATATGCTCGTGCTACTAAGTATAGAAATTCTACAATACCCTATTTAGCGCGTACTTTATGTGACGAAGACTCTGTTAGACGTGAAACTTACAAGTTACTATGTAATTAGCACAGTGAATCTACCCTCTTATCGTTCATCTTTCTGTATTTTATGGTGTCACACTTTCTATCGTTTAAATCGTTACTCTGCTATTTTATTTAGTTGGTATTACTATTATCATTACAATTTTGTACTTTATACATATTTTTCTCCGTATGGCACACAGTATTTTGCTACGTAGCTGCTACAACAATCGTTTTATTACTATTATGTATTGTGTATTTTTAATTTTTTTGTCGTTTTTGAGTAAATTAGATGCAATATTGTACTGAATGCTGAAAATTCCTTGCTGTATCATGAGTACTGTTTTTGGAATAAAGCAATTTATTATTATTATTATAATTATAATGGAATATCGATCCATATATACATATCAAAATATAACAGACTGTCAAACAATCATACATATTATGTGGATGTATATCAGTTAATCATATATATTCTAAGATAACATGTCATTGGCGTGTCACTGTTCAGAGTTGAGGATATTCATGGTGAAAAGAGGTCAGCAAATGAATTCTGCGACGATTTTCCTACTTAGAGCGTCATCCTGATGAGGGTCGCGGGCGTACTGCTGTAATGTCCCACAATGCTTCAAGGGCAGCGCATCGGTGAGCAGTCCATCGTACTTGGTGTGTGTTTTTGTATATATGTTCGTGTTGTATATACTGAATTGGCATCATCTTTCATCTATCTGTTGATAACTTCGTTTGTGTCCGGACGACTTCCACTTGGATCATCAACCTGAAAAGCAATTTAGGCGTACTGCTGTAAGTCCTACAGTTCTTCAAGAGTAGTTCGTCAAGGCGGAATCCACAACATTTGATGTATTTACTTGTTGTCTTCGTGCCTTGCTGTATTGCATAATTTTGTTAAAATTTTCGTCGTGATTACTTCTGAAGTTGTTTCTAGTCTTCCACATTCGTGAATGAATTGATTGATTTTAAAGACAGCAGATGGGTCGTATACGCTGGGGAGGCTAGGCTATTGCTGGGAATGAAATGCATACGGAGATAATGATTAGCTGTGGTCCCACACGCTGGGGAGCGAAAGGGTAGACGATTGAGGCTTGCATACGTCACCGTTACTATCACCAAGAGTCAGACAACTTACTAGAACATGAACTTATCAATTCACCACAACACGGATTCCTCAAAAAGAGATCATGTGCGACCTGTCACATAGACTTTTTCAATGAAGTTACACGAAGCAGGGACAACAGAGAACTAGTAATTGTGCTATATTTCGATATAACAAAAGCCTTCGATAGAGTCCCCCATAATCTGCTAGTCAGCAGGTTATGCTCACTAGGGATATGTGACCCTCTCCTGAGCTGGATAAAATCATTTCTCTGTGACGAGAATCAGATAACAAAAAGTTGGCTCGATAATGTCAAGGCCTAAACCAGTAAGTAGTGGTGTAATCCAGGGAAGTGTATTAGGCCCACTCCTATTCATAATACACATTAACAGTATCTGTGAATGCTTTAGTGTTGGTAAACCAATACTATATGCAGATGACTTATAAGTGACCTATAAATGCAAGAACACAGATCTCAGAATAACAGTAAACGCCATACAGCAAGAATTAGAAAAAATGGATAGATGGCGTGACACCTGGCAACTCCAGTTTAATGTCAAAAAATGTGGCTGGCTCTGTATAGGTCGCAACAATTTAGAACTTGACCTGACAATTCAAGGCCATGCACTCTTACGACTGGAATCTGTATTGGACGTAGGACTGAAATACTCACATGACTTATCATTTTCTGAACATACTTCCAAACAAGTGTCAAAGTCACACAGACTTATCGGCTTTCTACTCAGGAACTTCTACAGAAATGAGTCCAGAATTCTGTTGTACAAGGTTTTTGTGCGTCCTTTATTTGATTACTGTTCATCCATGTATAGTAGTATACGCATTGAGGACAAATTGAAAGTCGAGGGAGTGCAGAGGTACTTCACGTCAAAATTATTCGGAACCGAAAATGGTGCGAACTACTCCACTAGATGGGATACCCTAGGACTAGAAATATTATGGCTAAGACGCCTGAGACTAAACTTAACACTTTACTATAAGCTTCTAAACCACTTAGTTTTTACCTCTGCTAATGGCATTCGAATTTCAGATGACAGTGGCTACAAACCAAGACACACTAAGGGTACAGTAGCTATCGAACAATGTAAAACAGCTACCAGGCAAAAGTTTTACTTGATTAAGTATGCACAGATATGGAATAAACTACCAATGGAAATGCGTCAAGTAGGTACATTGGCCTCATTCAAAAAAGTGCTTAACGACAAACTACACGAGTTTGCGAACGACAGTAGTCCTAGTTCCTATCTGATAGCCTCCGAAATTATAGGTCCATTTGATGTATAAGCTCAAGTACTACACCTGTTGTTTTTGCCTATATTTATAATTTTAGATAAAACATTACCGATTAAGATACTTACCCTCAAACTGACAAGAAATTTTGTTTGTAAAACTTCTAACCAACACAATAAGTGGAATAAAATGGACATAAACCGACAACATGAAAAAGATATAACTCACCACAACATCACGTGGACAGATGTACGCTCGTCGGGCATCATATATGCCTCACCAACTACAACCCAACATTCTTGAGATAATGCGATGAACTTATATCCGTAATGTTGCTGAGCAGTCAATATCCACAACTCATGTCGTAACAACTAAAATTCAAAAACCTTCCTCACGAGAAGTAAATACCCACAGGTAGTAGAAATCCATTAATTAATGCGTCTAAAGCTTATGTATTTTACTCCCAACAATGACATTGCAGATCAAATGAGATAAACATATCACTGATTTCAAAATAACACATCAATGAACTATAATTCAAGGACTCTGCACACAACAAAGTATTGTACGAAAACTGACTTCAAGCTTTATTTTTTTCCAGGCACTTATAACCCATCCACCAAAGACCTGCTTTTTTTGTTAATGCGAAGACAATACTTCTGTATTTCCTGATGTGTTGCACTCACTGACAATCTAGCGGATTTTTCCAACTATGCACAGAAATGATTGTACATAAGTGAAAAGGATGTTTTATACTATTCGGATTAACATTTATCAAGTGTAGGTATAATCTCCAGTGCACATGTTAAACATATTTTGCTATCGACTGTAAATTGTGACTGAATAATATGGTCCTATTTCTGTAACAATTTGATGATGCCCGTAAACTGGCGTCCCTCATGTACTGTACCATGAGAATAAATTTATTTATTTAAAAACTGAGGCAGAATGAGTGACGAGCGACCGCAGCGGTAAATGGTGGTGAATAGATAAGAGGATGTGCGAAGAGTATCATAAGGTGCTGCTCTGGTCACGTTGCTTTCTGCAAGAGCCATTCTAACAAGTGGCGATTGTGTTGCGCGATGTCGAGAGGATGCCTTTAACTGGAAGGCGTAGGTCGTCGTCGACGAGCGAGGTTGTGTTATAGGTATGCCCGTGGTGTGTTGGCTTTTCTGTTTGTTTTCCATTTCAGCTTCGATTTTGATTTTTTATATTTGATTACAGCTTGATTCCACACTGTATTTTCGGTACAAGTATGGAATTTTCAGCGTGGATATCGGTAGCCCGAATTTCGCAGGCCGACCATAGATATCAGGTGTTCGTCGGCGAGGGCTCGAACCCCGGACCATGTGCATAGACGGCGAGAGTCCTAACCATTGTGCCACGGTGTGACCCAGGTTCTCACACTGGCACCAAAGTCAACGTGTATTGGTCTTGATGGGAAAAGGGGATGGATCCGTTTTTTCCCGGGTAGTTGGAGCGATCATTTCATGGTTGTTTGCTCAAACCCAACTCCTCCATATTTTTCGCGGAGTCTTCAATCTATCAGTCATCGTCTCATCGTTCGCCGTTCACTGGAAGATAAAAAACTCTCAGGAACCTTGTGTGTGGCATGAAAAATAAAAAAAAAATAACCTTATTGATGGTTATATATTGGCGTAAAAATATAGGATTCTCGAGTCGCCTATCTGTGTTCTGGTTTTCGCATCGGCTATTACTAAGCGTTTCTAAAAATCTTCCAGAGACAGCGTGAGTTCTAGCGTAGTAGGAGTTGGAGATTGACAGTTTCTGAGAGTTAGCTGGCACAAATGTTGTTGAAATTTAGCGGAAATCACTACCATCATGGGAGCTAGTGTACATAAATCTCATGTACCATCGAGGTGAGGCTAAATTTCGCGGTTTGTTTGGTATTCACCGGCTGCTTTCACAGCATCCTAAAATTCCTGATCGTGTTTTTGATAATTTCTGGTATTTTTTGAACCATCTGCTGTTGATAATACGCCTTATCACCTTGGTGGCCGGGTGTTTTTGCTCTAGTTAAATTATCAGGAAGAATTCTTGGATTTTTCTTGATGGAGCAGGACTGTGCGTCAAAATCCGCAGGTGTTATTTGGTCTCTGTTCGTCAAATACCTTGTTTGCGAAATATCAGAAATATTTTTTGGATATTGCAGACTGTTTCAGACACGTCGTCCTGTTCTTGTCTGGAATTCAGTTATTTGCGTATTAGTGTGCATCTCGAGTGTTATGCCTGCCAACACACTAGGGATGCCGTACACGGCAAAGTAAATTCACGATTAACCAAGAAAATTAAACTAAAATGATACTGATCCATGTCTGTATAACTTGTGTGTTCCTGTGTGGATTAAAACAAAGATATTGTTATTTCATCAGGTGTTCTTTAGCTTGATTTGTAGCTAGAAAATCCCTATCGAAGGTAGAATACATCTGAGGGGAAGATATATTCATTTTAATTCCACTGGTTCTTAGCTGCCTACAACAAACTGTCCGTGATTCACTCCTTGAAACACATCTTATTCGTCCACTAATAATGTAGGGGTTGCATTCGCGTTAAAGTACTTTTAATTTGAAACACTTCAGAGCAGTTTTCGTTGCCCTGTGTTATCAGGTGCCTGTTACGACAAACGGAAGGCTTTAGACTTTCCCTCCCTGTATCGGTTGTGAAATGTATATGCCATCCACAAGTAAGTCTGAAAGGAACCTAAAAACCCAATAAGCTGCTAAACTGCGTTGGTTTATGACCATCATTTCAGCAACTGCTTCAAACCTAACTCTACCGAGGAACTCTCTCACTTAGGCTCTGATTAGTTGTTGTTGAATCGCCATTAAACTGCTCTGATGTGGTCTTCACGAGCATCGAAATTGGAGCTATCAAAGAAAGGGGCACGCAGTAAGTCTTCAGGAAGATTGCTTTGAGTTAGTAGAAACTAGTGGGGCCCGAATGCAAAGGTCATGGGTGCCACAGGTATGGCCTACCCGAACAAGTGTAAACGATTTTATTAAATGTGGCATCACGATGAATATTAATAGTAAGACCTTGCATGTGAGGTACAGAAAGCCTGTGGGGAATGGCTTTCTTGTCTAAAACTCTGTAGTTATCAAAAAATTAACAATCAGTCCTCAGATCTTCAGGCACCGCATACGACGTTTAGCCCCAATTGATACTGTAGAGGTAGGTTTCCAGTGGAAGCATACAGTAGAGTTCCTATTTTTTCAGTTTTCGGCTTGTCCTAGGTCAACTTCACTGGTTGTGGAGATTATTTTTTATAACAACATGAGTTCGAAATATAGGAATTATGATTGGACGACAAAAGGTGTGAAGCTATCTTTAGAAATAGGCTAAGGTTAACTTAGAAGGTCTTAGAGCAAGTTCGCGATTTCCGTGATGGTGCCAGGGACTCCATATTTTGGCTCGTTGGAGGTCTTATGGAAAATCATTCAGGCTGTCGGGCAACTACCAACTATTACAGATATACGGGTTTACTGTCTAAGCTGGTTTAAGCATCTATGTGGCAGTATTTTTAGGCTTTGTTGCTCGTAATTACCTTGATTGGGGAAGAATCCCATCCTAACGGTGACACGGCAGTAAAACGTTAGTTTGTTCGCCGACAACATTGTGTTTGGCCATGTCCACTTTCAGTCAGTGTCCAGTTGAACGTACAAAGACATATTATTACATCCACAGTAAGTAGTAACAGTTAATTTTCAGTACATATGCGCCCAAAAAGCGGAATAATGCCGAAATAATCCATATAAAATTATAAGTGGAGTATGTAGGGACTGGAAATCATCGTTTCACTAGTCGATGAGATTATAAAAGCACCTTTGAGGAAATTTTCACCATTACTTAAGTGTGATAAAAAAGGTTTAGGGGTTAGATGGAGCAGAGCACTGCGAACTTTGAGGTATCTGGAGACTTAGGAGGTGACTAATGGGAGTATGTCTGCATCGCCATGTTTGTTGGGAGTATATTCCAAGCGACTAAAGACTTGTTTTTAGGAGAATTTAGACCGTATGTAGGTCTGATAGTTTTATATTGTAACTGGGTTGTCACAATTCTCAAGACTGTGAATAATTACACAAGTAGATTTAGTTATTGGCCTGCAGGAGTACAAGAGAATATTAGTTAGCTTGTAGCAGAAGATAAGGTTCAGGTTAAACCACATTTTCCAGAATGGTTCTGTTTTCAATCTGTCACAACGCTTAGCATAGTGAAGACCTCATTCTAAGCCAGGAGCTTGTGGGGCAAAATGTCGTTGCACTTTCCCTGACTTAGGCTTTTCATTATTTTGGGGTCCGCTAAGAACGAGTGAGAAGTTTTATAAAACAGGTCGGACACATACTTGACATAATAAAACCCTAGTTCCACAACAAAGGAAATTGCGCGTTTTGCATCCTAGGAGTCTCCTTGATTTGTATCCAGTGTAATCAGTTTGTTAAGAAAACGTTAAATTACTAGAGTATCTGACATCGAGATCTACGACTGAGTTGAGCTTGGTTAGTTTTCACCCATGTACAATTCAAGCGTTAAGTCAAGATTGATGTTGCCGATGCACATCCAGCGGCATTCCTCAGTTTTACACTTCAGATGTTATTCAACACACCATGCTGCGAGACTACTTAGTTCAAGATGCATTCTACTCATCATATAGTTTAATTCATGAATATAGCACCAGTAGATAACTTTGAGTTTGTCAGCACATAGGAATCATTTATTTTACACAAAACACTTACAAATGCTGTTAATATAGACTGTAAATAGAAAGAATCCTAGGACGCTGCCCTGCATAAACCCACTTGTGATCTGCTTGGGATGAGACAATACAGATCTTACTTTGGCTTACTTTGGGAGGGTGGCGCTAGCTGATCAGTAGATATGGTGGGGGTCACTAAGGTGAATCGCCCCATTCTGCAGGAACAGCAATATACAAATTAAAGGCTCGAGATATTTCTGATTTTTATGAGGGCTTAGATCTTTATCTTGAAAAAGATAATAGTGAACGCCTTGACAGATAATGCTTCTACCTTTAAATATATACCATTCGCTCAGCCTATTGTTGAGATGCGACCACGTGGGATCTGCACAGATTTATGGGGCATCTTATAAATTAACTTGCTATCCATTGTCAGATCTTTAAATACCACTTCACAATATCTTGTCTCACTTATTTTCTAATAACGTCTTTACTTGATTCTCATTATATTCCATTAAACCTAACATTTTATAGCTCTTTATGAATTTGATTCGACTTATTCTATTCCTATTCTCTGGAGGGTACGGTTGTGCACCAAATAGACAAAAAGGCATGAAATAAAAACAACTGGCTTGAAAATAATTGTATTAAAGCCAAAAGTCGACATCATGATAGTATAAAATATATTGGTTTCATTATACATTGCAAATGAACGTTGTCGGCCTAAGGATTAATTACTTCCCCATTCTGTTTTCTATATAAATGTGTTTATTAATGATATATTTCACTCACTTAATCTATTACACTTTAATGTTTCACCACAGCACTTTAATTTTTCTAAAACAGCTTCCAATTCCTTGTAAACGTTGTACTTACCTCAATATTGGTTGGTTATCGGATGCCGACAACCATGGGGTGAAAACGAAACGAAGTCGATTTTCCCGCTCAACCTGGAGGACAACTGTACAATTCAATAACTATACAGCCTAGTTTAGACAATGTGTATTTATATATATATCAAATATTTAACTGTTGAAACATTATTAACTTGTAGACAATTTAAGATTTGACATTATATCATCCTTGATCGTGCCTGTAAAAATGGCATGCATTTTCATGTAAATTTATGTTTATATGAAAATAAATTATTATTATTATTTGTACCCTTTGACTTTAACCAGTTTAGTAATGAGTTGTAAATTTCACATGAGTACAACTTCTTAAAGAGAATAATGTCAAATACCATGTCAAAAGCCCCAGATATATCAAAGTAGAGAACAATGACTAGCTTATGCGCTTCACGACCACTAGTGATTCAGTTGAAAAGTCTGAAGTGGCAAGTGGCGCAGAACCTATTTGTCAGAAATCCATGTTGATGCTTGAAAACAAGGTATTCCTTGAGCAGATAATCTGACAGTTGTTCTTTAACATTTTTTCCATGACTAGCGGGGTAACTGGGGTAATATTTAAGGTCTGTGGTTTCGAATGTTTGCCTTATCACCAGATTTGTGTTGTTTATGAAGCTAGTTTTCCATTCATTAGGGTAAGTAGCAGTGTCCACAGATTGCAGAACAAAACGCGGTACGTTCGAATCTGGTGAAACTTTTGCACGTGTTTTCGCTGATATTCATTTTTCTGTTCTGCTATGTTATCTGCTATAATAATGGGCAAAAGCTATAAAAAACCTGTTCTTAGGAACACTAGTAACTTAGAAAATAGCTTAAGCTTATGGAGTAACGCATTAACACCCCTTAAATCAACTGCAGTTAGTAGTTCACCCAATATAAACGGTTCCAACATAATGCTAACCCCTGTAATTCAGGTGGAAGATATCCTGTCACAAAAGGCAGGGATTACTAACTTAGTCTGCATCATAAATGACATGCAGTTACAAATAAATGAACTCAGGACGAAACTAAATCAACTTGACCTGATACCAGAAACAATCCTCCATCTTAAAAAGGAACTATGGGATCTCACTTTACTAAAACTCTTTAAGCTCAGGACTAAACCAACCGATGCTGAATTGGAACATGCTAAGGAGCTAGAAAACGTTATGGACTATTTGTCGAGCGAAGTTGTTAAGAGACTTGCTTCTAAACAGAACGCCATAGTGTACAACATACCTGACAAAGAGCCCACAAAATCGGTTCAGCAGTCCTTGTTAACAGCTGCCAACCTTCTAAGTACACCCTGTCAGTGTATTAGACCAAATAAAAGAGAGACAAACCGCACATGTCCCATACTTTTCAGGTAATTATCCTCTATTTCGATATAAGGAAAGCCTTCGACAGAGTCCCACATAGTCTGCTAGTCGGTAGGCTATGCTCACTAGGGATACGCAACTTCCTCTACAATTGGATAAAATCATTTCTATATGACAGGAATCAGACAACTAAAGTTGGCTCAATGACCTCCAGACCTAGACCAATCAGCAGTGGTGCCATCCAGGGGAGTGTATTGCGACCCCTTCTTTTCATTATATACATAAACAGTATACGTGAATGTTTTAGTATAGGCAAGCCAATACTGTATGCAGATGACTTGAAGGTGACATATACCTGCACAAATACAGATATCGGCCCAACTATGAACTCCATACATGAAGAATTAGCAAAAATGGATAGATGGTGTGACACGTGGAGACTTGGGTTTAATGTTGAAGAGTGTGGATGGCTCTGCATAGGCTGTTCCAACCCTGAGCTCAACCCAGCGATTCAGGGCCACAAAATCCCCAGACTCAAATCTGTACTAGACCTAGGACTGAAATATTCACACAATCTATCATTTTCAGAGCATATCTCGAATCAAGTGTCGAAATCACGAAGGCTTATTGGTTTCCTACTCAGGAACTTCTACAGAAACGAATCCAGAATACTACTGTACAAGATTTGTGTGCGCCCACTCCTAGATTACTGCTCATTCATATTTAGCAGTACACGCATAGAAGACAAACTGAATGTAGAAGGAGTACAGAGGTGCTTCACGCGAAAAGTACTCGGAACCGATAACGGCACAAACTACTCTACCAGATGTGAAATTCTGGGACTAGAAACATTATGGTTAAGGCGACTGCGACTAAATCTGGTACTCTTCTATAAGCTTCTTAACCAACTAGTGTATAACCCTGCTAACTATACTCGGTTCTCAGGTGACACAGGATACAACCTTGGACACACTAAAGGTACAGTGGCTATAGAACCATGTAAAACAGCCACCAGGCAAAAGTTTTTCTTGACTAGGTATGCCCAAATATGGAACAAACTACCTGAGAAAACGCGACTAGCAAGCACATTGGTCTCCTTTGAAAAGGCAATTAATGACAAACTAAGTGAGTTTGTAATTGATACCAGTGCTGATTCCCATGTAAGAGTTTAAGAAATCACAGGCCCATTTAATGTATGAACTCAGGGACTACACCTGTTGTTTGCTTTGCCTCTATTTATAATTCGAGACAAAAAAGCAGCAGTCATGACAATAACACCCATTCAATTAGGAGTCGATCGAACTATGTATACCCCATACAAAGGGCGAACCATAACCAACATACGAATGAAATATGAGAAAACATGGTTGTCAGCCAGGTCTCCTAAACCGTTAATGCCCAGCTCTTGCTACGCTCGGGCTCACGCTGTTCCTTGAAGTTTCTCAGAAACGCTTAGTAATAACGGACGAAAAAACCAAAACACCAATTGTTGACTCGAGGATTCTTTATTGTAACACCAACATATAAAAATGTTTCCACTAAGGTCTGTGAACAAATATTACAATAATAAATCACAATATTACTTCTGACGGTTTACTGCTGACTTCTTTCTGAACAGCGACCGATGAGACGATGACTGTCGTATTGATGCCTCCGCGAAAATTGGGGAAGTTGGCTTTGAGCAAACAACCGTGAATTGATCGTTCAATCTTCAACTGCATTGACACTCCCCGGCAAAAACGGGATCCATCCCTTTTTTCCATCACGACCAATACATGTTGGCTTGGATGCCATTGCGAGAACCTGGGTCACACGGACAGAGCTGAAATGGAAAACAAACAGAAAATCCAGCACACCACAAGCATACCTACAGCACAATCTCACACATCGCTGACGACCTGCGCCTCCAGACAGAGACCTCCTCTTGACATCTTGCAACACAATCGCCACTTGCCAGAATGACTCTTGCAGAATGCAACGTGACCATAGCAGTACCTCATGATACTCGTCGCACATCCTCTTATCTACTCACTATCGATTACCACTGAAATCGCTTGTCACTCATTCTGCCTCAGTTCTAGTAACGGTGACGTATGCGAGCTTCAGTCGTCTACACTCTTTCTCCCCGGCGTATACGACCCATCTGCTGTCTCTAACATCAATCAATTCATCACGGATGTAGAAGACAAGAAACAACTTCAGAAGTAATCACGACGAAAATTTTAACAAAATTACGCAATAACAACAAGGTACGAAAACAACGAGTAAACACAATGAATCCAAAAACACAAATTGATATGACACACCACACATATATACAAACAGTACACACAAACTCGCGGATCATGTCTCGATGGAATTCCTTTGAAGAATCGCAGGACTTACACCAGTACGCCTACAACCCTTCTCAGGTTGACGCCCTAGGTTGGAAAATCGTTGCAGAGTTCATTTGCTGACTTCCTTCTATCAGCTATATCTTCAACTCTGAACGGCAACACGCTCATGTCATTGTATCGTAGAATATAGATGACGAACAAACATACGACGTATCTGGTCAACCAAGCGTAGAAACAAAGTAATTTACACCAAAGAAAATAGCATTCAAATAGTAACTTGAAACTAGAAATGCCTTTATTCATGCATGTCAATTGAACAATTACTCTTTCGTTTACACTTGGCTTATTCTCACTAAACTGACCAATATCTTTCGTCTTTTCAAATGCACCAATACTATCAAAGTCATTGCACAAGATACTTGAGTTGATGGGCGTCTGTTTCATTGTGGATGACAACACCAACGACAACTGATTGATACCAGTTGATGAACTTAGCGGTGGATCAGAAGCTGTTGTTGTTCGGCTCTCAGAAAATTCTCTAACTGCAAGATTACCACCACTGCTGTCTTTTACTATCAGCTCAGGTTTAGCACTAGCATCTGATGATAGGTGGGCTACATGCTGATCAATCGCACTGACGGTCTCACAAGTATGTATGCCTTCTGCAACTGCATCTGCATTTATTTCTACTTCACCTTTGAGCTGTACAGAACCCTTATTTAACTTAGCAGTAGTAGGCACTCCCCTCATTTCACCATGATCAACCAAAGACAAATGTGAAGTATCATGATCATTATCACAAATATTCAATTTATCATCATCTATCTGGTCGACTTCATCAATTTCAAACTCTTTAATAACAGAAGTAGACAATTTTGGTTCCTTCTCACAAATTCCCAAAGATTTTATACCTTCACTCTGAATAGTAACACCTAGTAAACTTGTGGAGTCAGAACTGTCCTCTGAGACTGTAACTCTCTTCTGTGACATACTATTCAACAATGGCTTACCAGTTGCAACTACAGACTTCTTGACCACACCGTTATCGTCACACAATTCGGAGTCAGACCTTGATTTCACATTTAGCTTATCACTGAACTTGCTCACTGGTTCACAGTTCACTTCTGTATGCACCTCTTGCAAACGTGTAAAACAAAACCGTGTTTGTCTTGCATCTTGTAACTTATCTGTTGAGGATGTACTACGAAACCTGTTACACTCACTAGGTCTATATGCATTACTAGACATCATGGAGCCTTCTCGATATCCACCTCTCTGAGGCCTATTCGTCATCAATGATTGCGTTTTACCCTCAGACTGCTCTATTCTAGGGGTGAGATTCAATATACTGGCAAACTTGCCCATCGCCTGGTTGACACTGTCCTTCACCAGTCTCAGAATATCATCAAACCTTGGCTCGATACCCTCATCCTCCATACGGGAGCTTATCTTCACGCACTTCCTTTGCAGTCGAGTAGGTAGGCGTCTTGCTATCACTTCTAGTATAAAACTCGAGTTGAGGTCATTCATGCAATTCATCGAAATCAAGGTATTCTTATAAGTCATAAGATTGTCTAAAAACTCAGTAAGTGCCTTGGAGTCATCTTGAAGTTGACTTCCGTTACCTTTGACAGCTTCGTATACGTTCCTTACAATCATTGAAGGTCTTCCAAACCTTTGACGTAATATGCTCATAGCCTCAGCGTATCCCTCATTAGGGGGCATGAGCTTACAGCACTGTATAGCTCTTGAAGCATCTCCAGTGCAATACCTCATCAAATACATCAATTTCAATTCATCACTTAATAAAAAACTACTCAGCATGATCTCAAACTCCTTCACAAATCGTAAATAATCAGCCGGGTTTCCATCGAAACACCGTGGTTCAAATTTAGGGAGTTTGATGTTCCTATTATCCCTGAACGGCGAAACAGTGCCATCGACCATGTCATGCTTAACATCAGACACATCGTTACAATTAACAGACAAATCACCATGACTTACTTTCCTGTTTGCATCCAAGACGCTCTGTCCCTTCTTTGACCCAGGCATTGTTGAACTTGACCCAATTCCAAAAACGTTCCAGATATTGCTTGTTCAAAGAGGACTTGACCGGCACCAGGAAAGATGAACGGCGACTATCGAAAATCCTTCCGGCTGTCCAAAACCGTTAAAAACTGACCTTGTACCGTCAGAAACTGTCAGCCAGGTCTCGTAAACCGTTAATGCCCAGCTCTTGCTACGCTCGGGCTCACGCTGTTCCTTGAAGTTTCTCAGAAACGCTTAGTAATAACGGACGAAAAAACCAAAACACCAATTGTTGACTCGAGGATTCTTTATTGTAACACCAACATATAAAAATGTTTCCACTAAGGTCTGTGAACAAATATTACAATAATAAATCACAATATTACTTCTGACGGTTTACTGCTGACTTCTTTCTGAACAGCGACCGATGAGACGATGACTGTCGTATTGATGCCTCCGCGAAAATTGGGGAAGTTGGTTTTGAGCAAACAACCGTGAATTGATCGTTCAATCTTCAACTGCATTGACAATGGTCGGAACTTACCGGAACATCACACGTAGAGATAAAAGTTACTTGAACGTCATCTATAATCCACCTAATGCTCTGCTTCGCAAGAAAATTCGGCGATGTTTTATCCAAAATGGCCAGGAAATACATAAATCCACAGCTGCTGTTGTGAACACTCAGTGGGGGTTGGAACCAACAAAGTGATCGATTCAAAGCATATGTATACTTCACATGGGCACGGAAACTCTTCAGAATACGTCATAATCCAAATCACTGCCTATACAGCGCCAATAAACCTGGATATCTATGATATAACGAAAACATGCTGAAAGCTGCATCTCAGATCAAGTTGATTCATTCAATGATAATGATCTACTCCTGCATGCCTTATTCAATATCTTGAATGGAATGGTTCGCAGTTATTCTGGTACTAGATCGAAAAGAATAAAATATTCACCGGTTAGTACTTGGTTAAGGTACTTCTCTGCGTGTTTAACTGTATTTTAACTGCTATGATTAATTTCAAACCGTTTATCTCATAATCGCTCAAATTCCAGGAACGATCCAATTCAACCATTTGAAGACGCTGACGAACATGCTGTAAATGAGTGTTTATGATCTGAAATGAAGAAGCAACTGGTTTTCAAACATTTTACCCAACTTTCGAGTACAGTCCGCCATGCAGACACAAATGGCGCAAATGGAGAATTCTGGAATCGACCTCGGCACAATTTGGTGCAGTAAAACAACTTAACATGACTTTATCTAGCTCTCGCCCCCACGATCAAATTTCTTTCCTGTTATGAAACTACGATAAGACTGCTGAAAAATGGAATAAATATATCACTGATCTCAATATAATACGTCAATAATCTTTAAGCCAAGGGTGCTGTTCACAACAAAGTTATGTAGGAGAATTGACTTCAAGCTTTATTTTTCCCAGATATCTGTAATATATTCATCTGATGTCTGGGTTTTTTGTTAATGCGAAGACAATATTTCTATATCTCTTTATGTGCTACACAAACAGACTTTATAGCAGACTGTTCCGACTGACTCTAATTCAGAAAGAACAACCAGGTATGCTCATGCATAAACAGGGAGAAATATATTATTATTATTAAAAATATTTATGCATGCCTATACAAATGGCGTAACCTACGTAACCTAGGGAAAAAATAGTATATTCTCATTTTGTACATGAGGGACGCCAGTTTACAGGCATCATCAATATGATAAATTACATATACGATTAGCAATCATAATTAATAATAATGTTTTAATAAAATACACATTTTTTCCTACCTGTGTAGGACACACCAAATATACAGGCATGGATAAGCATTATATAAATTTCATAAATTCGGTTTATGGTTAAGTTACATGGTGCTGGCGTTTTTGTCTTAGGTCTGTGGGAACAATATGATAACCAGTCATTCAATGGAGCACATCATGAAATATAGGAATATTAACTTCGCATTAACAAAAAAACCCAAGTAAGTTTTGGATGGATTAAAAATACTTGGGAAAAAATAAAGCTTGAAGTTATTCCACAATATAACAAGTCATTCAATGGAGCACATCATGAAATATAGGAATATTGTCTTCGCATTAACAAAAAAACCCAAGTAAGTTTTGGATGGATTAAAAATACTTGGGAAAAAATAAAGCTTGAAGTAATTCCTCAATATAACTTGGGTGTGTACAAATCCGAATCTTATTTTTGATTTGATTTATATCCAAATTGGGTAATAAGGAAGCTATTTTACAGATACGATCAGTTATGTTATAAGCTACAATCGTGACGTTGTATTACAAATAGATACTTTTCCATTGGTATAAGAGTATATTCCACAAATGTAATCCAGGTTGCGTCGTGGAGAAAGTTAATTCGTTATTAACCAGGCAACTGAAAGATACGGGACCAATAATGTTTGCAGATCATTTGTCATTGTAAATGGTCAAATATCCACATTATTCATTCTCATTCAAAAAGTCAAATGGAAGCTGAAATGGTGAGAGAAAAAAGAAGACAAACAACAGCAACGCAAAAGAAAGCAACGGGAGTCCTTAAGGAGTGATTAATAAATATATACATATATATTCTGTTTAGTAACTGTGGTTATTTTGGTACACAAACTAACTAGTCCCGTTATGCTAACTTTTATATTATGTGTGAACTAATATTACTGTCCTGTGTAGAAATGTTTATCATCTAGTTCCAATAATATTAAAATTTATAATTGTAGTTTGTTGTAACTACACGTTTAAAGAACTTAAAATATCTATGTAGGGTGAAAAAGAAGGTGTAAGAGTCAGGCGCAAAAGTGCATTGTCATCTTTGAGCAGTCTGGTGACTGAGGAGATGAACACTGGAAGTGTGTTTGCATCGCGCACATTAGCTGGTAGTCTATTCCAAATGACTGAAAACTTATTTAAGAAGAAGTTGTACCGCACGTAAGTC
Organism: Trichobilharzia regenti; assembly: GCA_944472135.2. Lineage (NCBI taxonomy): Eukaryota > Metazoa > Platyhelminthes > Trematoda > Strigeidida > Schistosomatidae > Trichobilharzia > Trichobilharzia regenti. Next base: position 78,346,455 of record OX235264.1, read on the forward strand.
TGACAGTGCTCCATAGCAGCTAGGTTGTGATGATTTCTAAGATTGTAACTGATGACAGCGGTAGGTTTAGTTATTGGCTCGGAGGAATGCAAGAGAAGATTAGTTAGCTTATAGTAAAAGATAAGGTTTAGCTTAAGGCGTCTTTTCCAGAGGGGTTCTAATCTTAGTCTTACGCATCGCTCATGGTATTCCAGACCACTTTCTAAACCAAGAGTTCTTGAGGTAAACTGCCGTTGCACTCCCTCTAATTTAAGCTTGTCATTTTGTCTTAGTCCGCTAAGAATAAACGGGCAGTATTCTAAGATAGGTCGGACACATACTTTGTATAATAAAACCCTAGTTTCACAACAAAAGAAATTGCGTGTTATGCATCCTATCAGCCTTCGCGTTTTACGTCTGGCATAATCAGTCTGTTCAGCGAACGTTAGGTTACTAGAGTATCTAATACCGAGATCTACGACTGAGTTGAGCTTAGCTAGTTTTCGCCCATTTATTTCAAGAGTTAGATCAAGGTTACTGTTGCCGATACAAATCCAGCCGCATTTGTCAATGTTAAAATTTAGACAGGATTCAGCACACCATGTTGCAAGACTACTTAGTTCAAGATGTATTTTAGTAACCATATCGCTTAATTCATGAGTGTAGCAGGAGTAGACGACTTTGAGGTCGTCAGCATATAGGAATGGTTTGCCTGAGGTGAAGCACTTGCAAATGCTGTTAATGTAGACTGTGAATAAAAGTGGACCTAGGACACTACCTTGCACGACCCCACTTGAGATCTGCCTAGGATGAGACAATACAGATCCAACTTTGGTTATTTGTACCCTGTTGCTTAGAAATGATTTTAACCAGTTCAGTAATGGGTTGCGAATTCCACAAGAGTACAGCTTCTCAAAGAGAATACTGTGAGATACCATGTCAAATGCCCTAGATATATCGAAGTAGAGAACAACGACTAGCTTACGTGCTTCGCGACTACTAGTGATGCAGTTGAAAAAGTCGAAGTGGCAAGTAACGCAGGATCTATTTTTGAGAAATCCGTGTTGAGACCTTGTAACAAGATCTTCCCTAATTAGGTAGTCTGACAATTGATCTTTTACAACTTTCTCCATGATTCGTGAGATAACTGGGGTTATATTTATGGGTCTGTAATTGCGGACGTTTGCCCTATCACCAGATTTGTAATGTGGAATTATGAAGCTAGTTTTCCACTCACTAGGGTAAGTGCCAGTGTCCATAGATATTGAGAAGAATTTAAGAAGTAACAGGGTTATATCACACCCACTGTTTTTGAAAATTATCGAAGCGAGGCCATCCGGTCCCGTACTAGTGGAAGGTTTAAGGCTTTTAATTGCTTGTACTATTAACTGATTAGTGAACACAATGCTTTCAAGGGAAGAGATAGTAAGGGGAGCGGTTTCACCAGGCATATGTGTTTCTAAACTAAAGTTTGCAAACCAATCACTGAAAGTTTCACAGATAGTGGCAGGTTCATTGTAGATTACTTTGTCGTGAAGTAAGTATGGGATTTCCCTCGCCGACTGCATTCGTTTTTTAAGAAGTGCCGTTAAGTTATAAACTTTGGAGGTACTTTCAAGTGCCGTTAACTCTTCGTCGAGGTCCTTTTGAGAGCGTAGGCGCTTGATAGATTCAAGAGACTCGTGGATTGAGAGCAATAGTGATATGTCCTTAGTGGAATAGTACTGTTTCTTCAGTTTCCTTAACTTATTACGGTGTGCCCTTGGAATATATTCAGTTCGGTGTCTACTTAATTTCACTATTTTCTTTGGAGCAACTGTATCTAGACAAAGGGTAACATTCCTGTAAAACAGGGTTACTAAGGCCTCCAGGGAGTCAGTGGTAAAATAGTCATCCCATTGACAGAGTCGAATAAGTTCTTGGACTAATCCCCAGTCTGTATATTTGTAACTACGACATATTGTGCTTCCTGAGTCTTGTTTGTTTCCTGTATTTAGTGGTGAGAAAGGCAGAGAGCAGAGTACCATTCTATGGTCACTACTGGAAAATCGATTACCAACATAGGTGGATACTGGGATTGTGTCATGACAAAAAACAAGGTCCAACATGTTGTCACCACGAGTAGGTGTCTGGACGTGTTGTTGCCATCCATAACAGTCTATAGTGGCAAGTAATTCGTCGAAGCGTTGGGGGCCGGAACTAGTTAGCCAATTGACTTCTGGAAGATTGAAGTCCCCTGCAATTATTTTGTAATTAGCACTAAACGAGGATGCGTGTGCAAACGATTTAGCTAATAACGCATGAGTTACTTTTGTTGCGCTTGGTGCTCGATAAACACAGCCTATGAGAAGTTTGTACTTATCTCCATGTAAGACAACCCAGAGTGAGTCAGGTACATTATTCATTGTTTCATCTTCCACCTTACTGACTACAAATGAGTTATGTATATATATGAGACATCCTCCACCACGCTTGCAATCTCTGTTTGCACGGTGTACAGTGTAATCATCGATACCTATATGCACATCAAGTACAGAGGATGAGCACCATGACTCAGTAATCAGAGCTACAGTAGGCTTGGCGACTAATAATAATGTCCTTAGTTCAGATATCTTATTGATTAAGGAACGTGCATTAATTAGCAATATCGTGAATAAGTCACGGGATACTACAAACTGGCTTAAAATGTCACCATAACCTAAATCTATTTGTGCGTCAGCACCGCAAGAATTTATGAATGAAAAGGAGGTCGGACTGGGTGTCTGTACATCGGGTTGGTGTGCAATGAGGTGGTCCTAGGTGCCATGGGTCGTACCAGTGATTCGGGACACCTGGAAAATTTACCATGTGTTCCTGGATATAAGGGTAGTACAGGTTGGGCCTAGGTTGACGGTTAAAAGGCATAGCATCAAAGGTCTACCCATCCAACTGCTATTCGTCATACCGGTATACACCTTCGGGTTGTTTTTATAACTTAAAGGGAATTGTGAAGGAAGGTGCTTTGGCTGCAAGACTTTAGGAGTCTTGGAGCCTGACTTTCTATAAGGTGGAGCATGCGGAACACCTCCAGATGTACTTATGTTTCGAGAGGAGTTTTTCGTAACAAGTGATGGTTTGTTGGCATTCTTACTCTCAGCAGGCTTATTGAATACAAAGTATTCTTCCCCATCATTAGTCTCAACCCTGCGAAATTTGTTCATCGTGGTGAGGTTACTACGTTTGGGGGGAAATTTCTTAGAACAACTTGCAGAAGTTCTAGTCATTTTAACATCTTTCGATGAGGCTTTATTTACAGGGGTACTGGTATCTAAATCAGTTCCTAGTTCCATTGGCAGGTGTGGTTGTTGTGTAGTTTGCTGAATGCTAGTTTCAGCACTAGGTGTCTGTTGCTGTGCACGATCCTTATTTGGTAAATCAAAGCTAGAGGAGGTGACCAGGTTATTACTACGCATTATTCTGCGCTGACACGGTGTTTTATCCTGAGCTACGGTTATAGACTTATAACTGCTATTCAGTCTTAAGTGATCCTGACATTTAGTAAACTTACTAGCATCAAGGGAATTACTGAATTTAAAAATGATTGGGCAATTAGCCTGGTTAGACTTTTTACGAAGTCGTTTGCATTCACATGGAACACTAGCCATGCCGCAACAAATCAGGATTTTGTGTCTTACAGTTTTCAGGGGCAGAGAATCTGGGACGTTGTAAACTATAGCTTGGTGAGAAGAGGTTATACGCTTCATCACCTCCGTAGCCAAGCAGTCAATCAGATTTTCAGCTTTATTTAGGTTGTCTGGAGATATTTTAGGATGCCTTTCTAAAAGACAGGCTATTGGGTCTAAATTCAAAAGCTTATTTTGAGTTACATCCAGTAAACACTTAACCTGGCCAATATCAGAACGGCTCTCCGTGGTATTTGAGATTGGCAGTGACATACTATCAAACTGATCTAATTTTTTCTGAATTTCACTTACTTGCCTCTGCATATCTTTCAAAAGGAGGTTTAGTTTACAGAACTCAGAGTTCTCTAACAGAACATCTTTCACCTGTATCACAGGAGTGAGATCTGCACTCAAACCATTTTGAGAGCTAGTAGTTGATACTGTATTACCAGGCGGTAATGCAGTTATAACCGAATTTGAGCCACTATCTAAAACAATTGTGTTTCTACGAACACGTTTTTTAGAGATTTGGACCATAATTTCAAGAATTATATGACAATAAGCAGTAAATAAATTTCAGAGCAAACACGTGCAAAAATGTCACCAATTTCGAACGTATATTATCTTTACTAAATATGCTTATTAATATTATGTGTAACTTATCGAATTGATGGTGCCTCTAAACTGGCGTCCCTCATGTAAAAAATGAGAATATATATTATTATTATTATATGCACTTGCTTCTCACATGGGAAGCCATTCATTTTTGGAGATGACCTGAAAGTAGCTTATACATTCCAATGTGGTGACCTAGGGTACTTTGAGAATATTGTGCAGAAAGAATTAAATGAGGTGACTGCTTGGTCGTCCTTGTGGAATCTCCAATTTAATCTGAACAAATGTAGCTCGTTCTGCTTCGGCGCACCCTCAATCGATATGAAATTAACGTTTCAACCTGCTAACCTAACCAGACTCTGAAGTGTCGTCGACTCAGGCCTGAGGTACTCGAGAGACCTAATATTTTCTTGGCAAGTGGCATCATAGATTCAAAAGTCGAGAATTCTCTTAGGATGCATACCCAGGAACTTTCACGACAATGAAGCCAAGCTGGTTTTTTTACAAAACATGTATCAGGCCACTACTAGAATGCTGCGGATTTATTATAAGCAGCACTCACTCACGTGATAAGCTGAGAATAGAAGTATCCAGCGATATTTCACGTCCAAACTACTTGGTTATTACTGCAAGAAAGGCTACATCTCGCGGTGCATGATTCTAAATCTTGACCCACTTTGGACGAAATGACTTATTATAGACCTAGTATTTTTCTTTAAGATCCTACACAAAATATCATTCTTAGACAATAAGAACATACAATCCTCACCGTAAGGCTCTTACGATCTGCGTAAAAAACTTTTACAGTGACAATAAAAGACTTTAAGTCAACACTACGCGAAAACTTCTTCACAATCATGTATCCTAAAATATGGTACAGCCTGCCCCTAGAAGTCAGAAACCGCACCTCGGTTATAAGTTTCAAACGTTCTCTGTACAAACTGTTTCACTCTAATGATTACATTCATAAACTATTCCTAGAACGAATCAACTATTAGTTTACTACAGTGCCTGAAAAATGCGCTTAAATACGCTAATTACTCTACAAACGATGAATAAACTAGTGGCATAGTTGCATAAAAAGACTGAGTGGAAATAAATACATATGTTTACTAGATGAAAATGTACAACGAATATAAACGCATATGTACAAGCATTAAGGCCCATATACTCCACATGCATTTTATTTCTTTCCTGGTGTTTTGCTGCTTTCCTCTTCTCTTCTATTTGCCTTGCATTGGAAGTTTCACAGATTTACGTTTAGACTGAAGCTGAGCAACAATGAAGTCACTTACTCATAAATCATCCTTCAAGGTTTGGCTAGTAATGACTCCGCATCCTTCGAATATCCACTATCACCATAACAAGACACTGTACAGCACCCTATTCAAGCAGCATCAATGATCTTAAATGGCCTACAAATAGCTTTCTACATGTTAATCAGAGTTAACCAAAGTTATATGGAGGAATTGAATTCAAACTTCATTTTTTCCCAAATATTTGTAATCCATCCCACACATACTTGGCTTTTTTGTCAATGCGAAGTCAACATTTCCATATTTCTTAATGTGCTCCACTGAATGACTAGTTAGCAGATTGTACCCACGAACTAATGTCAAAAAGGATGGCAACTATGTAATTTCAACATAGATAAAATTTATGTAATTTAAATAATACTTATCTATGTCTGTAAAACTGGTGTGTCCTACATAGATAGGAATTAATGCATTATTATTAAATTTGAGGTCAGTCGACCACTGTCAAACAGTGGTCTAGTATGTGCCATAAATTAGGGCCGAACAAAAGGTGAGCAAAATGAGCAGACTCCGCAGAAATGTTCAGGCACCACAATAAAAGCCAATTCTATTAAGGGAGAAGACGCCAAAAGTGTGCTTTCACTTTCGAAAGTACTAGATACAGACAGAAGCTCAAACATAAGAGTAAGATTTGATGGGCCATGGGTAGGAAGGAAAATGGCGGGACAATCACCAGAACTAATGCCGTCCACTTCGATGGTCATACTTTTCCGGAGCTGCAGACTGTAACTGCTTGTGGAAAACACATGCACGATGTGCAGCGATGGAGATGTCTGTCGTCTCGTATAGCCTCTGGCGCTTCTAGATCAATCTCGATTTGTAGGCAACACCGTCCTCCTCACTTATTAATGATCATCTCATCAAAGCAGCTGGCTGTCAGATTCCACTTCCAAGAGCAGTTGGCTATAGTGGTTCATTCAATAGGGATGTGAGACCAAGTGTAGAGATGGAGGGTATATCCTGCGCTGAAAAATCTCACTTCGACCCCCGATGAGACAGAAGGGTGACGTCACGGTATGTTTCTATGCTTCAGTGACACTAAAGCGGTGCAACGCTAAGAATGACAACTGGTGTCACAAAGGTGTCCTAGCTGGATCCAAGGAAAAATCGACAACGAACCGATTCCATCGGAATCGGGCAACTGGTTACAACGCTAAATCCTCTACCAGCAGCCTATGTAGAGTCAACTGCCCCACAACACGCTGATGTGTTGAGTCTGAATATCAGCCGCCTCTGTTGCAATGTCAGGGGGCTGAGAGGAAAAGTGGGTGAACTGAGAAAGCTCCTGTCACATTTACAGTTCAAAATAATAATCCTGACTGAAACCTGGTTAACCATCACTGTTGTCGACAAGGCAATCTGTATAAGTCGTATGGTTCTGGTCAGGCGAGGCAGGGTTAACGAGGAAGGAGGATAAGTTGCTGTATACCTTCACAAGGAACATAGATGTTTATGAATAACAGGCGCACCACTTAATGGGCTCCAAAACTTTATATGGTGTCACTTCACCGTGGGCCCAGCCAAGCATTTTGTGGGTGGCATCTACCAATCATCTTCCTGTGGGATGAAGGACAACTAGTTACTGCTCATTGCCATCAAAGAGATACGGGACTTCAAGTATGACCAAATCCCAACAGCTAGAGACTTCAATGACCCATTCCTTAACCTTGGTTCGAGGTATGTTTGGGTCGCTCGAAATCTGCTACAAAAATTGGAAATGCTGGATTACGTGAGAAAGTTCGAGGAGACTCTAAGTGAGGCCCTGGTGGAGAGTCATCAAAATTGGATTATATCCTAACTAGTAACCAGGTGACAGTTAAAAATTTCAAAATTTTGAACCCCTACAACATTAGTGACCACACAACAATATGTGCTGTCCTTGTTGTTTGCTACGCGACCATATCTGAGCTATAGCAAGGCTGACCATTCAGGAATGGGAAGGCTTTCATCCGATTCACAATGACCCTACGGATTGGTGTGAGTTATCCGTGGACGAATACTGGGAAGTGGTGAAAGATATTATTCGCACAACAATCTCACATACCGCCCTTTGATCTGCTGAAGAAAAGATTCTCATTGTTACAGAGGGTACACATATTATGCTGCTAGCAAAGCGGAAGCTTTGGTATACGTGGTGAACTCCCGACAGTCAGACCAACCACGTTGCATGCATGGAACTCAGAAACCGATGCAACAGAAGAGTCAGGGGTGACAGGAGTTAATTTAAAGCAAATTTTGCCCAAAAACCCATGGTAAACCCCAAAAGCCTGTACCGATCCTTATCGGAGAGAAGGCCTACCAACAGGGTTATGCGCCTTATTAGGTCCAATCCGTCAATATCTCACTGGTTCGGAAGTGGTTGAAACATTCAGTTAAAACCTTTACGGACAGCTGAAAAGCGATGTGGACGTTAACTGTATAGGCTAAAAGGGCAGAACTATTATTTTACGAAGAAAAACATACTGGCTTCTCTCCAAATAAAAACCCGCAGTGTTACTAGGAAATTTACAGAAACTCACATCTGGAAAGTTCCCAAGCTGTGACGATATCAGGCCATCTGTTCTTGCACAGTGCGCTGCAGCAACGTGGAAGCTCCCATGTGACCTGTTCCAAAACTAAAATGACCCAGGAAACAGCGCACGAATGGAAGAGAGTTATCCTTCCTTCTATTTGTAAGGGCGTGGGCGGGCAAATGCCATTTGTTATAGACCAGCAGCACTACATCTAGTGGTATCGAAGGTACCAGAAAGTTTGGCCGATGACCACATCAGGCAGCGTCTCGACAGGATTAACATACTCCACTAAGCGCAAAATGGTTTCGGGTGAAGGAGATCCTGCGTGGATGACGTACTGTCAACTTGGAGTGACTGAAAGTCATGCTGGGATATGAATGTTCCAGTTCATGTGATCTTTCTAGACTTTGAGATGGTATTTGATACAGTTGACAATGGATATCTCTCGCATAAAATTAGTTAGGGATGCATAGGTGTGCCACTTCTGACATGGTTGGAGGACTGCCTAGATGAAAGGAGATTTTGTACCAATGTCAGTCTTGTACTATCACCTTGGGACAAGGTTCTATCCTAGCTTCATTGATGCATAAAAAAATTTGATCCTCATCAGTGACCTGCCATGGCGTCTGAACCGTCTGGTTCTTCTTCACACTGGCAATGTAAAGATTTGAGGAGCAATAAAGCTATGGGAAGACTCGGACATGCTACAGATAGATATGAAGATTCTGGAAGACTGGGTGATGGTCAGCGGTATGACTTTGAACGTGAAAAAGTGCAAAGTGGTGCAACTATGCACCTATGGAATGCAGAATTCAAGTTACACCCTGTCAAGTTTTAGCGGAAAAATGGCCACATGCGTAGATTATACGGGTTATGAAGCGAGGTTATAGGTGGTCACACACTTAACACATAGACAGTTAGATGCACTCATTCCTGAGCTATTTTTAAGGTTGTACAAGACATACGTAAGACCACACCCTGAAGTGCGCTAAATGACTGCAACCTCACTGTTTAGAAGAGACGCTAAAGTTTCTGGAAAAAGTTCGAAAATGGGTGAAAAAAGGGATAATGGGTATCCGAAACAAACCAAATGATAAATGGCTAGAGAATGTGGGTCTTTTAATGAGCGCGCTCCCATTTCTTTTCACTGCATGTTTTTCGTCTCTGAAAATATTTACTGGAAATTTTAGCTGTGGTGCCGTTAGTGGACAGCTTTAAGCGGAGACCAGAGAATCATACAGCAACACAAGGACTGCGTCAATCAGGCCATCCCATTAAGACTCAAACATTATTAATGGGCAGACACATAAACTCATCGTTCTTTATTCACATTCTCTTTTCTCTTACTCTCCCGATGACCTTCACTATTGCTTCCCCCACACTAATACTGTTAATAATATTGATATATATATATATATCAGTTTCAAATTTCATTAGCTGTCTGGTTTTACGTTTTCTTTTTTTCTAATTCTTTTTAAATCCAAATAACCTACACTTATTATATATGTTAATTTGATATCTTTCTCTGACTGCTCTCGATGACTACCGGGTAAAAGGATTGACTCCGTTCACGGTGGCACAGTGGATAGGGCTCTCGCCGACCATGCACATGGTCCGAGGTTCGATCCCCTGCCGACGCACACCTGATATCTATGGTTGGCCTGCAAGATTTGGGCTACCCATATCCATGCCGAAAATTCCATACTTGTACCAAAAATGCAGTGTGGAATCAAGCTGTAATCAAAAAATCAAAAAAATAAAATAAAATAGAAACACAGTCGTAACACAATACATATAGTTAATCCCAGCACCACTCGTTTGGAGTCATCCAAAGCAACGACGGTATAGTGTGCGTGGGGACGAATGCGAACCACGCAAAAGCTTACCGAAGAACAGGAAATTTTACCTTACAACCAAGAAGCGAGCACAGAGAAATCAAATTGGTTTACACTAGCTCGTGAACAGTGTTGGATATTGGACGTAGAGTTTTTGAAACGTACGTAACACTTGCCTGGTAGACAGTAAGTAGTATTGTTCTTGAATAGATACAAAATTATCAAAAATCTTCAATGTATTAGGTAGACTGCTCTTTCACATAGCGCAATTTGGCTATTCATGTATTATCTTCTTATGCATAGCAAACGAGGGAACCATCAAGGTTTAAATAAGATACATTCTGGCGATTCTGGATAAAAGATTGAGGCTTTTGACAGTTTAGGCCGATTTTTGATGTTTATTTGTTGATCCTTTAAAGAACGGTTCCATGCTTATTTCTCTTGTACAAGCGACACAAGTTAGTGGCGATATAAACTTTCTTTGGCTGGCATTCTGGACGTGTTACAAGTAATATGCCACAGTTTTACTAAATGAACCGACCCAGCTGGTGTAGGACTGAGTAGAGACAGAGTTGTAAGTGGTCAAGCCAAAACGTGGTCTCAGTCCTTGAACTTATTAATTGTTGGTTTCAGTCACTTAGAAATGTGTAGGTTTTTGGTTGGGATCCTCACTATGTTTAGAATCAATGACTGGGAGCTTTTAGTAACGTGGCCTAAAATCGTTCTCAGTGGTGCTATTATATTTATTCTTTACTGCGAAATTGTCTCTTCCAATTTCTTTAACTCCATAATTTACGATCATCTATTTTTTACTTTTAGTAATTCGTTCACTTAAACTGTGCAAAGTTCTGTAAACATTTCTTGGTTTATTTCCTTGATTCTCGTACTGCCTTCAAGTTACTGTTGGAAAGGACAATCATCTTTATATCTTGTTTCTAATGTAAACGTATGTATCTTGAGGACATTTGTGCAAACACTTAGTGAATTCCTTTCATATTCGACGCATCATGTAGTTACTTAATACTTTAGTTAACCCAGACCACCGTCCATAAACTTATATGGATTCACTATCGCGTTTGAGATTAGAGACAGCCTTTGTAGCAGTAGTTACAGACAGAGGATTCATGTCTAAATCCACTGAGGTGAGTGTTAAATATTGAGCAAGTTGACCATGGCCTTAGGTCAGTTAAATTGCTTCTCATTATGTTCCCTCCAGCGTTCCAGCTGTCTATCGTGAGAGCAAATTAAAGTATCTCTTTTCTTGGAGATAGTTGCGCTTATCAGCTGCTTTTCTCAACCTGTTTCCAAAGCCATTCTAAATTGTCGACCGGTGTTGCCTATCGCTGATGTCTTTTCCATTTCTCTTGCTCCTATCGCCCACCACCGTTCAAGGCACTGCAAAAACTTCTGGTCAGTTTGTATTTGAGCAGCTTTCTCTCCTCATCATGTTTGGAGTCTGCCGAAGCAGCGAAAGCCCACTGGTATTTGGTAATCCTTGGTTTTACGTTATCAATAGCCTCTACAACTGTTTCTTTAACTGACTGGATGTTATGCCAGACTTACTAAGAATGAGTCTTGCCGTCAATCTCGTGTGCATTTAAGCTCTTTCTTCTTTGAACAGAAGCTTAGTGTCCTGATCAAGCTAGGGGCTTAACGGCTTCATTGCTCACCGTTTTCTATGTCCTTTAATCGTGGGCATATATGCGCACGGACCAGGGCGTAACCGGAGTCCACGTAAGTCTTCCAGAAGAAGAAACAGTCTTCTTATGGTCGTCGTCATCGATAGCTTTTTGCTATGTTATCTGTTTGGGTTTATCGTTATTTTGATGATGGTGGTAGTCAGTTTAGGTAGTCAATGTCTTTGTTACAGGACTGGACTACATCGACGCCTAGTTTAAAAATAGGAAGTGAAGTGGTAGAGCACGTTGACCGCTTCACTTATTTGGGAAGTACCATCAGCCAGTGCCAACGGGTTGATCTCTGACGAAATCTCAGCACGAATACAGGGGGCTCGTTTCGCATTTGCCAGTTTACGCCGACTCTGGCGTAGACGAGATGTTCGACTATCGACCAAAGGGCGGGTGTACTGCTCATCAGTCCGCTCCGTCCTCCTTTATGACTGGCTGTAGGACCTGGCCACTGAGAGTGGAAGGCATGAAAGCCTGGTTAGCTGTCTTTGATCATAGGTGCCTGCGTTCTATTTCCCGTGTAAAGTGGCATAATAAGGTGAGCAACATGGAGGTTAGGCGTAGAGTTCTAGGTAAACAGGGGAAATCAATCGACGAAGTCGTGAAGCTACATCGACTGAGATGGTTAGGACATGTGTTACGTATGCCAAGTCATCGCCTCCCTCGACGAGCTATGTTAGCGGATATAGGGTCAGATTGGAAAAAAGCTAGCGGCGGTCAAACAAAAACTTGGCTGCATAGTCAATGAAATCCACAACAGTTGGTCTAAGCCACGTAGGAAGGTGTAGACTTCCAGGCTGGGGTCCTCGGGACGGTAAGAATCTATGGTTGGAAACAATTGGTGACATGGCTCAAAATCGTTCTCAGTGGCGCAGATGCATCCACTCCTTGTGACTTGTGATCTCCAATGAAACTGTTTTGTTCTTCGTTATTAATCTTCTTTTATCTCACACCTCTGCTCACTGTTTCTATTATGCTTTTCTTGTACTTTCTTCTCTTTCTTCGCGTGCTACACGGAGTATGGCGACTTGAACTGTCGCACATTTGTGCAAAGTTCTATGTCGAAAACAGACAGACAGACAATGTCTTTGTGTTTGAAGTTAGTGCTGACGAGGGATAGATGGTTATCCGAACAGAACTACAGAAGACGATCACTGTTTCCGGTTTATCGGCATTTAACTCCGACCAACATGAGCTCATATAACTGCATGAGTTCAGGTGCAGAGCTGTGGTTAGTAGAGTGTTTCTTTAACAATGTCTTCGCAGCAAGGCACTTCTGTAACACTTTTGTCAGTGCAGTCAAGTACTACTTTCGGATTAAGAAATGTTGCAAGTGCCAGTAAGTATTCCTGTGTTCCAGAGTGAAGATATGGTCAAGGCACCGCCGTTCGAGCCCACACTCTGCTTAATTTTCCAGGACTATGAAACTTAGAATTTTAGATGATGTATTAGTGAAGCTGATCACTGGAGGATGTGTTCTTATGAATTGAAATGATTAACACTCAGTGTCAGTTCGTCAGGATTATATTGGAGCGCTGTACGTTAGCTTATCTGTAATTAGGCTGCGAAAGACAATGGACAACTTTTTGAATTTTTGACAAATTTCATTTCAAGTCATATCAAATTATGTCTCACGCCACATATCACATTATTTACAATTTCATTTTGAAGTCATGGTAAAATGCACGGAAATGACACCTTTATTTGTATAATCACTTACTGATTCAGAAAATAATGTTAATGGAATAATATGTAAGAACGTGGTAAAACCTTTAAAGTTGGTGTCATGGAATAGCTTTGAGGAGAATAGTTCTGTGTATGTATCTTAGCAAATATTGCTACATGGTTTTTATACTGAGCAGTCAGTTTATTGAGGACAGTAAGGGCCACGTAGACAACTACTTAGCATTTTTATCAAAGCATCTAGGCCTCACTTGTATCGGTGAGAGCTCCATTCAGTGTGGTGTTACTTGTTCTTCTTTGTAAAGCTGTGGCTTATTGATCTAAGTGTTCGACTTTCAACCAGGGAGTATCACATACCCTCACACAGTGGGTTTGAATCATTGTTAACTGCTTGGAGTTGCAAGTGATTGTTGCGTAATATTTCATATTTACGTCTTTAAAGTCTGAAACAAACCATAAGGATAGGAAGAATAACTGAGACTAGCATATTGTATTGTGACTTGAAGTGTACAGAATAAATTTCTTCTGGTGATCCTAGTCAGCATTTATATGCATACGCAGATGCTAGTAATTTTTTCCAATTGTTTTACAGCTCACTATGCCTCGAATGCATAGTGCGTTTATGGTAATATTTGACAGTAACCGCATTATTATATACATTTTGGCTAGAATCGTGGTTATAGCTAGTTAGTAATTTAGGATTCTAATCTTCACTGAGTGCATAAGATTTACTATACCTTAACTTCATTGTTGTAGTTGCACCTACAATAACAAAACCTATCAGTAAACCATTGGTTGCACCATCAAAATTTAAGCAGATGATCGGGAATTAACATACTTTAAATATTTGTCATCTCATTGGTGAAAGTGAAATATATACACTGTTTTCTTATCATTTAGTTTATTTGTGTTATTTATCTGTTTTCCTTGAATTATTGTTAGTATCATAATTTCTGGGTAATAGGACCATCATAATTCTTTTCAGTTTCTGTGTGAATTAAGTGAAATACGATCAGTGGATCACTTCGCATACTGTGCAACAAACTATTCTCTTGTTATTGCAATTAGTTTATCAAATATGAGTTGAACTTCTGAATTACCTAGAGATAATGGGAATTTTATTTCGTTTCAATGTTTATACGGAAAGAATAGCTCATGAATAGCATTCAGTGTAACTTTATTCAAATTGAAGTACGTTGGTGGTGGTGTTCTGTTGGTGAGTTATGGATTTGGTTGTAGCATTAGCTATAAATGTAGTTCAAGCGAACTCATGTATTCGTATGTTATGATGAATTTACACGTATTCACTCATATTTTATCAAGTCATAAATCAGTAGCCACTAATTTTGCTTAAAAACCAGCGAAAATTCAATTATTGTAAAATGAGCTGACGAGTTTATGTATTTTAAAACAAGCGTATATGTTTTTGTTAATTGCATTAAAATTAATTTTTTATATATTTTCTTTACACAGATATGAAATAAGCGTGTTTCCCATATTTTCGTCGTAATAACAACTGCTCCTTCCATTGCTCATACTGTTGCCATTATTAACAGTAATAATACCACATCTATTACTGTGAGGCGACGGAATAGAAATTTCAAGTATTTCCTCTGTATGGGTTCAAAATCAAAAAACAAGGGATGCAGTAAAAAGAACAGAAAGAATGATTCACATTCAGAAAGTCAACAACTAGATCGTATAGCTAAAGTTTGCTGCAAAGGCAATAATGAAGGTGATTATTATTTGAAAAATGACCCGTCAGCGCCTGAATTCCGTGAACAATTGAATAAGCTCGGTTTAGATTTTCGTGAAGTGCCATCAGATGGGAATTGTTTATTTTCATCATTATCTGATCAATTGTATGGGACAATAGCCAATCATAAACAGGTTCGTGAGCAAGCTGTCCTCTACATTGAAACACATAAAGAAGAATTTGAACCATTCTTTGATGTAAAAGATAGACTTAATAACCTTCGATCACTTGGAACCTATGGTGGGCATGAGTGCATCATTGCTATATCACGTTATTTTTCTGTTTATATTATTATACATCAGTTGAAACAAAAGCCTTGGCTAGCCGGTATTCCAGCCATTGATATACCAAATGCGGGCGTTCCAACCTATCCTCAACTCCATCTAGCTTATCATAATGGAGAACATTATTCAAGTGTACGTGTTTTTGGAGATACTTCTACTAACCCAACAAGAATAAAAATTTGTCTTTCAGTTGAAAATTCTTCTTCGACATGTAATAAGAAGTGTGTAGATTATTCTTCTGATGATGCGTGCAGTGACGACAATACATCTGTCAATTCATCCAAAAATCGGGTAAAACAATCTGATAAATTCAACAATTGTAACACAGATTTTTTTCAAACTTTCCCGTTTAACAGAAAGTTAAGTAAGAAAGATAAACGTCAACGTAAAAGGAGATCTCTTGAAATGGCTAATTCTGATTTTGTTGTAAAATCAATTTCTGCGCTACATATATAATTTTCAACTGATTACTGTGTTATGTTTTTCTTGTTTTACAAGATTTATTTCCATCTTCATATTATTTAGTAAAATATTTTTTTTGATTTTTGTTATAGTTTTTTCTTCCTCCCTTTCCCCTGAGATTTCTGTATTATATATTTACTTGCTGTATAGCTTTAACATATTGTGTACTCCAAGAATATAAATTTTCATTGTAACCGTTCCAGATTATATTCTTTTAGTTATCCAGTTTTCTGAGTAAAGTTTGCGTTGATTAATTGTGCTGTTTAGTATTGTAGTTGAATGTTTGCTAACCTTGACAGTAAAGCAGATGTTTTTGGATGTGTTTTTATATTGGGACAAAGATGTTTGTTATGGTATCATTATTGTATTGTTTTTGGTTTAATAAATCTATCCGTCATCATCTGGGGCAGTAAATTCCTGTTTATTAGGTTAGAGGTTTGAACTTCATCCCATTTATTGTAGTATAGACATTCATTTGCTTTTACAAAAAAGGTAACGGTCTATACACAGTCATTGAGCTATTATATTCTCTATACTTTTAATAATGGAGGTCAAGAAGTGATGAAAAAGTCAGGGTCACAATTATTCAGTTGTCAACATGAATCCTTCATCAAAGTCTTTGTAAACCCCTTGTCGGTTAAGTTATATCAATTTTCTTTTTTTCTGAATGCTTTCAAATTAGGACGTTATTTATACATGATTTAAGCATAGATTTCGATGCAGTACTGCTATGTAGCAAAATTTTTTGGTTTTTTATAGTATGTTATTAAATTATTGACTATAACTGTCTTGTACTACTTTATGTATTTTATTACTTAACGTATTTACCCTTAGAGTCATACCAGGTGTATAAAAGTTCCGTTAGTTCAGGTGAAACTAGATAGGGGTGGGTTTGAATTTCAGGCTTATTGCATGATAGTTGAGTGTTTAAGTCATTGAGTCAATTGTCGTAATAGTGTGCGAGACATATCCAGTTACTTAGTGAGTGTATAACAAATTAATCGTTATGATATTTATTTTGACAATTTTTAAAGTCAATTTCAACTGTAATTATAGAATAACTTAATATTCCACCTAATTTCAGTTGTAAAATTACAGTTGTTCCCCTAAAGAAACAGTATAGAAAAAAATTCAAAATAGCGTAAGTGTAAATTTAAAAGTGGTAGTTATAGTAGTAATAACTATATTTTAGTTTAGTGCCATTAATAACGGTAAACAACAGCAGGAATATTCCGAGTGAGCTCAATGCTTCCTGCTTTCTTCCCCGACCGGCTTTTATATCCAAGTTAGGGATCCTACAACGTCAGAGAGATAGTGTTATTCGTTTGGCGTAACTAGATCAATAATGAAGGTGTGGCTGAGTGGTAGTTCAACAATTCACTTCTCAGCTGCTCCCTCGGTTTTTGTTTCGAATTCACTCCACACAGTGAAATCTTCACAATTAGATGGCACGTCTAACTTTTATAATATAATGCATGAATTCAAGCATAGATACTGAGTAACCTTTATTTAATCGGGAATGGGCATTGTGTATTAAGCAATTATGTGTCTTCTACCTCTGACTTCATAACTAAATAATATTCTGTATATCTTTCAACGTAAAGAGGAAGGACTGTATTGTTGTTCTCTTGTAATTTCGAATTTAATGTCGACTTTCTTAATTTCCCCTTGGTTACTTCTTGGGCAATTACCGTTTTAAAATATTTCAAAGTTCACTATATAGCACATTATAGGTTATATTGAGATGCAGTCGGTATTCTATATTATAGAAACTGTGTCTTCGCGTATTATTTACGTTGACTATTTTACCTACCAAATGTTTGTGTATCAGTGATTTTCCAAAACTGTATATTAATGAATCAATAATTAAAATTTACTGTCCTTCCTCCACATTTGAGTGTTTGCATAATGAACTTACTTAACACCTGAATGCTTGTTTGCTAAGCCGTGAACCATGTCTAGTGTATCAGGGTTTTGGTAATACCCTATCAAATCCTGGTAGGCAGAACGTTATTCGTATGTTCAGTTATGTTGATTGAAAGTTGTCTTCTTAGTCCAGTTAATTATCGCTCTACATTTAATGACTAAAAAATTTCGAAATGAATTACAAATTATACTTTTATATTACTATTATCGTCACTGGCGAAATTTTGACTGTTTACTGTTTCATGCATCGTAAAAATATTAGAGTAAAACAAGGTACTAAGTTAGATATTTTTTTCTATGAAGAGAATGCTAATGAATTCTAAAGTCCAAATTAAAGTGTATTATATTAAAACTGAACTCATTTGCTAGTTCACATTGATTTCTAATGCATTTGATAATCACATGTATGATTTTGTAACAAATATTTAATCTGGCAGAAATAACTATTGCTTTGAAGCAATATTTATTTGTACTAATTGTGTAGTTACATTGAACCCCACTAAGTTCTAGGAGAATACTTAGTGAAATCCCTTAACCTTTTTTTGCACAATGAAATCAACGAAAGAATGTGTTGTTGAAACAGTCATATATATATTTATAAATATCCAGATCATAAATGTTACGAATTTCGTGAACGTTCGGGAAATCTTGTTTTGATCTTTTTAAGCACGGGATTATTTTAAGTAGTTCTACAATGAGTTATAGTATTTATTTCCGTCATGTGATCATTTTCATTACCTATTACGTAATAATGTTTCTCACTTTTATTTTACTTTCCCAGTTGAATTCATTCATGCCTAGTATGAAGAGATCTAGTTAACACAAGTGCTAGCGATGGGTAATCAGCTGACTGGATTATCACCTTCACCAGTTGTCAATGTTGAAGATTATTTATCCGAATTGTCTGGTCTAGTTCGATTTGAAGAAGAGTTATGCGGTTCAAGACTGTTTAAAGTAGCCAAAATAAAGTTAGTTCTTATTTTCCTTTTAATTAATAAATAATTTTTCCTTCACGCTCCCAGTGGAACGTGGGGCTTCAATCTAGTTGCTTGAAGTTTCTGTAGAAGTGTTTATTTTACAGGATGGGGTTGCTAACGTCATACCCAACCTTTCCTCTTTACCAGGATTATTTCTGGCTTAGTGAGGTTAAGGAGTGCGTCGGCCGGGGATCGAACCCTGGACCATGTGCATGGTCGGCGAGCGTCTTAACCGCTGGGCCACCGACGCGTATTTTCCTCTTAAAAGTATAATATTGTTTGAAAATTTTCATTTTTCACTAAAAAAATACAACTGACTAACCGGTGAACAAATAACATTCTTTTTGTTAATTTTGTTTTCTCAGTTAATTATATAGGACGTGAGGAAGAAACTATGGGGGAAAGCATGTCCTTTTTCCTCCAAGCAGTGTTTTTCTTTTTATGATACTTCTTGTATATTATTATTTCTGAATTTTATTGTATAATTTCTATTAAATTTTACTTCCAAAGTTCATTTACAACCTAATTTTCGTCATCCGATAGTTAACAGACTTAATTTCATAAGGACAGTGGACTAAAATAGGTCAAATGTACAGTGCAACTATTTACTTGATTACTCAGGTTGTTAGGAATTAACAAGCTATCAATAAAATAAAGTTTGTCCGGTCTAATCTTAATTCATTTGTTGTTGTTACTCTTGTCGATTTGATAAAAGGAAATTAAGCATGGAACTTTTGGGTGATTGTCTATACAATTCTCATACTTTTATTAACTGGGAATGAACGAAATTTATATTAGTGTTTCAGTATTCATATAGTATTAGTATTTAAGAGGAAATTTAGTTTTCCTCAGTATCTGAATACAGGTTAAATAGCATTGATAACTGTTTTGAATTTTTAAAAGTTAAACACTCCAGTGATAACTTGTTAACTGCCCAACAGATTCAAAGTCGTATACTTAGTTATCCTAAACAAGGCAGATAAATTAGTTACCGATTAAGAACATGTGATTTATGACTCAGTTGTATAGTATTAAGACTACTAAATTATTATTATTTTTATTATTATTATTATTATTATTATTATATCCTCTAATTCCTAGAGGAACATAGGGCTTCAGCCACGCGTCTCCATTGCCTTCGGTTTTCTGCCAACTTTTTTACTCCGCTCCAAGTCTGCCCACATGTTTTCATTTCCTCTTCACATGGCCTCTTCCAAGTCACCCTGGCACTGACGACCAACTCGCCGCTTCCCTTTCGGGTTCCAATCGAGCCATGGCTTGTCTAGTGATGTCACTCGATGGTTTCCTCAGCGTGTGGCCAATCATCTCCATCTCTTCCTGTCTATTTGTCTCACAATTGGTATTTCATTTCATCTTCTCCTCAGTACTTTAATTAATTTTGACTTGAAGAACTTCACCTTTTACATCATTGTGTCAAGTTTCTTGTTAATAAACTAGAAAAGGAAAATTAAGTGGTTCAGTCTCAATATATGTGTGCCTAAAAATCTGAAAGGATGGTTAACATCTCTTTAGAGTATTGTGTGTATATCAGACATTTACAAAAGTTGATGTCACTCACAAGTGCATAAATACTTATTGTTTTTAGATTTATTATAATTATGTAATGTTGACAAAACTGTAGTTAATACTCTTTGCATATCTTTGCTCCTCTTCTTTTTTCTAGGTGTATTGATGGTGATAATCCCCGTTCACTTGTAGTCAAAATATTCCCCAATCCAAATGTATCTCAGTTATTATGGCGTTATCAAAATGTTATGCAGCCTTACTGTCATCGTATTAATTCTGGTTACAATTTACTTTTTTTCAGCACGTAATTTTTACAGTATTAATTTAAACTTTGATGCGTATTAATTTTATAAATGGCGGTATTGTGTTTATTGCTTAGTTGTAAAAGTTCTACTTGCTAGATTTGGTACTTAACTTTTAACTAATGGATTCCAGTTTCTAGTCGCATTCGCCTTCTTTGGGCTTCGGTTCCTATGTAGTACTACACACCTTAAAATATTGAGTATAGCTCATCACTGAGTGCATTACATTATAAACTTGTATGAGACTTATAACCGGTTGATTTAAGCAATCTACTGCCAACTACAAAGGCATGTGCTGCATCCTTGCGTCCACTACCGATGCTTATAGGCTGGCAAGAAGTATCGTCGGCTCTTACATAAAAGGTGTGTCTCATTGTCAAGTTCATGAGCATAGTTATTGAACTACATTGAATCGGTAAAAGACGAAAGACTTGGTCAAAGAATGTTTATTTGGAAATTGGTATCTCTATATGGCGAAATTATGTACACTTTATCTTTAAGTCTCATCATTTACACAGATCTTACTTCTGGCCTTTATATTGTGTTTCTTTGTGTTCCTTTCACGTCTCCCATGTATCTCTACAACGCTGCATCATTTGCCTTATCTGACGTGAAATGTATCTCCCTACTGTTTTATTTTTTTATGCCGACGAACGTCTCTTTATATACTACTGATAAGTCTTATTAGTAGCACTCGCCACATTACTTCGTAGACTTTTTTGTGCTTTCTAGGAAATCGTTTTTCATGTATATTTTGTGCATACAAAATGACGACAAAACGAAGTTTATTTATTTTGACATCGCAACAATTTAAAGAAAATGTTAAGCAAGTAGACATTTTTATTACTTTTATTTGGCTATACTTTACTGAAAACAGTATACACATTACACCCTAAGAAAATTTGGTATATGAGTTGGTTGGACAAATTTAATGAAGAACAGTCGCTTTCATAGACGCACAAGCTGTTTGCACAGCTAAAAAATATGAAAACTCATTACCTTGGGGTTACTACGACAGGTAAATTGTCAGATCTAGAAAGTACTGATAATGAGTATTAGATTTAAAGAAATATAAAATTTACAAGACATGTAATAAAACTTTTACTAAAAAGCATATTTTATTTCATTTATTTATTAGATTTTTGACGCATGTTTATGCTTCCATTATTCGGATTGTAACAGCTCTAACCATATGTGGAAGTTCATTTCACAATACTTATAGTAGATGATTAGGTAACTTGTAAATCACTGGAAAGGCTTACTTATTATCTGCACTACACTTGCACTTCTTCACTTTCTTTTTCAGTGAATTTTTATGAATATTCCCTTCTAAACAGGTGATTCTGCTTAAATTTTCTACTCTATACACATAGTCAATCCTAAAGTATGTTCTCAAGTTAACAAGTGGCTCTTGTGTGTTAGTGTTCTGCAGCATAGTTCGTAGGAAAATTAGTGTTTTTATCATTTATTTTTATGTTTTACTCAATGACCAATTATGTTTTTTCTTACCTTCACGTTCCCAGTGGAACATACAGTCTCAAGCTAGTGGCTTGAAGTTTCTGTAGAAGTGTTTAATTTTACAGGATGGGGTTGCTAGCCTCATGCCCAACCTTTCCTCTTTACCAGATTATCTCTGGCTCAGCGAGGTAAAGGAGTGCGTCGGTGGCCGGGGTCGAACCCTGGACCATGTGCATGGTCGGCGAGCGTCCTAACTGCTGTGCCACTGACACCAATGGCCAATTATAGTTTCATTCAGTTGGGAATAAGCCATGCTTATTATATGAGGGCTGACTGCCCAAACCATGGTAATTGGAGCAGGGTTCGAATTTACAAGCCACTGGTTGAAAGTCGAGCGCCTAGATCAATGAGTCACAGCTCCACATGTCGTAGTGTAGATATATAATATTTTTCTGGTAATCTACATTTACATTTTTAATTTAAACTGCATGCTAGACTTCAAGGTTTACTATCAAGTCGACTTTTCCTCACAAGCTGACTCTCTGTCTCTCTCCCTTTCTATTGTAAACATTCGGTAAACGTAATCTCATTTCACTCTTCAGTCTTGGATAACCTGTAAGCATAGTTAGTCCTCATAATTTCTTATTACATAAACGGGTATAAAAATTTCGAATTAATTGCAAACATATTTATACCGTAAACGAAATAACACTTTAACTAGTTGTTTATGATTTTTATTTTTGTAACTTGTTGATGTAATCTGTGTTCATGTTGATTTGAAATTAATTTACTTGATTTTGTTATTGTTTTGATAAGTTATTTGTTTTTTTTCCGTTACATCACATCGTAATTTATCGTTGATTTAGATCATATGTAACTGAACGTTGTGGAGTCCTAATCAGAGACTTTATTGACCAGTCACTAGCTGATCGTCTATGCACGCGACCATTCTTGTGTATTGAAGATAAACGTTGGATTGCTTATCAACTTTTATGTGCTGTTGACCAATTACATAGCTCTTCGTCTAAATCATATGGTGCAAACACTAGGACTAGTCATTCAGTAAGCGAAATTGTACACAATTGTACTGTTGTGTATTTGAATTTCTTTTGGGATGGTTTGTTTTTTGAAAGTTTCAGTAGTTGTTTTTTATTGTTCAATTAATTGAAGTTGGGCTCTATCTCGCAAAGAATTTTTGCGTCATTTATTTTATATCAGGAGTTTTGTTATTGCTCTGGTCCAAAGATTATAGTCCTGATTGGTATTAAAGGCTACTGGAAGAGCTTTATGTGTTACGACAGAGGATCAGTCTCGTTATCTCAGATGTTTCCACCACATTTGTTTTTTTTAAGCTAGAATCACTCAGTCATTCTAGTTCTGTTCATCTGCAGTATTCTCTGGTCATGCTTTGAACATATTCGAGAGATGTTTTGTCTTAAAATACTACGACAGAACACATTCCACACAGCCTTATATATATGATTTAGTCTTACAAGATTGTTCTCGTTCTTGAATGTATTAGCATCTAGGGTGATGGTGATGGTAGGCTCCCAAAGTGACATTTTTTAGTGTTATTTATTAGACAAGAGAGTTGTAATGTTGTGCCTTCTTAACATGTCAGTTCATTATAACAATCTTTTTTATCTTCCTGTTGTTTGGGTTTACAGTGTCTTTGCCATGGGGATATCAAGGCGGAAAATGTACTGATTACCTCTTGGGGATGGGTATTGTTGGCTGATCCAGCGCCATTTAAGCCAGTTTGGTTACCATCTGATAATCCCAGTGAATTTACACATTTTTTTGATTCATCACGTCGACGTGTTTGTTATTTAGCTCCAGAGCGTTTTGTTGAAGTACAGAATTGTGGAACAACAACAACAACAACTTCTGCTACCACTGATACTGCTATTGGTGTTGAAGCCTCAGTGTTAGATATGATTACTCCACTGACCATTATACCAGATAATCATTTAGAAGAAGGGGAAGAAGCAAATGCCTACTGTGAAGAATCAAAAAACGTAAAATTGTAGTAATTCATAAAAAAATTTTCAGTAGTTAGTTTTTATTATTTTCATAATAATTTCTAGATACTTTTAATGCCTATTTGTTTAGCTCTAAATGCAATATCGATGTCTTAGTTTATGGATCAGGGTAACTTGTTTTTCAATGATTGGTTAGAATTAAATGCTCGACTCAGTAACCGAACTTCAGTGGAAAATAGAGAGACTGTTGAATTTAAGGGAACATTAAATGTTATAAAATCTTATCAGTGCACCCCTGCTATCACATAATGTAGACCATTAGAGAAGGGAGGGATTCAGGTAAAGTTCTCCATAGTTACAAATGTAGGACTTATTGGGGGGGGGAGTACTCGGATTTCGACTAGTATGTCATAGGTTTGCATCTCACTCAGATTTTTGAGGTCTAAGTACTCGAATTGTGTCAGTAACTCTCATACCACAAGTGTGGCTTAATAACTAGTGAAGACTTTTGTGATCGTTGTAAATACTTCAGTAAAACAGCAGCCGTATCTGATTAGTGGATGAGAAGATACCTGTTTCATACGTTATGAATCTTATTACTTGAGAGTATTGTAAACATCTTAAACCAAATGACATTATACTAATGTATACATTTAGATACATGCATCAGATAGTTTTGTGGCTTCAACTACTTCATAAGTTTGGAATAGTTCTTGAAGTTTCAAGCTATAATTAAAAATACCGTATGCATTACATAATTGGTTGATTTGTAGCGGATCAGTCGGGGGTAGGCTTCACCGTAGATTATTACGAGCTGAAAAAACATAGAAATTCGAAAAATGCTGGACAGATGTTTTGTTTTGTGTGAGGTTGGTCAGTAGAGTATTTCTTGTATTCCATGCAGGGTTAACCACGGGATCACCAGAGCCAAGATTAGGCAATTCCTTTCGATTGATTAGTACCCGACTTCTGTTAAATTCGCGATATCCATTCCTTTTCATGGCAACATTGATTGATTAGATATTAGGTATATCCAATAGTCACCTGAGTGGTCAGGTGATTTTACGTATTTCACATGTTTTGAGGGTCATATTTCACATGTTGCCGTACAAATGTATATTGACTGGATTTAAATAAATTGACTGTTTTTCGTTTTCTAGATGGGTTTATTCTTCTATCATAGTTTTGAATCAGGGTACTGAAAACTATCTAAACAGTGTTTTAGTCTGTTTGTCTGTTTTCAACATAGAACTTTGCACCGATGTGCACCAGTTCAAGTCGCCACACTCCCTCCTTGTAGCACACAAAGCAACAGAAGAAAGTAGAAGAAATGCATAATAGAGACAGTAAACAGAGGTGTGAGAGAAAGGAAGATTAACGAAGAACAAAACAGTTTCATTGGAAATCATAAGTCACAAGGAGTGGATTCATCTCAGTGTTTTAGTACATTAGGTGTGAAAGAATTGAATTGAGTCTGTTAGGTTTTACACATCCTACTTACTTTTCTTTTTGAGAAATCTTTTGTGTTCTAAGAAACCTGCTATACACACTTAAACGTTATGCTTAGGATTATTGTTAGGTAGCTAGAAATTGAGATGCACAGCAATGCGTTGTATACATTTATTTTAAGTGTATGAACGATTGTTTTAGTCTCTCCTGATTATTCTGTTGACTTGAATTCTATACTATGTAAATAAGGTGTTCGCGTATACTTCATTTTGTCTTGCTGTCCATCATGTGTTTCTAAAACCTTTTTTTTCTTTTCTAATTCTATTTTCTTATTTAGCAACCAAGTTTAACAATAAGTGATATTGGTAATGTTATTTCGAAGTCAACTACAGAAAATGACTTAAATAAATTAAACAGAGAAAACACTACTGATGCATTAGATACGCAACTTTCCTTCGATGCTTCCGATTTAACTAATAATAATAACAGTAACAATAATAATAATAATAACAACTTTGTGAAAAGTGAATCATCCTATGTTGTCGAGAATTCAAGTGATATTTTAACCCAACTCAGTATGACTTCATCACCTTCATTGATATTGAATACAGACGATTGTGATTTACAAAATTCCAATGATGAAGTTGATTTAAAACATCGGTCAAAGTATATTGCATCAAATTTACCTGAAGTGAACTGTCATTTAACACCTAGTATGGATCTGTTTTCGATCGGGTAGGTTTATTGTTGATGTCTATGATGAAAGTGTATTCATTGCTGAGAAATATTGTTTGACGACATCATTGATAATAGTGAATAATATAGTTAGCAAGTCAGCTTCGATAGATATTTTCTACTTTAATTTCTGATTACAGGATTTTATATAAGAATAAAACTTGTGCACTGTGGTAGAGTGTAATTCCATTATGGGTAAATTTTGTTTTGATAAAGCCTCACAGTGTTATGCAGTAATGTTTACTGATGACGTTTCGAGCACAATTTATTGCTCATAATCATATCAAGATACTCACACGACTTCCTAACTTCATTTATATAGTTCCATTGTTTTTCACTTGATTTGATTGGTAATAGTATTTTCCATATTTCAGGTATGAGTGATGGGTCATTCCTATTGCAATTTCAATGCATTCATTAACACACAACCACACAGTAGGGTGAGAGAGGGTTAAAATTCTAAAAAGTAATCTAGATAGGTGAAGAGAGGTTGATTACTGAATCCTTGTTCATCGAGTCTACACCCAACGCATGCAATAGAAATGACTCATCCGTCATACCTGAAATATGGAAAATACTATTACCAATCAAATCAAGTGAAAAACAATGGAACTATATAAATGAAGTTAGGAAGTCGTGTGAGTATCTTGATATGATTATGAGCAATAAATTGTGCTCGAAACGTCATCAGTAAACATTACTGTATAACACTGAGACTTTATCAAAACAAAATTTACCCATAATGGAATTACAGGATTTTATCATGATAAAGCTGTACTTCCAGTACTTCCAGGTTTTCTCCGATGATTCTCCAACCTATGTCAGTTCATGATGAAATTATCAAACTAATCAAATCTCTGCAAACCAACACTTGAATTTCTGATTGGTTGAAAAATATATGAGCCTACCACTCCTCTTTTTCAAAATTGTTTTCGAAACGGTGACTTCTGGGTTCGAATCCCAGTCACACTTTGACTCAGACAACCAAATAGAACTACAAGCCTCGGAATACGACGAAGCTTCTATCTGAAAAACGAAATCGCATCGCTTTAAACTTAATATCAGTTGGAAAAATATCTTAGTCTAAGCAAGAGTTATCTTTATAGCTGGCTTGCTTTTATCGAAGTGATTTATACACAGTCTATTTCTTCGTATTGTAAATTACAATTTATGGTACAATGAGTTATTTGATACATTTTCAATATGAAATGCATTTCTTTCTATTTATTAGTAGTAATTAACTTTACAAAGAAAAGGGCAAGTAGTCCTCTTTTTCACATTCCATTGCGTATCTTTCAAACATGTAACTTAATTATCACATCCACTGAGCTGTATTGTGTTGCCCGAAGCTCCCATCTCGTACTCCGCAAATTTATCAGAATCAAGGCCAAAGGGATTTGTGTGTATAGAATATAAACTTAGTTCACTAAGAACCAGATTTGTAGGAGTTTTATTCTGTCTATTATGAGTGACTCAAGCATCTGTTTATGGTTTAGGTTACATCATCTGTACAAACTAATTCTACTTCATAACACATCACTGTTTATTTGTCAGATGAAATCAGTTTTAAATATCACTCAATAACATAATTAGTTTTTTTATTATCGTATTTATGCTACTGCAGATAGAAATATATACAGAAGTGCCTAAATGACATATATCTACTCCTACTAGTTTTCATACATGGCAGTATGTATGATTTACTTAATCAAGATTCAGCAAGGCAGTGTAGTGTCAGCTGTAGTATTTGTTGTAATACCAGTGCTAGACGAGATATCAATATTCTAAGGTCATCAGATAAGCTTGATAACACTGAATAGGATGATAGTTCAGTCATCAGTGGTGGACAAGAACAAGGTAAAGAAAATGCAATCTAAGCAGATATGTATCAACAATAATATAATCATTAATTGTGTCTGTCTGTCTGTCTGTTTTCGACATAGAACTTTGCACAAATGTGCGGCAGTTCAAGTGTTGTGAGATGTTACTTTAATTGTTGTTGAATAAATTGGTGATTCAATCGGAAATGTTCACTGTGCTGTCGTTTCATAATTTATGTGAATACTGCATTTTTTCCTTGATGCCTGTATAAACAAAAGGTAGTTAGTTGTGAGGTACCAATTGTTCTTTTGATTTACTGTCCTATCTGCAAATATGTTGTAGTATAGCTTCATCATAACATACTCTAATATGTTTGGTTCTCATTTGAGATTTCAATGTTCATCTGTACTATTTGCTTGGAATCGCAGTTTTTGTACCTTGAACAGGGAGCCTGCGTATCTATTGTCCAGCCTCACTCCTCCCCATTCTTTTTTTTTTCATTCACGTTCCCAATGGAACATAGGGCTTCAAGCTAGAGGCTTAAAGTTTCTGTAGCACAGGTGGTTATTTTTACAGGATGGGGTTATTAACCTCATGTCCGACCTTCCCTCTTTACCAGTCGTATTACTGGGTTCTGTCTGTTTTCGACATAGAACTTTGCACAAATGTGCGGAAGTTCAAGTCGCCACATTCCGTGTAGCACGCGAAGCAAGAGAAGAAAGTACAAGAAAAGCATAATAGAAACAGTGAGCAGAGGTGTGAGACAAAGGAGTAATAAAGAAATACAAAACAGTTTCATTGAAGATCATAAGTCACAGGGAGTGGATGCATCTGCGCCACTGAGAACGATTTTGAGCCATGTCACCAATTGTTTCCAACCATAGATTTTTACCGTCCCGAGGACCCCAGCCTGGAAGTCTACACCTTCCTACGTGGCTTAGACCAACTGTTGTGGATTTCATTGACTGATGCCAAGTTTTTGTTTGACCGCCGCTAGCTTTTTTCCAGCCTGACCCTATATCCGCTAACATTGCTCGTCGAGGGAGGCGATGGCTTGGCATACGTAACACATGTCCTAACCATCTCAGTCTTTGTAGCTTCACGACTTCGTCGATTGATTTCCCCTGTTTACCTAGAACTCTACGCCTAACCTCCATGTTGCTCACCTTATTATGCCACTTTACACGGGAAATAGAACGCAGGCACCTATGATCAAAGACAGCTAGTCTTTTCATGTCTTCCACTCTCAGTGGCCAGGTCTCACAACCATAAAGGAGGACGGAGCGGACTGATGAGCAGTACACCCGCCCTTTGGTCGATAGTCGAACATCTCGTCTACGCCAGAGTCGGCGTAAACTAACAAATGCGAAACGAGCCCCTTGTATTCGTGCTGAGATTTCGTCAGAGATCAGCCCGTTGGGGCTGATGGTACTTCCCAAATAAGTGAAGCGGTCAACGTGCTCTACCACTTCACTTCCTATTTTTAAACTAGGCGTCGATGTAGTCCAGTCCTGTAACATCATCTTGCATTTGGCGGGAGCGAATCGCATGCCAAACATTCGTAGATTGCGGCTCAAGGTGTTTAGAAGACTCTGCATTTCGTCAGCGTCTTCGCCTAGAAGGACTATATCGTCTGCATATTCCAAGTCAACGAGATTATTCCCGGTAGCAAGTCAATCCCTGAGTCGCTGAAGTCACCTAGGGTTAAGTCCATTAACACATCTATGATGAAGTTGAATAGAAAAGGAGATAATGGGCATCCTTGACGGACACCACTGGTCGTCATCAGTTCAGATGACAGCTCGCCGTAAGCCCTCACCTGGCTGTATGAGTACGAATAGAGTGCCTTAATCAGTGCAATATATTTTCTTGGAATTCCCTTTACAGCCAAGCATCTCCAGAGAACTTCCCGATCGACAGAGTCGAATGCTGCCTTTAGGTCAAGAAATATAATGACTGTTGGACGCCGGTAGGAATGCCTATGTTCTAGAATCTGTCGGAGGGTGAAGATATGATCAATACACCCTCTTCCTGGTCTAAAGCCTGCCTGGCTCTCTCGTGTTTGTGCTTCCCGAGCACCACTCAGTCTACGCATGATTATTGAGCCTAAGACTTTAGATACTATATTAGTCAAGCTAATCCCTCTGTGATTATCACAGGAAGACTTGTCTCCCTTCTTGTATATGGGGATAATCAGTGACTTACACCAACCCGATGGGACTTCTTCTGATTCCCAGACGCTGCCTAGTACCTCAGTTAATCCGGACAGTAAGCTGTCTCCACCGTACTTAAATACCTCTGGCGTCATTCCATCAGGTCCCGCTGCTTTGCCTAGTTTCAGATTGGTGACAGCTTTAGTAACCTCAGTTAGTGACGGAGGACCTGTGTCTATATCCCATTCAGGGAGGTGTTGGATGCTCGGAAGGTTGAGCGTGGCTGTGGGCAAATTAAACTGCTCCTCATAATGCTCTTTCCAACGATCCAGTCGTCTATCCTGGAGCTAATTATAGTGCCATTTTTTTCCGAGATTGTCTCACTAATGATTTGTCTTCTCCCACCCGTTTCCCTGATGAGTCCAAAGAGTTGCCTGGTGTTGCCTATCCTCAAAGCTTTCTCCATCTCTTTGGCTTTTGTCGCCCACCACTGTTCACGGTCCTTGCGGAGACTTTTCGTAAGTTTCCTCTTGTGCAGCTTTCGCTCCTCATTGAATTCGGAGCTCGCCGGAATAAGTCTTCTAGCATCTATCAGTTCGGATGAGGCGGTGGAGATCCAGTGGTTTTTACTCACCTTTGGGTTTACCTTATTCACAGCTTTTACAGCTGTATCTATGGCTGCCTGGATATTTTTCCAAGCTTCTTCAGGGTGAGCACAGCTGTCGAACACAGATATGTGTTTAGCTAGTTCTTCCTGAAATACGGATTTAGTTTCCTGATCGAGCTGGGGACGTGATGGTTTTACCGCCAGCTGTTTCCTACGTCCGTTCAGTCGTAAGCACACCCGAGCGCGGACCAGTGCATGGTCGGTATCTACGCACGTGTTCCAGAAGGAGCGACAATCTCCTACCGACCCACGCCAACGATAGCTTATTGCTATGTGGTCTATTTGTGTCCAGCGTTGGTTTGATGAAGGGGGTCTCCAAGTCAAACAGTGTCTCTCCTTGTGTTTGAAGTTAGTGCTTACAAGAAACAAATGATTATCAGAGCAGAACTGTAGGAGACGGTCACCGTTGTCGGTTCGCTGGCACGGAACTCCATAGGTGCCACCGACATCCTTCTCAGATTGACACAATTTCCCTACTTGAGCGTTAAAGTCACCAGCTAGAACGACTATGTCTGAGCGTTTAGCCTTTCCACCAAACTAGACAGCTTTTGGTAGAACTCATCCTTCGTTTCATCTGAACTGCAGTCAGTGGGGGCGTAGGCGGAGATTACGAAAAGGCATCGGCGAGTAGCGAGGTAAAGGAGTGCGTCGGCCGGGGATCGAACCCCGGACCATGTGCATGGTCGGCGAGCGTCCTAACCGCTGTACCACGGACGCACCCCATTCAATTACTTTTATTTCATCATTTTCTGGAAATTATCTAACCATTTAAATACAGTCTATATGAATTTCTTTAGTAAACGTTATTGATCTAAAAGTGACTTTCATAAGAAAGGAACTCTAACCGACGATTATTTTTGTATAGGCTAGTTGTTTTTAATGCATTAACCACCGTAGGTCTTTTATTCTTTTGTGCTTCTTTTGGGTTTTGTGTTGACTGATATGATATGTTCAGAAAATCCTCAATGAATAATATTTTACCATTACTTGACTTTTACACAGATGTGTCCTGTTAGAATTATTCACTGATGGATCAATAGCTTTCACATTAGCTGATTTATTGGCATATCGACGTAATGATCAAAGTCGTTTATTGAAACTTCTGGAACAAGTTCCATGCGAACATGCTAAAGTAAATTATTTAGTATTTATATTATTGGTGTCATATATCTTAGTGATCACGTCAGTTATAGTTTAAAATGTATATTTTTTAAAAATTTATCCTTCCTAATTCATCCCATTTATTGTGTTTTTGCCTGTCATATAAATGAAATTTCATTCTTTAATATGATTGCACATCATCAGCTTTTTGTACGGTAAATTCAGTTTAATTAAACTATATGACTGTTTCGGTCATTTTGTGTAAGTGTTTTTTCTCTTTGCAGTGTTGGCATTCAGTCGTATCGACATTATATGTAGAAAGAGTGATCTCAACTCTTGCACAAACATATATTTGGGGGTATTTTAAAGCTGATAATTCCCAAAGAATATGCAGCAAGACAAGATTACTGCATAAGCGTTTATCCGTTCAATACCAATAACTTTATAATCAAGGCATACTGAAACTTTACAACAGAAAAGTTCATGCATGATTATTAAGTCATCGTTCTTCTACATGAATACCTCTGAGTAGTCAAATAGTTAAGAAAATAACAAATACACGTCTAATACATTAGCTCTAGCTGAAGACGACTTTTAGATCTTCCAATTCCAATAGACCCATTGGAGGTTTTATGGATCCTCTACGGTGTTTTTTTTTCGACTTGAACTCAATTTTATGAGAAATTCGTCTTACGTTTATTGCTTTAATCTGTGTATTTTATCTTATGTAATCAGTTAGAGATAAGGTCTCATATGTGCTCATCTTAGGCATTTGAAAAGAGCAAAAATATTTGCAATTATAGGATGTCAGTATTCATTAAGTTTGTGGATTTCCAAAAAAAGTAATCGGACTTGCGTGTCCGCATTCTTTTTTATTTAACCAAGCATTCACCCATATTTACTTCTGTTTCTAACTTAAGTACAATGTTGGATGATTTAGTGTTAGGTTTATTTAGGAAGATTCAATGTGTGTCACTTTTCAGCACTAGAATTGTTTCATCCTTATATCTCAATCGTCTTCTTTGTTTATGAACACTTGATAAAGCTCCTTCTAATGTACTCATATTGTAGGTTTGCTACTATAGATGATACAAGTGAATCCATAGCTGTCTTCATTATTCTTTCGGTATAATTTTTCTTTGAATGTGAAGTGGTTAGTTTCTAAACAAAATTTCTACCATTTAGTGGTGACACTGATGATTATTAGCCATTATTCTGTTCACTGTTTATAAGTGCTAAACATCTAAGTTATCGATGATTGGAATGCTAGTGTTTAGCGATTTAATTCTTAAGCTGACCATAATTTTATACTTCCAAAATTCTGATCATCATATTACAGGTTTGGAGTCAAATAAATCAACAATTATACATTCAGAGTGCTTCAGTAGGAGTGTCAATTTTGAGAATAAATATTTTAAAGAGTTTTATATGGGTGTATTGTTGAGGTCTACGATTGGTTTTTAAAGGTATTAAAAGTTTATGCATATGTAGGGGAATCTGGAAGACATGTGTGTACGTACGACTCCGATGTGAAAGTGAACTAAATTTAGTCCCTACTTTTGAGTTTAAGTTCTTGAAAACGTTTGACTGTATTGAGTTTCATATTGTTAATTTCTGCAGATTTCCTCTTCACCCCCCATCTATAAGCTCAGTTTAGTCCTTCAGTGATAATCACAGAGACATTAGCCTGACTAATATATTACCTTAAGTCCTAGGCTCAATAATCATGCATAGACTAAGTGGTGCTCGGGAGGCACAAACACGAGAAAGCCAGGCAGGCTTTAGACCAGGAAGAGGGTGTATTGATCATATCTTCACCCTCCGACAGATTCTAGAATGTAGATATTCCTATCGGCGTCCAACAATCATTATATTTCTTGACCTAAAGGCGGTATTCGATTCTGTCGACCGAGAGGTACTCTGGCGATGCTTGACTGTAAAGGGAATGACGAGAAAATACATTGCACTGATTAAGGCACTCTACTCGTACTCATGCAGCCAGGTGAGGGCTCACGGCGAGTTGTCATCTGAAGTGGTGACGACTAGTGGTGTCCGTCAAGGATGCCCATTATCCCCATTTCTATTCAACCTCATCATAGATGTACTAATGGACTTAACTCTAAGTGACTTCAGCGACTCAGGGATTGACTTGCTACCAGGGGATAATCTCGTTGACTTGGAATATGCAGGCGATATAGTCCTTCTAGGCGAGGACGCTGAAAAAATGTCTTCTGAACACCTTGAGCTGCAACCTACGAATGTTTGGCATACGATTCGCTCCCGCCAAATGCAAGATGATGTTACAGGACTGGACTACATCGACGCCTAGTTTAAAAATAGGAAGTGAAGTGGTAGAGCACGTTGACCGCTTCACTTACTTGGGAAGTACCATCAGCCCCAACGGGCTGATCTCTGACGAAATCTCAGCACCGATAGAGGGGGCTCGTTTCGCATTTGCCAGTTTACGCTGACTCTGGCGTAGACGAGATGTTCGACTATCGACCAAAGGGCGGGTGTACTGCTCATCGGTCCGCTCCGTCCTCCTTTATGGTTGTGAGACCTGGCCACTGAGAGTGGAAGACATGAAAAGACTAGCTGCCTTTGATCATAGGTGCCTGCGCTCTATTTCCCGTGTAAAGTGGCATAATAAGGTGAGCAACATTGAGGTTAGGCGTAGAGTTCTAGGTAAACAGGGGAAATCAATCGATGAAGTTGTAAAACTACAAAGACTGAGATGGTTAGGACATGTGTTACGTATTCCTAGTCATCGCCTTCCTTGACAATGGGCGATGTTAGCTGATATAGGGTCAGGCTGGAAAATAGCTAGCGGAGGTCAAACAAAAACATGGTTTCACCAGTCAATGAAATCTACAACAATTAATCTAAGCCAGTCACGTAGGAAGGTGTAGACTTCCTGACTGGTTGGGGTCCTCGGGACGGTAAAAACCAATGGTTGGAAACAATTGGTGACATGGCTCAAAACCGTTCTCAATGGCTGGTGCATATGCATCCACTCCTTGTGACTTATGATTTCCAATGAAACTATATTGTTCTTCGTTATTACTATTCCTTTGTCTCACACCCCTGTTTACTTTCTCTATTATGCATTTCTTCTACTTTCTTCTCTTTCTTTGTGTGCTACAAGGAGGGAGTATGGCGACTTGAACTGGTGCACATATGTGCAAAGGTCTATGTCGAAAACAGACAGTCCTTTAGTGAAGTACTCAAATGCATTGATTTTATGATCAATTCTATTCATAATTTCAGATATTGCCTGTACCTATTTTTGTCATTACAAAGCTTTCATGTTTTCTCTAATTCTTTTAAAGGGATTATGATGGTTTATTTGGTTGTATTGGAGGTTATGTTTCTTTATCTCATTAGAATGCATGATGTTTTTTTTTGTGTGTGGAGTGGGCCTTGTTTTTCATCACTCTGTATAAATTCCAAAGCTGCTTCTATAATCAGTACTGGTACGTGAATTAAAATACCCGGTTTATATTAAAATCAGTACTTCTCTGAAATAATTCTTTATCACCAGGATGATATGACTGTGCATATAAGTTGTACAATTAGTTATAATAATAACAATAATTCTATTAGAAAAAAGATTTTTTTAAATGGAGCGATTTGTGATAAACAAGGATAATGCAAACTGGCATGATTATGCAAACAAATGTTCAGATAAGAATTTTTAATATTGATTTTATTATATCACCTTATATGACTTTTGGCGTATAGTATTTGTATTTTTAAACTTTTAACTCTTCTTAACCCCTCAAATGTAGTTTTTATGAACTCTATATTGTCTGCACATAAAATCGTACGACTTAACTGAATCTGTTACAATTTTAATATTTATTCTAATGGTGATCTGTTTTAGTATACTTTTACAAATTAAGTAATGGTAATTATTTGGCCTTTTAAAATAACCTGACACTATTTAGTCAAGGTCAATATAGTTATACAGATAGTTATAGTGTGTAGATGGTGCTCTTTAGGTGGAATTTATATCTGTCAGTTTATGTTGGTATTCTGAATTTAAGACAAGTTGTGTATGTTTGGAGCTGAAATATTTTGACTTTAAAAAATGTCAAAGTATGAATCAACTAGCAACAGGTGAACCGGTTTTGAATTTCGCTTCACAACCGACTATTTCATAAATTATATTTCAATCGAAGCGATCGCTTACAATAACTAACTGTTTTTATTGGCACTATTGGAGCAATATTTCAGTTTCCATACGAATCACACGAAGTTCGTTCTTCATACATATTTACTACATTTCAGGCTCTGTAATTCAGTAAATCAGATAAGAAATTTTCAACTAGTGATCCACAGGCTCGAATCCTGCTCTGCTTTCCAAGATTTAGGCAGTCAACTGTTATTAGTAGCCCTTGTAAAATAGATGTGACTCTTATTGCGCTAACTTGCATATAGTTGTAACATATACACAGTAAAACAGATTGATGCGGAAAAGTGTTTCTCTTCAGGTTACTGTTAAAGCCTATTAAAGCACAAAAAGAGGAAAGCAGAGATGTATTGTTACAATAAGGAAAAATAATAAGACGACTATTAGTGAGGATTTTCAGAATTTCGAAAATCAAAAAAGTGAATACATCCGCACCTTTTTAAACAATTTCGAGCTGTTTCAATGAGTTTTCAAACGTTAAGTATTAGCCAGCTGGAGTTCCCAACCAGACAAAAGCACACCTAGATGTGACTCAAATCAGTATTCAGTCATTTCACCAACAAGTTTTTTAGTTTTTCATCTGATCATTCGTACCTAATCTTACTTCAGTCAGCACTGCTGTTTAGGCAATAACAAAGATAATGGCTTAGATGAAGAACTTTACTATGGAAACTAGTGTGCGTTTGTGGTATAGCGGTTAGGACGCTCGCCGACCACGCACATGGTCCGGAGATCGATACCCGGCTGACGCACTCCTTTACCTCGCTGAGCCAGGAATAATGCTGGTAAAGAGGAAAGGTTGGGCATGAGGCTAGCAACCCCATCCTGTAAAATGAACACTGCTACAGAAACTTCAAGCCACTTGCTTGAAGCCCTATGTTCCATTGGGAAAGTGAAGGAAAAAATGGAGACTAATGATTCAACATCACCAAGCTTTCTATTTCCTTATAAAATTAAATGAAACTAGCTTTCATTCAAGTTTGTACCTTTGATGATATCCCAATATTATTTATTACGATAGAGGGCACTGAGCATATGTAAACCACACTAAATTACATTGAATCTGGACTATTTATACAACAATTATATAAATTTAAATTTATGTTACTTAAACGTCCATTTGGTAATTGTGATAAACTTTTTGTTTACTCTCCAGTATGTAACTCGCCAGAAATGTACTTTTTTTTACACATTGTTTAGTCTCTGATCTATACACTGCTGTCATTGGGTAAAGAAGGACGCTACACAGCTGCTGAACATTTGAAGCAACAAAGAGGAAAAACTTTCCCAAGTGTCTTTTATACACACTTGTCACCATATCTTCGAAATTTTTTGAATCCAGTATTAAACTGTCCTGACTCAAGAATATCATTTCTTAGACTGTGAGTGTAAGATGTTTGAGTCATATATATATATATATATATATATCCTTTGAGTTCTGAGTAAAAAATAGTATTTCAAGCTACATCTTTGAAGTTTCAGCAGTGGTGTTTTTTTATGATGTGGGATTGCCAGTCTTACGCTCAACCTTTCCTCTTTACGAGGCTTGTTACCGGCTAAGCGAGGTGTTAAGTGTACGTCAGTCGGGAATTGAATCCCGGACCACATGTGTGGCTGGTGAAGATTCTAACATTTTACTACTGATGCACCGTTACATGGGGTATAGTTT
The DNA here is from genome assembly GCA_944472135.2 of Trichobilharzia regenti. Lineage (NCBI taxonomy): Eukaryota > Metazoa > Platyhelminthes > Trematoda > Strigeidida > Schistosomatidae > Trichobilharzia > Trichobilharzia regenti. Next base: position 78,384,207 of record OX235264.1, read on the forward strand.
AGTTGAGTTATTAATATATTGTTAAAATGTCTATAATCTAGTTTTGTTGATGAAGATATTATTTTCACTGTACTAAGATACCATTGTGGCCGTATACTATAATATCGGCTAATTTAATAATGTTGTGTTATAATTTCAAGAGTTCAATTATGCTAAAGAGGATTTTTAAAGAAGACAGGCTCTCTGTAATTGCCTTTATCAATAGTGTGGTATAGATAAATTAAGCATATTTATTGTGGTTTAACAGAATAGCTTTATGTATTCGGGAGTTCGAACCGCTGTCATGAATTCAGTTATTCTGAATTCCTGTCACTTGTTTTCACTCTATGTAGACTTGGTGACGAATGCGTAAGTGATCCTTATGCTTTTTATTAGTTGTAGTCAAATAGGGAATGTATTAATGTGTATTATCCTTCAGGCTGATCAAAAGATGCGATATGTGAGCTATTTACAACTAAGTTTGGGATCTTACTTACAGTCGTCACCATCAACTTTATGGTGTAACTCATGTTTGTGTACACTATCTGGATAATTGCCTACCGGCAGATTTCGGCTGTATGTGTAAATTAGTTTATTACGGTTGATTATGATGGACAGAGATTCAATTCTGTCACATTAGTTATCGAAGTAAGTATAAAATTATTATTGAAGTCTTTTATTTGGGTTGAATAACAAAAACGATAGTGTTGTGCGTCTGTCTGTCTGTTTTCAACATAGAACTTTGCACAAATGTGCGGAAGTTCAAGTCGCCACATTCCGTGTAGCACGCGAAGCAAGAGAAGAAAGTACAAGAAAAGCATAATAGAAACAGTGAGCAGAGGTGTGAGACAAAGGAGTAATAAAGAAATACAAAACAGTTTCATTGAAGATCATAAGTCACAGGGAGTGGATGCATCTGCGCCACTGAGAACGATTTTGAGCCATGTCACCAATTGTTTCCAACCATAGATTTTTACCGTCCCGAGGACCCCAGCCTGGAAGTCTACACCTTCCTACGTGGCTAAGACCAACTGTTGTGGATTTCATTGACTGATGCCAAGTTTTTGTTTGACCGCCGCTAGCTTTTTTCCAGCCTGACCCTATATCCGCTAACATAGCTCGTCGAGGGAGGCGATGGCTTGGCATACGTAACACATGTCCTAACCATCTCAGTCTTTGTAGCTTCACGACTTCGTCGATTGATTTCCCCTGTTTACCTAGAACTCTACGCCTAACCTCCATGTTGCTCACCTTATTATGCCACTTTACACGGGAAATAGAACGCAGGCACCTATGATCAAAGACAGCTAGTCTTTTCATGTCTTCCACTCTCAGTGGCCAGGTCTCACAACCATAAAGGAGGACGGAGCGGACTGATGAGCAGTACACCCGCCCTTTGGTCGATAGTCGAACATCTCGTCTACGCCAGAGTCGGCGTAAACTAACAAATGCGAAACGAGCCCCTTGTATTCGTGCTGAGATTTCGTCAGAGATCAGCCCGTTGGGGCTGATGGTACTTCCCAAATAAGTGAAGCGGTCAACGTGCTCTACCACTTCACTTCCTATTTTTAAACTAGGCGTCGATGTAGTCCAGTCCTGTAACATCATCTTGCATTTGGCGGGAGCGAATCGCATGCCAAACATTCGTAGATTGCTGTTCAAGGTGTTTAGAAGACTCTGCATTTCGTCAGCGTCTTCGCCTAGAAGGACTATATCGTCTGCATATTCCAAGTCAACGAGATTATTCCCTGGTAGCAAGTCAATCCCTGAATCGCTGAAGTCACCTAGGGTTAAGTCCATTAACACATCTATGATGAAGTTGAATAGAAAAGGAGATAATGGGCATCCTTGACGGACACCACTGGTCGTCATCAGTTCAGATGACAGCTCGCCGTAAGCCCTCACCTGGCTGTATGAGTACGAATAGAGTGCCTTAATCAGTGCAATATATTTTCTTGGAATTCCCTTTACAGCCAAGCATCTCCAGAGAACTTCCCGATCGACAGAGTCGAATGCTGCCTTTAGGTCAAGAAATATAATGACTGTTGGACGCCGGTAGGAATGCCTATGTTCTAGAATCTGTCGGAGGGTGAAGATATGATCAATACACCCTCTTCCTGGTCTAAAGCCTGCCTGGCTCTCTCGTGTTTGTGCTTCCCGAGCACCACTCAGTCTACGCATGATTATTGAGCCTAAGACTTTAGATACTATATTAGTCAAGCTAATCCCTCTGTGATTATCACAGGAAGACTTGTCTCCCTTCTTGTATATGGGGATAATCAGTGACTTACACCAACCCGATGGGACTTCTTCTGATTCCCAAACGCTGCCTAGTACCTCAGTTAATCCGGACAGTAAGCTGTCTCCACCGTACTTAAATACCTCTGGCGTCATTCCATCAGGTCCCGCTGCTTTGCCTAGTTTCAGATTGGTGACAGCTTTAGTAACCTCAGTTAGTGACGGAGGACCTGTATCTATATCCCATTCAGGGAGGTGTTGGATGCTCGGAAGGTTGAGCGTGGCTGTGGGCAAATTAAACTGCTCCTCATAATGCTCTTTCCAACGATCCAGTCGTCTATCCTGTGAGCTAATTATAGTGCCATTTTTTTCCGAGATTGTCTCACTAATGATTTGTCTTCTCCCACCCGTTTCCCTGATGAGTCCAAAGAGTTGCCTGGTGTTGCCTATCCTCAAAGCTTTCTCCATCTCTTTGGCTTTTGTCGCCCACCACTGTTCACGGTCCTTGCGGAGACTTTTCGTAAGTTTCCTCTTGTGCAGCTTTCGCTCCTCATTGAATTCGGAGCTCGCCGGAATAAGTCTTCTAGCATCTATCAGTTCGGATGAGGCGGTGGAGATCCAGTGGTTTTTACTCACCTTTGGGTTTACCTTATTCACAGCTTTTACAGCTGTATCTATGGCTGCCTGGATATTTTTCCAAGAGAGTTATTCTCCTCATATCTATGTTGACACACACACTGACACTCACCCAATGTAAGATTCAACCAAGAACTATCCGATTTCGCTGCGAATCTGATGCCATTTAGTCACTTCTTTCAATTCACTATATAGTGTGACTGTTGTTCTCAGTTTCTTCGATGATTATTAGTTTTTGTTGACTGTTAGTTTAATCTCATACGCCAAGGTTTCAGTTTCAGACATTTGGTGACACCTATTAGGAAGTTAGCTCTCTTACTGACTTATTCATCAGTTGAGTAGTGTTTGATTGACTGATAGTAAGGAAAGTCTCCTTAACTTTTGAGAAGTTTTAAGTTAGGATGAAACAAGTATCCAATGTTTATCTGAGATGTTGTTGCCACCTCCACCAGTTTGACTCCAGTTGCTGATTGCTTTATTAGTCGTTTCACACTCTCGTCTCTTCGGTTGCTCTACAATTCTAGGCAGATGATCACAAACACCACATCTATAGAATCAGTTTCAGTTGGCTTTGTGTTAATCAAGAGCTATATTTCATAACATTAAGAGGAAAATCAAAGTATTGAAATCCTATCACACTAGTTACAAGTTCATAAATCAAGCAGGCGAATGTTCTAGTGACTATGATTGAACAGTGTATGTGTAATGTTTCATACTTATGATATATTTTAAATAGTTGGGGTTTATAGAAATAAATCTACCATAGTAGATGTTCAAAAATCTTAACAGAGATACATCTCTGTAATTTTATTCGTTACTCCTGTTTTCTTATGGACCTGCGAATGCTCAAGAAGTTTAATTGATTTCCGGTAGCATACTTAGCCTAACAATGTTCAAGGAAATGATTGGTTTGAAGGGCTTTGTTTTTATTGATCTGTATGGTTGGCAATGTAGGTGCACAAAGGGCATTTCGGTTTTAGAGTTGTGTTTAATTTCCCGCATAGATACGTTAAATAGTTATTGGGCATTCTTCAAGCCTTAGTTGTGAATGTATTGCCATCGTGCGAAGTGTCATCATCAACATTAGTACGTGAATTACTGATTAGATGTTTGTCGTCAAAATATCGACTTTGGAACAATCTTTAACGGTTACCATCTTTACTCTAAAGTACAACTCTGTAGAATTTATTTTTTGTTTTTTGATCGTAAGTCTTGATTGGTTCATTGTTTTCCTAAAACAGTTTGCTTGTTTTCTTTTATTTTATCGTAGAACTCTGACAAACTTCCTTCAACAAGTTGCTGACACGGGATCAGAAAATTTAAGCACAGTGTCAGTTATTTTGTGTAATCTTATTATCAGTGCTTTACGACCTACATCGTATAGTCAAACTACACAAACTCCGATCACAGCTGCTGACCTACCAATTTTAACACAAGTTAATAAAATTAGTGTTGATCCTTTCAGTGCAGTACGAAGCAATTTGAATACTTCCACAGTATATCAGAAAACACAATCAAATCGTTTAAGTGAAACTGGTAAAGTGAATGCATTGATATGCCTTTTGGAGATAGCATCATATATGCAGCCTAGTTTACTTATGGATCGTATCATACCTTATTGTATGGAATTGACGACAACATCGCATTCTGGTGAAGTTCGAAGTCTAGCTGTTGATTCTCTAACGCATATTTTTAAATTGGTTACAAAAAAGTGTGAAAATCTCACAGAGTACACATCATTTTTAGAGGAGACATTTTTAACAGAATATCTTTTCCCGAATTTATCGCCTCTCAGTATGGATCCGAAACCTGAAGTACGATTAACGCTAGCCCGATGTCTGCCTACCTTGGCAACATGTTCTTTAACGTTAGTAAATCCAAATTTTCCTATTAAAAATTTGTTTTTGTCTTTCTTGTTAGTCGTAAAAAAAACTAATCAATCACTTTTTTATATATATGTTAAATCACTGGCATATATAATCTCTTCAAACTATGATACTTCGAAATACTAGTGTAAAAGTAAATCAGTAGTTAGAAAGCGATAATGTCAGCGAAAGTCAGGATTTATGAATACCAATCAGGTGACACATACTTATCTTTTTGTGATGTATTTAGTTGTGTAGTGAACATAACAGTCAATCTAAAGATTGTTGGTTCAATTGCTATCACACTACAGCTTTTCTAGCCAACTTCAGTTGATATGTGTGACTAGAATAGTCATAAGTAAGCGTATTAACATTATTCATATGAAGGTGATGATTACAACTGTTTGCAACTTGAATAGTTTAGTTCTATAATTTTTATAATGATTTTAATACATCTTCTTTGCAATACTTTAGACAACCAATTTATGCTATTTGAGAGAAGTTTAGTTTATTTTTTTGTAATGTTTACAGAAGGAGCCGACAACTTCATAGTCTGTCTTAGCATAGGCAGTTTTAAATTTCATTGGATCTACTTTTGTTCCAGGTGGACATTGTGTATCAAATCAGACAGTCTGTCTGTCCGTCTGTTTTCGACATAGAACTTTGCACATGTGTGCACCAGTTCAAGTCGCCACACTCCCTCCTTGTAGCACACAAAGCAACAGAAGAAAGTAGAAGAAATGCATAATAGAGAAAGTAAACAGGGTGTGAGACAAAGGAATAGTAATAACGAAGAACAATATAGTTTCATTGGAAATCATAAGTCATAAGGAGTGGATGCATCTGCACCAGCCATTGAGAACGACTTCGAGCCATATCACCAATTGTTTCCAACCATTGGTTTTTACTGTCCCGAGGACCCCAACCAGGAAGCCAGTCTACACTTTCCTACGTGACTGGCTTAGACTAACTGTCGTAGATTTCATTGACTGGTGAAACCATGTTTTTGTTTGACCTCCGCTAGCTTTTTTCCAGCCTGACCCCATATCAGCTAACATCGCCCATTGTCGAGGAAGGCGATGACTAGGCACTGGCTGATGGTACTTCTCAATTAAGTGAAGCGGTCAACATGCTCTACCATTTCACTTCAGACAATAGCTTTGCGTATTTAATAGATTTTTAAAAATTATTTCATCTCTTTTGTTTTTAAATATTCATTAACACATTTATCCCTTTAAGCTAAATGTCTCAGCTAAACTCGAACATTTCTTAAATGTTATCAGATACTTATGACTTTTCATATACATATCCGTTTTTAATTGTGACCTTATAGGAGATCAGAAAATGTTAAATCAGTGCTTGGGTTTTTTTACACTTACATTTATATGCATTTGGTTAACAGTATGTAAATGAGAATCCTTAAATCATGTTGTTCATCAATACACCAGATCAATGATATGTTAGGTGTAGTAGAAAATTTCAGATTGTTTTATACACAAATGTACTATAGAAAGTAAAGCCAGAGCTTTCACTTGTATAGGACAGGGGTATTTTATCATACATTCAACAGTTCAAGGCAATTTTATTTCAGATCGTGGAAAACACCCATTATGACATTAGAAAGAAGAGAACACAATGCTCAGCAAAGATATCTTTTCGGCAATTTCATTTTCAAAAGCTGTACAATCGCATTTAAATACATCATTTTCTATGTAAAATGTAATTTTACATTACAGCTTTTGAAAATGAAATCGCCGTAAAGATATCTTCGCTGTACTTGGTGTTCTCTTCTTTCCAATTTTATTTCACTTAAGTGATAAGGTTAGCTTGGTTTCGATAGGAATCAGTCACCCGAAACGAATTTTTCATGTTGCTGGCTATGAGCCAACATTTATTGTGTGAGGGCTGATGTGAGTAAAGCCGGGCTCGAACTCAGGACTCATTGGATGAAAGTCGGCTGCTTAAGCCAATGTGCTACATCTCTACACTAAACGATAAATTATTTTCACTTAACAGATTTTATAACAAATTATAAGTTTCAAATGAGTTATCTACTACAACTGGCGTATGTAATTATGAATACTTTTAAAATTCTGTTTTAAAATAACTGACTGATAGTCATAGGTGGTATGTATTTGCTGTTTGTTGAAACATTTCAGCAATGTGTATTTCATTCTATGGAGAATTCATTCATCGACTGTACCTGTCATTAGAAATGTTTTCTTGTATTCATTCAGGTTTCAAGTACAGAAGCTTTGAATTTGTTAAGTGTCTTTCGAGATTTACTATTTGATCGTAACTGTTTTATTTCTAGGCTTGATAACGTCTTCAGCACTAAACTCACTATAACTTGCCTGTTAAAGTTTATCATTAGCTCTTGCTGACCGGATTATTCAGTCATCCCAGTCACTACAGTATGCGAATCTTTCAAGATTGTTTTTCGTTTCATGAATCTTGTTTGGAATTTCCTGGTGCTAATTTTACGAGTAAATCATTCACTTCCTTATATGAAAACTTCAATAATCACTTTACTTACTTGGTGATCACCAGTAGTGGGAGCTGAAGTAATCATTTGTTGCAGTAGGAATTGATTGATTTATCTTAAAACAAATAAATGTCAAAGCTTTAACTAAGATTTATTTCTTATTTTGCGATAGTTGATTACTGAAAATCTGTCTGTCTGTCTGTCTGTTTTCGACATAGAACTTTGCACAAATGTGCAGAAGTTCAAGTCGCCACATTCCGTGTAGCACGCGAAGCAAGAGAAGAAAGTACAAGAAAAGCATAATAGAAACAGTGAGCAGAGGTGTGAGACAAAGGAGTAATAAAGAAATACAAAACAGTTTCATTGAAGATCATAAGTCACAGGGAGTGGATGCATCTGCGCCACTGAGAACGGTTTTGAGCCATGTCACCAATTGTTTCCCGACCGAAAGCTGCTACCTTGACGTGGTGGTCAGGCTTGAACACCGCAATGATCTATTCAAGCTATACTGGCTGAGACTTATGTCTCTTGAGGTCCTACCATGCCAGACAGGTTGTTTGGATAGCGGTTAAACAAAAAGCAGCTACCCAATCCAACACTATGAGACACACCAAACAATAACGAACAAACAAAAGCAGGCCGCGTGTGACCGGCCTCAAGCAGTTGTCCCTGGGCTCTGTGGTCACGCAACCAACTTCCACGGTGTGGGCAGCCGGGAAGTAACAATCGCCCTCACAATCCGAAATGCACACGAAACCTCTCTCTACTGAAAATCTGAAACACCCATAGCACACTCTCTGATGTTCATGATAAGCTTGTGCTTCAGGTAATTGAAAATATATTTAATTGGTCAATTTAGAAAAAGAGATGAAATATCCTTTTGGATTCGTATTACTGACCAGTAATGGCTTTTGAATCCTTGTTTTCATTGAGATTTTATTCTCTAATCTGTTAGGTTTCTTAATATCATATCAAAGATGCGTGCTGAGTCGACAGATGTCAAACATAAAGTGAGTTTATTGTGAACAACTTGTATTTGTTAAATATCTTTTCTACGATTCTCTTTTATCTCTTCTCAACTTTACTTGTTCCAACGGCCACATATACATTGTTTCAACACTACTTCCCTATGATATCTTAAAACATTCTCATTGTGTCGTGTAAATTTGCACAAATTAATTAGGTTATACAACTCTTTCGGTGTGGGGTAGCGTTGATGTTAGCCCTATCTCCAAGTTGGTCTCTGTATTAACTTATGATCAATTTACCTTATCCACCTCATTATCACCTTCATTGTTGCTATTCTTTAGAATATAAACAATCTATTCTAACGTCGCCAAATATATATATATATATTATGGTACTGATTAGTATTGTAACCATATGTTTATAATAATCTTTAAATTTCTTATAACTTAAGTGTGATATACGATGCTATTCTAACGATGACTGATCTAGGTGTGATTGATATAGATTTGATCGAGTGTTTGAAGCACATATGAAAATCAATCAAAATCAATATATATATCATATTGTGCCACATTTGTATTCACATGCATTCAGCCTCCACTGTATATGATATGGCATACAGCGTATGATTGGTAGAAACATCGAATAATAAACAAAAACAAGGCCGTCATAAATCGTTTGTCTATATTGTTTAAGTAATATATTTTGCCATGACGTGTGATTAATCAGTATGTCTAATTGTCGTATGGTTATTTGACAGTAGGTAAAAGAAATCAGAGTATTTGACAGCATGTGTTTAGAAAAAACTATCTGTTTACTTGTTTCGTTCTCTGTTTCATTTAGAGAAAAAAAATCCACAAAAGTATTTTACTTTCTATTATTCTAGAATGTTTGAATTCCTCAATGAATGTAAGATGTTATTTTATAGCGTTGTATAGTGATATTTACTGAATTAAATACACATTTTAGCCTAAGTAAACGAAAGGTGAATGGAAACTAATTCTAATCTTACATATCTGAGTAGTGTTTCATACTTGTAGAGATAATCATAAGGCGATATTTGGTAATGGGGAATATTGGTTGAGATCATATTCCATCCGCCTGTTTATTATTATATTATTATTCCCTACTGAAACACAGCAGCACATCTACATTTCACTCTGTTCTCCTCTGTCTTTTTGAGCTGGCTACACAATTGCTCATATGCTTTAATTTTCTTCTTACATGATCTCTTCCATTTCACCCTCAGACCCAGGCCCACCTCACCTCCCATTCACGTTCCAATCGAGGGTGTGGCGCGTGATGTCACTCGACGGTGTGTCCAATACTTCTCCATTCCCTTTGGCAAGTTTGTTGGGGGAATCGGTTCTTTGCCAGAGTTCTTTGTTATTAATTCTTTCTGGCCATGTGATTTTCAGTATCAGCCGAAGGCAGGTCTGTATGCATGTTGGAAATGCTTTTCATGACGTGCCAAGTCATCTACCTATTTAGGTGGATATTATTATTTTTCTCTTGGGTTCCGAGTGGAATATAGGGCTTCAACAACACATCTCCACTTTGTTCTATTTTCTGCCGTCCTCTTTGTCTGGGCCCACGATTGCCCATAATCTCTCATCGCCTACTTGTATGATCTTCCCCATATCACACTTGGACGCTCCGCTCGTCGTTTCCCATTCGGGTTTACTTGTGGGTTCTCCTGGCACTCGATGTCATTCGACGGTCTCCTCAGCGTGTGCCCAGTCCATTTCCATTTTCTTCCATACATTTGTTAAGCAGTAGGTTCTTTGTTGGTTTGTTTCCATGTTTTGCTGTTTCTGATTCTTTTTGGCCATTAGATCCTCAATGTGGAGTTACGGCAGGTATTGATGAAAGTCTGAAACCTGCCAGAAATACTTTTCGTGATGTGAGCCCCAGGTTTCTAACCCATGTAGAATAACTGACTGACTTAACATTTGTGTTGAAAATCCGAATTTTATTCTTGTTGGCAAATGCAGAAGATTACCAAACCGGTTTCAGATTGATGAAAATCTGATCTGTCTTTTCGATTCTGGCTTTGACATCTTCATCTGTTCCCCCTGTGGTTTAAACTAACCTTCTTAGATAAGTGAAGGAAGTAACCTCTTTCAAATCTCTTTCGTTGGTGGTATCGTTTCTGTTGGTGGGTTATCTTCATCACCTCCGTCTTCTCTATTTTCACCTGGAGTCCTGTCTTCGCTACCTGCCTCTTCAGCTAGCTTGTTGGTTTTCGCCTGGAAATGTTCGAGTTTGTGTGGCAGTAAGCATAAATCATCTTCGAAATCCAGATCCTCTAGAGTCTTAATATCGGTGGTTCAACGTATTCCTGTCTTCTTACTTCCAATACACAGACTGATGCATAATAAAGTAGTACACCACAATTAGGAATATCATCCTGAGTGATAATAGATAGCCTTGTCTTACTCCTGTATTTAATTCAGAGGCTTCATTGAGTTTTCCGTTGTACATCACCTGACACGTGGCATTGTCATATAGCCAGCTGTTTAATGATGTTGATAAAGACTTGGGCACCGCATGCCGTAGTGTTAAAGCAGTTTCCACATCTGTCTGTCTGTCTGGATTCAACATAGAACTTGGCACCGAAGTGCACCAGTTCCAGTTGCCACGTTCCAAATAGAACACAGAGGTAGACAAGAAGATGAGTGAAGAGAATCAATACAGTCTGACAAGTATAAGAGTGAAACAGAATGGGTAATGGTAGAAAGGAATATGAAAGATTACAGAGACTGAATACATCTGCGCTGGCCATTGACAACGATTTTGAGCCATGTCACCTATTGTCCACATCACTTCTCGGTCAATGCTGTCTGTAGAAAGCCTTTTCAAATTCGATGAAGTTGAGTTAGAGGTTTGACTGCCATTCTATGCTTTGTTCTGTGATCACGATGCGTGGAGTTGCATTCTAATCAGCTCATGATTTGTCTTACCCGAATCTGAATCCAGCTTTTCCGGTTAGGCTGGCGGAGTTCTGCATTCAGTGCATCTTTTATTCTCTCCAGGATGACGCGACTTAGTATTTTGCTTGACGTGAACAAGAGTATTATTCCATGGTAGTGTCTGCAGAGGCTTAAGTCGCCCTTCTTTCGCAGCTTGACAAGGTAGCCAGTAGGTACCTCTCCTTCCTCCTAAACCTTTTGCAATAATGACGTCATCATAACTGCCACAGTCTCTGGCTCCGTTTTCAGCGCTCCGAAAAGGGGGAATTCCGTCTGGTCCTTCTGTCTTCCCGGACTTAATTGGCTTGATCGCGTTCAAGATTTCTGCTATCCTTGGAGGATTGGTATCCACCGGCAGATGGTTCTGTACGTGCTGTTGGTGGTGGTGGAATTTCTGAGCGAGTTGTAGGCGATGGTCAGTTCAAGTGACTTTCGAAGTGATCAGCTCATTGGTTTTTAATTTAATTTTAATTCAGTATCCAACTTATTAGTTGGTAATTGAAACTACACCATTTATCGTTTTTTTTCTTTTCTTTTAATATTTTCAAAACAAAATTGTTTTTTCCTCTCCTTGGATAAAGTCTCCTGATTTTGTGCATGACTATCAAAGTGATCAAAAAACACTGGACACTCATTTATCTATATTAAAATCATGTATACAAGAGAGATTAGTTGCACTATTCTCAGACACCGATCCAAATGTTCGTCTAGGATTGATGAATACGCATAGTCTATCATCTTTAGCATCGTTCTTTGGTCGTTCACGTACAAATGGAACACTTTTATCACATATGATCACATATTTAAACGATAAAGTAAGATATTTTTTCTAATGAATTTATTAATTATATATATTATATATATCTATAAGCGTTCATTTAGAGTTGAAGTCGTCCAAAGTTTTTTATCAAAATTGACGTTATGCAGGCTACTTTTAATGATTCCGAGAACTAGGAAAGTAAAGCATTCGTGTAAATGATCACACACTTTTGTGATAGTCATTGTTGAAAAGACAGTTTTGAGTTGGGTTCATAATAGTGTCAAGTTCTGTAATGTACGACATTTGTCCCCAATAATCCGCAGTTTCATTAACACTTCCAATTTAGTTTTCTCTGCCGTTTCACCCTTAATAATTTGTTATTAATTAGTCAGTCAGTCAGTTTTTTGGTGTACATAGTGTTGAAACTAGAAGGTGATACTAGCTGGTTTTGCTTTAGTAAATTCTGTTGCTGTGATGATGTCTGAAATCAAATTTTTCACTTGATGTAGCTTACAAGGCTAATGCAACCACAGTTTCTATGTTCCAGCTTTAATCAGGACATATAGGATTGCTTTAACACTATAAAGGCAAAACATTTCTTTTCCTTAGTATTTTCAAGCATCATAAATATTATTTGTGTTTGTAAACTAAGTGTTTTTCGTCTGTTTCAATAGGTTAAACCTGACCTAAGGGCAGCCTTTTTTCGACAAGTTTCTCCATTGGCTACATTAATTGGAGCTCAGTCGGTTACCATCCTTCGATCATTACTTGAACAAGGTCTTATTGATCCAGATGATATGGTTATTGAGGAGTGCCTAAAATGTTTAATTAATCTGTTACGTCGACGACTACTTAGCGCACCTATAGCTGTTTCATTTTTGACTAGTGCTCTTGCTTTAACTGCACATCCATCGCTACGCATTCGTCAGGCATGTATTGCTTACATTACAACATTTGCTCGGCTTGCTGTCAACTTTTCTGAAAAATCACAATCACGAATTATGAGTCAAGAAGAAGATACAGAGCCTATGATACATCATTTTTGGCCAGGTATTTGTAGCCCTGCCAGTATTTATGCACGTTTAGTAAACAGTGAAGTCAAGAAAACTGTCTTTCGGTGAGTGATAATTCTTCATATCCAGAGTGGAAAGTGATTATTCCATTTTACAAGTTAATTTAGCCAAATTTTTGTTTGTGTATTTATTTTACTAATAGCACACTGTATCACTGTCTTCAGTCTGAATAAATACCATTTGTTTTGTTTCAGTGAATAGTTTCATGTTTAGGAATATTCTAGTCATTGAAAGACAGATATCATTACATGTTTGCATAGGCCAATTAACTAAATAAGTGTTTCCAGATTGACTAAATGGCCAGTTGCATTTCTTTTCTACAGCTAAATTGCATAACCAAACTGCTTATGACCCATTCTAACAAATTTGATTACCATTTGATTTCTCATTTCAAAATTAAGATAATTCTTATTTTCTAGTTCTAACTATTTTTTGATAGTTAATTTTAATGAATGTCTATCGAATAGGTGTACTATTATTATGTTGTTATTATTGTTCCCTTGGGTTCCTAGTGGAACATATGGTTTCAACTGCACGTCTCTACCTGCTTCTGTCTTCTGCTGTACTTTTCACCTGCCTCCATGTTAGTTCATACTGTTTCAACTCCTATTCACACGATCTCCTCCATGTCACCCTTTGACGTCCCACTCGTCGCTTCCCATTCTGTCGGGTTCCACTCAAGCGGTGGCCTGACGCTCGGTGTCACCAACCGGCCTTCTCAGCGAGTGTCCAATCCATCTGCACTTTCTCCTGCGTATTTGTTGGGCGATTGGTTCTTTTTTTGTTTGTTCCCATAGTTTCTTTTTGGTGATTATTTCCGGTCATCTGATAGAATTGAATTGAATTTCTTATAGTATCAAACGCGTAAACTTTCTCTATTCGTGCAAATTGAGTAGTGATGTCATTATTGTAACGGGAGAAGAAAAGAGACTTGGTAACGGAGTGTTTATGTGGAATTTGGTATCTCTGTATAGCGAAATTATGTACACCTTATCTGCAAATTGCCATATTCACAGATCTTCCATGTTGTGCTACTTCTGTCTTTCGTGTTGTGTTTATTTTTGTTTTCCTTTTCATATCCCATGTTTTGCCACAATGCTGAATCATTTGCTGTCTTTGACTTCTAATATATCTGCATGCTATTTGATATCCTTATGGCTACTGATAAGTCTTATCAGTCTCTGTCTGTCTGTTTTCGACGTAGAACTTTGCACATATGTGCACCAGTTCAAGTCGCCACACTCCCTCCTTGTAGCACACAAAGCAACAGAATAAAGTACAAGAAATGCATAATAGAGACAGTAAACAGAGGTGTGAAACAAAGGAAGAGTAGTAACGAAGAACAATTTAGTTTCATTGGAAATCACAAGTCACAAGGAGTGGATGCATATGCGCCAGCCATTAACAACAGTTTTGAGCCATGTCATCAATTGTTTCCAACCATTGGTTTTTACCGTCCCGAGGACCCCAACCAGTCAGGAAGTCTACGCCTTCCTACGTGACTGGTTTAGACTAATTGTTGTAGATTTCATTGACTGATTCCATGTTTTGGTTTGACCGCCACTAGCTCTTTTCCAGTCTGACCCTATGTCAGCTAACATTGCCCGACGAAGAAGTCTTATCAGTAGCATATGCCAAAATATTACCTGTCCTGTGTGATTTGTTATTTCTTTTAAATCAGATGACTCACCGGAGTTTTGTGTCATTGTGTTGTAACTTGATAATTTGTCAATAATAGCGAAAAGTAGAACTCCTCTTTTGCCCTACATTTAACTCGTCGGCCAGGTGATAGTATTCCTACTGAATCTCGAACTTAACAATCAGTGTTTCGGATACCAAAGATCCTGTAGTTCTCAAAAACTTGAACAGTGGAGAAGGTAACCAGGTTTTGAATTTTGTTCATTCGGATAGTGAGGGCGATTGTTACTTGCTGGCTGCCCACACCGTGGAAGTTGGTTGCGTGACCACAGAGCCCAGGGGACAATTGCTTGAGGCCGGTCACACGCGGCCTGCTTTTGTTTGTTCGTTATTGTTTTGTGTGTCTCAGTAGCATATTTATCACTCCTGCTCTGTGACACGGCAGCAGGAAGCGCGGTCGTTGTTAATCCGGGCCCCGGCCGATCCGGAATGAAATTTTGTGATTTTGTATTGATCATGATGTTGGATTGGGTAGCTGCTTTTGGTCTAACCGCTATCCAAACAACCTGTCTGGCATGGTAGGACCTCAAGAGACATAAGTCTCAGCCAGTATAGCTTGAATAGATCATTGCGGTGTTCAAGCCTGACCACCACGTCAAGGTAGCAGCTTTCGGTCGGGGAATTTTGTTCATATAAAATATAGAAGATTTGTGGAATGTTGAGTTATATTATCATGCAAACAAATTGTCATACTGAATTGTCCCTATTCAATTAAAGTATGTAGTACAGAAATTATTAATCACTCGTAGTTTTTTTAGTTAGTATTTAGTTGACTGAATCGACAGTGTGATGATTAATGATCTATTAGGGAATGTGGAGATGAGGATTAAGAAATGAAAGTTGGTGTTACTCAGTAAGCTTGAAAATTGAGCAGTTACTGTTGAAAAAAAAACACGGTAATTAGCGAATTTAAAAATGTTGGTAAGAGTCGTCAGCCGAATATTCTACAAACGTGATTACAGTTTATAAGATTCACCTACAGCGAACAAATGACTGATGAGAACTGAGTTATAATTTGCTAACTTAAATAAAAGGGAAATAATATTAATCGTGGTAGATATTCACATATTCAATGCAGTTATTACTGTAGAAATAATAGAAATTATTAAAAGTTAGATTTTAAAATATTGCAAATCAAGGAAACATGTTGAAACTGACATATATGGACGAATATGGACCGAATATCAAGCTTTTAACGTGTCAGAGTTATAATCAAGACATAGTTAAACGTGGACTGACAGGCTTTCAGATATCTCAAGGAGTTTCTTGAAACGGTGTCAATAACTGGGACGCCATCGAAACGACAAACCACTCGTAAACTCATTTAATCCCCACTCTCTCATAAATTACTTTTCCAACCGTGTATTCATTCATTTAATCTATTTTTATTAGAATTAAACCACAAGACGGTAATGTCATAGGTTGTAGTGAAGTTTTTTTGTCAGTGTTAGGTTTTATGATAGGTAAACTGATAAAGGGGAAAGTATGTACACATGTTTTCAATTTTAATATTGTATTAAACAACTTGAAGCATCAATAAAAGATTGAGTGGTTCACTCCTCTTGTATCACTTAATCTAAAGTTAGGGGTTTTGTTTTACCAATGATATTATCCTTTTTCTTGCAGTCAAGTTTTTTTTTAATGTATGGTGAACTGACTACTGATTTCATAAAATTGTCAGCTGACGATATTTCCCCGAATTCCATAGGTAGGACGTGACATATATATATGCGTTTTGTTTATCAGAGTAGGCTACAAACCGCACCAAGTGTATAAGAGGTTGATGGCTATTACCAAGTTGCTCATACTGTAGTGGAATACCCTTAAAGTCTAACTGTATTTTGAAGGCGATTTCTATTGCTTAGTTGTTTTCTATCCATTGTTTTCACTTTAATTTCCATCACCTGTTCAATTCATATTGTTAGATTATTAAACTATGTTGTTTGTTATTTAAATCAGTTTTAATTTTCCCGTTGATCAACTGAATGGAAATGTTCGGCCTCCGTTGAAATCCTCACTCCTAGTACGGAAACTTCAGCAATGTCTGAAGATTAACGTGAAGTAGTCAAAATTGACTTAAATAAATGATTGATTGATATCCGTTGCATTAGAAGGATCTGGCTCTTATGGTCCAAGTAATCTGGTGTATAACACTTCAGTGTTCAAGACTAAGGGTACTGGGTTAGAGTCTCAGTATAGACACCATCACTCGTCGGTGGTGGTACATTTCCACCCTACTGATGAATCCCTAATAGGATGAAATGTGCATCCAGGATTCCACTCTTAGTCACCACCCGCCAAATTAATTTATATCCTTTGGTGTTGATATCTTTATTTTTTAGACTCTCAGTCTGGTGTGTTGTAAATAGTAACGAACAAAAAATGATTTACAATTTTATTCCTCTATTTAATTACCTTAGTTAAATGTATTCAAAGTACAGTTGGAGTTTTGGAATAGTTTACGGACAAACTAAATTTATCTCTTTATGTGTATGATTTAATCATTCAGTTATTGCTATCCAAGGTTTTTTTTAATTATTTTCTTTTAATTCAGACGACCTGTACACTTTTGTTTTACAAATGATGCAGTACTATTGAATAGTTTACATCCACCAATTAGTCGAAATGTTTTAGAAGCTTTGGTATTCATGTCCTACTCATCATCGAATAGTGTGAATCCACCAACCTCAGTTGATTTGCAATTACGCGTAGATAAATTAGGCCAAATTTTAAAGTTATTCCAAGAAAGAAAATCTTCACGCGCTATTACACGGAGTGGAGAAACACCTTGTTATACTTCACCATATGTGAGTTATTCTTTTTTTGTCTATCTCTATGTGCATTTTTAAAATAAGAATATGTAGTGAAGTTTGATATGACGAGAGTATCACTGAAAATCTGTTTACAATAATAAATAAACGAAAATTTCCTCTACAACTGTATCTATAAACAAATGGTGGCCTGCTTAAAACTTGGGCTGCTTGAAAGCCTCCATCAATATACTGCATTTAGTTTCTTCTGTTGTGTTTGTTTAAACCAACTAAAGTATGATCCCTAATAGTATTGTTTACTTTGGGAGGGTATTTCAAACATTTACGACTTGCTAATTCGCAAGTTTCTGCTAAACATGAAAAAAAGCATTATCGTCGATGGCAGCTTATCCTAATAAATGGGATGACTGTTCCTGAGTAGTATCCTTGGTTCACAAAATGTACTCCTAAACTTTTTATAATTGGCATTCAGCTAATTGTCGTGTATTTCTTGAAGGAGATAAAGAAGAGATGTCATCATAATGGATTGATTTGCGCTTCAGATCAGACAGAACTGTGTCACACGATTTTTTCTCCTTCACGTTCCCCAGTGGTACATAGGGCTTCAAGCTAATGTTTATTTTACAGGATGGGGTTGCTAGCCTCATGCCCAACCTTTCCTCTTTACCAGAATTATTTCTGGTTTAGCGAGGTAAAGGAGTGCTTTGGCCGGGAATTGAACCCCGGACCATGTGCATAGTTGGCGAGTGTCCTAACCGCTATGCCACCGACGCACGTCACACGATCTACTGTCGATTATTCTTTAATTTGAAGACCATAGACGAAGAGAAAATACCATGCAATAAGCTCCGGTGAAAATTCTGTACATTACATAAATACTGTTTCAAAATAAAGGTGAAAGGGGTTTATTCTAACAGATCAGTTGCTTATACACTGTAATAATACTCTTGGTATAGACAGAGTGTAAATGATTTACTGATAGCAAAATGAGCCAGTATAAGAGAAAGGAATCACCTAAAATGGCAAAGATAAATGGAATAGAATAAAAAAGTAGTTTATTCTGTATTAGTTTATATCTGGTTCATCTGTATAGTGTGTAACTTTTGTGAAGATATGATTATTTTCTTACTTTCCTAAAGTAACATTCGTCGGATATGATATGGAAAGCATGTTGTCCACTGTAAAAATCTGCTTATTAATAATTTCGTAAAAATTGATTCTTTCATTGGTGGCTTTTAGCTAGGTGTAGGTTACCTAACTAGCTAGCTGAGGTCCTTGAGAGGCTAGGAATCAGTAGTTGGTGCCTATTGGTAACACGGCTCAAAACTGTTCTCACTGGTGAATGAACTAGCTCCCATTTGGAACAAATTAAGCTGTTATACTCACCTTGAACTTTACTAAGTGATTGTTGGTGTATAACATCTCTATTACTTAGAATTTACCCACATCTAATATGACTACAATTTTCTTTGTCTTTCAAATACGTTGACAGTATATCATACATTTCTCATGATTTACAAAATCTAGTTTTGGACTATTTTAAAGCTCTTTTGTCTTTATACCATAAGAATATCTTGCTTGACAAAGTAGGTGCTAATAATAATATCCGAAACGATAATCATCTAGCTAGTACGTCTAGATTATTGAGTCTATATATTGCTTCTTTTGGTCTTCGTCAGATGGCCCCAAAACCTCAGTACCAACTTCATTAACTCAATCTTTCAGTTATAATTGTGATATAAAAGCATTTATGACTTCATCATATGATCTTGAGAATGTACAGAAATGGTATAAAACAATAAAATAGGTTCTTCAAGTATCAGGCTATATGAGCCACACTTATTGTGTGGCGACTGATTGTACTACCTTGTTGCGCAGGTCAAGGTAGGCGGAGTGGAATTCGAACCCGGGATGCATTGGCTGAAAGCCATGCGCCTAAGCTAATAAATCACATCTCCACTCATAGAAGTAGTATCTATAGTTATTATTATTATTATATCCTTTAATTCCTAGAGGAATCTTTCTATATCTATATCTATAGTTAAAGGACGGTTTTTCGGCATATTTTCCATCCAACAATTAGTGGTGAATTTGTGCATTAATATTATATTGTGCATATTATACTGATATGCATAAGCAGTAATATCATTGTGGGGGAAATGAAAAAAATATTTTGTTTTGGTGTCTAATTATGAAAATTTATATTAGTTAATTTATTGTTCATCAGTGTTATTAGAATTTTTCTTAGTGAACTCTTGCCTAAAAGTTGTTGCTTCTCAAGAATAAAATGCATTACATCTCAGGTTGACCAGTCAATCATTATGACTACGCGTGTTCAGTGATTTCAGCTGTAACGGTAGAACACAAGAGACTTAATAAAAGAATGCTTATGTGGAATTTGGTGTCTCTCTATAGCGAAATTATGTACACCTTATCTGCAAATCGCCATATTCACAGATCTTCCATGTTGTGCTACTTCTGTCTTTCGTGTTGTGTTTATTTTTGTTTTCCTTTTCATATCCCATGTTTTGCCACACCGCTGAATCATTTAGTCTCTGACGTTGAATACATCTCCCTACTATATTTGATATTTTCATGCTGATGAATGTCTGTTTATATAGTACTGATAAATCTAATCGGTAGCACACGCCACGCAACTACCATACAATCGCCATTGAATTAACTTCTGCAGTCGAACATCTATAGTACACATAAATCTCATTTGTAAATCGTATGCGAACAGGTTTAATTCGATTTTATTCAACATTAAGTGATTGACTATATCGTTTATTAAAAAAAATTAATTCACTATAATTCACAAAGTACCGTTTACTTTCGATTTTTTTCTCTTCTAATTTTGTACAGGATGAATTTATTGACTCATTGATTTTAAAATTGAAGTCTTTGGGACTTACAGAGCTGATGGAATCACAATTTGTAAATTTATCTAATTATATTTTAAATTTATGTCGAAATGGTCGACCTCAAAATATTTTTCATTCGTCTAATCCAAAAGTGAATCGTATATTTCCGAAATATAGAATCTATCCTTTTGAAAGCTGGGGTAAAAAGCTTTTAAGTGAGTTTCGCACAAATGTTATTATTATAGCTACTCTTTTAATATTATTTAACTATCATAATCTGTATCACCATGAAGTTGGGATTGGATGTGATATGATATATTTATGACTGTTTGGTCTAGACACCCAGCTTTTTATCAGAGAATCGCAAGTTGTAACACTGATATATTTATTAAACTTCATTCGTAAATAAGTGCCCTAAACCCCTGCAGAAAAGATGGCACTTGTTGATGCCAAGTTCCTGAATATATATTGATCATTTTGATAATCTTATGTGTGTTTGTATATATAAAATGGTTGTGTTTTCAACATACATGTCTGTTCCGACCGAAACTGACTCATCATGGCCTCAATGCAGGAAACCGATATCTGCATCCTACTGTATAGCTGACAAAACTTCCTTGAGACCCGTAATGTCACAGAACGCTCGAAAGACATGAAAAGCTGAAAAATACCTCAACAGTGCCGTTTGACAGCTATACAGAACAGTTACTTGGAGTCAAGTAGAATATTCCCAACTTTCGCCCCTGCGAAATGCAAGATGCTGCTACAGGACTGGACTACGTCAACTCATAGCTTAGTGATAGGGAGTGAAGTGATAGAACATATTGACCACTTCACCTATTTGGGAAGTTGTATTAGCACCAACGGACTGATTGGCGACGAAATCTCAACACGGATCCGAAAAGCTCGAGCTGCTTTCGCTGACTTACACCGTCTCTGGCGTAGGCGTGACATTCGGCTATCAACCAAGGGACGTGTGTGCTGCTCAGCAGTTCGTTCCGTCCTTGTCTATGGCTCTGAAACATGGCCAATACGCGTTGAAGACATGAAAAGGTTGAATGCTTTCGATCATAGATGTCTGCGATCTCTTTCTCACATTAGGTGGTTTAATAAGGTAAGTAATGTTGACGTTAGGCGTAGAGTGTTGGGCAAAGAGGGAAAATCAATCGACGAGGCTATAAAGTTACATAGATTGAGATGGCTAGGTCACGTGCTGCACATGCCTAACCATCGCCTCCCCCGACGGGCTTTGCTAGCTGATATAGGTTCAGGTTGGAAAAGAGCCAGTGGTGGCCAGACAAAAACATGGCATCAATCCATGAAATCCTTGACAGTTAAACTGAGTCAGGTAGGGAGATGCAGACTTCCGGTTGGAGCCCTCGGGACTCTAGGAATCAATGGCTGGAGACAATAGGTGACATGGCTCAAAATCGTTGTCAGTGGCTCAGATGTATTGAATCTCTGTAATCTTTCATATTCCTTTCTACCATTACCCATTCTGTTTCACTCTTATACTTGTCAGACTGTATTGATTCTCTACACTCATCTTCTTGTCTACCTCTGTGTGCTATTTGGAACGTGGCAACTCGAACTGGTGCACTTCGGTGCCAAGTTCTATGTTGAATCCAGACAGACAGATTCCCAACTAGGTGGGATCAAAACCTTTATCCACAAGAAATGCATACCAATATCTCCCGCGAACAGTCCATGGTTAGAATAACCCGAATTCATTCTAACAAAATCACATCGTAGAAAAACGCATTATCAACGTATAGCACAACCACAAAGAAAGGCAATAAAATTAGCGATTAAACAAGGACAAAGACAAATAATAAGGATCAAGTCAGTTTATGATATTCAGATACCAAAATAATGATATAAAGTTTAGGAGGAAAACGGATAATGATTAAAAATTTAATTGTAACATCCAAATAAATATAAATATTGCGATTAGATCGTTCAAAAGGGATTTTCAAAATAATTTTAGCGTTACACCGTCCACCAGAATTCCTCCATACAGCTTAAGATACTTTTTACTGCATTCTGTCATGGCTCCATTTCTTACTTCTGGGATCCAGGATTTACAACAGTAAACCTGCATAACCCCATACGACACCTAAATCAATAGGTCGCCAGCTGCATCAGAAAGACAAGATTCTCATACATCCCTTTTACAGTATCTTTCAAGGCGTCTGTAGGTAATAAAAGAACACATATAATCGACTCTATTTTAATGGAATTCACTAACATGTTTTGTAAACAGACTATACCCAAGCATATAGGCACTAAGAACCAGGCTGTGCCAAAATAAACTGGTAGCAAGCATTGATGCAGTTAGGCCAAGACGAGCTGTCCAACGAGTAAAACTATCAGGCTATGCAGAGGATACATGTAAACATGACGTTTTTCTCACATGGCAGAATCATATTGTTATCTGTAAACCTTTACATGCTTTCCAGGCGATATATGCGGTATAGGTTCCAACAAGGTCAAATAATGAACAATTAGACTAAGATTATAATACTTAGCTAATAATGGCCAATGATAACAAACCAAATCATTTCAACTAAATTTTGTATCCCAAGTAAGATATGCTCGTACCACTCCACACGACTGTGCATAATTACGAATATTTATATATATATATATATATATATATATATATATATATGAGGTTTAATATCGGTCCCAACAGTAGGTGAAGTATAACGGTGATTAATGTGTAATTACTGCCATTCTCAACAATACAACAAAGGCGTAACAAAGTGAAAGAAAGGTTAGATCATAAAGACTAATAGGATATTCCGAAATGAATACATCTATCTTGGCGTATATAAGACCTTTGAACTAAGTTTGCCCTTCTATTAGAGAATACTCAAAGTAGAGTGTTATGACCCAAGAGAAAGGTTAAATATTAATTTGTGTGCATTCAATGATATACGCTGCACTTTTCAGCCAATCGACCTTGCTGATGAAACTCATATGACTTAGATCAAATAGTTAAAGCTATGAATTAAATCCTAAATTGTAATAGCAGATGATTAGGCTTCTGTAATGTCATACTGACCTTTGTAAGAAACTAAATGATCCAAAAAAGTGGTTTAGTCTTCACTCAAATCCTTGCGCATGCTTGATATTTCATTATTTATTAACTTCTAAGAGTTTGTTTTATTCGTTTCAAGTTTGATCGCGGATTGATATGGAAACTCTGGGCAGCTTCATCTTGTAGTGAATCACTAGTGAGCATCAACCTACTTGGTCACGTTACCTGATTGTTGTGAGTTCGATCCTTCGTGGAGTCGAGAGTGTGTACTGCTGCAGGTCCAAAACTGGGACATGATAGCTGTCAAGTGTTTATCATCTGTTGAGAGAATCACTCAACAGCACTCTCTGTCTTGCTCTACAACAACTGCTACTTTCGTAGAGTTTGTGACAAACACGTAAAATAATTGGAGAAGCTAAAAACCTTCATCACCTGAAGTGCCAGGGTCATGTGTCAGGCACACATGCTTAAAATGTATATATATATATATATATATATATATATATACATATATTAATGGGAGTTGAAATGAACTAGGACACATATCTGTTCCATGAAGTCATTAACTATTTCTAGATAAGTCGTGTAAGTTTCCTAAACCCAGTTCAAATGAACACTGGAATCTACTATCAGAAACTTTATGTGATATTCTTAGGAATGATTACACTAGTACAGGTGCATTCATACTTTAAATTGATTTTTACTGTATTACCATTATTTATTCACTTTTCTTACTGCTCTGTAAATATGAAGTGTAAAAGCTTAGATTACTATAGAATAATGGTAGATCTTTTGTATATAACCTCCGTTTGTCTTTAAAACAACAGTTTTATGTATCTTAATAAGTTTCCAGGCCATAGATGTTACGCATTTCCCTGAATAATTTGATGGTTAATAAAATCCTAATAATTCTGCTGTAGAAGCTGTGGCTTACACAGCGCAATGCTCAGAAAAATCTTGTTTTTGATTTTTTCTTAAACACTCTGGAATTATTTTAAATAATGTATAACGGTTTTATACATCTGATTGTTATTTAGGTTCAAAACCTCTTAATCAGTGTACAGATCCCAAAGACTTCCTGGCGGATCCCTCTTATTTACAATGGTAATTGCTTTTTTTGTTTTATTTTTAAATACTAATATTATCATTTTAGTGACGAATATTGTGGTGCTTTTATAATGACTTTCTTACTTCATAACCTCAACAATGTATGTGAACCACTGAGTCTGAAACTCATGATTTTATTACTTTAAGATTGTGCCGATACACAAAAAAGTCCAGATCTGTATACGAAAGTCCACGGCTGTATATTTCAATGCCTCGAAACACGTATTAAAAGAAAAAAAATTAAAACTGAACTGGATGCGATGGAGAATATTGGCAGACAAGGGAACGAAAGAATTTATCCACCTCTGCTACCGTAATAACTTTTTAATACAGACGTGAATACCATTCAAAACAAATTTCCGTCAACCATTATTTAATCATTTACTCAGTAATTGACTAGACCATGGGCTCGTTAGTTGGTCCTGTGTATTCCTTACTTACTGGTGAAACTATCTGAGATGTCGTTGGATTAACAGATTCAAATCATTGTGATAAAATGATGATTGGAGGTGAAATGAAAACTTCGGTTGCAGCAGGATTGTACCCACGGCCTCCAGATTAGTAACGTGGCACCGTATCAGCTGAGCTGTTAACTACTTCATTTAGACTGATAATAGTTGAAAAAGCTTGGCTATTATGTGAATAGGCAGTTTGTAACTGTCTGTTAAACATACAACAGCTGCCCAGATGTCTTCTTGATGTTAGCTTGTTAGAGACAGTTGGTGGGAGTTCCTAGATGTAGGTTTCATATTTATTAGCACTTGTTAGCAAGACGTATGTGCAACTTTGGAGTAACTGATACCTCCCTAAGGGATTCGAAATCATGTCATCCAGTGCTACAGTCGGACACATTACCGCTGAGTTATTTGGACTCGCGATTCATATACTGTAGGGCTGTAATCAATAAGTTAACAACCGAGCAAGTTTTCTCATGTTGATTCTAATTGCTATGAATTCAAAGGAAAGGAGCAGGGTCTTACTTGTTAAGGAAATCATCTGCTGTGATAGTAGACCAATTCACTGCTTACGACGTTCGGATAAAAAGTGTGATCACTGAGATTTACCATGTCAAGTATGAT
This sequence comes from Trichobilharzia regenti, assembly GCA_944472135.2. NCBI lineage: Eukaryota > Metazoa > Platyhelminthes > Trematoda > Strigeidida > Schistosomatidae > Trichobilharzia > Trichobilharzia regenti. Next base: position 78,409,746 of record OX235264.1, read on the forward strand.
AATCGCTACTCATTGGTGTTATTTATATGTCAGTAGCTTTACATCGCGGATTAGCGGAAGATGAAAATCATGAACTAATCCTGTTTTGCTTTATATTGACTTCCTCGTATAGTACACAAGTTAACAATTCTGGATTCGGTCATAGAAGATCATGTGTGCGCATTGTTGAAGGGTTCCAATTTCGGATGAAACAACAGCTGACTAAAGTTCCGATTTCCAATTTTTCCAGCTATCAATTCAGGACAAACTGACATAGGATATTCATTTACACCGATCAAACATCACCAACATATAACGTGATTACTTAGTGATCATTATGTAGCTTTGATTTTGAGTGTTAAACAAGGAAAGGTGACTTTCAGACAAAAGAAGCCCATATATTTGTTTCGTCATTCTAAAGTAATTATGAATATCATTACTTTTATACTGTTACAACAACAATATATCTGTTCATCTGAGATACCAGGTGGCTGTCTTGTGACTATATCTTGACATTGTGATAATATCGTATATGTAAAGATATACTACGTAGCTGTTTTCCATGACCATCAATGTAATAAGGACAAAGAACCATTGGATCTTCACTGAAAAATATGTATTAATAATCTATAGTCTTAGTTGTTGTAATATGTGTCCTTAATTTTACTTCTTTCTCGCTTTCCTTTTTTCCCATAGGATACTGTGTTCTCCGTTAAAAAGATACGTAAACCTTCTATGGGAACGGTTACAATCCGGTCGCCTTTCATTGCATCGTGATACTTTTGATTCAGCTAAAAAGGTGATATTTGGTCGTGGTTTAATATTGTCTCCGTCTGTAACATCGCTTTCTGGTACAGATCATTCTGAATCATCAGTGAGTACGTCTAATACAAATCAATCAAAGACCAGTACAATTGTTCACGGTGAAGTGTTCTCATCATTTACAGAAATTGTTAATCCATTGTCCGGTCTACGAACAAATCCTCGTAATATGTTTGAAGTACACGGTGAAATGCCTGTATGGCCGGAATCTCGTCCTCAAGGTATTATGCTGGCTAATCTTCGTGAGCATCGTGCAGGTGTAATAAGGTAATTGCAGTAGAACTGTTTATAGCTATACTAATTGTTAATAATATGTGCATACTTTAAAGCAAAGTGAAAAGGGGAGTTACACATCCAGTTAAAGCGAGTTTTCTTTCTTTTATCGGTCGTATCGATTGAGAAATGCTATTGATGAGCACAATCTTCAATAAGATATCCTATCGATTCAGCCTTCATATCAGTCAAAAACAAAAACCAGATTTACGAAAATGGAGAATTTCTTTCTATTCACTAGCTACATAACTTTATTTTCTAATTGAATTCTTAAGATATTTTGTTAGCTCTGGTCATCTGAATTTGTTAGTATGTGAATTCAATGTAAGTGATGTAATACTCAACAGTCATATGCATGTTGGTGCACTTATCAATTATTTGTTATTATCATTTACTTTAATTCCTAGAGGAACATAGGGCTTCAGCCAAACGTCTCCATTGCGTTCGGTTCTCTGCTAAAGTTTTCACCTGGCTCCACGTCTGCGCATATGCTTTCATCTCCTCTTTACATGACCTCCTCTAAGTCACCCTTGGACGACCAACTCGCCGCTTCCCTTTGGGTCCCACTCGAGGGTTTGTCTAGTGATGTCACTTGATGGTTTCCTCAGCGTATGGCCAATCCATCTCCATTTCTTCCTGCCTATTTGTTTCACAATCGGTTCCTGGTTTGTTAGTTCGCTCCCAGAGATCCTTGTTGCTAGTTTTTTCTAGCCAGCCATTTGATCTTGAGTAGTATTGAGCGAAGACAGCTGTTAATGAAGGTCTGTAGTTTGTTTGAGGTGCTCTTTATGACGCTCCAAGTCTCTGATCCGTATAGTAGCACTGACTTCACATTAGAGTTGAGAATCCGGATCTTGTTTTTGATGCTGAGTGCTGTAGACCTCCACACAGTCTTGAGAGAAATGAAAGCTAGCCTTGCCTTCCCGATCCTTGCTTTTATATCCTCGTCACTTCCACCTGTAGTTGAAGCGATGCTTCCCAGGTAGGTAACTGAGGTTGTTCGTTTCAGGTTCCTCCCATTTATGCCGGCTTATTGTTGTCTGTTGGTATTGGCCAGGAATCTTCATCACCTCTGTTTTCTGTATGTTCACCTGAAGGCCTTTCTTTGATGCTTCTTATGCCAGCTTGTTGCTTTTCACTTGCATGTGATCCAGTTTGTGGGAAATCAGACATATATCATCGGCGAAGTCCAGACCCTCCAAGATTTTTGCGTGGGTTTCTTTTTTATGCCTGTTTCCTCGCTGCCCGTTAACTGTCCGTCGCATTATCCAATCCACTGCAATGAGGAAAATCATCGGCGATAGTTGGCAGCCTTGTCTTCCTCCCGTCTTTACTTTGAAGGCTTCTGTAAGTTTCCTGTTGTGGATTACTTGGCATGCAGTGTTGTCGTACAACTGTTGGATGGGATGTATAATTGCCGGTGGCACCTCGAAGTAGCAAAGTAATTGCCGAATCACCTCTCGATCGACGCTGTCGAAGGCCTTTTCAACGTCAATGAAGTTGCACTTATCAATGAATCACACATATTAGGTGAGGATTGGTGATACTACTTGTTCATTCTATCTATGCTATGTGGAACGAGCTTCGAACATGAGAAGTCAGCTTCTGAAAGTCGAATTCCTGGTATAGGGAGACACAGTGCTTCAGTTATCTTTAAAGAGAGACTTCTAGTCTTCATTCTATTATATATATTTTCATGTTTTTGATTACAGCTGGATTTCACGCTGTATTTTTGGTACAAGTATGGAATTTTCAGCATGTTATATCGGCAGCCCAAATTTTGCAGGCCGACCATAGATATCAGGTGTGCGTCAGCAGGGGATCGAACCTCGGACCATGTGTATGGTCGGCGAGAGTCCTAACCACTGTCCCACCGATGCACTGGATAAAACGTTTCCTAAAGATATTATATAAAAGTCGAATGTAAGCTACTTAAGTATTTTCCTATTAGCTGATTACAATCGAAATACTTCCTCTGGACAATTAAATTATCTGTAGATGTATTTAGCTTCCACTTTTTCAACTACTGGTACACGTCTCATCAACTTACACTGCCTACTGAGCATCAAGTAAACTGGTAGTGTTACAAACTGTCACACAATAGGTGTGTCTCATTGTCAATTACACATAAATGTAAATAGGTGTTTAGTAGTATTTTGTCTTTTTGTTGTAATAACTAGTTGCTGTTTATGTAGCAACTTGAGAAAATTGGATTTTAAAATATGAACTGTTAAACTTTTCTAAATTAGTGTGTATATTTTAACGAGTTATCCTATTAGTACCTCCTATGTAACTTGGTTGCTAGGCTTTTCTTACATTTACGCCTAGTTATTATCGTATCATTTTATTTGTTCAAAAACAACTTGTTGTTATAAAAAAGAAGAGGTAACTCAGAAAAGAGGATTTCTTCTTCTTCTTGAAGAAGTCACTTTTAAGTTGTACAATTTTTTATTATTTATTTCATCCTGTTGTGTGTGCTCACAATGGAACATAAGGCTTCATGCTCGACCTTTCAGTAGCAGTAGTGTTTTATCTACGGGCTGGAGTTCCCAGCCTCACACCCATCCTTCCCTCTTTGTCTGAATTATAATCGGCTAAGGGAGGTAAAAGTGTCCACCGGTCGGGAAACGAACTCCTGACCACGTGCATGGTTGACGAGCACTAAACCACCGACGCACAAAGCCAACTCCTCGACGCGGAATTGAACTCGAACCTTCCACGTGATAGATGGGTATATATTCATCACTATACAACTGAGGAGCACAATATTAACAGTTTATTATTGAGTACATTGAGTATTACTTCTTATTTCCATCAGGTTTAATTAATTCACTTTTATCACCTTTTGTATATGTTCGCTTCGTATTTTTCACTTGAAAACGGTGAGAAAATAGTTTACAGCTTCAATAGGCAAATGATAGAGCAAATAATCTCTCATCCACCTCTCTATGTACATTCATTCGATTATAGGCTGAATGTAATAAATAATTTAATGAGAATACATACTATCACGGTTATTTGTCTCTTGAATTTTCTCGTCGGACTATGACGCCGATTAACGACTTGTCTAAAGTTGATAGTTCCTTTATCAATGTATTCGTTTTATCCAATATTACATAGTTTTTCTCCGCTTTTACAAATGAACGCTGAATCACTGTGTCAATGGTATAATGGTATTTCCTTGGATAACTGATTGTTTGTCAAAAGAGGATACGTTTTCTGGAATGTTCAAGCTTGCCTGTTTTTCAAACTTATAGCTAATTTGTATATACATAGACACAGACGTTCAAAGACTCAGACTTATAATCCTTGAATTTTGTCTGAATGGTATGTAAAAGAATTCGCATTTAAAGATTGGGTAATTCATGCATTCACTGTGGTTTATAAGTAAGAACTACTGGATAATCCAAGGTTGGACAAGTCACCTGTGATAATGCCTCTTTTAATCATTTGTGCAATATCCTATGTTTTATATTCTTGTTTACAGTTTGGCAACTCATAATTCTGGTAGACTCCTAGCATCATGTTCAAGTGGTGATGGATCAGTGAAACTATGGAATTGTGGATTTTGGCCTACTGAGTCTGATGGTTATTTAGATCAATCATCAGCTGGAAATCACTCTGGACGCATTAACAGCTGTGGTACATCGTCTGACTTTGTTCAAAAGTCGACAAATTCGAAGAACTCAGAGCTTGGTTTAGCCTATTGCTTACCTACACGATCATCCTGGACGGTTAACTGTGTTGGACAAGATTCAAATGATTCATCGTTTAAATCATGTCGAGTAAGCTTTAACTACAATTTGGCTTTCTTGAAAAAAAATGACCATTACGGTTTTATCTAACGAAAGTAGTAGAATGCTTTAGACATATAGGTTTGAAATGTAGTGAAGATGTGAAGTGGAAACCATAGCGAGATTTCTGTAACGACACTTCATCTGAGTTCTCCATATTATTGACTAATACGAGTGTATCTCCAGTTTCCGTATCTATCCTACCTATCGGGAAAGTCTTGATGAATTTAGGCCGAGATATTGGCACTAATTTATGTCGTTTGGAATTTTGATTGTGGTTATACACAGAACTACTAATTTCTTGCAACGTGTCTACTAAACAGCCGAGTTCGATAGCTTTTATACATTTACTTCAATTGTTTGTTTCTAGGTTGATTAGCATTTTTCGTTGATTGCATGGTTCGAGTCTCAACGGTGACAATATCATTCACTGAGAATGCAGATATATCCAGCTGATAAGCCTTAAATAAGACGAAACGCACATCATAGATTCCGCTGCTTGTCATCACCTCCACCCCAAAAAAACAATTTTTCCAATTGTTAAGAAAAAATTTTGAAATGTAGCACATATATGACGACTTTTGACCTCATCTCATCTCTTAGAACGATTGCAATGGCTATGCAAAAAGTCGTAGCTGAATTTGCTTATTCAGAAAGTTTGCATTCTATGCATTTTATTTACACTTATCTATTTCAATTTGATATATTAAATTAAGAGTGAACCCTGTGTCTAATGATAATTCACAACAATATATTTGATAAAGGGTTTTTCTTGCTGTCAGTGACTTTTTAAGTTAACCGATGGGAGTGTAGAATTTACTTTTTGCATAAAATATCATTATATCGAGAGTTACCTAGAATTATTATACGCAATGCACTTCATTCGACCTAACTGTTCAGTATTGACGCGTTCACTGTTAACTTCGGAGTGTGTTGGTGAACTTTAAAAATAGACCCCTGAATGCAAAGAAAAACAGCATTGAAAAATTCACGGTTTCTAATGCGTTAACTTATATTGCTGTATGACTAAAATTGAATCCATCTAACTCATATTTGAATGCACCTACAAATTATTTTTCTTCTAAAAGCTATGAGGGCTGTTGTGCATTAGAAAGTTGTTCAATTTTATGAACAGACAATGCCAGTTGTAATATCAAATTTTCGAAAGAAATACGGGTTCATTGTAGGATAATCCTAAAACTCATGTGAATATATTTTATTGTCGAATTCCAGCATGTAACTTCAGTGTTATAAGTCAGTTGTTAGCCTAATCGCTTTCTTTTTCCTGTGCCAGTGATTCGAATTCAGTCCACCTAATTTTCTCCGATCTCATATTTGACGTTGCTATCCATCGTACGGTATACTGGCTGTCAGAGAAGTGTAAAAACCTGTATTATGCCATCAATCCGAATAAAATCGCCATCTCTTCACATAGCGTACGAAATTATTTCTGGGTTCGAACTCCGACAGGTGCGTGCTGACGAAGTGCCCTAAACGGGGACGAAATAACTGTCCAATACTCCCAGGTTTCCCAATGGCTCTTTAACTAAACGAGACTTCAGCTCAGAGGATAACTCAACCTGAAAACCCAAATGGTAGCTACAAATGTTCTTCATTACCTCAAGTTTGATTTCTTCGTGCATAAAGTCATTGTAAAAACTAAAATAAAGTCTACAAATATCTAAATTGCTTTCTTTTCAGCAATCATTTTTATAAACTTTGAATTCACCTTTTAGGGTCTTGTTTGGACAGCGAATGGAACTAGTTTGGCTACAATACTAGATGGCAAATGTCTACAGCAAATTGATGTGGCTACTGGTAGATCCAGTGGGATCAGTCAGTTAATTACAGATAATTCTGGTCGCGCTATATGCCTCAGGTCATCAACATGCTGTCACTTTCCTTCACAATATAATCTGTTACAACAGGTCATGCCAACTGGAGGAGAAGTCAATTCAATTGCTTATGCTACGACTAGCAATCAAATTGTTGCTCGTGACATACGCATACCAAGTTCTAGTCCTCCTGTGTGGATATTGAAACAAGACAGAGCTCATGGTAACATCATTAACTTTGCGAAGATTTCCGTGTTTCTGTAATATTTTTTATGATTAGTAAGGGCTGCTTCAGTCGTTACCTTTATATCTTCTTTGGGTGGAAGTTGGGAAATTTAAGTTGAAATAAATGATTACACAATGTGTAATATAAACGCTGAAAAATAAGGGAAATAAATTGATCAGATTATTAAAATTAATTACGTGGAGACAGTTAAGCGTGAAATAGGTAAGTTGATGAGAGTCAAAATCATAACTATTAAGTAGGATACGGGGAGATAGAAACAATTACTTCCTACATTCATGTAAAGATAGTCTTGGTAAAGAGAGTAGTTGTTCAAATCACTTTTGAACACATACTAGGATTCTTCAGGTTGGGATTTCGATGTTACCTTCTGTATGTAGAAGACGAACTCGTTAGGGAAAATTAAGATTCGTGGAAATATGGTAAATAGCAAGGAACCCCCTTTTTTGGATTTAATACTATGATGAATATCAACCAAGTGGGTCGATTTTGTGTTCTTCCGGCTGCGAAATCTGGCCATTGAGAGTGGAAGACATGAAAAGATTAGCTGTCTTTGATCATAGGTGCCTGCGTTCTATCTCCCGTGTGAAGCGGCATAATAAGGTGAGAAATATTGAGGTTAGGCGTTGGTCGAGTTCTAGGTAAGGAGGGGAAATGAATCGACGAGGCTGTGAAGTTACACCGATTGAGATGGTTAGGACATGTGTTACGTATGCCTAGTCATCGTCTTCCTCGACAATGGGCGATGTTAGCTGATATAGGGTCAGGCTGGAAAAAAGCTAGCGGAGGTCAAGCAAAAACATGCCACCAGTCAATAAAATCTACAACAGTTAGTCTAAGCCAGTCACGTAGGAAGGTGTAGACTTCCTGACTGGTTGGTGTACTTGGGACGGCAAAAACCAATGGTTGGAAACAATTGGTGATATGGCTCAAAATCGTTGTCAATGGCTGGCGCAGATGCATCCACTCCTTGTGACTTATGATTTCCAATGAAACTATATTGTTCTTCGTTATTACTATTCCTTTGTCTCACACTTCTGTTTAGTGTCTCTATTATGCATTTCTTCTTCTTTCTTCTCTTGCTATAAGTATAAAACTTGGGCACTGTGGTAGAGTGTAACTCCATTATGTATAAGATTTTATTTTGATAAATCACACAGTGTTGTACAGTGTTCTTATCTTGCTATGTGTGCTACATGGAGTGTGGTGACTTTAACTGGTGCACATCGGTGCAAAGTTCTATGTCAAAAACAGACAAACCTCTGGTCTAAGCATGCACAATGATGCAAGAAAATCCGATGGTGAACGTGCCTAACTGTATGTCCGGCGTAACCGGCTCCACGGGAGTGGCCAGTATGCAATCACAACGTGAAACCAATTACCGTTAAGCTTTGCCACCCATTAGTCAACTTTTCAAAGACTGATAAAAATGTATTAATACACTTAGAAGTTTGATTAATTTTGTGTGATAGACTCGTCTAATAATCACAAATTAGTGATTATTGATCCGAACTTTTTGCTTGATATTGGTCAGAGTTTTTCATGTCTGTCGTATTTTTTTCTGTTCAAAGTAACAACTGAATAATATTGCTGCTTCATATCTTATTTATAGGATTAATACTTTCAATGGCAATGCATAGTTTTCACACATGGTTAGTTACAGGAACTAGTCGTGGTCATCTTATTTGTTGGGATTTAAGATATAGACGTCAGATAGCTTATACAGAACATCCATACCAGGCAGGTGTAGGAATTTCAAATTTGCTTATTGCTGAAACTCCTTCTCCACTTGAAATGGAATTAAAGTGTACTGGTCAAAATCGTACTCAATTATCGGATAAAACCCGTCAAGTAGGACAAACATTGGTAAGTTTTTATTTCCATTTGACATTTCTTTATTATGAACTGATGAGTCGGTGGTCCAGAGGTAGAACGGTCACCAACCACTCTGATGGCCCGTGATCCGATCCTCAGCCGACGCACTCCTAAACCTCGTAAGTTTGATAAAAAGGGAAGGTTGGGCGTGAGTCTACCAACCCCACCCAGTAAAAATAAACACCTGCTACCGACACTTCAAAGCCCCATCTTGAAGCTTGATGTCCCATTCGGAACGTAAAGGAAAAAAATAAATCAATACGATATTTTGATTTCATATGTGTGTAAAACTTGGGCACTGTGGTAGTAATTAATTCCATATTAGTTTTTTTATTAGATGTATCACACAGTGAAACAGTATTGTATACTGGATGACGTTTCGAATATGATTATGAACAATAAATTTTGTTCGAAACGTCATCCAGTAAATAATACTGTTTCACTGTGTGATACATCTAATAAACAAACTATTGTGGAACAATATTTTGAACTGTAATGAATGGAGTTTAAGAACAAAAATACACCACGCAGTCTTCATTACACGCAGCAGTAACGTTGTACCTCCATGTTCTAATTTCAATAAATATCCCAGTGGCACTAAGCAAAAAGTCAATCAGTATTGTCGAATGCTACATTTTCAGTAAGACTTAAGATTGATGTCAGTCACCAATGAGTACGTTTAAATGGATGTGAATTAATAGCTGTACGCTCTCCTTCGCTTAGACAACCTAAAAGGTGTTCTTGAGGATGTTGAACGTCCTATGAACCGAGCTTGACAATATCAGATGGACATGTAAATACATACGGAGTTAGACAATCGAGACAGCACTACCTTTGTGGTGAGAGCAGGCTGCTAGCCGATTGGTTGGCACTAATCTACGTTAAGGTCTAGGTCACTAATATGGGCCGTGAGAAAATATGAACAAGCCTGAGTCAACAACCAATCACAGCAAAGTTAACGTGGCAAAATATGATTCGCAGAGAGAACTCTATTTGTCAAGGAATCCCGAAACAACCAATCAGAAGCCTGCGTTTGTCTACCTAAACAACCAATCAGATGACTGCGCTTGTCTATAATAATGTAGTTGAAAGATGTATAAATACGTGTTGATTTTCATAATAAAACGATCTGTTGCCTGGCCCTTGTCTTCTGTTGTTACATTTGGTGTCGCTGCCTACCGACAAATGGAAAGCCTATGCCCTGCTGTTTTTGATGGAGACATATGGATCTTCGGGCAGGACTTCAAGGCTTCTGCGCAGTTGAGTGGCGTTCAAGATCTGTCAGCGATGGAGCTGCTACTTGGGGCGCTGCTGGGAGGTCGGGTGAAAGCAGCATATGAAAGTGTGAGCCGAAGTATGGACGAATGTTCGACAGGGTCAGGCAAACAGTTTCCAAAGTGGGAAGGACCATATATGGTCACTTCGAGATGGGGTTACGCAGACACAGTCGCAATGGCGAACAATAAGAGGCGCGTGAACGTCAGCGAGCTCCAGAAACGGATACAGCGAGACAAGCCAACGATGACGCCTGCACCAAGTAGATCAAGCCGACTTCAGTCGCACGTATTTGACGGGGGGACGAGTGTGGTGAGAGCAGGCTGCTAGCCGATTGGTTGGCACTAATCTACGTTAAGGTCTAGGTCACTAATATGGGCCGTGAGAAAATATGAACAAGCCTGAGTCAACAACCAATCACAGCAAAGTTAACGTGGCAAAATATGATTCGCAGAGAGAACTCTATTTGTCAAGGAATCCCGAAACAACCAATCAGAAGCCTGCGTTTGTCTACCTAAACAACCAATCAGATGACTGCGCTTGTCTATAATAATGTAGTTGAAAGATGTATAAATACGTGTTGATTTTCATAATAAAACGATCTGTTGCCTGGCCCTTGTCTTCTGTTGTTACATCTTAACAACTAAGGTGCACCGGGGGATAACTTTACGAATAGCAGCAAAAAGTTCTGCTAAGCCGAAAATTATATATATATATATATATATATATATATATATAGGTAGAGAACGCATAAAGAACTTCATCTGGAAGGAAAACAGTCATGCTTAACAAGTTCAAACAGTATTCGTTAACTATCATCGGAAAGTTAAGAAAGAAGGAAATTGCAACACGTGTAATAGCACGCGATAAGTTTCATTGATTGTTTGTTGTTTCATTCAATTCATTGTGTGAGGGCTGAGATACTGTCCGGGCGCCCAGACCGAAGCAGGTGTTTTTATTAAGGGACCACCACCCGAGCCTTTGACTTAGAGTCTAATCCGCAAGGCAGAGGAGCAGCGTCAGAGCTGCATTCCCATGGTTTCCGGTGATCCATATGGGTTCATACGCCATTTGATCCGATTGGATACTAGAGCCCATTTACCCCATGGTAACTGCTTTTAGTTTAACCGCTATCCAGACAACCTTCCTGACATGGTAGGACCTGCAGGGACAGAGTCCCAGTCAGTTTAGCATGTTACGTCATTACGGTATTCAAGCCCGACCACCACGACAAGGTAGCAGTTATCGGCCGGGTCGCCTGCTATTTTCGAAATCGGCGTGCTTAACTGTTCATCGTGACCAAGAGATTTTTCGATTAAGAGAGAGCTTAGGGCCATTAATTTTGTTCATACCACAACATGTAGTAGATAATGACCACGCAGCTTCTTATTCATTTTTCAACATCGTCTACAAAGTCCGACAAAATGTTTCAAAAGGTTCACGAGTGCAGTCCGTTGTTCTAGCATAAGCTTTGACAGTACACAAAATATATCCGAAACTTATTAATCAAAAATGATTTGCACGGCCTCTTTTGATACTCTGAACTTAATTTTGCCATGTAATTCACAGAGCTTCTTTATTCCATGTTGTTTTATTTCACCTTACGTTATTACATCCTAACGTTTTATTTTACTTTTATTGATAACAGTTCACTCATCATTACTTCTCTATCTTACTACATTTGTTCTGACAGACTGTTATATTTAGGTTTCACATTTACGAATGTCCTATCATCTATTTACTCACTTCCGTTGATTTTTATTTATTTATTCATGTTTCTAACCAATTTGTGACTAGTAATCGACTAAACCGATTTTGTCGCATTACAGATCACCATATTGTACTCTAATTGAATAGACCTTTCGAGAAGGACTCTAGTTTCTACGTACATTAATTACAACGCATTTGCAACGAATTCGGAGATGACTGTCCAATATATAACAAATTGTGAATTAGAACCTATAACTGGCCACTGATTTTTGTCATGTTCAAAATAACACCAGAGAAGCCATATCTGGTAACGATTCATCTAAAAATTATCCAATCATTTAAAAAATTTTTTAATGAAATTGTATTCGCAAAATCTGGTTGAGTTAACTCCATTATGGATAAGATTTTATTTTGATAAATCACACACTATTGTACAGTAATAATAACTGATGACATTTCGAGCACAAATTATTGCTCATAATCATATCAAGTTACTCACACAACCTTTTTTCCTTCATTTATATACACGTGTGGAATCGATTAGATATTGGAATAAAAATCAATATGAGATAATGTACATTCAGAAATAATAATATGAGTGTTATTGATCAATTTTTATTCCAATTTCTAATCGATTCCACGCATGTATAATAAATGAAAGAAAAAAAGTTGTATGAGTAACTTGATATGATTATGAGCAATAGTTTGTACTCGAAACGTCATCAGTTAATATTACTGTACAACACTGTGTGATTTATCAAAATATAGTTTTATCCATAATGGAGTTGTGCTCTACCACGCTGCCCAAGTTTTACACTTATATCTGGTTGAGTTAGTTTCATTTGTATTGTAGATAATAGCTGCTACTGATCACCATAATGAGTTGACCATTTGGGATTTGGAGTCATCCGCCACAGCATCATCTGCAGCTATTTCGTCATGCAATTATGGACTGCCTGGTTCTCTTCCACCAGTTCATAGTACAGGTTGTTTAGCATCTACATGGGCACAACCAGGAAATGGAACACCTCTTATTCTTGACAGTTCTCTACCACAGCGGTCAGTTCGAGCTATTTTATGTCTTCCAAATAGAAGTTTAATGACTACAAATGAATATAAAAAACTCAATCCTCAAGTTGGACATTTACCAGCTATTGTGGCAGGTGGTAACGATGCACGTTTAAGATATTGGAATTTCAGGAGACCTGAAGATTCATGTGTGTTAGTATGGGCTGGGAATGATGAAGAGGCTCTCCCACCGCGAGTTACATATCGGTGAGTTGGTTTAAGTATTACCTGTATAAGATTATGACATATTACAATGAATAACACTTAGCAATTAAGTATGCATAAACTCTCATATATGAAACAGTAGTTTCCTAGTTTAGACTTTCAATTTTTGATTCATGTAACAAATTCCGAAGATAGTTAGGAAAACGTGGGAACCATATCTGAAGCACTTATATCAATAAGATCCATTTTCATAATAGTGTTCGATATACTGTTTATCTAATCCTTACTTGCTCATTATTAACTGGCTTATACTCGTATACATCTACTGAGGATGAACATAACAATCACTTGTACATCTCTGTATTAGACTATAAAACTCATCGAATGTGCTAACTTTGTTTATCACGGCAACGCAATGTTTGAATCTGTGAACCAACGGGTTATAATATGAGAGCCTAAGCTTATAAATTGAAGTTTATTTACACCTACTTAAAGCCTTATCACAAAAGGAAATTTTCAAGTTAATTAATCAAAGGCTAAATGTAGCTTCTGAAATAGTAAAGAAGATTTGTAGCCCAAATGGATTATTTTGCTGTGGTTGTGTTCTCTGAGCTGAGTGAGAATCTTTGACTGTATCTGTAGACAACTCGAAGTTATCTATAGAGACAATGAAAGCTTCGCAATAACACTATCCAGCTCAGAAAACACAACAACACCTAAAAATATAACTCCTGTCATTCAGTACCATTTAAATAACTACTAGAAATCATTAAAATAAGACCCTCTATAAGCAACGTACATACTCTGTTGAAATCTTGAGTTTAGTAAGACTTCCCTGTAACAGGGAGTGTGAAGAAATCTAGGAGATAGTGTTTATTAGGTACCTGGTTTGATGGATTAGTGGAAGGCAAACTAAAAACTTCGTATAAATCCTTCAGTCCAGTTAAAGTATGTGATAAAGCTTTAATGACTTTAAAACTTACTGTTTGACAACACCCATTTTGTCAAGCACTTTTATTTTGATCAAACCTCTGGACAATTCAGACATTTTTTTATGCAACAGCGTCTTTACTGAGTATTTCTCCACACATTGTATCATCCATAATTGGAAATATGGATGTATCGTCTGTGGTTTTGCATACATGAAAAACCAACAGTATTCTAGATAATTCCATATTAGTTTGTTGTGATATGATTATAAACAATAAATTGTGTTCGAAACGTCATCCAGTATACAATACTGTTTCACTGTGTGATACATCTAATAAACAAACTAATATGGAATTACTTACTGCCACAGTGCCCAAGTTTTACACATATATTAAAGTATTCTAGATAGTTGAACGGAACCAGCATCAGTTAACAAGAGTGTGAGACTTTCAGCTTTATAAACAGTCTTGTTTTATAAGAAATACAACACACTTCCTGGATTATGGATAACAACTGTAAAGTAATTCTTCTATCATGAGGCATAAGTTTTCTTAATGTTTCCTAACTTGATTGTTTAAGACCATTGATTAGTGATAGTCACATCTCTCTGATTATATATTCTTGTGGTCTACCAGCTTACTGAATTCGTTTTCATGAGTATTGGTTTTCATGTCAATTTTGCTGTCTGAATGACGTGATGATCACGCCTGCACATTGCAATAACCCAACGAGCTGTGTCGGATGGAACAGGTGTTCCTATAGGTCACATTATGACAGAAATGTAGGTTAGGCTACGATTAGCCTGAAAATGGATACCACCGTGGCGTAAACGACTTACTCAGTGCTGCGAATGAGTCTTACTACTGAACGATTGCCAAGTTACTTCTCTTAAACGGACTACAGACCAGCTATACTATCTCCCCGCTTCAGGGCGAAAGGGTTAAGTACGATCATGCACTATGCATCCCGAATCATCACTCTTTCGATAAGAATCTCTAGCTGAAATAAGAGTAGGCTGGGAGGAAGCTTAGGATGGTTCCACAAAAACAGCGCCGTAAGTGTAGAACTTGGCACTGTGGTAAAATTTAATTCTATGTTAGATGAGTTTATTTGATACGACACACAGTGACAGCAGAGTCGACCCAAGAAGTCGTTGACTTTTGGTTTGAGCTAGGTGGGTTAGTGTAGATTGCGTAGATGTACTGTAGAAACGAAATGAGGCGAACTTCAGAATTTGTTTATTAAGTATTTCAAGTCAGGATTTTAAATTAATTAATTTCTTTTGTTATACATTATCTGTTCTTCAATAGGTCTATGGACGTAAATGATGTCTACGTTTTAGTTGAACAAGTCAATACACCTTCAGGTGGCGATACATCAAGTCTTCTGACAAAAACCGTTTACACAGAATCTTCACCCAAACTACAACGGCCGAGTACTACCACTGAGTCATTAACAAGCAATGCATTCCCTACATCTGGGCGTCTAGAACTACGCGAATCAACTAAAGGTCATAAAAATATTATATCTGATTTAACTATTCTTCAAGCAGGTCAAGCATTTTTAGTATCCTCTTCAATGGATGGAGTTATAAAGATTTGGCGATAGTGAAACCAGTTTTTTTTGTAGACAGATGGGAGATTATTTAATCATGAATTATATACGTATACATCATCTGATTAACATTTTAACTGTAATGAATTGGCAACATTTATCTTTACCACGTCTACACACATTCATATTACAAGGGAAACAAGACCTCGCAACAACAACAACAACTTGACGATTTATTTTTTTAGTGGCTGTGAATATTCTGTTTATCCTTAGGGCTTCAAACTTTAAAAATTTATCAACAACAATATACAGCAGTTTAGCAAACAATGTTAACGAAATTTTTCACTGTCAGAAATTTTGATTTTTTATTACTAAAGCACATAAGTAGAATATAAGAATCTGTACAAAATGGGAAAAAGTATGTATATAGTTGATTGTTTTCAACGCTTCATTGCTAAAAGAATCATATAATCATTTGTTGTGGCTAATTCTGAGCTTAGATATGGTGCTGTTTGTTTTAATAAGCCCAACGAGAAACTACTCGGTGCAAATAAATACAATATTAACGGATGGTGTTTTGTATTTGCTTCTTCAGAACTTTCATTCAAGGAATTATGCGGTGATTTTTCTTCACTTGGATATATTATACCTGCTGACTGCTTCATTTTGAGATAGGCGACTAACACTTGTAGTGAAAAACACTTATGTATTGTTGGTTTTATATTTGTATTGTCAGGATTAGACTGATTAACTGCTTTGTTTTCTTTATGTGCACACTTTTTAGTTTGTTCACTATCGGGTAATATTAGCATAAGACACAGATTATGTCGGGCGGTAGACAGTACATTATGGATGCGATGTGTAGCTTCAGCCATCCACGAAGCATCAATACTACCTCTGCGTGAAATACGTAGTACTGGGTTTGCTTTCTTTTCACAGCTTTCAGTATTACCTTTTCTATAATTTAACAAATCTTGACTCACGTCTTTATTGCCGATTACCATTAGACAACGAAAGTAAAAGTGGTTGTTTTTTAATAAGAACTTGCCTTTCCATAAATCTGGCTGGAGATATTTATCTAATTCTTCTAGAGTGACAACTGATTTCTTACTACACGAAGCATCTTCCACTGGGATAAGCATATTCTGATTATCAGAATATCTGGATGTATTCCGATTATACGTTTGATATCGACTAGACATATGGAAAGGTGGTTTTGTGTGAGGCGATTGTCGTAAATTCGAAACATTTTTGTCTACAGAACAATCTCCTGTATTGTAATGGTTTGCCGCATAAGACTCTCCAACGAAATGTTCGTTTGAATGGATACGATTGTTGCTAATACTCATTCGATCTTCAACATCAGATCTGATTATGGCATTTCGTGACTCCACCACCTGACTATCATTTTCTACGTCAATTTTGCTTAGGATTTGTGATTTCGGCTGCACAAATTCCGGACTGATAAAATCAACACGAAGTCTAATATTTGGGCGACTGGCTGCTGAGAAGCTTTTTAATTGCCTATTCGCTTCAAGTGCCGATTCGCAGCTATCAAACATAGCTAATGCATATTTGCGTCTCGGAGACCAGTCAAAGTACAGAAGTTGCCCAGAACGCGCTAACAAACGTTGTAATGGATCAACAGATGTCCATGATTCTAATCCACTGATATACAGACAATGAGATGGGATTGCCTTCCCATAACCTATTTTGCAGTGTAGAGATCTAACACAACGACCTGACATGGACACTTTTGCACGTCTAGCCATATCAAGATTTTGAAAGCGTACAAATGCATAAGAGTGTGCGCCAGGTTTCGGAGATCGTTTTATATCAATTTGTTCAACATATCCGTACCTCTCG
Source organism: Trichobilharzia regenti (assembly GCA_944472135.2). Lineage (NCBI taxonomy): Eukaryota > Metazoa > Platyhelminthes > Trematoda > Strigeidida > Schistosomatidae > Trichobilharzia > Trichobilharzia regenti. The sequence goes on from OX235264.1 coordinate 78,427,136, forward strand.
AATGCAGTAAGCACCTCTTTCTCTGTGATATCTGGTTCCAAACTTCCAACAAACAAAGTCCTTGTAGCCATTGATTCTTTTTCGGAATCGGATGCTCCAGGAGAGTATCTACCCCTGTTTTGTTCGTAATGTCGAAGGTTTGTAGATCCGAAACGGTTATGAGGATGGATTGAATTTAACTGTGGGGGTGGTAATACTCCCGGAACTGCACTTAATCCTAATGCTTTTGCTGCTGCTGCCATCATCGCAGAAGATGTCATTCCAGGCATCCCTAGTAAGCTTGTAGCACCTGATGGACAAAGTGGTGGTTTGGGTAAGAAATCTGGGAATGTAGATTCTAATTTTCCAGGAACGCTGTGAATAGGGTGTCGACGATCACTAATATCTTCATTTTCTACTCTTTCTTGGCGTTTTTTGCTCGCAATTACTTTCCGTGTATCACCATCATTATGCATATCAGTTAACTGGGTAACATTTGCAGGACGATCATGTATGTATATTGTCGGACAGTCACAAAGCGCTTCAGTTGCGTCTTCGGAATATCTAAAGGTAGAAATGTTTTCAAAAAAAATTATATATGATTAAAAGTGTCGATAAACCCGGAAGTTGGTAAATTTAATTTATGAAATTAAGACTAGAATATAGTAAATGTACAAAACCGGAACACAATCCTTCGACTTTTTATTTCACAGGGCGATGATGATGCCCGACGAATAGTTGTTACTTTGGTGTGGTGGATTGGCTTGTATATTATAAAGATCCAGTGAGCTACACTGGCTAGATAGAAAGTTCCTAAAGGTGCTACTATACCAGAAATATAGATGGGAATAAATGTATAATAATAATAGTTTAGATATCGGTTCGACTAGCAGTTACAATCGTAGTGTAAGTTGCTCATACTATGTCGGTGGTCTGAGGGCGGAGTCATACTGCTGACGAATAGAGATGCAACAGCAGTAAGGTGTTTCCCTCAGACGACCAAGAAGCCACCTACGGTGCTTCTCTGCTTTAGAGATAAATGGTTGGAAAAAGTGCACCCGGAAAACTATACATCCCGACTTCTTTTATTGATGGTTCGGCCGGTGGTAAAATTTTCATCTCCAAAATCCGTGATTTAGGGAAGATAATTAACGAAGAAAATTAATACACGCAATTGAAAGGTAGAAATGGTTGCAACACACGGATTGCGTAATGCATAAATTTGGAAAAATGAAGAAACTGCTGCACATTGGTGCAAACTTCTATGTCGAAAACAGAGAGACAGAATGTGTCTTGTAACCGGAAGGTCCTGGGTTCGAACCCCTGCCGATGATTCTCAAACTAGAATGAAACAGCTGTTCAGTACTCCCTGGTTTTCAGTGGTTCTCTCTCCGTGGTCATACTCGTAAAAACAAATATAAACGTTACAAACCAACTCTTGAAAACTATGATTATGACAATTCCTCACCTTTTTTGCTACACTCCCTCATGAAAATTCCATATAGATACGATTGTACAGCTTAAAAAAATAAGTTTGCCGAAAAAAACCTCTTCTCTGAATTAAGTGTTTTGCTTTCATTAATGTCTGGATGGGGACGATTCATGAACATATACAAAAACAACTTCATACAGGCCGTGACGCGTCCTGGGCTCAAAGGTTATGGTACACTAATTGTTGTCTCTCCGTTGCAAGCATTTTAATTTCCACAGTGAGGAAAGTAGAAAATGCCTACACAATGCTATACACATACAGATCTGTTACGATCATCATCCACCTTCATCTTGTTTCGAGGGATAGTCAGATGTCACACCGGTGGCAAAGATAATGCAATTTAGCAGATGCCAGACGAGCCTTTATTTTCCTCTCTGAGATTTCGCTTATTAAAGCTAATGAAACTTGGTAGATAGACGGAGTGGTCAACACCTTCAACTGTTTTCCATCCTATTCTTACACTAGGAATCGGTGCGGCACAAACCTGCATTTTACAGGGGTGAATTACATGTCAAACATATCAGGATTTCCGCTCAAGGTGTCCAGAAGACTGCATTATTTCAGTGTATCCACACACAATGGCATTATCATTTGCGTGCTCTAGAGCAACCAGACATTTCTCTGGTAAAAGTCCACTCCTAAAACAATAACATCACATCCGTAAGTGTATAATGAAATCAAGCAGAAACTGTGATAGTCAAAAAAAACTATAACTACAGATTTACTATTTCGCTCTCCTTTATGGCGTGTTTCGAGGGAGGTTTATACAGTGTTTCTACTCATTAAAGGATAATTAAGAAATATATAAGGATTACTGAGTTAGTCCATTTGGATATTTTGTAACTTTTCAGTCACTTTCAACAGACGACAATTTGAATTAACTTTACGGCAACTGCTTATTCAAGGATATAAGTATCGGTTGTTTTATTGTAATTTCTGAAGCAGCATTTCAGAATAAGAAGACATTCTACCTTAAATAAACGTAGTTTTTGTGTGCAGTTACGATTCTTTTGTTTATCTTTTATACTTGTTCATTATTTTGAATACGGACCTGTTCTTATTCATTTCGAAAAATCATACTGAATTTTCCTTTTATCATATGTGGCATATTTCTTACAGTTCTCATGTACTAGATTTAAGCTTGTGCACTAAAGGTAACAAAATCCAGATGCTATACATTATCTTCTCGTTCCTTTCATCCAATTAAACTTGACCCACGAAACTTACTTGTAGGTAACCAGAGCAACACGTTCACCTCCCAAATGTCCAACACTGATAGAAACATCACCATACTTTCCTAACTGTCGGTAAATATACTGTTCCACAACTTCAGCACTTAGTTTGGAAGAAAAGTTCCTCACACAGATAGTGCGAGAGCTGTCTAATTCATTGATTCTTCCTTCTGAAGAATTTTTTGATCTTGACGAGTGTGTGTTCGATTGTATATACTTGGGATGTTTGTATCTGGAAATAGGGGAACTTCGTGAAACTGAACGTTGTCTTTCTGTATAGTCCGATCTTTCTCTTCGTCGCTTTGACGGCGGTGAAAAATCTTGGTCCGCATGTCTGCGCATTATATTGGGCTCCAAATTAAAACAAACCAACAACGATCTGAATAAAAATAAAATGAAGTTGATACAAGAATTAACAGAGATAACAAATGCTTATACGAGAGTATTTGGGTTCATACATTCTCTCAAAGTTGCATAGTAGTGAATTCCATGTATTGAACCATCTACAATAACCAATTGTATGCTCAAAAGGGGTTTCATTTTCTTCTAGATAAAAGACGACTTTAGTCAGTAAGACAGTGCAAATTGAAACCGGTAGGTTAAAAGAACGCGAATGTATGTGTTGGGGTTGATTAGCAAGTCAAGAAAAGTATGCGGGAGATACAACAATTTAATGACGATTCGAAATTTCAATGAATAAGTATATAAACATTTGGAGAAGATTAAGGGGTGTATCACCAAGCCTCTAAACATTGATTTTCAGCACTTAGAATACCTAGGCGAAAGGAATTGTCTAGATCAACTTAATGGATTGGTGCCATGATCCGATTCGGCCACACCGAACTGTTTTTCAACCTAATTCTACTTGACTGAATATTCCATGTCGACGGCTGTGGTCGGGTATAAGTAACACATTTCTCAGCCACCCTAGCCAATGAATATTTAGATTTTCATTGAATTTACCTTACATAACACCACATCACATCTCAAGATAATTAACCACATGATTCTAAGTGATGTGAGTAATACAAAGAAGATACTTGCATTAAAAAAAATTTTAATTAATTTAATCAGTAATGATTAATACTTGTCTCAACACTGAGAAATGCAATGTTCAAGCTGGACAGAATGCACAGATTTATGCTTATTAACATACTGTCAATTCAATGGTCAAATACATGAGGGAAAGCCATAAGATCAACTATACTAGGATAGACCGTTGCAGCTACTGCGCAGAGGCTTAAAAAAACTATTCTGCTACAAATTAAACCCTAAATTTGAATACGCAACGAATGCTACGTATATCATACACATGTGATCATTAGAAAGAACTATTCAAAAAACAATCACAATTTAATGAACGTCTTCGATAAGATTCAGTGTATGAGAGAAAAGGAATCCAGTGACAAAATATCACTTTTAGACATCTTGGTCACGCGAAGAAGCACAGGAACTCGATTGCATAGGAAACCAACCCATACATATCAAATAATCAATTACAACAGCAAAGTCACGGAAAAACTATTCAAAAGATCCAGCAGACTGCATCACTTCTGCATTGAAGCGAATAGAAAAGAAACTTCATGCCAGTCTTCCGAAAAAAATGGATATCCACGGAACTTCATCAAAAGATGCCTACCCTCAATACAAACAACCAAAGGAAAATCGTCTATCGAAAAGCACGAAGTAAGTCGCCTTACCACAAGTGAAGAATATCTCTGAAATCACTGCAAGACCATCAACATATTTTAGAATACGCGTTTACAAACCAACAAAACCACTTTCACCTGTAATGTATCACCTGAAAGATACACCTACAAAGGAAGTTAAAAGTAATACAATCTAAAAGATAAACTCCAAAGACTGTGAAACACTATATTACTCAGAGTTGACGAGCACTTCTTCGCATCTACGAACGTACATTGACTTTGAAAATAGTATCAGTGCAGGCGAACAACTACAGACATCAATCCGGCAGGGAAAATGTACAAATCTTAGACAGAAACCAACAAAACTGAGAGGGAACCCCTAAAAGCATGGGACACGTATGAATCTACAATCAAAAGACATTGACATGGGTCAAATTTATCAACTAATAAAGAATATCTCATGCAACAAAAATAGCCGAATTCCAGGTCAATTAGACAATACCACTTAATTTAGTGGATATTACCAATTGTGAATCCCCTATGTTAGGAACTGGATTTCACCGTTATTTTGCTCGACTGAGGTTTGAATACCTTCTGTGATGACTACCATGATCAGTTGTGTTAGTTCGCTTAACATCATTCTTCACGGTGGCTGCTACTCAGTAAATTCACGCTCACAATATCTGTGGAATGTGGTGATAAAATCCAGGCGAATTTCGGTTAAATGACATAATTTTTCCTGTTGCGATCAAAATTAAACCAATATTATATATGTCCAAACTTATAAAATTTGCGCGTTGGCCATATGATATTCACGATAATAAAGGCTTTCTGTATTTCATAATGAACGAATAACAAAAAGATATTGCTTTTACTGGTGTTTCGCTATTTAATGCTAATAGCTTCATCAAAGTATTATTAAATCAGAATTTACAAAATCTCAGCCTATATATAAAAACTTAATGATCGTTCCCCAGCATGGGCACAGCTAGCGGTTTTTGGGGCGCATTGCAGACTTTTCGGGGCAAAAACTTCGGGTTGATCTACTAACGTGAGACAGTGTCCCGAAGTCTACCCCAAAAAGTCTGCAATGCGCCCGAAAAATATCCTAGCCGGGGGGTCATTTTTGCGTTGTCAAGTTGGCCAGTTGGTAAAGATAACAATTGTATAAATTATAAAAGCAGCGTGTGTTTACATAATGAAATTGCTTATCACATTCGTGTTCATTTTTCCATTTGATAGGAGATAGGGATGTTGTAACCAGGTCAAATTCTGTTTTTAGTTCATCATTCCTATTCACACAATTTGAGTTCCATTTGATACGAAGTGCTTCTGATATCAGACGTTCTTTGTGATTCCTGAGATTTTTCCGGATGATTTTAATATTGTCAAAATCAATTTTGTGTCCTGATTCTATAGCGTGTAGACGAGCACACTCTTTGATAACGCATGAGGAAGAAAAAGACGAAACATCAAACATTAATGAGACTCTGAAGCAAAATAAGTACCCTAAGAACTTCATCAACAAAATCAACACTGACATTAAGTATGGTCGACAAAGTATTCCGAAAACATGGGCCTCAACAATTGTCATTCCATATAGATCAGACATCAGACGATGTCAGAGGAGTACTCAATAAGCATAACATCAGTTTTCTTCAAAACATCAAATCAACCTTGTCCATATAAAAGACCAAATCCCTAAGGATTCTCTGTCTAGTCTTGTTCATAAAACAAAACGCTTGGAATGTGATGCGATACACATCGGATAAACATCACGAAAAATCAATATCAGAAGAAATGAACAACATAGAACATCTGTTCGACCACTGAGAAATCCAGTTGAACTGGTAAAGCTTGAAAAATCACCAACCGTAGGTCTACACGCTATAGAATCAGGACACAAAATTGATTTTGACAATATTAAAATAATCCGGAAAAATCTCAGGAATCACAAAGAACGTCTGATATCAGAAGCACTTCGTATCAAATGGAACTCAAATTGTGTGAATAGGAATGATGAACTAAAAACAGAATTTGACCTGGTTACAACATCCCTATCTCCTATCAAATGGAAAAATGAACACGAATGTGATAAGCAATTTCATTATGTAAACACACGCTGCCTTTATAATTTATACAATTGTTATCTTTACCAACTGGCCAACTTGACAACGCAAAAATGACCCCCCGGCTAGGATATTTTTCGGGCGCATTGCAGACTTTTTAGGGTAGACTTAGGGCAAATTGCAGACATTTATGGGGCAGACTTCGGGACACTGTCTCACGTTAGTAGATCAACCCGAAGTTTTTGCCCCGAAAAGTCTGCAATGCGCCCAAAAAACTGCTAGCTGTGCCCATGCTGGGGAACGATCATTAAGTTTTTATATATAGGCTGAGATTTTGTAAATTCTGGTTTAATAATACTTTGATAAAGCTATTAGCATTATAATGCTATTTATAAATAGCGAAACGTCAGTGAAAACAGTATCTTTTCGTTATTCGTTCATTGTGAAATACAGAAAGCGTCCATGGTAACTTAAACAGTATTTCCCATTATTTGATCACCACATTTCAATTAATATTCCAGCAATTAATCCTTATTTTAGCTATTTACAACCAACGTAAACTGAATGTTCTGAATGGTGGGCTGAATGTTTTTTTATTTTTTGATTTACAGCTTGATTCCACACTGTATTTTTGTTACAAGTATGGAATTTTCAGCATGGATATCGGTAGCCCAAATTTCCAAGGCCGACCATAGATATCAGGTGTGCGCCGGCGTGGGCTCGAACCCCGGACCATGTGCATGGTCGGCGAGTCTTTATTCTGATTCGACCTGGTTGCTGTACTTTAGTTAACTCTGCATACCTCCCACGGCAATATGAACACAAAGACAAAAGAATACAGCATCCGAAACGACTTACAAACTCTAATATTAGAGATGACCCTGAAACTAAAAAGCCCTCTACGCCTATATCCAATATCCAATATCCTGATTACGAGCTAATATAAACCAGTGATTTCTTTGAGCTGGCTTCTTGATTGTGAGGTAGAGGTTCCAGATCTCCGGTGAGCTTCTGCGTAGTAAGTCCCGCCACTCGACTGCTTTAGCTCTGGTAGACTCCAGGAGGAGTGGTGCGGGGATTGGTCGAGATGTGGTTTGTAGTATGCAGTATGTTAGGACTGTATTGCTGCCGTGAATGGAGTTTGACCTAACTTCCGTTGGTCATTCGGTGTAGTCATAAAAGCAGAATAGTAATAATAATAGGTTGTAGTGTAGATAATATAGGTTGAGATAAGTGGAATAATAAAGGTGACCTACGGAAAAGATGGAGTGAGAGAAGGCAGAATAGGTCGTGGGGATTTAGTTTGTACGCTTATCCATTGACAGTGTGGTTTTAAGTTTTATGAGGATAAGCCATTGAGACACAAACCTTGCATTTCTGCATGATTGTCTAGCTTCCGCTTAAAAATCTCCAGAGATGGCGCTGTAGTCACGTCCGCCGGTAAAGCGTTCCAGAGACGGCAAACACGAAGCGAAAAGAAATGTGATCGCACTCGAGTCTTTCGTTTCTGGTGTGCTATCCTTAGCGGGTTACCTCGTGGAAGCCTATAATCACTTAATGGCAGGATCCTATTATTTGGGTGGGCCTAGTCTTTTAAGATCTGGTAGACGGTGATGAGGTCTCCCCTGTGCCTACGGTAACTAACTGTGAAAAGACCTAATTTCTTTGGTCGTTCCTCATATGATTTGTTGCGGAGGCCGATATCACCTTTACAGATTCAGATCTATTGGTTGAGGATAGAAAGCTTGGAGCCTATGTTAATCCTTTTCTAGTAGATTTCTGTGGTTGTCCAAAGCCTTCTTGAACGAATCAGTTGAGGTTGCAGACACCACTTCTTCTGGGAGTCGGTTCCAAGAGTTTATGACTCGATGTGAGAACCAGTACTCAACAGCAATATGATTTCTCCTTGGCTTTTGAACTTTCCTGCTATGCCCTCTAAGGTGTTCTGACCTGATGTGAAGGAAAAGTGAGAATATGTCAGGTCCGGAGTCATTCTTTAAAACTTTAAACATTGTGATTAAATCTCCTCTCTACCTACGGTATGACAGTGAGAAGAGATTTAAACTGTCTAGTCTTTCCTCGTATGATAAGTTAGCCATGCCGTGAACCATACGTGTTGCCTTCCTTTTAACCCTTTCTAGAATGTGTGAATCCCCTGTTAGACAAGGACTGGCGGCCTGGATGCAGTTTTCCAGTCTTGACGTAACCAGAGATGTATATAAGGAGGTGAACATATCTCTGGTAATTCTTGTAAAGGCTCTGCGAATCGCCCATAAGGACCTGAAACTACATGCAGCCACCGCGCGACAGTGTGCTGTAGTTTTTAAGTCGTGGCTAACTATGACACCTAAGTCCAAGTGAGTCTGAACTGATGGAAGGGTTATTCCCTCTAATTCGTAGGAGCTGGTGCTTGCTTGTCCGATACGCATGGTCGCACATTTTGCAATATTGATTGGGAGCATCCATTCTACGGACCGCCCTGATAATTTGTTGAGGTCCTCTTGGAACGTGGATGTATCACTGTTGCTCTTCAGCTCTCTCCAAATTTTTAAGTCATTTGCGTATAGGACCATAGGGGAGTCGGTGAGCAGAGATAACCCATTGATATACAAAACAAATAGGAGATATCCGAGTAGCGTGCTTTGTGGCACTCCGCTACTTACTGCTGTCTAGGAGGAGAGTTTTGAGTTGATCCTAACCCTCTGCCTCCTATCTATGAGGAATTCCCTGAGCCAGTCTAGCAATCTGCCTTTGACACCAAGACTTTCCAATTTCATGAGTAGTCTTTTGTGAGGTACTTTATCAAAGGCTTTACTGAAGTCGATGAAGACGACGCCAACGGGTCTTCTGTTGTCCTTTGATTTGACCCAGCTTTCTCTTGCAGTCAGGAGATTTGACAGGCATGAGAGGTTCCTCCGGAAGCCATGCTGTGCTCCAGATAACAAGCTGCTATTTTCCAGATATGCCATGATGCCTTTCTTGATAATTCTTTCCAGTGTCTTGATTAAAGTGCTGATGAAACTGATGGGCCTGTAATTTGAAGGGCGTTGTCTTGATCCTCCTTTGTGGATGGGGATTACTATGGCGTCTTTCCAATCACGCGGCAACACTCCATTTAGGAGAGATAGCTTGAAGATCGTGGTCAAGGGGCCGGCTATGTGGGCTGATAGCTCCTTGAGAAGCCTTGGATGAAGATTGTCAGGACCCATTGATTCCCCTGCATCTAGTTTCATTAAGCAGTTGAGCACGATGCCTTGGTCGATGTCAACAGAATCTATCCCATGTTCTTCTGATGCAGCCAGAGCTGATGTTATAGGCAGTGATGACTCCTGAGTGAAGACTTGGGAGAAGTAGTTTGCCATTGCTTCTGCTTTTTCTTGATCTTCTTCGATTGTATCTTTGTCAATTATCAGGTGTGGGACACCATTGGATGTTTTATTCCTGAAATTCAAGTACGGGAAAATTTTCTTAGATTGTGCCTTTGCATTTTGAGCCAGGTATGTCTCGAACTTCATCCTTGATTGGCGGATTTCTGCGATAGCTTTATTTCTAGCAGTATTATATAATTACCTGGTCTCAGAAGTCTCAAGTGTGGCAAACAGGTTCCAACATTTGCGTTTACGTCTGAGTAACTTACAAATCTCCCCGTTTATCCAATGGGGAGAATGTTTCCGACCCTCTGGAACAGACCAAGGGATAAAAGGTTCAGTTACTTGGGCATAAAGTTGCTAAAATTGGTTCCATGCGGCTTTTACTTGGGACTCTGGGTTGATGTACCAGTTTACTGAGTTGGCTGCTGAGACGATCGCATTTGTATCAGCTTCCGAAAGGCTTGGTCGAGCTGGGGTTTTGGCCCTTGCTGTCGTTGCTGTGAACTTGAAAGTGAGCACAGCATGGTCACTTCTTCCTAACGGAGGAAGATATTGTATGAGATCCACATCCTCATCGTGGGAGAACACTAGGTCCAGAGTTGACGAGAAGTGCTGTGAGTCATAGCGCGTGGGCTTAATGATATGTTGGACTAGGGCTAGCGATATGCTGCACTCTAGCAGTTTATGATCAAAGGAGTTGACTGAAGATGGAGTTGTTAGGCTCGACCAGTCAACTGTTGGGGCGTCGAAGTCGCCGACTACGAGACTTCGACATTTTGAAGTCCAGGAGCCTAACTTCTCTATTAGGAAGTCGTCTGCACTACAGCCAGGACTGCGGTACACAGCAATGAGGTCAATGTCTTGGTCTATGCATTTAAGTCTGCATCGTAGGAGTTCGCACGACTCACTTTCGTGGGCGAGTGCTTCGATACTACGCACGGTTAAGCCTTTCTTGAGGTAGATGACTACGCCACCTCCTTTGCGGTTTAGTCGGTCTACCCTGTGCACTTCGAAGTTTGGCAGGTTAATTTCGTTGTCAGTGACATCGGGTGTGAGCCATGTCTCTGTGATAATAATTACATCCAGGTTTCCGGATTCTATCATGTTAACCAGCTCAGTCATTTTATTTAACAGGCTGCGGGCGTCTGTGTAGCAGACTGTTAATTCAGATTGGTGCTTCTCCGGTTCATCCACAGAGGTTTCGGGATCATTAAACTGCGAACTCGAACAACCCGAAAACCCTTAATCTTAAGGTTCTCCTCGCCGTTCCGGCGTCGCTCACTTAAATCTAGTGCCGCAGCCTGTCTTCTGACACGGTCTGCTAGGCTTAAGTCAGCGCGGACATATATACCTGATCCTTTGAGAATGTGAGAGTTGCTTAGAACAGCATCCCTCTCTGCTTTAGAGTTTAGTACGACTTTGAGGAGACGTACAGGCTCACTTACTGTAGAGTCAGGCTTTTGGCCTATTCTGTATACGTCGTGTATAGTAATGCCTGATACTGTTTGTGGCAGTAGCTTGTCTAAAAGGGGCTTGACCAAGTTAAGGCCATGCTCGAATTTGGCCTTAGGATCGAGGGCCATTGACTCCTCCACTTTGTGGAGAATGACAGACCTGTCCGAGAGATCGGGTTTGCTTTCCGTGACTTTCTTGCTCTGAGGCGTGAGTTTGTTTCTATCCTTCTTGGGCGGCGTGGCCAGTGTTATCCTTATCTCGCTTTTTGCGAGAGACTACATTGCGCTATTCATTGGCGTCCCCCTCGCTAGTCATAATCGGGTTTGCCTGTCTGCTGCTCACCGGTGTGGATGAGGCTTGTTCCGCCAGTCCCTGGGCGACTGGAGCTGCAGGTTTTCGACCCCTGGTACGCCTCTTCTTCGTGACAGTCTTTCCATTACTGTCACTGAAGGGCTTATTCAGTATCGTGGGGGCAGCCTGGGTGTCTGGAGTGTGGTGGGTGTTCTTCTGTGCTCTAGGGCACTCACATATTGGCAAGGTCGCATCGTGGACATGTGCTGTTTTGTCAATGACGCTAGTCACGTCATCGTTATCTGAGCAATAGTCGGTATTCTTCTGTGGTGGAGGACGCTTGCAGTCCATGAGCTTTAAAGCCCCAATGAGAGTAGCAATGGCTTCTGTATTATGGAGTTTAGTTGTACTACAGCAGTCGTTGCACAACCAGTTTGTTAGAGTTTTGCAGCAGCGTTTGTATGCTCCTGGGGTAAGGTTCGTGCACATACTGTGAAACCATCTCTTGCGGTTATCACACTGCATTCCCTCATCCACTGGAAACTGGCACATAGCCCTTCCGCAGCGGTTTCTTTTCATAGGCATTTTATTTAAAACGAACCAGGAAAAATTAAATACAACTTCAAATATATATAATCTTTATAAATCAGTGATAAAAGCTAATGAGTGCACAAAGATAGATATATGTAGCTATTTAGTTATAAGAACACAACTTCCTACAATTTAATAGACTGAAATCTGAAACGTAAACTAATTTCAATCAGAATAAACTGATTTAAAGTTAAATCTGTGGACTTTTGGAGCGTATAACACAACAAAAGCCAATAATAAACAAGAGCGTGTAAAATTAAATCCCTTTTCAAAGTTCACGCAGTTAGGTTTACGAACCAGAGTAAGCCGAATTGGTTTCTTTGTGCTCATTTCGTGGTCGTAAAGTGAAGGTTCCTGGTCTTCGATAGACTTCGGTTTAGTTCGTCTTGTCACTGGACTCTCATAGTTTGGGTGACTCCAGAAGTACCAATGTTGGGATTCATTATTCGTGTTTCGTAGTATGTGGTGTGTTAAGAACAAGTTGCTTCAATGAATGGGGTTGATCCTCTTACTCGTTAGTCGTCCGGTATAGTCGAAAAGAGAGATGAGTATAATAATAAGTATAATGTTGATTAGGTACAGAAGAAAAAACGTGAAGACAGCTAATGAAATTTAAAATATGCATAAATAGTGATATAGGCAGATCAGTGACTGAATTAATCAGAAGAGAAAGACAAAGGGTAGTTTGAAGAGTTGGGCGACGATTTTACGTGCGGATTTTAAAGGGATAGGCCGTTTCGACTCAATCCTTGTTTCACTGCATGATTATCCAGTTTTCGCTTAAAGCTGTCCAATAACGGTGTAGTGCACACCGAACCCTTGAACTTTTGTTTGAACTCTCACCCACACGTTTGGCACTTCTTCATCTTTTGAGTTTTTAACTCTCCTGTATACAAGTGGTTCGCTCCCCTGTTGCTCTTTCATTCAGTGCACTCTCCGAGCCTACCACCGATGAAGGTGTCAGAAAAGTTGGATAAACTCTTTAAATATCAGGTTTCATATCTCATTTGTATAAAATATAACTCTGTCCCGACACACTTATTATATCAAGTGTTTTGACTCTGATTTCGTTCGTCAACGCTTACAGGTTGAATAGAGTACTGCTAAGGGCATAGAGCGGTGAAGTTTTCGTAATAGCGTTTGTTATTGTGGTCAACTCTAAGCCGGAATGACTCTTACAACGGTGCCGTAGCCACATCTGCCCGTAAAGAGTTTCAAGGGTGGCGAACCCACGGCAAATTCCGCCGTTAACTCATCAGGAGTAATTCAAGCGTGTGCCTGTATTTTCCATTAGAATTAAACCTAAGTCACGCCCTTAATTTGAACAGGAAGTAAATTACGTTGTGGCGTTAACATTTGCGCAGTTGCACTACTTCGCATTTTAACGTTTAAAGCTATACTACTGAAAGAACTTCCAGTGTCAAAGAACTTAAACCTAAGTTTCTATTGTTACGAAGACGCTCCTCACCGACAAATACTATGTACTCTCTTCGGCTGTAACTCCAAAACACCAGTATTGTAAGAAGGAAGTAATATTGTTTGGCAATTAAAGCGAAACACCGTAAAAGTCTATAAACAAATATTTTATACAGAATTATGAAGTACTTTTCAAACAACAGAAGAAAAGGGCCGGCAACAGATCCCTTATTACGGAAATCAGCACGTATTAATATACATTTCATGTACATTATTATAGCCTATTCAAGTAGACAAACATAGTCTTCTGACTGGTTGTTTCGGGTTTCTCGGAAAGTGGGGCCATCTATCAGCGAATCTTATTTGATTGGCTGTTGAATCAGCCTTGTTCATATATTCTCACGGCCAATATCAGTGACCCAGACATTGATTAATTTCTACCAATTGGCTGGCAGCCTGCTCTCACCACACTTCTATTCGCGTTTTATCGTCCTCGTCAAACTTGTACACGATCGAACCATTCGCGACTTCGGGGGGCTCAAAAATGGCCACCAGTTCTAAAAACAAACGTTCAGTGTTCGCCTCCATTAACACCACGAGGCAAAATTGGGTCCATCATTTTTACTATAGCGATGATAAAATCGAACTGAACTGCAAATTTGGCACCAGGAGCGACCGGGACTAGGCTAAAATTGAAAAGCAAGACAAAAATGCCTAACACAAAACAAGCATACCCACAGCAAAATCACACTCATCGACGACGACCGACGCCTAAAAAAAAAAAGAACCTAAGGTCTCTGTCCGTGAAATATTTTCTTCCAATAGATTGAAAACACATACGACATATCTGACCAACTAAGCGTAGAAACAGAGTAATTTACGCCAAAGATAACAACATCCAAATAGTAATTTGAAACTTGAAGGGCCTTTATTCGTGCAATTCAGTTAAACAATCACACTCTCGTACACAGTTGGCTTATCCTCACTAAACTGACCATTGACTTTCATCCTTTCAAACAAGCTGATACTAGCATAGTCATGACACAAGACACATGACTTCATGAACATCCCTTTCATTGTGGATGACAACACCAACGATGACTGATCGGTACCAGTTGATGAACTTAGCGGTGCATCAGAAGCTGTTGTTGTTCGGCCTTTAGAAGTTTTTCTGACCATAGAATTACCACCACTGCCATCTTTTATGACTGGCTCCTGTTCAGCCTTAACATCTGTCAATGAGTGGGCTACACGCTGATCATTTACACTGACGGTCTCACGAGTATCCATACCTTCTGCAACCGCATCTGCCTTTGATTCTACTTAACGTTCAAGTTGTACAGAACTTTTAATAATAATAATAATGTATATTCTCATATAAACATATAAATTTACATGAAAATGCATGCCATTTTTACAGGCACGATCAAATATTATATAATATCAAATCGTAGATTGTCTACAAGTTAATAATGTTTCAACAGTTAAATATTTGATATATATAAATATACTCATTGTCTGAGCTAGGCTGTATATTTGTTGAATTGTACAATTGTCCTCCAGGTTAAGCGGGAAAATGGACTTCGTTTCGTTTCCATCCCGTGGTTGTCGGCATACGATAACCAACCAATATTGAGGTAAGTACAACGTTTACAAGGGATTGAGAGCTGTTTTAGAAAAGTAAAAGTGCTGAGGTGAATCATTAAATTGTAATGAAATAGGTAAGTGCAATTATCATTAATAAATGCATTAATAAAGAAAACTCCCTAGGCTGACAACGTTCATTTGCAATGTATAATGCTACACGTATATCTCGTACTATCATGATGTCCACTTTTGGTTTTAATACATTTATCCTCAGTTGTGCCAGTAGTTTTTGTTTTATACCTTTTTGTGCATTTAGTGCACAACCGTACCCTTCAGAGATTAGGAATATAATAAGTCATAAAGAGCTGTAAAATGTTAGGTTTAATGGAATATAATGAGGATCAAGTAAAGACGTTATTAGAAAATAAGTGAGACAAGATATTGTGAAGTGGTATTTAAAGATCTGACAATGGATAGCAAGTTAATTTATAAGATGCCCCATAAATCTGTGCAGATCCCACGTGGTCGCATCTCAACAATAGGCTGAGCGAATGGTATATATTTAAAGGTAGAAGCATGATCTGTTTAGGCGTTCATTATTATCTTTTTCAAGATAAGGATCTAAGCCCTCATAAAAATCAGAAATATCTCGAGCCTTCAAATTGTATATTGCTGTTCCTGCAGAATGGGGCGATTCACCTTAGTGACCACCACCATATCTACTGATCAGCTAACGCCACCCTCCCTCCTTTGTTGATGTTAGGCTCTGAGACTATGATTATTATGGCTACCGCAAATATATTGCTTGGTACCAGACATGTTCGTACCCCATATTCCATCTCCCTAGCTTTCTTAATGAGTGCTTCCAATAGGTCTCCGCGTACACCTTTATGAACATTATATATGTATGCATGCGTCCTAATGAACAGATTACTTTATAAGAAGTTAAAACCTTAAAGAATAAAAAGTATAGGTTTTGTGAATAGTGAAGCAAGATTCAGCAGAACAATATAGTTAGGGATCAATGTAGGTAGTATGAACTGAAGGTAAGGTCGGTTGGCAGGACTTAGTGTACTAAATTATCATGACAGTCATATATATTCAACATTTGACATTGCAAAGTAACCTGTCTACATATATTATAAAAAGATATTAACAGAACCAACAAAATTTCAGCATTTGGTTAACAATACTACAGAAGGGTAGTTAGTACTACAGGTAGTCGTGAAGTAAATCAATCTATGTATAATAAGAGCATAGTCAGTGTCATAATTCGTATTATCAAAGAATACATTAGGCTCAATAACTGAGTGTTATAAGGGAAATAAGAGCGGTAAACCAAGAGAACATTTGCCGCATAAGTATTTTAATCATTTTAGGTATTTTGATGACAATCTAATTTCAAGTATTGAACGTACATAATTACTAAGTATTATTATGTTAGTCTGGGAACTAGCGTACTTTCTGTAGTTAAATATTGAAATGCCATTGTCTCTCCATTCTACCAGCAGTTGAGATCTTTGGGGCGGGCTAGGGTGGACATGTTTATATGTTTTATTCAAGTCAGTAGTGGTAGTAGTAGTAGTGTAACAACAGAAGACAAGGGCGAAGCAACAGATCGTTTTATTATGAAAATCAACACGTATTTATACATATTTCAACTACATTATTATAGACAAGCGCAGTCATCTGATTGGTTGTTTATCAGAAGTTAGGTAGACAAACGCAGGCTTCTGATTGGTTGTTTCGGGATTCCTTGACAAATAGAGTTCTCTATCTGCGAATCATATTTTGCCACGTTAACTTTGCTGTGATTGGTTGTTGACTCAGCCTTGTTCATATTTTCTCACGGCCCATATTAGTGACCTAGACCTTAACGTAGATTAGTGCCAACCAATCGGCTAGCAGCCTGCTCTCACCACACTCGTCCCCCCGTCAAATAGCTTCGTGCGCAGACGTTCCGACCTTCTGGGTGCTACATCCTCTAGTTGAGGATTGTTACTGACCGGCTTGTCCCACTGTACCCATCTTTGGAGCTGACTGGCGTTAACTCGTTTCTGTTTATCACCTCTTCGGATGGTATATACTTGACCCCGTCTTTTTGTGATTGTGTATGGTCCTTCCCACTTTGGAAGGAGTTTCCGTGAACCTAGCCCGCCTCCAACTGTATATCTCCTGTCTCTACACTTCACTTGGTCCCCGACTGCAAAGGTAATGCACTGCGTCCTTTCTTTCATCTGAGACTTCATGACATCACTGCGCTGCTTCC
The DNA here is from genome assembly GCA_944472135.2 of Trichobilharzia regenti. Classification (NCBI taxonomy): domain Eukaryota; kingdom Metazoa; phylum Platyhelminthes; class Trematoda; order Strigeidida; family Schistosomatidae; genus Trichobilharzia; species Trichobilharzia regenti. Next base: position 78,444,537 of record OX235264.1, read on the forward strand.
GTATTACATTCTTGACTGCCTCTTTCCTCTCTGCTTTTAATTTCGTCGTACTCCACTTTTGGTGCATGGGCCAGGTCTCATTGTGTACCGGTAATCGTGGTTTTCTACCATACATCAGTTGGAAGGGTGACTTCTTCGTTGTTTCCTGAGTGGTAGCCCGATGTGTTAGTAAAATCAGTGGAAGCTCCGTTTCCCAGTTCCCGCCCTTCGAGGCCAGCCACTCCTTCAGTGTACGGTTGTTTCTCTCCGTTAGGCCATTCGTTTGTGGATGGTATGGGGTCGTTCTGATCCTCTTGATGCCCAGCTGTTGCAAACGGGAAGTAAACTCTTCACTCTCGAAACAGGGACCTTGGTCTGTCAGTATTGTCTTCGGTACGCCGTGGTCTGCAACAATGTGTCTAACTACTGCATCTGTCACGGTTCTTGCACGTTGGTCTGGGATTGCTACGGCGTCTACCCATCGTGTCGCGTGTTCCGTCATCACCAAGAGGTACTGATTACCATTGGATGTCTGAGGAAATGGACCCATGACATCTACGGACCACAAGTCACCTATCGCGGTAACTGGAATCGACTGAAGTGGTGGTCGTATACACCGGTCACCTTTCATCAGCTGGCACCGTGGACATCCAAGTACGTATCTTGCTACGTCTTCTCTCATACCTGGCCAGTACATACTTTGTCTTAGGAGATCGGTCGTTCTGGCCACGCCTGTATGCGCTAGCTGGTGACATTCTTCTATCATGTCGTGGCGCGACGATTGAGGTATGACAGCCAGCCAGCTTCCGTCGTTCTCTCGCCAGGTCAGAGTCCCGTAGGCATTCACTCTGAGTCGATCCCTCTGTCTGAGTAGTGTGGTTAGCTCCTTACTCGCCGTAGTTTGATCCACTTCTATTCCGTTGGTGATCACCTGTATTACTGTATTCAGCGTATCGTCCAACCTCTGCCTACGTGCAAGTCTTAGTGGGTCTTGTTCTACTGCATGCACTCCGTAAGCGACCTCGGGCAACTCAGACTCATCTTCTGGTCTCGATAACAAATCTGCCAAGACATTTTCACTTCCAGGAACGTGTGAGATCGTAAAATCGTACTCCTGAAGACGCAACATCCACCGTGACAACTTCCCCCGTGGGTCTCTCGCTGTCTTCAAAAATTGTAGCGGCTTATGATCAGTTTCGATGTGGAACCGCCGGCCGAGTAAATAAGGTCTCCATTTGTCGACTGCCCATACCATTGCTAAACATTCTTTCTCTATCGTTGAATACTTTCTCTCTGCGAGTGTCAAAACCCTACTGGCATACTCAACGATTCCCTCGTCCTGTCTTAGGACCGCACCTATAGCGTAGTCACTGGCATCTGTGCACACTGTGAACTGTCTTCCTGGCACAGGTAGTTTTAGCGTCATTTGTTGGTGGTCGAGCAGCTGTTTAATTCTGTCGAATGTCCTCTGCGATTCTTCCGACCAAACAAACTTTGGCTCACCTAGTAGCCTGTATAGAGGGGCTGCTATCTCATTGAAGTTCTTCACGAAGCGGCTATAAAACGCTGCTCTACCCAAGAATTGTCTCAGTTTTCTCTTTGAATTCGGGGCTGGAATCGTTTTAATCGTCAAAATTTTCTCCGGCAGTGGTTTAATCTCACCATTTCCCACTTTATGTCCCAACAGAGTAACATTCTTTTTGGCTATCTGGGACTTGGTTTTGTTGACGCGTAGTCCAAACTCTTCGATGCGTCGCAGCACGGCTTCTACATGGTTGACGTGATCGTTTTCGTTTTGACTGTATATGACGAGATCATCACCATAAACCTCCACGTTTTTCAAGTTCCTAAGTAATAGCTTCATCAGTCGTCTGAACGTAAACGGTGCACCTGCTAGTCCAAACGGCATGCGTTTAAATCGATATTGTGTCTGACCCACGATGAAAGCCGTCTTATCTCTATCACCTTGTTTTATCGGTATCTGCCAGTATCCTGAGCGAAGATCGAGAACCGAAAACACATTCGCACCTTGTAGGCGATCTAAAGTTTCTACCACTGTTGGCATGGCACACGGTCTTAACTCTGTCATACTGTTTAACTGTCGAAAATCAACACAGAATCTATACTTCCCATTCGCTTTTTTTACTAACAGCACTGGAGAGTTGTACGGGCTATCAGCTTCCTCAATAATGTCATCTTTTAACATCTCTTGCACTTGTCGCTCCACTTCGCCTTCCAGATGACATGGAACTCTTCGCGTTGTAAATGACCTTACTTTCGGATCACTTAACGGAATTTCATGATTCACCTTATCGCAATAACCGTATGGGTCGCCATCTCCAGTGAACAGATGATCGTATTTACTAATTAACTCTGTCACATTGTGTACCGTCGGCAGCTTAATCGCTGCTATCTCGCTGGTCTCATACATGTTGATATGCCCGTATTTCGTGACCACCACGTTCGCTTGCGTGTCGATTATGGCACCAATCTCACGCAGAAAATCCGCTCCTAATATCGTTCGCTGTAGTTCGGGTACAACAATGAAAGGAAACGTCACCTCGCAGCCACCAACAACGACCGTACAGTTCGATCTACCCGTGATACGCAACACATACCCGCCTACTGTTTGTACTGTCAATGAACACGGGCTAACACTCTTACATAAATTCTTATCTATTAACGACACGGCCGCCCCTGTATCTATCAAACATACTACTTCTCGATCATTCACTCGCAACTTCGAATACAGAGCCCTTTCTCAATAGCCCCCACTAAATCTAGGTTCATACGAAAGAAAGAACAAGCATTATACCGTCTGAAATTTTTTCTTTTTCGCCTTTCTGGGCAGTATCTTCTCCAGTGTCCCGGCTTACCGCATTCAAAACACCGGTCTTTTCTATCAGCCAACTTTAACGCCGCCACTTCCCGCTGCAATGCTTCAATTTTCTGCTCATATTCGTTTGGTTTTGGTTGGTCTATAGCGGCTACCGTTGTGCTCAGCAGCTGTCTGGTCACCTTCGCCAGCTCGCTAATATCCATCGGCTGCGTTGCGTTAACCAGTTGTAATCGCTGAGAAATGTGGTCTGGGACACTCTCGATGAATTGGGAAGACAGTAACTGCGCTTCTGATTCTTCATCTAAAGTGGGAAGCGCGCGTCGAAGTAGATTAGTCAGTTTCACCGCCAACACTAGCGGGTCTCCATCAGGTCCAAGCTTCATTGACCGGAACTGCTGCATTGCTAGCTGTCTGTCTGTTTCGCTGTCAAACTCGGACACTAGTCGTTCAACCAATTTCTTCCAAGACGCTGTGCCATTTGACCTGTCTACGCTGTCATATGCAGCCTTCGCTCGGCCTCTCAACAGCGTCCCCAAGACAACTGCCTTCGCTGCCTGCTCCTTGACACCCACCAGCTCAGCAACAGCCTCGAAGTCACGTAAGAAGCTCCTTATGTCTCCTTCTTCAAACGCAGCTGGCCACGGGATCTTCATTTTCTGGAGGCAGCGACACCAAATGTAACAACAGAAGGACAAGGCTGAGTCAACAACCAATCACAGCGAAGTTAACGTGGCAAAATATGATTCGCAGATAGAGAACTCTGTTTGTCAAGGAATCCCGAAACAACCAATCAGAAGCCTGCGTTTGTCTACCTAAACAACCAATCAGATGACTGCGCTTGTCTATAATAATGTTGTCTGAAATATGTATAAATACGTGTTGATTTTCATAATAAAACGATCTGTTGCCTGGCCCTTGTCTTCTGTTGTTACAGTAGTAGTAGTAGTAGGCATTCCACTCATCTCATCATGATCAAGCATAGACAGAAGTGAACTATCATGATAATTACCATAAACATTCAATTCACTATCGTCTATTTGTTCGAATTCACAATTTTCAAACTCTTTAATAACAGTGGTAGACAATTTGGGTTCTTCCTCAAAAATCCTTAAAGGTTTTATAATTTTACTCTGACTAGTATTACCTTGCAAACTTGTGGAGTCAGAACTGCCTTCTGAGACTGTAACTTCCTTCTCCTGCACAAACTGCAGTGCAGGACACACTATTCTACAAAGGCTCGCCAGTTGCAACTACACGTTTATTCACTGCACCATTATCGTCACATGTTTTGGGTCAGAACTTGATTTCACATTTGGCTTACCACTAAACTTGCTCACTGATTCACAGCCCATCATTGTATGAACTTCTTGCAAACTTGTAAAACACAACCGCGTTTGTTTTTCAGCTTGTAACTTATCTGTTGGGGACGTCCAATGGAACCTATTACACTCACTAAGTCTACATGCATTACTAGACACCATAGAGCCTTCTCGATATTCACCTCTCTGAGACCCTTTCGTCATCAATGATTGCGTTTTGCCCTCAGACTGCTCTATTCTATGGGTGGGATGCAATATACTGGCAAACTTGCTCATTGATTGATTGACACTATCGTTTACCAGTTTCAGAATGTCATCGAACTTTGGCTCAATACCCTCATCCTCTATACGAGAGCTTATCTTCATCCACTTCCGTTTCAGTCGAGTAGGTAGGCGTCTCGCTATTACCTCTAGGACGTAACTTGAGTTCAATTCGTTCATGCAAATAATCGAAAGCAGCGTATTTTTCTTAGTCATGAGATTATCCAGAAACAATGTGAGTGCCATAGAGTCATCTTGTAATTGACCACTATTACCCCTAACAGCCTCGAATAATTTCCTCACAATCATCGAAGGTCTTCCAAACCTATGACGCAGGAAGCGCATCACCTCATTATGTCCCTCGTTTGGCTTCAAACCTTGCAGTGCTGTATAGCTCTTGAAGCAACTCCATTACAGTACCTCGGCGAATAGATTAACTTCATTTCGTCATTTAAAACAAAATCACCCAATATGACTTCAAACTAAAAAATTGATATGTTCGAAACGTCATCCAGTAAATGATGTTGTTTCACTGTGTGATACATCTGATAAACAAACTAATATGGAATGACTTCAAACTCCTCTACAAACTGTGGACAATCAGCTGTGTTTTCATCGAAACACCGAGGTTCATATTGGGGAATTTTACAATTTCTATGTCCCTAGACGGCGAAACATTGACATCGATTTTATCATGCATGGGATCAAACACATCATTACATATAACAGGCAACTCAGCATTACTTACTTTCCCGCTTGCTTCCAAGACGCTTTGTCCTTCCTTTGACCCAGGCATCATTGAACTTGACCAAACAATCCAGAAAAGTTCCAGATAACACTTGGCCAAAGAAGACGAGGAGACACGAGGTAAGGCGAACAGAAACTATCGGAAACTCTCAATGTCCGGGTCTAACTACACTGTACCTGGCGCTGTCCTTGGAGGACTTTCAGAAACGATTTGTAATAACCAACGCGAAAAACCAGAACATAGGTTGGCGACTCGAGACTCCTTTATTCTTACGCGAATATGCAAACCAACAATAAGGGGCAGCCTGTCGACGGCCTTAATTTTGAGTGCCCGCGAGTGAAATAAACGGGTCATTTGCTAGCTTGTGATTGGTCTGTTTGACATCACCTAACAAGACTTAGTAGCGGTATTTGCCAACATTATTGGCTGTTTTGTTCTGTTTCTACTTTTTAAGGTGATTTCTATTGATCTTTAGAGTTACTGGTAATGCATATAGTTGTGGTAGAGGAAATCAATGAAATATCAGTTGATTTAGCCCCTGAATTCAATGAATTAGTTCTCTACCAAATTCTTGGGACTTAGAAAGAGTGTGAAGAATGTATACGTCTTTTTTAAGAGGTGGTGGGTTTATGCAAGTTGTATTAACGGCCTGTCATTATTAATTGTAGCGAACCGGCAGCTTGTATAAAATACGTGACTGCCGGGTTCGTCGTGATGAAAATAACGAGGTTGATCCTGATTACAAGTGCTTGTATGTTTCATTTTCATGTCATGTTGGTCAACGTCAACGATCAGAAAGCAAGCACCTGCATGCATTGCCAAGAGAACTGCTATTGTCTTTCGAACCGAGAGTTCGGAGACTTAGTTTGGAAGAAAAATCGAAATTATTACATCTTGTAGAAAAAAACGCCCCCCTGCTCAATTTATAAATATGGTTGATGTTGAGTTCGGAAAGCTGATGACTTACGATGATTATCGGAATTTCCGAGAACTAGTCTACCCTACTAAGTTATCATATTGCGTTAACAGTCTGTATAGGAATGCGAGACATTGACACACCGATCCATGAAATTCGTGACACAGGTTCAGTATGGTGCGTGATGGACTGTCGTAGACGTTTGGAAAAGTTTAGTTTCGCAACCAGGGAAATGATAAGTTTGTATAAGAAATTTCCAGATGTAGCCTATACATTCCAAAGTGATGACTTAGGGAACTTCGAGAATGTAGTACAGAAGGAATTAGATAAAATGACTGCTTGGTCGTCCCTATGGAACCTCCAATTCAATCTGAAAAAATGTGGCTGGATCTGCTTCGGTGCACCCTCAATTGACCTGAAATTAACGCTTCAATCCGCTAACCTAACCAGACTCCGAAGTGTCGTTGACCTAGGCCTGAAGTACTCTAGCGACTTGACATTCTCAGAGCAAGTAGCATCACAGACTAGAAAATCGAGGATGCTCTTAGGATGCATACTCAGGAACTTTCACGACAATGAAGCCAAGCTAATTCTGTACAAAACATGTGTCAGACCACTACTAGAATACTGTCCATTTATTATAAGCAGCACTCGCACACGTGACAAGCTAAGGATGGAAAGTATCCAACGATATTTTACCTCAAAACTGCTTGGCTACGATTGTAAGGAAGACTACATCTCACGGTGCATGATCCTAAAACTCGACCCACTTTGGACAAGGCGACTTATTATAAACCTAATATTCTTCTTTAAGGTCCTTCACAAAATATCATTCTCAGGTAACAGGGACATACAATTCGCACAGGAAGGTTCTTACGATCTGCGTAACCAAACTTCCACAGTGACAACTCATTCTTTTAAGTCAACACTCCGTGAAAACTTCTTCACAGTCATGTATTCTAAAATATGGAATAGCCTACCCCTAGATATCAGAACTTGCTCTTCGGTTACAAGCTTCAAACGCTCTCTATACAGACTGTTGCACTCTACAGATTATATTAATAAACTATTTACTCCTAGAACGAATCAAGCACTAATCTACTACAGCACCTAAAAGACGCACTTCAACACCCTTAGCAATCTTTAAACTATAAATAAACTAGCAGCATGGATGCATAAAGACATAGTACGGAACATACAGGATTAGTCTACCCTTAGAAATAGGACCTATCCCTCATTGTAACCTTCAAACGCTTGCTATGTAAACTGTTTTATTCTAAAGACTATCCCTACCAGAACCCATTACTTATTTCTAAAACGCATCAGTCATTAGAACAATAAAAACGCTCAGACTATTAATACACATTATGACACTAAATAAACTCTAAGACTTCGCATAAATACGTGAAAACGCAGATACAATATAGAAAAATGTTTACTTAAGTATAATTAAGATAAACATTTATAAATGAATCATGTATTAATGTTCTTTTCATGTTCACATACTTCCTCTTTCTGGTATTTTGCTGCTCCTATTCATCTTCTGGTCGAGGTCGAACAACCCTGCATCTAAACTGAAATGAGGATTAATTCCAAACCGTCTATCTCATAACCACTCAAATTCCATGAACGATCCAATTCTACCATTTGAAGACGCTGGCGAACATGCTGTAAATGAGTATTCATGATCTGAAATGAAGAAGCAACTGGTTTTCAAACAGTTTTCAACGTTTTACTCAACTTACGAATACAGTCCGCCATGCAGACACAAATGGAGCAAATGGAGGATTCTGGAATCGACCTCGGCACCATTTGATGCAGTAAAACAACCCAACATGACCTTATTTAGTTTTCGTATCCACGATCAAATTTCTTTCCTGTTATGAAACTACGATAAGAGTGCTGAAAAAATGGAATAAATATATCACTGATCTCAACATAATACATCAATAATCTTTAAGCCATGGGTGCTGCTCACAACAAAGTTATATAAGAGAATTGACTTCAAGCTTTATTTTTCCCAGATATCTGTATTACATTCATCTGATGTCTGGGTTTTTTGTTAATGCGAAGACAATATTTCTATATCTCTTTATGTGCTACACAAACTGACTTTATAGCAGACTGTTCCTACTGACTCTAATGTCAGAAAGAACAACCAAACTGTAAATTCATTATACATTAAATTGTGTGTAATTTATATAATAACTTATCCATGCCTGTACAATTGGTATGTTCCTGCATAAACAGGAAGAAATATATATATATATTCGAAGAAGGTGAAAGATACTTCGTTGTGGACAAGCATGACTGCAACTGCACATGTTTTCAAAATAAAAATATGCTTTTGCCATGCCGTCATCTTTATCATACCAAATGTCATATATATACACGTCTGGGTAAGTTCATATAGGCCTACAGTTATTTGTAAAAGATGTGTTTGGACATAGTACTAGATGGTTACGATATAACAACCACACTATCATCCAATCTCAATCAACAACAGCAGTGGACTTGGACGTGGAGGTGCTCATACAAGGAATAATATATCAAATCAGAAACCTTAAACAGACGCATCCTAGGATATGTAGAAGTGCGTTTCTTTACGTATACAATTATCTGCTTGAAGCTGGTGGACAGACGGATGATCAGGAATCTACATCGTCAAGCTCGTACTGATCTACGTACATTTTTTGAAGATAACTGTAAATAAATTTTCCTTTAAAAACCTCTTATCCATTCCAACTTACGGAAATTGTTGAATTGAATTTTTGATTTTCACGTCGATTGATTGGACCGGCCTCAGGTTGACATGTCGGCTTCTTGTGCAGATGCTTCGACGATGTCTGGGTATTTAATCAATATACCACTGGTGGATGGTGGCTAGCAGTGGAATCCAGGATAAAGCGCATTTCGTCCCATTTGGGACTCCTCCGATCAATCGACGGGAAAATCAAAAATTCAATTCAGTAATTAATATTACCCGTTGCACAGGGGTGGCTCTCGTGGCCCAGGTGGCTTAGTGGATAACGCTTTGGCGTTTGAAACTATTGGCACTGGGTTCGAGCCTCGGTGGGAACATCATCACTCACTAAGAAATGCAGGTACATCCAGCTGACGAGTCCCAAATAAGACGAAATGCGCATCCTGGATTCCACTGCTAGCCACCGTCCACCAACTGCATTCGGAAATTGTTGTTGAAACGGTTAAACGAATATATTTTAACGTACTAGCCTCCGTCTCGGTGAAACCTTGGCATTCTATACTATCATTACAATAACCGTTGTTGCACTCAGTTAAACATATCGAAAAGTATAGTTACAATTACTACCATCTTTGTTTATTATGATGAGTAGAAATCGCAAGCATACTATCTCAGGTAAATTTACTTTTCACCTTGTGTGACTATGAATTAAAATCCGATAATAGGTCCCCACTAAGACGATAAATAATTTTAAGCAGCTATAGTCTCAATGTTTTCCTTTAACTGCGGACGTAGTAAATTCACTCAATAAGCCTCTCTGTCAATGAAGTTGAAGATTGAATGATAAATTCATGGTTGTTTGCTCAAACCCAACTTCCCTATATTTTCGAGGAGGCATCAACACGCCAGTCATCGTCTCATCGGTCGCTGTTCAGAAAGCACGTAGAAAAACTATCGGAATTAATATCGTGATTTATTATTGTAGTATTTGTTTATAGACCTTAGTTTATTATGCAGCTCATATGTTGGTGTTAGAATAAAGAATTCTCGAGTCGCCAATCGGTGTTTTGGTTTTTGCGTCCGATAGTACTAAGCGTTTCTGAAAGGCTTCGAGGGACAGCGTGAGGCCCAGCGTAGCATAGGCTGGGCATTTGCGTTTTATGAGATGTGACTGGCACTCTCCGCATATCTAATTTTACTTGACATTTCTAAGATAACATCATATACTCCGTACCTCACAACTTACGCAAAGGTTATGAATCAGTTTTATCAAGTAGAATATACAAACGAATACCGAGGAATACATTTATTAATGAATTAACATGTAATACAAAATCGACAACAGTGCAGGTATCTTTTTCTTTAACACCCAAATCCATAAAATTACCGAAAGTAGGTATTATCTGAAAAAGAACATAAGAATTATACAGATGTAGACATTGTTATCAGTGTAAACACAATAATTAACCATTAAATGTGTTTTATATGACGAAATAATTAGTTAAATTGTATATAATTACGTCAGTCGACATTTCTCAAGAATGCAAAATCGATATCGCATCTGCCTGGAAACATCACGTTTATGGCATAAAATAACGAAATACTATGCGTATATAATTTTTAAGTATTTCTGCAGATTTTTCTTAAAGAAATACCTGTGGAGGAGCCTTGTCAGCATTAGGAAAAGTACACAACAAAGCAAATAATAAATAAATAATTACCGAACCGACCTATCTTACCTCAGCATGTCCATGTGTAATCCATTAAACTGCAAAAACATCGCAAAAAGTCGTTAGAACATGTGTCTTCAGGTAATTTGACATTTTCTGGGCGGAAAATAAGTACTTTCAACAATTTGTAAACTGGCTGTAAGCTACGGCCGGATAAGGACACCATCATTTGCTGTTTCTGCTAAATACGCCATGTTTCATCAACTTTTAGCAGGAGTATAAGTAAAAAAGTGTGTAAAACAATGAAAAATTACCTGACCTTCAGGTGTTTTCAATAAATAAAGCTAGTATCCATCAGCTGATCAAATGACCTACGGACGTCTACAGGCTGCCACAATAAGGTTATTATACTCAAGGTCTAAGAATAAATGTTATAACAATAAATCACGATAATGCTTCTGACAGTTTTCCCTGTCTTCCAACGAACATCGAACGATGAAACGACGACTGCAGTATTGATGACTTCCGCGAAAAATATGGAGGTGTTGGGTTTGGGCAAACAATCATGAATTGATCGTCCAACCATCAGCTACATTGACAATTCCTAAACGACGAAGTGTGAACATCAGGATCATCATTCTGAGCATCATGCATATCATTACATTTAACGGGCAACTCATCGTCACTTACTCTTTTGTCTGATTCCATATATCCACGTCCCTTTCTTGACATAGGCATTATCCAAGGTCACCAAAGAATCCCAGTTGCGTTGATGATCCGTGTCCAAAGAGATGCTAGCTGTAGACCAAGTAAGTAGTCGCAGGAGTTCCAGAAGGCGCTCCAGAAAACGAACAGAGGAATAAAACTTCCCCAGAAGGCACTACAGAAAACAAATAAGAACTGTTAAGGAACTTATCCCTAAGTTTCTGTTGTTACGAAGACGCTCCGCACCAATAAATACTATGTACTCTCTTCCGCTGTAACTCCAAAACACCGGTATTGTGAGAAGGAAGTTACATTGTTTGGCAATTAAAGTGGAAAGCCGTAAAAGTCTACAAACAAATATTTTAAACAGAATTATGAAGTAGTTTTATTGGTGTCCTCGTCAAACCTGTACATGATCGAACCATTCGCGCCTTCGAGGTGCTTAAAAATGGCTACCAGTTCCAAAAACAAACCTTCAGTGTTCACGTCCATTGTCACCCAGCGTTCCAAAACTTTATTATATGTCTGCAGCATGTCGGAGTCTTCCCAGTGCTTAATCGCTCCTCAAATCTCAACCGCGTCAGTGTGAACAAGAACCAGATAGTTTAGACGACATGGGGAGTCGCTGATGAGGGACAAACATAGCAATTGAACTGGGATGGAATCCTGTCCCAGGGTGATAGTACAAGACTGACATTGGTCCAAAATCTCCTTTCATCTAGGCGGTCCTCCAACCATGTCAGACTTAGCACACCTATGCATCCCTAACTCATTTTGTGCGAGAAAAAGTCATCGTCAACCATGTCAAATGCCTTCCCAAAGTCAAAGAAGATCACATGAACTGGAACATTCATATCCCAGCATGACTTTCAGTCACTCCAAGTTGGCAGTACGCTAGCCACACAGGATCTCCTTCACCCGAACCATGTTGTGCTTCGTGAAGTATGTTAATCCTGTCGAGGTGCTGCCTGATGAGGCTATCGGACAAACTTTCTGGTACCTTTGATACCCTCGGGTGTAGTGCTGCTGGTCAATAACAGGTGGCCTTCGCCCACTCACGCCCTTATAAATGGGAGGGAGGATGGTTTTCTTCCATTCATATGGCGATTTCCTGAGTCTTTTTAGTGTGAGGACGTGTTACACAACAGTTGCAGCGTACTGTGCCAGAACAGATGGCCTGATGTCGTCACAGCGTGAGATATGAGTTTCTACGAGTTCTCTAGTAACACCGCTGGTTTCATTTGGAGAGTAGCCACTAGGTTTATCTTTGGTACAATAATAGTTCTTCCCTTTTGGCCTATACAGGTAATGTCCATATCGCTTTTCAGCTGTCAATGAAAGTCTGAACTGAACGTTTCCAAAGTGGTGGGATATTGACCGTTTGGACTTAATAGGGTGCGTGGCACAGTGGTTAGGACTCTCACCGACCATGCACATGGTCCGAGGTTCGATCCCCTGCCGACGCACACCCGATATCTATGGTCGGCCTGCGAAATTTGGGCTACCGATATCCTTACTGAAAATTCCATACTTGTAACAAAAATACAGTGTGGAATCGAGCTGTTATCAAAAATAAAAATAAAATACCCTTGTTGAGAGGTTTCCTCTCTGACAAGGATCGGTACATGCTTTTGGGGTTTACCATTGGTTTTATGGCGTCGGCGGTATAGCGGTTAGGACGCTCACCAACCATGCACATGGTCCGGGGTTTGATCCCCAGCCGACGCGTTCCTTTGCCTCACTAAACCAGAAGTACTGCTGATAAAGAGGGAAGGTTGGGCATGAGGCTAGCAACCTCATCCTGTAAAATAAACACTGCTACATAAACTTCAAGCCACTAGCCTGAAGCCCTGTGTTCTACTTGTGAACGTGAAGGAGAAAATGGGTTTTTGTCAAGATTTGCTCTAAATGAACTTTTGTCACTCCTGACTCTTCTGTTGCATCTGTCCCTGAGTCCCATGCATGCAGCGTGGCTGGTCTAATTATCGGCAGTTCACCACGTAAACCAAAGCTTCCGCTTTGCTTGCAGATACGTTGCAGAATACCCTCTGTAACAATGAGAATCTTTTCTTCAGCAGATCATAGAGGCGGTATGTGAGATTGTTGTGCGAATAATATCTTTCACCACTTCCCAGTATTCGTCCACGGATAACTGACACCAATCCGTGGGTCATTGTGATTCGGATGAAAGCCTTCCCATTCCTGAATGGTCAGCCTTGCTATAGCTCAGATATGGTCGCGTAGCAAACAACAAGAACAGCACGTATTGTTGTGTGGTCACTAATGTTGTATGGGTTCAAAATTTGGAAATTTTCAACTGTTACCTGGTTACTAGTTAGGATATAATCCAATTTTGATGACTCTCCACCAGGGCCTCACCTAGAGTCTCCTCGAACATTCTCACGTAATCCAGCATTTCCAATTTTTGTAGCAGATTTCGAGCGACCCAAACATACCTCGAGCCAAGGTTAAGGAATGGGTCATTGAAGTCTCTAGCTGTTGGGATTTGGTCATACTTGAATTCCTGTATCTCTTTGATGGCAATGAGCAGTAACTAGTTGTGCTACGTCCGACAGGAGGGTGCTTGGGAGATGCCGCCTTCTTGCAAATACATTTTAAACGTAATTTTGATGATGTTGTCCATGTAGTTGAAGATTGAATGATAAATTCATGGTTGTTTGCTCAAACCCAACTTCCCTATATTTTCGAGGAGGCATCAACACGCCAGTCATCGTCTCATCGGTCGCTGTTCAGAAAGCACGTAGAAAAACTATCGGAATTAATATCGTGATTTATTATTGTAGTATTTGTTTATAGACCTTAGTTTATTATGCAGCTCATATGTTGGTGTTAGAATAAAGAATTCTCGAGTCGCCAATCGGTGTTTTGGTTTTTGCGTCCGATAGTACTAAGCGTTTCTGAAAGGCTTCGAGGGACAGCGTGAGGCCCAGCGTAGCATAGGCTGGGCATTAAGGGTTTTTGAGACTTGATTAACCGATGTACTCTCTATAGTTGTATTTATGCCATTTTGCTGCTGCCCAGGACGTTGTCCTCTTCTTTAAATTGCTTTTGATAAAGTGGAGTCATTCCACTTACTCGAATATACTGTGTTCACAAGTTGTGCGTAGCTAATAACAGGAAACGGAACGAAGTTTGAACTGTCCCTCAGCTTCTATGTTGACCCTGTTGAAGTGTTTACAATTCAACATTAATAAGAACCGTCCTGATTGCTCGTACAATAATCGAACGATTCAAACCTTTGGAAAACTATTAATTTATGATTCTTCAGGATTGTAATGAATGGGATAACTAATCTTACCTGTAAAACTGGCACGCACTTCTTGTAAACACCAGTTTGTACTAAATATAAGCTATTATTAATAGCGTAGAGAATACGGAGCTGCTTAAATTATTACACGAACATCACCAACATCCTGTATCAGCCTCTATCTACGGGAGATATTTGACGGTGGTGAGGGGAGAAAATGAGGGTTTATGGTCACTTTCGGTTCCAGCTAAATGAGACAGAAGAAAGTATAACTAAGTGAAGATCTGCCGTAGATGTTCGTAGCTAGAATCGAAACTCGAGGGGACAACAATTAATCAAACTAAATGTTGATAAGAACGACATTGATCGGGAAAACTACGTTGACGGATTGCGACTTCAGTTGCATAACTTGAGGTGGAATCTGACTAGAACAATAAAAAGTGGTGCATATAGCAATGAACTTTGGTTTGTTTTGACCTCTCGCATTGTATAGGTATCAGTTTTTACTTTTTCAGATCACAGAATATCTTCGGAAGCCCTATCTTTTGATAAAAAATTTGCGAACATACCATGACATTTTGTTATTTTTTAACAAATTGTCTATTGTTCTAATTTTTGTGTGGGTAGTGTTGCACTTTTTAAAGTGTGATAGAATCATTCTCATTCCTGATCATAGTCTGCTGTCCTTTTTTGTGTTGTAGGGACCCCGGGGGCACGTGAGTAAACAGCCGTTCGCCGTCGGAGCCAGGTAAAATTACGACACACTGAAGCGGTTTTGAATGGACTTCTCGCAGGTCATCAAATAGCTTCTTACCTCAATAAACCAAGCTTTGGATGGTGTCCCCTTTAGCACACGTCGTCATGAGAAAAATAACCTCGAAAAATTTGAAAAGATATTCCTCAACAAATGAGACAAAAAGCCATGAGTGGGAGGGGTGAGACAGACACAAAAAATATTAGAATGGATGGTGAAAATGCAGTCGAAGATTGAACGATCAATTCGTGGTTGTTTGCTCAAACCCAACTCTATAGTTTGGCAGGAGTCATCGATACTGCAGTCATCGTTTCATCGTTCGCTGTTCGTTGGGAGACAGAGAAAAACTATCAGAAGTATTATTGGGATTTATTGTTGTGAAATTTATTCTTAGACTTTGCGTACAATAACCTAATGGTTGGCTCTGTATTGGTGCAAGAATAAAGGGTTCTTTAGTCACCAATTTGTGTTCTGGTTTGTCGCGTTGGTTATTGCGCATAGTTCCTGAGGGTCTTCTAATGACAGTGGGAAGTCCAGTGTAGTTGGACATGGAAATTTTCAGTTTCTGATTATTGTTGGCCAAGTCTCCTAAACTGTCAATGTCGAAGACTTACTTCACTAGACTTCGCTATGTCCCTGGAAGACTTTCAGAAACAGTGTGTAATAACCAACGCGAAAAACCAGAACACAGATTGGCGACTCGAGAATTCTTTATTCTTGCGACAATATGTAACCAACAATAAGGTGATTATACACAAGTTCAAAGAATAAAAGTTACAACAATGACACTTCTGATAGTTTTCTCTCTTCCACCGAACAGCGAACGATGAGCCGAAGACTGCTGGATATATGACTCCCACGAAAAATATGGCGGAGTTGGGTTTGAGCAAACAAACATGAATTGATCGTTCAATCTTCAGCTACATTAACAACAATTCTCCTGGAATTATTTTTCTTGTTTTTTGTTGATTCTTCTTTCCTCTCCTCTGTCCGTCTTCTTTTGACATGTTTTTTTGGAATTTTTCTGGAACTTTTGTCCAAGTTCTGTAACACCTGGGTCAAAGGAATTTCGGATCGCTTTGGAAGCAAACAGGAAATTAAGTAATGATGAGTTACCTGTTATGTTTAATGATGTATGTGATACTATGCATGATAAGGTTGATGTCCTTGTTCTCCGTCTAGAGATTACAGAAATCTTAAAATTTCTAAAATTTCAACCACAGTGTTTCGACGGAACCCAAGATGACTATCCACAGTTTGTCTGGGAGTTTGAAGTCATGTTGAGTGATTTTGTTTTAAACGATGTTATGAAGTTAATATATTTGCTGCGGTATTGCGCTGGTGTTGCTGCATGAGCCATACAGTGTCGCAAGATTATATTTTCGAACGAAGGATATACACAGGCCATGAGGATATGGTTTTGATAATCATTTATTATACCCTTTAGTATTTTTGAGACCGTGAAAGGTAATTGATCACTGTTAAGCGATAATTCAGGGTTCTTGCAGAGTTTAATGGTATAGAGAAATACTGTTGTGTTTCTTAATTGCGTAGATGAATTTAATAATAATAATATATTCTCATTTTGTACATGAGGGACGCCAGTTTACAGGCATCATCAATATGATAAATTAGATGTGATAAATTACATATACGATTAGCAATCACACCCAATAACAATATTTTAATAAAATACATATTTTTTCCTACCTGGTGTGTAGGACACACCAAATGTACAGGCATGGATAAGCATTATTTAAATTTCATAAATTTGGTTTATGGTTAAATTACATGGTTGCTGACGTTTTTGTCCTTGGTTTGTGGGGCAGTATGATAACTAGTCATTCAATGAAGCACATCAAGAAATATGGAAATATTGTCTTCACATTAACAAAAAACCCAAGTATGTTTTGGATGGATTACAAATACTTGGGAAAAAATAAAGCTTGAAGTAATCCCCCAATATAACTTAGGTGTGTACAAAACTGAATCTTATTCCTGATTTATATCCAAATTCGGCAATAATTAAAATAAGTAATACGCTTGTATAGTTTTGCCAGCATTTTCATAGTAACATCACGAGTGAATTGTACTCAATGTACAATTATATTAATGATAGTATATATTTTCTTATACATAGGCGTTTCCAAGAAAAGAAAGCTATTTTTATGGATACAGTCAGTTATGTTATAAGTTACAATCGTGAAGTTGTATTATTAATTAATACTTTTCCATTGGTATGAGAGTATATTCCACAACTGTAATCCAGGTTGCGTCGAGGGGGAAGGTAATGCGTAATTCACGAAAGAATTGTAAGATATGGGACCAATAATGTTTGCAGATCATTTGTCATTGTAAATGGTAAAATATCCACATTCTTCATTCTCGTTCAAAAAGTCAAATGAAAGCTAAAATGGTGAGAGAAGAAAGAAGACAAACAACAGCAACTCAAAAGAAAGCAAGAGGAGTCCTTAAGGAGTGTATATAAATATATATATATATATCCTTTTTGTAACCATGGCTATTTTGATACACTAACTAACTAGTCCCGTTATGCTAACTTTTATATGATGTGTGAACTAATATTACTGTCTTGGGTAGAAATGTTTATCATCTAGTTCCAATAATATTAAAATTTATAATTGTAGTTTGTTGTAACTACACGTTTAAAGAACTTAAAATATATATGTAGGGTGAAAAGTAGGGTGTAAGAGTCAGGCGCAAAAGTGCATTGTCATCTTTGAGCAGTCTGGTGACTGAGGAGATGAACACTGGAAGTGTGTTTGCATCGCGGACATTAGCTGGTGGTCTATTCCAAATGACTGAAAACTTATTTAAGAAGAATTTGTACCGCACGTAAGTCTGACAGTGCTCTGTAGCAGCTAGGTTGTGATGATTTCTAAGATTGTAACTGATGATAGTGGTAGATTTAGTTATTGGCTCGGAGGAATGCAAGAGAAGATTAGTTAGCTTATAGTGAAAGATAAGGCTTAGCTTAAGACGTCTTTTCCGGAGTGGTCCTAATCTTAGTCTGTCGCATCACTCATGGTATTCCAGACCACTTTCTAAACCAAGAGTTCTTGAGGTAAACTGCCGTTGCACTCCCTCTAATTTAAGCTTGTCATTTTGTCTGAGTCCACTAAGAATAAACGGGCAGTATTCCAAGATAGGTCGGACACATACTTTGTATAATAAAACCCTAGTTTCACAACAAAAGAAGTTATGAGTTATGCATCCTATCAGCCTTCGTGTTTTACGTCTGGCATAATCAGTCTGTTCAGCGAACGTTAGGTTACTATATAACGTGGAAATAATTTTTCGAGTTCTGGAATATCGTGGTCTATATTTTACTACTATATAATTATAGTTGATATTGGTTGCACCTCCGGTAGCTAAATATCCAAATTTATCACCTCCAGAATACTGTTTGGATCCAGTCAGATTCGTGTTAATAAAGAGCAATCTATCACAAAAGAACTATAGAGAAGTCCTTAGTTTTGTTGTTTATAACTGTCAGAGTTAACTCGTTTGATAGTGGTCTATTTTTAGTTCGTACTTCATACATTCATACCTGTTTATTGTTGTTTTTATCTACTTAGATAATATAACAGTATTTCACACACTTTTGTCAATTTTTGAGAAATTTTTATAATCTTTACCTCCATAATGGTCAAAGTTATTAAACGAGTTAGTACTGTTAAGAGACTAGCATCAAATAGTCAGCAGGTCACTAGAAACATTAGTCCTGACGATGAATTTGTACTAAGATCAATTGATACACCGAGAGTTATAGTACCAAACTTAATGGAAGAACTAATCGATAACGTAGCCCGTAACACTAGTGATCTAAAGATCCTTCAGAAATCCATAACAGACCTGCAGGATAAGTTCGAAAGTATCACTCCTTTCCTCCAACTTTGTGATCCATCACAAGAAATTTGCTTAGATTCACTCCTCAAATCTGAGCGCCTGCTAGACTTTTTGACTGCAGAGGCTGTAAAGAGGGTCATGTCCTCATACAATGTTTTAGGATATAATATACCAGACAATGTACCTATTATCAAACTTAAAGCAATCTGTCTACAGGCATGCAACATTTCAGTATCTGACTGCCAGGTTCTGCGTCTTCGTAAGAAATCCGCAAACCACCCATGTCCTGTACTCTTCAAATTTAAGTCTATTGACCTAGCTAAGAAATTTTTGGAGTCTGGCAAAACTCTTGGCTCCTCAACACCCTACACCAATATCAGGATTGTACCTGATTTAACTTCTTGCCAAAGACGTTGCCGCGCAGGTAAACTGAGTGAAGACAACCCCAATAAGACAACCGATGTTAATACTTCCCTCGTTGTATTGCCTGATGACCAAGAGCACCAGATAATATCGCATACACAAACTAACAGTAGTCAAGCAACTGTTGAAGACTTAGCTCGAAATACTGAAATTTCAGACATAGAAATGTCAACAGATCACAGTATTGACGTGCATCCCTTGCACACTGGCACTAATGCCAAACCCTCGAAAAAGTCTAAGCTGAATTCAGTTGTACACTTTGAATCTCTCGGGAAGTCATATACCTCACAACCTCTTAGCCCGGCTACTGTGAAGCAGCAATCACATGTGGCCACCCAGGTAGGCGTAAATACAAGGCGATATGATAAACGTCCTATTTCCGTTAGGAACACCAAAAGAACTGTTGAGACTATTCAACAGAAATCCAGTTTATTAGGAAATCCTACTAATCACCAGCAGCCCAAATTATACAGGCCGACTAATACGGATAAAGCTAAACCAAACGTTAGACCCGGAACACTAAAGCCCATAAGTAGGAAAGTTTCAAATGGGTCACTGGCTCATTCTACTGATAGACAATCATCTAAACTTAGTCATGTTCCTGAAGTTAGACGTAATTCACATACCGTAGGAGCTGAATCATTTCCGACTTCCACTACCAGTCCTATGATAAGAAAAAACAATCGTCACATATCTCACCAAACACTTCGAAAACACGAAGTTGCTCAACCCCTCACGAATGCACCCTCAACCATGATGTACAGGAAACATCAGTTTGAGAATACAGACGTTAGTCCAAAAACGCGTATAGTGCCCTGTCATAATTCTCATGCATTCAGTAGGGGTCACATGCCAATTTCAGCACAATGCTCATCATGGCCTAGGAAGTACTCTAATCAGACACAGGGATCTAAGTCATATGCACACAACAACACGCCGATCACACATTTCGGTTATAACTATGCAGATTACACGACACTAGCCAACCAATATGACCAAAATTTTCTCCAGCGACAACTGGCAGAAACGCCTGGGATCATGCACATAGCACGCATGATATCAGACCAATTCCTTGCTGGTATAGCGAACACCTTACAACAGGGAAACTGCTTCTTCCCCGAAAGATAGCAAACATCTTATACACACCTAATACCAATAGTAATACCATAGATTATCATACTAGTATCTCCCATAGCACGCAATATCTAAACGACCAACTACTCACGAGTGACATTTCACAACCCATCCCTAACTATCAAATTAAAGAAACCGTCTCTAGTGATCAAAATGTTGTAATTAATGAATCCAATAACGACTGCACATATTCAGTTGATAACCATAGAGTATTTTATTATGATATTGCCCATACACTAAAACCACTTCGTCAAAGTCTATCCGTCATCCTCATAAATGCTAGATCAGTTCTTAACAAACATTTAGCATTATGTACGTTAGCCTCTATATGCAATCCGTCGCTGATCATGATCACTGAAGCCTGGTGCTCAAGTGACATTGTGGATGGTAGCTTATCAATTGATAAGTACAATCTTTTTCGAGGGGATAGGGAAACAGGTCGTGGGGGTGGAACACTCATATACGTTAAACAACCCATTTGTGCAACGCATTTTAGTCACCCTATTCTGTCACAACTTAATGATTCGGTGTGGGTCGAAATAAAAGTTCTCAGAAGTAAACCTATCCTTATAGGGTGCGTATACCGACCGCCATCATCCAACCGCGAATACGATAACGTACTCAGCAACATATTTAGTGTTGCATCCAATCTCCCCTTCAGTTATAATATAATTGGAGGTGACTTCAATTTGCCTGATATATCATGGCGTACACTTCGTGGACCCTCGAGGTATGATAATCTTCTTAATTCCATCATTACTGGAGGATGGACGCAACACATAAATGTACCCACTAGGTCCAATAACATTCTTGATCTTATATTCACGATCAACGTAGCACCATCTACAATTCATGTGGGACATGAATTCCCAGGTAGCGATCATAAAATAGTTGCATGTTCGTTTAACATTTCCCAGAAACTATACACAGAAACGAAGTTAGTCGGACACCTATAAGACCATACACGCGGGTTGATTGGGACTTGTATCAGGACTTGATTAGATACTCTAATTGGGATTCCTACTTTACCAATGACTCCTTAGAGGAAGTCCTTAAAAACTTCTATGACAATATACAGTCGGTTAATGATGTCATAGCGCCTGTGAAACTGATTAAATTCAAAATCCCTCAAGGTGATTTTATTCCAATATCATTAAGAAGAAGTTTGCGGAAGCATTCATTAAGTTACTATAGACATGACGACTTATCGTCGTTAATCGCTATCAAAACAATCCTCATTAGAATCCATGAGTTAAAAAATCTAAGTCTTAGGAATAAAGAAACGCGGGCAATTCAGTCGCCACATAACACTGGAGAAATAGCCAAACTCTTCAAAAGTAGGTTAACTAACTCCAAATCAACATATCCAAAAATAATACACCTAGGTGGCATTACTCACGAAAGTGCTGAGGATATATGTGAGGTGTTTAGCACGCACTTTGCCAAACTGTACACTCTAGAAAATGACCAGGATATAGATTTCCCTCGTAAAACAGAAAAGTGTCTAAGCGATGTAGTCTTAAACGCCCAAGAAATCGATAAAGCTATCACAACTCTTAAGCTTACTAATACTCCCGGCCCAGATGGAATGTCTTCCGTCCTCTTAAAAAATGGTGGAAATGACATGAATCTACTTCTTCTCAAGATATTTTCAACTTCGATAAGGAGTGGAACATATCCAAATAGCTGGAAGAAATCCTACGTTGTACCCATTCACAAAACCGGACCTACAGCGGACATAGATAATTACCGCCCCATCAACATTACTTCCGTAGTTTCACGTGTGATGGAAAAGATTGTAAAGAAGCAAATTGTTCAGTATTTGCTCTCGAATGACTTAATATCCCCTTTCCAATACGGTTTCCTAAATAGAAGATCGTGCATTACGTGCCAGTTAGATTATTTCGACCACATTACTGAATGTGTAGACAAAGGTCGTTCGGCAGCAACATTATTTCTAGATGTTAGGAAAGCTTTTGATAAAGTCCCACATAAAAGACTCATACTGAAACTCCTATCTTATGGAATAAGTGGAAGGCTTCTTGAGTGGATAACTTCCTTTCTTACAGGAAGAGAACAGTTAGTTAAAGTCAACCATCACTTATCAACATCCAAACCGATAACCAGCGGCGTGATACAAGGTAGTGTTCTTGGCCCTACCCTATTCATTGTATTCATAAATGATATTGTCTCTATGATCAAGTATGGCAAGCCATACCTCTTTGCAGATGACCTCAAAGTTGTCTATGATTTTGACTATAATGATATGAATATTGTTAGTAAAATCCAAGAAGACCTAAATAGTCTATGTAATTGGAGTGAAAAGTGGCAGTTAACGTTCAATCCAGCTAAATCTGGGATAACATACTTCGGACGTTGGAAACCTAGCATGTGTCTATACATGTACGGTGACCTTGTCTCAAACACAAACACAGTCACAGATCTCGGGATAACATACTCAGATCTTACCTTTACTGAACATGCAAATAAGGTGGTATCTGATTGTAAACGTCTAACCGGCTTTGTGCTACGCAACTTTTACACTCCAGAAGCCAGATTAGCCATATATAAGATATGCATTCGCCCCAAACTTGAATACTGTGCCCACTTATACAGTAGCTTTAAATCAGCAGACAGAAAAAAGTTGAAAGTGTCCAAAGATTCCTTACGAAACGCATATTAGGCTATGGTCAGCAAATAGAATACCTTGACAGATGTATTCGACTGGACTTAGAGCCCTTATGGTTAAGGAGAGTGAAGTGCAATTTATTTCTCTTATTCAAAGTTATAAGAAAGCACTGTAACAGTAACTCGTCCATAACCTGGGCTAATCCTAAATCGTATGGACTACGCAACCACAACTACCTTCTCAAGGTTAACACCCATAAACTCACCACTAGAGCTAACTTCTTCACCATTAAATATTGCAAACTTTGGAACCAACTACCCTCTGAGATAAGATCCTGTGAAAGGCCTGACAGTTTCAAAAGGAGCCTAGAAAAACATATAAACATGTCCACCCTAGCCCGCCTCAAAGATCTCAACTGCTGGTAGAGTGGAGAGACAATGGCATTTCAATATTTAACTACGGAAAGTACACTAGTTCCCAGACTAACATAATAATACTTAGTAATTATGTAGGTTCAATACTTGAAATTCGATTGTCATTAAAATACTTAAAATGATTAAAATACTTATGCGGCAAATGTTCTCTTGCTTTACCGCTCTTATTTCCCTTATAACACTCAGTTATTGAGCCTAATGTATTCTTTGATAATACGAATTATGACACTGACTATGCTCTTATTATACATAGATTGATTTACTTTACGACTACCTGTAGTACTAACTACCCTTCTGTAGTATTGTTAACCAAATGCTGAAATTTTGTTGGTTCTGTTAATATCTTTTTATAATATATGTAGACAGGTTACTTTGCAATGTCAAATGTTGACTATATATAAGACTGTCATGATAATTTAGTACACTAAGTCCTGCCAACCGACCTTACCTTCAGTTCATACTACCTACATTGATCCCTAACTATATTGTTCTGCTGAATCTTGCTTCACTATTCACAAAACCTATTCTTTTTATTCTTTAAGGTTTTAACTTCTTGTAAAGTAATCTGTTCATTAGGACGCATGCATACATATATAATGTTCATAAAGATGTACGCGGAGACCTATTGGAAGCACTCATTAAGAAAGCTAGGGAGATGGAATATGAGGTACGAACATGTCTGGTACCAAGCAATATATTTGCGGTAGCCATAATAATCATAGTCTCAGAGCTTAACATCAAAAAAGGAGGGAGGGTGGCGTTAGCTGATCAGTAGATATGGTGGGGGTCACTAAGGTGAATCGCCCCATTCTGCAGGAACAGCAATATACAATTTGAAGGCTCGAGATATTTCTGATTTTTATGAGGGCTTAGATCTTTATCTTGAAAAAGATAATAATGAACGCCTTGACAGATCATGCTTCTACCTTTAAATATATACCATTCGCTCAGCCTATTGTTGAGATGCGACCATGTGGGCTCTGCACAGATTTATGGGGCATCTTATAAACTAACTTGCTGTCCATTGTCGGATCTTTAAATACCACTTCACAATGTCTTATCTCATTCATTTTCTAATAACGTCTGTCAATGGAGTTGAAGATTGAACGATCAATTCTTGGTTGTTTGCTTAAAATCAACTTCCCCAATTTTCGCGGAGGCATCAATACGACAGTCATCGTCTCATCGGTCGCTGTTCAGAAAGAAGAGTGAAACATCGTCAGAAGTAATCTTATGATTTATTATTGTAATATTTGTTTACAGACCTTAGTTTGCTTAGTTCGTTTATTCCTTTTATATGTTGGTGTAACAATAAAGAAATAACAAGCAGCAGATCAGTGTTTTGGTTTATGCGTCCGTTATAACTAAGCGTTTCTGAGAAATCTTCGACGAACAGCGTGGGCCCGAGCGTAGCGAGAGCTGGGCATTAACGGTTTATGAGACGTGATTGACAGTTTCTGACGATAGAAACAGATCTGGCGGATTCAGACAGTTGGTGAAAGTTTGGATAGTCGCCGTTCATTTTTCCTGGTGCCGGTCAAGTCCTCTTTGAACAAGCAATATCTGGAACATTTTGGAATTGGGTCAAGTTCAACAATGCCTGGGTCAAAGAAGGGACAGAGTGTCTTGGATGCAAACAGGAAAGTAAGTCATGGTGACTTGTCTGTTAATTGTAACGATGTGTCTGATGTTAAGTATGACATGGTTGATGTTACTGTTTCGCCGTTCAGGGATAATAGGAACATCAAACTCCCTAAATTAGAACCACGATGTTTTGATGGAAACCCGGCTGATTATTTACAATTTGTAAAGGAGTTTGAGATCATGTTGAGTGGTTTTTTATTAAATGATGAATTGAAGTTAATGTATTTGATGAGATATTGCACTGGAGATGCTTCAAGAGCTATACAGTGTTGTAAGTTTATGAAGCCAAAAGAGGGCTACTACGAGGCTATGAGCATATTACGTCAAAGGTTTGGAAGACCTTCGATGATTGCAGGGAAATTATTCGAGGCTGTTAAGGGTAATGGTGGTCAATTACAGGATGACTCCCAGGCACTCACTGAGTTTTTGGATAATTTGCTAATTTACAAGAATGGAATGATTTCGATGAATCGAATGAGTGACCTCAACTCGAGTTTTATACTAGAAGTAATAGCAAGACGTCTACCTACTCGACTGCAAAGGAAGTGGGTGAAGATAAGCTCCCGTATGGAGGATGAGGGTATCGAGCCAAAGTTTGATGATATCCTGAAACTGGTAAATACTAGTGTCAATCAATCTATGAGCAAGTTCGCCAGTCTATTAGATCTCACCCCTAGAATAGAGCAGTCTGAGAGCAAAATGCAATCATTGATGACGAGTAGGCCTCAGAGAGGTGGATATCGAGAAGACTCCATGATGTCTAGTAATGCATATAGACCTAGTGAGTGTAACAGGTTTCGTAGTACATCCTCAACAGATAAGTTACAAGATGCAAGACAAACACGGTTGTGTTTTACACGTTTGCAAGAGGTGCATACAAAGGTGAACTGTGAACCAGTGAGCAAGTTCAGTGATAAGCTAAATGTAAACTCCAGGCCTGACTCCGAATTGTGTGACGATAACGGTTTGGTCAAGAAGTCTGTAGTTGCAACTGGTAAGCCGTTGTTGAATAGAGTGTCACAGAATAGAGTTGCTGCTTCAGAGTGAAGTTCTGACCCTACAAGTTTACAACGTATATCTAGTCAGAGTGAAGGTATAAAACCTTTAATGATTTGTGAGGAGGAACCAAAATTGTCTACTTCTGTTATTAAAGAGTTTGAAAATGATGAACTTGACGGTAAATTGAATATTTGTGGTAATGATCATGATAGTGTAGATTTGTCTTTGGTTGATCATTATGAGATGAGGGATATGCCTACTACTGCTAAGTTAAATAAAGGTTCTGTACAACTACAACGTGAAGTAGAATTGAACGCAGATGCAGTTCCAGAAGGTGTGCATACTTGTGAGACAGTCAGTGTAATTGATCAGCGTGTAGCCCACCTATCATCAGATGATAGTGCTAAACCCGAACTAGTAGTGAAAGACAGCAGTGGTGGTAATCTTGCAGTTGGACAACTATCTGAAAGCCGAAAAAGAACAGCTTCTGATCCACCGCTAAGTTCATCACCTTGTGTCACTCAGTCATCGTTGGTGTTGCCATCCACAATGAAACAGGCACCCATCAACTCTAGTATCTTCTGCAATGACTATGGTAATATCAGTTCGTTTGAAAGGACGAATATCAATGGTCAGTTTAGTGAGAATAAGCCAAGTGTAAACGAGAGAGTAATTGTTAAATTGACTTGCACGAATAAAGGCATTTCTAGTTTCAAGTTACTAATTGAATGTTATTATCTTTGGTGTAAATTACTCTGTTTCTACACTTGGTTGATGAGATATGTCGTGTGTTTGTTGGTCATCTATATTCTACGATACAATGACATGGGCGTGTTGCCGTTCAGATTTGAGGATATAGCTGATAGAAGGAAGTTAGCAAATGAACTCTGCGACGATTTTCCAACCTAGGGCGTCAACCTGAGAAGGGTTGTAGGCGTACTGGTGTAAGTCCTACAATTCTTCAAAGGGTAGCGCATCAATGAGCAGTCCAATGTGCTCGGTGTGTGATTTTGTACATATGTTCATATTGTATATACTGAATTGGTATCATTTATCATCTAGCTGTTGGTAATTCTGTTTGTGTCCGGACGACTTCCACTTGGATCATCAACCTGAGAAGGAATGTAGGCGTACTGCTGTAAGTTCTACGGTTCTTCAACATTCTCCACAACATTTGATGTGTTGATTGTACATATGTTTGTGTTAAATAGTTGTGTGAGTTCCAATTGATGTAATTGTTGGTTAATCTTGTTTGTGTCTGGACATTCCACAACTTACAATCGTCAACCTGAGAAGGGTTGTAGGCGTACTGGTGTAAGTCCTGCAATTCTTCAAAGGAATTCCACCAAGAGATGATCGGCGAGGTTGTTTGTACTATTTGTATATACGTGTGGTGTGTCATATCAATTGGTGTATTTTGGATTCATTGTGTTTACTTGTTGTTTTCGTGTCTTCTTGTTATTGCGTAATTTTGTTAAAATTTTCGTCGTGATTATTTCTGAAGTTGTTTCGAGTCTTCTACATCCATGAATGAATTGATTGATGTTAAGGACAGCAGATGGGTCGTATACGCCGGGGAGTCTAGGCTTTTGCTGAGAATGAAACGCACACGGAGATAATTGTTAGCTGCGGTCCGACACGCCGGGGAGAAAGAGTGTAAACGACTGAGGCTCGCATGCGTCACCGCTACTAGAACTGAGGCAGAATGAGTGACCAGCGATTTCAATGGTAATTGTTAGTGAGTAATTAAGAGGATGTGCGTAGAGTATCGTGAGGTCCTGCCATGGTCACTTTGCATTCTGCAAGAGTCATTCTAGCAAATGGCGATTGTGTTGCAAGATGTCAAGAGGAGGTCTCTGTCTGGAGGCGCAGGTCGTCAGCGATGTGTGAGATTGTGCTGTGGGTATGCTTGTGGTGTGTTGGCTTTTCTGTTTGTTTTCCATTTCAGCTCTGTCCGTGTGACCCAGGTTCTCGCAATGGCATCCAAGTCAACGTGCATTGGTCGTGAAGGAAAAAAGGGTTGGATCCCTTTTTTGCCGGGGAGTGTCAATGGAGTTGAAGATTGAACGATCAATTCTTGGTTGTTTGCTTAAAATCAACTTCCCCAATTTTCGCGGAGGCATCAATACGACAGTCATCGTCTCATCGGTCGCTGTTCAGAAAGAAGAGTGAAACATCGTCAGAAGTAATCTTATGATTTATCATTGTAATATTTGTTTACAGACCTTAGTTTGCTTAGTTCGTTTATTCCTTTTATATGTTGGTGTAACAATAAAGAAATAACAAGCAGCAGATCAGTGTTTTGGTTTTTGCGTCCGTTATTACTAAGCGTTTCTGAAACTCAAAGGAACAGCGTGGGCCCGAGCGTAGCGAGAGCTGGGCATTAACGGTTTATGAGACGTGATTGACAACGTCTTTACTTGATCCTCATTATATCCCATTAAACCTAACATTTCATAGCTTTTTATGAATTTGATTCGACTTATTCTATTCCCATTCTCAGTAGGGTACGGTTGTGTACCAAATGTACAAAAAGGCATCAAATAAAAAAGACCGGCATGAGGAAAAAATGTATTAAAACCAAAAGTGGACATCATGATAGTGCAAACTCTACAGGAAGCATTATACATTGCAAATGAACGTTGTCAGCCTAGGGAGTTTCCTTTATTAATGCATTTATTAGTGATACTTGCACTTGCCCATTTCATTACACTTTATTGATTCACCTTAGCAGTTTTACTTTTCTAAAACAGCTTTCAATCCTTTGTAAACGTTGTACTTACCTCAATATTGGTTGGTTATCGTATGCCGACAACCACGGGATGAAAACGAAACGAAGCCGATTTTCCCGCTCAACCTGGAGGACAGCTGTACAGTTCAATAACTATACGGCCTGGTTCAGACAATGAGTGTATTTATATCAAATATTTAGCTGTTGAAACATTATTAACTTGTAGATAATCTACGATTTGATATTATATCATACTTGATCGTGTCTGTAAAAATGGCATGCATTTTCATGTAAATTTATGTGTTTATATGAGAATATACATTATTATTATTACTAGAGAATCTAATACCGAGATCTACGACTGAGTTGAGCTTAGCTAGTTTTCGCCCATTTATTTCAGGAGTTAGATCAATGTTACTGTTGCCGATACAAATCCAGCCGCATTTGTCAATGTTAAATTTTAGACAGGATTCAGCACACCATGTTGCGAGACTACTTAGTTCAAGATGTATTTTAGTAACCATATCGCTTAATTCATGAGTGTAGCAGGAGTAGACGACTTTGAGGTCGTCAGCATATAGGAATGGTTTGCCTGAGTTGAAGCACTTGCAAATGCTGTTAATGTAGACTGTGAATAAAAGTGGCCCTAGGACACCACCTCGCACAACCCCACTTGAGATCTGCCTAGGACGAGACAATACAGATCCAACTTTGGTTATTTGTACCCTGTTGCTTAGAAATGATTTTAACCAGTTCAGTAATGGGTTGCGAATTCCACAAGAGTACAGCTTCTCAAAGAGAATACTGTGAGATACCATGTCAAATGCCGTAGATATGTCGAAGTACAGAACAACGACTAGCTTACGTGCTTCGCGACTACTAGTGATGCAGTTGAAAAAGACGAAGTGGCAAGTAACGCAGGATCTATTTTTGAGAAATCCGTGTTGAGACCTTGTAACAAGATCTTCCCTAATTAGGTAGTCTGACAATTGATCTTTTACAACTTTCTCCATGATTCGTGAGATAACTGGGGTTATATTTATGGGTCTATAATTACGGAGGTTTGCCTTATCACCAGATTTGTGGTGTGGAATTATGAAGCTAGTTTTCCACTCACTAGGGTAAGTGCCAATGTCCATAGATATTGAGAAGAATTCTAGAAGTAACCGGGTCATGTCACACCCACTGTTTTTGAAAATTATTGAAGCAAGGCCATCCGGTCCCGTACTAGTGGAAGGTTTAAGGCTTTTAATTGCTTGTAATATTAATTGATTAGTGAACACAATGTTTTCAAGGGAAGAGCTAGTAAAGGGGGCGGTTTCACCAGGCATATGTGTTTCTAAACTAATGTTTGCAAACTAATCACTGAAAATTTCACAGATGATAGCAGGCGCATTGTAGATTACTTTGTCGTGAAGTAAGTAGGGGATTTCCCTGGTCGACTGCGTTCGTTTTTTAAGAAGTGCCGTTAAGTTATACACTTTGGAGGTACTTTCAAGTGCCGTTGACTCTTCGTCGAGGTCCTTTTGAGATCGTAGGCCCTCGGTAGATTCAAGAGACTCGTGGATTGAGAGCAGTAGTGATATATCCTTAGTGGAATAGTACTGTTTCTTCAGCTTCCTTAACTTATTGCGGTGTGCCCTTGGAATATATTCAGCTCGGTGTCTACTTAATTTCACTATTTTCTTTGGAGCAACTGTATCTAGACAAAGGGTAACATTCCTGTAAAACAGGGTTACTACGGCCTCCAGGGAGTCAGTGGTACAATAGTCATCCCATTGACAGAGTCGAATAAGTTCTTGGACTAATCCCCAGTCTGTATATTTGTAACTACGACATATTGTGCTTCCTGAGTCTTGTTTGTTTCCTGTATTTAGTGGTGAGAAAGGCAGAGAGCAGAGTACCATTCTATGGTCACTACTGGAAAATCTATTACCAACATAGGTGGATACTGGGATTTTGTCATGACAAAACATAAAGTTCAACATGCCGCCACGAATAGGTGTCTGGACGTGTTGTTGCCATCCATAGCAGTCGATAGTGGCAAGTAATTCGTCGAAGCGTTGGGGGCCGGAACTAGTTAGCCAATTGACTTCTGGAAGATTGAAGTTCCCTGCAATTATTTTTTAATTAGCGCTAAACGAGGAGGCGTGTGCAAACGATTTAGCTAATAACGCATCAGTTTCTTTTGTTGCGCTTGGTGCTCGATAAACACAGCCTATGAGAAGTTTGTACCCATCTCCATGTAAGACAACCCAGAGTGAGTCAGGTATCCTATTCATTGTTTCATCTTCCACCTTACTGACTACAAATGAGTTATGTATATGTATGAGACATCCTCCACCACGCTTGCAATCTCTGTTTGCACGGTGTACAGTGTAATCATCGATACCTATATGCACATCAAGTACAGAGGATGAGCACCATGATTCAGTAATCAGAGCTACAGTAAGCCTGGCGATTAATAATAATGTCCTTAGTTCAGATATCTTATTGATTAAGGAACGTGCATTAATTAGCAATATCGTGAATAAGTCACGGGATACTACAAACTGGCTTAAAATGTCGCCATAACCTAAATCTGTTTGTGCGTCAGCATCGTAAGAATTTATGAATGATAAGGGGGTCGGACTGGGTATCTGTACATCGGGGTTGGAGTGCAATGAGGCGGTCCTAGGTGCCATGGGTCGTACCAGTGATTCGGGACACCTGGAAAATTTACCATGTGTTCCTGGATATAAGGGTAGTAGAGGTTGGGCCTAGGTTGACGGTTAAAAGGCATAGCATCAAAAGGTCTACCCATCCAACTGCTATTCGTCATACCGGTATACACCTTCGGGTTGTTTTTATAACTTAAAGGGAATTGTGAGGGAAGGTGCTTTGGCTGCAAGACTTTAGGAGTCTTGGAGCCTGACTTTCTATAAGGTGGAGCATGCGGAACACCTCCATATGTACTTATGTTTCGAGAGGAGTTTTTCGTAACAAGTGATGGTTTGTTGGCATTCTTACTCTCAGCAGGCTTATTGAATACAAAGTATTCTTCCCCATCATTAGTCTCAACCCTGCGAAATTTGTTCATCGTGGTGAGGTTACTACGTTTGGGGGGAAATTTCTTAGAACAACTTGCAGAAGTTCTAGTCATTTTAACATCTTTCGATGAGGCTTTATTTACAGGGGTACTGGTATCTAAATCAGTTCCTAGTTCCATTGGCAGGTGTGGTTGTTGTGTAGTTTGCTGAATGCTAGTTTCAGCACTAGGTGTCTGTTGCTGTGCACGATCCTTATTTGGTAAATCAAAGCTAGAGGAGGTGACCAGGTTATTACTACGCATTATTCTGCGCTGACACGGTGTTTTATCCTGAGCTACGGTTATAGACTTATAACTGCTATTCAGTCTTAAGTGATCCTGACATTTAGTAAACTTACTAGCATCAAGGGAATTACTGAAATTAAAAATGATGGGACAATTAGCCTGGTTAGACTTTTTACGAAGTCTTTTGCATTCACATGGAACACTAGCCATGCCGCAACAAATCAGGATTTTGTGTCTTACAGTTTTCAGGGGCAGTGAATTTGGGACGTTGTAAACTATAGCTTGGTGAGAAGAGGTTATACGCTTCATCACCTCCGTAGCCAAGCAGTCAATCAGATTTTCAGCTTTATTTAGGTTGTCTGGAGATATTTTAGGATGCCTTTTTAACAGACAGGCTATTGGGTCTAAATCCGCAAGCTTGTTTTGAGTTACATCCAGTAAAGACTTAACCTGGCCAATATCAGAGCGGCTCTCCTTAATATATAAGATTGGCGGTGGCATGCTATCAAACTGACCTAACTTTTCCTGAAGTTCACTTACTTGCCTCTGAGTATCTTTCACAAGGAGGATAAGTTTACAGAACTCAGAGTTCTCTGACAGAAAATCCTTCACCTGTATCACAGGAGTGAGATCTGCACTCAAACCATTTTGAGAGCTAGTAGTCGATACTGTATTACCGGGCGGTAATGTGGTTATAACCGAATTAGAGCCACTATCTAAAACAAGTGTTTCTACAAACAGGTGTTTTAGAGATTTGGACCATGATTTCAAGGATTATATGACAATCAGCAGTAAATAAATTTCAAGGCGAACACGTGCAAAAATGTCACCAATTTCGAACGTACCGCCAAATCAAGGACCGTGCTTGAGAATGTTGCTAAGAAATTAACTGTTCGTCCGCAGAGAAAGTTCATAAAGAGTAAAGTTATAAAACCGTTAAGGATTTTTGAGGAACCTAAATTGTCTACCACTGTTATTAAGGAGTTTGAAAATTGTGAATTCGAACAAATAGACGATAGTGAATTGGATGTTTATGATAATTATCATGATAGTTCACTTCTGTCTATGCTTGATCATGATGAGATGGGTGGAATGCCTACTACTACTACTACTACCACTACTGAGTTGAATAAAAGTTCTGTACAGCTTGAACGTTAAGTAGAATCAAAGGCAGATGCGGTTGCAGAAGGTATGGATACTCGTGAGACCGTCAGTGTAAATGATCAGCGTGTAGCCCACTCATTGACAGATGTTAAGGCTGAACAGGAGCCAGTCATAAAAGATGGCAGTGGTGGTAATTCTATGGTCAGAAAAACTTCTAAAGGCCGAACAACAACAGCTTCTGATGCACCGCTAAGTTCATCAACTGGTACCGA
Source organism: Trichobilharzia regenti (assembly GCA_944472135.2). Lineage (NCBI taxonomy): Eukaryota > Metazoa > Platyhelminthes > Trematoda > Strigeidida > Schistosomatidae > Trichobilharzia > Trichobilharzia regenti. The sequence continues at coordinate 78,478,253 of OX235264.1, forward strand.
TCAGTCGTCGTTGGTGTTGTCATCCACAATGAAAGGGATGTTCATGAAGTCATGTGTCTTGTGTCATGACTATGCTAGTATCAGCTTGTTTGAAAGGATGAAAGTCAATGGTCAGTTTAGTGAGGATAAGCCAACTGTGTACGAGAGTGTGATTGTTTAACTGAATTGCACGAATAAAGGCCTTTCAAGTTTCAAATTACTATTTGGATGTTGTTATCTTTGGCGTAAATTACTCTGTTTCTACGCTTAGTTGGTCAGATATGTCGTATGTGTGTTAGTCATTTATATCCTACAATACAATGATGTGAGCGTGTTGCCATTCTAATTTGAGGATATGGATGATAGAAGAAGGTCAGAAAATCAACTCTGTTACAATTTTCCAACCTAGGGTGTCAACCTGAGAAGGAATATAGGCGTACTGCTATAAGTCTTACAATTCTTCAAGGGTAGTACGTCAAAGCGAAGTCCATCGTACTTGGTGTGTTAATTTGTACATATGTTCATATCGTATATACTGAATTGGTATCATCTCTCGGCTATCTGTTGGTTAATTTTACTGGTGTCCGGTCCTCTGTCACTTAGATCGTCAACCTGAGAAGGAATGTAGGCGTACTGCTATAAGCCCTACAGTTCTCAAGGGTACTGCTTCGGTTCGCAGTCCATCTTACTTAGTGTGTTGTTTTGTTCATATGTTCATTTTGTATATATCGATTTGGTGTCATCTCTCATCTATTTGTTGGTTTATCTTGTTTGTGTCCGGACATTCCACAACTTACAATCGTCAACCTGAGGAGGGTCGCAGGCGTACTGGTGTAAGTCCTGCGATTCTCCAAAGGGATTCCGTCAAGACATGATCTGCGAGGTTATGTGTACTGTTTTTGTGTATGTGTGGTGTGTCATATCAATTGGTGTTTTGGGATTCACTGTGTTTACTTGTTGTTTTCGTACCTTATTGTTATTGCGCGATTTTGTTGAAATTTTCGTCGTGCTTACTTCTGAAGTTGTTTCGAGTCTTCTACATCCGTGAATGAATTGATTGATGTTAAAGACAGCAGATGGATCGTGTACGCCGGGAAGGCCATTGATGAGAATGACATGCACACGGAGATAAGGATTAGCTGTGGAATCAACGGCTGAGAATGAATGTTTCTATTCAGGCTGTGGTCCCACACGCCGTGGAGCGAGAGTGTATACGACTGAGGCTTGCACATGTCACCGTTACTCGAACTGAGGCAGAATGAGTGACAAGTGATAGCAGTGGTAATTGGTAGAGGGTAGATAAGAGGGTGTGCGAAGAGCATCATGAGGTGCTATGGTCACGTTGCTTTCTGCAAGTCATTCTAGCAAGTGGCGACTGTGTTGCAAGATGTCAACAGGATGCCTTTAACTGGAAGGCGTCGGTCGTCGTCGATGAGTGTGATTTTGTGTGTGTATGCCTGTAATGTGTTGATTTCGCTGGATATTTTCCATTTCAGCTTTGTCCGTGTCACCCAGGCTCCTGCACTGGAATCCAAGTCAGCGTGTATTGGTCGTGATGGAAAAAATTGATGGATCCGTTTTTTAGGGGAGTGTCATTGTAGTTGAAGTTTGAACGATCAATTCATGTTTGTTTGCTCAAACCCAACTCCCCTATATTTTTCGTGGGAGTCATATATCCAGCAGTCTTCGGCCATCGTTCGCTGTTCGGTGGAAGAGAGAAAATTATCAGAAGTGTTATTGTTGTAACTTTTATTCTTTGAACTTGTGTATAATCACCTTATTGTTGGTTACATACTGTCGCAAGAATAAAGGATTCTCGATTCACCAATCTGTATTCTGGTTTTTCGCGTTGGTTATTACACACTGTTTCTGAAAGTCTTCCAGGGACATGGTGAGGTCCAGTGTAGTAAGTTCTGGACACAGACAGGTGATTATCGTTTTTGACAATTCTCAACTGGTGGCCACTCATACGGTTAATAGATTAACCGCATATCTGTCTGACATAGTGAAGTGAATTCTCCTTTGCAGAAAGAGAAAATGCACATGCAGTTTTGCCATTCTCGATTCAGGATCTGCGTGCATACATATCAGGTGCATTGCAGAAGACCTTATCGACCCTCATAGCTATCAACTGCATGGGCCAGCCTTCGCAATAGAAAGTTAGAAGAGCGACCCTTTGAGGCCAGCAGCGGCGGTCGGGCGGCAAAATATCGTCAGCTTCCGATAAGACCTTCACTTGTACACCCTAGAACGAGGAGTGGGGTGCCTCATAATTTCTGGATGAATTCATGTTTTTCTCGGAACTGTTATTTTTCCTTTTTACGAATTTCTCAAAAATGTTTGACTTTTACATAATTTTATTGTTTTATTTCTTTACCGCGCTTCTTCGCAAAGATTCTAACTTCTTCTACATAGTGTTTTCCCGAAGCAAACTTTATTGTTCTTCCTTTTTTTCCTGGTTCATGTGGTGAAGAAGAAACAACTGTTCATGAGGTTGCAATTTAATTGAGACGTTTTACATCTGAGATTATGGAGAGCGATAAAATGGAGTTAGGCTGCCCCCACCCTTTCTTTATCATTTTACAGCCGACCAATTATGATTGGTCAAGCGAAAGACAGTCTACCTAGCTGTGCCACTTCTATGTTTATCCATGAATTTACTTGCTACAGCGAAGAAAGCCATATAGGGTGAACAACTAGACAGCTTAACAAACGCATTAATTAGCACCTACTCTCATTATCTAGTAAAGGTCAAATAAAATCTATGAGAAGTTCTGTTTTGGCTCATTTAATTGATAGGGGCTACCAAGTGGACCTAAGTAGTGCTTTCAAAATTATTTATCGCATTCCATCCAGCCCTTCGAAGAGAATTGGAACCCGCCTTTTACACATAACCAAACCTATGGGAATTCAAGAGAACAGTCCTAGTCTGTGCATACAGAAGAAGTTTGTCCTACCTTTGTCTCTTCCTTTCTTGCCTAGGTGAATTCTAGTAAAACCCTCCCAACGTTCCTTACTTTACATTTTCTTCGTGTTTTAATGATATTGATTTAAACTCTAATTATCCGTCCACTTCACATTTATTCTAACGTAACTTTTAGGATTTAACCTAATTTATTTAAATATTTATTTATTTACATATAAACATATCAACACCACCTTCGTTATTCTTATCGCCATCTAAATCGTTATTAACGACGTTCAAAACAATTACCACATTATCATTATTGTTACCTGTCCCACAAACTCACTGTCATTGGTTGAAATTTTTATATAGAAAACATATGTAAATTAGGGTGAAGCCTGAAGACTATCCGATTGAAAATAATATTGTTCGCTTATACGTCTTGTTCTAACTGTGAAGGAGATTAGACTCACGTGACCTAAAGCATACATCTGCGTTTAATGCGGACCGCCATTATTCATTTGGACTGCTTAAGCTGATGGCTTGCCACAGTATACTGTAGGCAGTCAGAACACTACTGTGTTACATTCAGTTATCAGTACAGATTCTTAAGTTAGGTGAGCGAATATCTACACTTAACAGCGTCAAACTTCAAATGTACTCCGCATTGTGCATTGTAATACGTTTTAATTTAGCTTACCGCTCTGTTTCATTCTCAGGACCAGAGTGATTCTGGAAGCTTATCATTTTGCTGGATATTTGCCTTTCCAACATTTCTTGATCTTGGTCTTCGCTGCATAAATGTTTATTAGTTTATATACCAAGGCATCGTGCTCAACTGCTTAATGAAACTAGATGCAGGGGAATCAATGGGTCCTGACAATCCTCATCCAAGGCTTCTCAAGGAGCTATCAGCCCACATAGCCGGCCCCTTGACCACGATCTTCAAGCTATCTCTCCTAAATGGAGTGTTGCCGCGTGATTGGAAAGACGCCATAGTAATCCCCATCCACAAAGGAGGATCAAGACAACGCCCTTCAAATTACAGGCCCATCAGTCTCATCAGCACTTTAATCAAGACACTGGAAAGAATTATCAAGAAAGGTATCATGGCATATCTGGAAAATAGCAGCTTGTTATCTGGAGCACAGCATGGCTTCCGGAGGAACCTCTCATGCCTGTCAAATCTCCTGACTGCAAGAGAAAGCTGGGTCAAATCAAAGGACAACAGAAGACCCGTTGGCGTCGTCTTCATCGACTTCAGTAAAGCCTTTGATAAAGTACCTCACAAAAGACTACTCATGAAATTGGAAAGTCTTGGTGTCAAAGGTAGATTGCTAGACTGGCTCAGGGAATTCCTCATAGATAGGAGGCAGAGGGTTAGGATCAACTCAAAACTCTCCTCCTAGACAGCAGTAAGTAGCGGAGTGCCACAAAGCACGCTACTCGGATATCTCCTATTTGTTTTGTATATCAATGGGTTATCTCTGCTCACCGACTCCCCTATGGTCCTATACGCAAATGACTTAAAAATTTGGAGAGAGCTGAAGAGCAACAGTGATACATCCACGTTCCAAGAGGACCTCAACAAATTATCAGGGCGGTCCGTAGAATGGATGCTCCCAATCAATATTGCAAAATGTGCGACCATGCGTATCGGACAAGCAAGCACCAGCTCCTACGAATTAGAGGGAATAACCCTTCCATCAGTTCAGACTCACTTGGACTTAGGTGTCATAGTTAGCCACGACTTAAAAACTACAGCACACTGTCGCGCGGTGGCTGCATGTAGTTTCAGGTCCTTATGGGCGATTCGCAGAGCCTTTACAAGAATTACCAGAGATATGTTCACCTCCTTATATACATCTCTGGTTACGTCAAGACTGGAAAACTGCATCCAGGCCGCCAGTCCTTGTCTAACAGGGGATTCACACATTCTAGAAAGGGTTAAAAGGAAGGCAACACGTATGGTTCACGGCATGGCTAACTTATCATACGAGGAAAGACTAGACAGTTTAAATCTCTTCTCACTGTCATACCGTAGGTAGAGAGGAGATTTAATCACAATGTTTAAAGTTTTAAAGAATGACTCCGGACCTGACATATTCTCACTTTTCCTTCACATCAGGTCAGAACACCTTAGAGGGCATAGCAGGAAAGTTCAAAAGCCAAGGAGAAATCATATTGCTGTTGAGTACTGGTTCTCACATCGAGTCATAAACACTTGGAACCGACTCCCAGAAGAAGTGGTGTCTGCAACCTCAACTGATTCGTTCAAGAAGGCTTTGGACAACCACAGAAATCTACTAGAAAAGGATTAACATAGGCTCCAAGCTTTCTATCCTCAGCCAATAAATCTGAAATCTGAATGTGAATTCATTCTGCACATCCCTACACTTTCAGCTGCAGAATGTCACTTGCATACTGCATAAAAATCCTATGAATCCGAATTTTTCACAAATAATAATGGATTAAAGTTATGCCATGTGAAATTTGCAAATTGCTATTTGTAGATTTTAAATATTTGGTTTAAGGCCATTGTACACTTGACACAGGATGGATTTTGGACGGCGCTGGTTTTTGTGGCCGTAGATTGTATCTGCGTTTTCGTGGTATGTTTGATTTTTAGATGTCTAGTTGTGAAAATTGTTCTCCTGCGTAATTAGATTCTAGTATTGACGTGTATGCTTCACTTGAGTGAAGGTCACAAAGCATTATAATTAACAGATACACTTGATGGACTGCAGTCATTCTGTATTGAATGCAGAGTTTTTGTGGCTCTGAGAATGTTCCGTGGTGTTGGACTTATCAAAGATTTCATAAAAACATTTAGTTACAACGGTCCGTGACGAAATAAACAAATTATGCAGGAAATTTGGCTTCAATCCTTAGAATTATCGTATATACCAACTCCGAACCAAGTCAAAATAAATTGGCGAAAAATGGTTAAAATGAGCATGATTTCGGGCTTATGGTAGGACTGATAGTGAAATGGGTGAGCCTTGATTAAATAATGGTCAAAGTGGGAAAGTAAATGTAAAGTAATCGATAGTGGTAAAATTTTCGTTGTATAACAGTCCAAATAGTAAAATATTGATTCAGTTTTGGCCACGTAATACTCGATGTGTAACCGAAATTCGTCTGCTTTTCTTACTTTTGGCAATTTCCGTTATTTGCTCACTCTTTTGATTTTGTCAGATAGGGAAGTACTTCATATATTTCAAAATGAATAGCTTTGAAGAGTTGAAGCTGAAACTTTTGGTCCGATCCATTGTAAACCCCATTATTTCGTATCCCCTCATCACTAGTCAAGTACTCTAGAATTTCACATAACAGATCTCGGCGAAGTTAACGCGTCATAGCCATAGCTAACGTCTTTCAAGGTTCGACCCTCAGGAACCAATGAGATACTGGGAATGCTATGAAATGTCATTTCAAATAAAATGATGCCTGCTTTTTTGCACTTGAAGAAAGCAGATATAGTATTCTATCTATTCGCAGGGTACTTTTTCTGTAAGTCCATACTTTTAGGTAGTTATAGCCTTTTAGATTAGGATCTAACATTAAGGTTGTGCGCATGGTTAAACTTAGGTTAGAGTTAGGAGTAGGTCAATATAAAGTGTCAGAAGTATGAGTATATCTCAAAGTTCCATGACCTACAGTCACCTCGATGAATGCATGAATCGCAGTTGGCATGGTTTCTCTATCGATCATCTGTGTAGTGACTGGGAGAAGTTCTTACAAAACATATGCGACAACTATATAGTATAATATCATTTTTGCAGTGGTTTTTAGTGCATTTTTCAACGATTATGCGACTTTATTACACCTGGATTCTGATTGGTTGCCCAAGGTCACTGTAGTTTTGCTATGATAGTTTAACTTTGCCCAGATATCCTATAACATATCGTAATGAATGGAAGGTTTAGCAGTTTTGATTTATTCTCTCACCCACACTAACTACTAAAGTTACAGTCCATGCATATTTCAATATAACGTACTCAAAGTATCTAAAGCCCTCCAAAAGTTTTTCTTTGGCTTTCGGTGTTGTTCGTTCCATAAAAGGGTATTATAATTGGTAAATACTTATCGAAATACATTTTCTAGAAGTGTTTAATGATGTACACTAGTGTACGTTGGTTAACACATAAATACAAGTGATCTATCAATGCTATTCATGTTGTTAATTGTATGCAAAAACGTAGTCCATTTGCTTATATATTTTCCTCTTGGTTTTTAATCAGATGCAGCGCTTTTTAGATTGGTATATGAAGATCCTCAATACTAATCAGTTACGCTCCTGAGTCTTTTAAAAAATTGGGTCTTTGTTCGGACATATTCACTATGTTTTCTTGGTTTAATGTGGATATTTTGCCTGCAAGCTTATATTTTACTGTAGATTCCTTTATTATAAGTATGTCTATAAGAGGAAACGTTATTAAATTCTGACGTGTATGACTGACTCTAGATTTATACGGTTACAGAACGGATTTTCTTATAAATTTTTCCCCGGTTAGCACTGCATGAGTAATCAGCTTCGAGTTAGCCTTTCTGTCAGTTGGTACTGAATAATTGTATATGTAACACAAACTGAATTTTTGTTAATATACTGATTCTTTGTATGACACTCCATTTGCACTCAATGTTTTTTATTTCTACAATATTTAATGCACATCTATTTAATAACAGTTTACTACTAAAAAATCAAATGATGTGATTGCTACGGTCACCTGCAAATGTTTGATCATTGGTTTATATTATCAGCTTCAACTGGTAGGAAGAGTTTAAGTATGCCCAGCATATAAACGCGAACTAAGTTCCACTTTACGTGGAAAACTTTTGAGTAGTTTTGAACAGTACACAGCGTTAACTCCATATGAAAACTTGGACTAAATATTAGTCCTACATTGCTCTCAGCTATGTAGTGTTTGGATTCGTCTTGCATTAGTTTGCAAGAATAGACTGTGTATTTTCCCAGGTTGGTCATACCGGTTTCATATCTTATTAGAACCAGAGCTTTTTGTTGGTTAGAGTTGTTTTGATACCTTTAGTTCAACAGGATTGTCTTTGAACGTTTTTCTTAGCATGCGTTGTGGTGATACAATTGAAGAGCATGAAGATTTGGTTGTTATTAGACTACCATCCTTCTTTGGGTGTTTGGAATGAGAAGCACCATTTCGTAACAGGAAGTCAATTTAATGTCATATTTTTGAATATCACTGATTTGTCTGAAGGTATCATGGAGTGTATGTTTTTGTAAACAGAAAACACGCAACGAAACTTACAGATTTATGCTCTGAACCCAAGGAATGCTCAGCTTACTACTTGCCTAACATGAAAAAATAAAACAGTTTGGAGTGTAAGTAAATTTATGTATGATGATAATAATACCTAACAGTCGTATTGTGACAAAGAAACGTAGTTGCAATTTAGGAAGCAGGTCCATCAAAATTTAACTAGTATTTTGTTAGATGGTATGTGAAACCAATCTGGAGTAGTGTTAAGAGTGCTTTTCTGATGCGACAGATGAATTTTCAACTGAAATCTGCATTGAAGTACAGCAGTGTAGGTTGCCACATTTTATAAAAGCACAGAATAGAAAAAACCAATGACTGGAGACAATTGGTGATATGGCCGAAATCGTCCTCATTGGCGAAGATGAACTCACTCTTTGTGATTTATCACATCCAATGAAACAGTTGTTTTTCCATATCACTGTTCTCTTCCCCTCACAGTTCTGTCTGTCATCTCTCCCTTTGGAATTTCTATTTACCCTCTTCTCTTGCTTTGTGTGTTATATGGAGTGTGGCAACTCGAACTGTGGTACGTTTGTGCAAAAGTCCTATGTTGAGTCGAGTCAGTCAGTCACATAGGTAGGAAAAAGGAAGATGCCAATAATCAGGAAAGGGAATTCACTGGAAATAGGATAATTACATGAAGAAGAGTGAGGATGTAATCAGTCTGGAAATCCACGAAGAACTTTGCCAGAAAAAGCATGTTTTAGTTATTTAAAAACTTCATTAAGATTTATTGATATGTTAGTATACGAACGTATAATATATAGAATTATTTCAATATATATATATATATATATGCGAACAAGATTTTTTTAGTTCACCGGATTGTGAACTAATGAATAAGCATAAGAACGATGTTGAAATATTTTGGTGCCGTGCTGTTTCGTTTAACTCATAATGTCCGGTCATTGCTATCGTTAGATATTACAAACTCGTGGTTTTCTATGCATATAATATAGACTGTGTTCATCTGCTTTTAATAAGTACTGGATGCAGGAATCTGCTGCATACGTTGCTGTGATAGATCTTAGTGACCCCAGCTATGAATAAATTTTTTTGGAATGTCTGTGGAGTTGGCGGCTTTACGTCAAAAATTAGTTTTTAGTAAGAAATGGTGTTTATCGTAAATAATAATAATAATTGTAATTTTGTTTGACAAACTTAATGTACACATATATACAAAATAACACATATATTTGCGATTGTACAGCTAAGAAAATGAATTCGCCGAAAAGAGACTTTGCTGATCTACGTGTTTTGTTTTCATTAATAAAATAATTCCTCCCAACATTATTTGTTTTTATGCTTTGTCTCAGGTTCCATGACAGATAATTGCAAGCACGTTCTAAAAGTGAAGACAAGCATCCAGTTGGGAATACTCTCCCCGGAACATTGGCATTGCAGTAGCTGTTATACAACAGAAAGTGTTTGGGCCTGTCTGTCGTGTAGTAACTTCGCATGTGGTCGTTATATATCTGAACATGCCCTTCAGCACTTTAAACAGACAAATGTAGGTTATTTTTACCCACATTTCATTTCAAATTAGCACCCCTTATGCATAGAAGTAAACGAAAAATTCGTCTATTGGTGAGTGCACATCCCATTATTGATATAGAATAATTAGTTACATCTGTGACGATTTCGTTCTTAATGATAATGCACCTGGCGATATCAAACTTCTTCGGATGGCTCTAGACGCAGTTACCAACCAGGACTTTAGTGGGCTTTTGAAAAAAAAAGAGGCAGGCGGATTCTCAGACACCGTGGTCACGATGTCGAAAAGTATAAAAGCGATAGCATAATATATATCCTGTTACTTAGAAACCATCTACGTTTAATGAAGGCTGACGACATACAGACGGCAGTTGTTCGACACAGGTAACGTTCTTCATTTATCAATCAATTTCAAGAATATCTCGTCTCTCTTGGGCATTGCATTTGTGGTGGTCAAGGTATGCTGAATCAAAGGTTAGTTTCTTTATCACATACAGGTTAATTTATTAGCTTGTTCCTGTTGCCCCAAGAAAACGATCAAAAACAAATGCATACCACTGGCATTGACTCCTTCCTTCACAGGTCTGCGTAATTTGGGGAATACGTGTTACATGAACTCAATACTACAAGTTTTACGGTAATCTACCTTTTCGGTTAATAAAATTGCTTTTAGTCACACCGCCCCGTTTGCTAATTATGTGATGAATCATACCTTTGGTGAAATTACTTATCAGTCAAGAAAGCGCCATATTTATCCCGAAGACATGCTTACTGAGGACCAAATATTCCCTATCAAACGCCCAGCAACTTGTTCAACGGTTTCAAAAGACCAAGCCCCCACAACCTCTCAGAACTGTGGAAGTTTATGGAATTCTTCAGTGGCCAAAGTTGTGTCATGTTGCGCTCCAAATAGTGAATATATTTCTCTTCGTGATTGGAAGATGAATTTAGGTGCTCCGAGTTTGAAAGGATTTATTTCATCCAGATCTTCTGGAGGATTGAACGGTGGTCAGTGCTTAAAATCCCCCCACGAGCGTGGTCGACAACCACCTCCGACATCACTAATTGACCCACAGACCTCACCAACTCCATCTCCTTCACTTTATGAAGAAGTACGTAATTTATTTAAGTTATTGTGGTCAGGTCAAAAATCTATCGTCAGTCCGACTAATCTCCTGAATACAGTTTGGTCAACTCTACCTAACTTTAAAGGATATAAACAACAAGATGCGCAAGAGTTTCTAAGTCTGCTACTTGATCGACTGCAGACAGAGGTACAGGGTATTCCCATGGCTGTACCAAACAACAGTTGTGATTTTATCAATCGTGCTTTTCGTGGATATTCTGTTAGCCATGTACGATGCTCTACTTGTCAAGTAATTGCATGTACTGAAGAACCTATATATGAACTCAGTCTTTCATTACCTACTGAATGTTATTCTGATGAATCTTGTAAATGTGATGTGGTCGATTTACTTCGACAATTTGTTAGTCCGTCGGACATCGATGGTGCCAGCTATGCATGTGTAAAATGCAATCAGTGTTATGCTGAAGTAATAAAAAAAGGGATAGAATCCACAAGATCAACATTTAATGAGTATATTTATGATCCAAGTGACCAACCTTATCCTGGTATGTTTTATTAGCCATAGTGCTGTAATTTTTTAGTTTATTTCACTCCTACTCTCTTCATTTCATCTCGAAACTATGATGTGGTTAATGAGTTTTAAAGTATTCATACTGTGCAAGTCGTATGTATTGTGAATACATTTTTTATCACTCTTGGTAGTATTTAAAGCTCCAGAAGTTCATGTAGCAGGCAGACAGATTAAAGTACCTCCAGAAGTTAGTAATTTGATATTTATGGGAAAAATGATTTTGAAATTTAGTTTATTGGCTTGAAGTAAACTGCCATCAGCTATACTGACGAGATAAAGTAAAAATTGAAACTTGACTGAGAGAGAAATAAACCTTCCAAGTCTCTGACTGGTTAGTCTAAGTATTGTAAACTGTCGATAATTTTCAAATGCTGCAACTTATAAAGAAATAAATATGTAGATGTTTGTGCTTTTTAATGGGGATTTTGAAACAACCAGTCCCCTTTATGAATTTCGACAAAACAATTAAAAGACGTAATATATCTGAATCGTATAACGTATTTGCGCAACAAGTTTTGAATAATCTGATCACACACGTACTTATCATAGGGATATATATATATATATATATTTATATGAAAATAAAGCCTTTGTAGGTGAGAAGGTAGGCATAAGTCAAGTTAAAAGGACACACTGAAAATCAATGGGGATTAATTTGATGGAACATAATAGTTCAACTGCCATGGTATCAAAACCAAGTTGATCAAGGAAGGTTTATTTTGATGACAGATTGTTTTCGAACACATGAGGAGGTTTAAACTTTCCATTCTCTGGGGCTTCCATAAACCTTAGGATACGCTCCGAACACGTTTTATAGTTAGATTTAAACATTAATTTTATGATTTATATCTATGATATGTTTCGCAATAGAAGAGCTAGATCGTTTATTTTACCATTAGTAGGTTGAGGGGATTTGATTTGTTTCTGAAGTCATTTGAAGATATTCTTTGAAGCCCTTACTTAGAAAGTTCGATTAGTCCTCCCTATGTACATTTAAATTGGTAGGTACAGTGGGATGTGACATCATTTTTCGCATTCACTAAGGGGCTTAGATGGATATATAGGCTCCGTATTCTCAGTTACCTGGATCTTAGCTGCATAAGAAGTTTTTTTAGCGGCAGCGTTTTATCTTTGTCTAATTACCATAGTGCTATGATCACTCATGAAGAGTGGCTTGATATATACGTCCTTCCTGTTGATTGATTGAACGAAGTGTTCGGTCTCTGTTGACATGTTGGATTCGACGAGCACTTCGGTCCAGTCAATCAATGGAAAAGTGTAAGTTGAATCAAATAATAACAAAATCCGTCTCACAAGAGGTGGCTGTCGTGGCTCATGTGGTCTAGCGGTTAACACTTTGGTATTTGAAACGATGGGTACTGGGTTCAAGTGTCAGGGGGAACACCATCACTCACTGGGGATTGCAAGTTCATCTAGAGACTAGTCTCAAAAGAGACGAAATGCGCATCCTAGATTCCACTGCTGGTAACCATCCACCAAATCGATTCTCTGTATAATTTTTTATTAACCAGAGTTTCTTTCAGTTTCCTTTCTTATCGCAATATGTCCTCTGGGCATATTTGTTAAATCTTACTGAAGGGACATCTCACTAGAGAGCTCTTTTGTAGTGAACAAGAGAGAAACTGTGGTGATTTTGATACTGTCCTGTCCAGGTAGATTTTCTGTAAATGAATGGCTGTATTGATCCATCAGACCATTGACTAAGTGATACGTCTATGAAGGATAAACGATTGTCTTTCTTTTTTACAGACTTAAACAATGTGCTATTCTGCTCTTCATTCACACGATCTAAAGTTGAAGTGGTAGGACTAGGATTGCCACTTTTTATTAAAATGTCACTGACATATCTAAAAAGTGGTTCGTGTTCAATTAAATCTTCCGATAAATTCTCAATGTACGACATATGGGTATATAGATATTCGTTAAAAGGAGCCCAAAAGGCTTTGCATATAAACACCATTAATCTGGTGGGAACAATCGCCTTCAAATGTAAACCTTAAATTACTAGCACACATAAGTAATAAATCCTTTAAACAGGATAGAGGAAACGGGATTGGGAAATTATATGCGAAAATGTAGTCACACAAAATATGAATTGTTTGAGTAAGGATACATTAGTAAATCAAGAGTTTGCATCGAAAGAATACATATTTTTAATTTTAATATCAATACCATCAAGATAATTAATCAGTTCAAATGGATCTTAGAGAATTGTATTTTCATTGGATCAAGTAATTCCACTAACCGTTGAGAAAATGTATATGTTGGTGATCTACACATTGGCATTATGGGACGTAGAGAATTACTGGCTTTATGAATTTTTGGTATATCATACATATGTAGAAATTTGCATTCAGATGGTTTTATATAGGTCTGCTTATGAGATTTAAGCCAAGAATTTTCACCAAATTAGCTATCACTGTGCCTTGTGTCTTGAGAGTAATCTTGGCTGGATATACTTTCACATCATCTAGAATAGATAGGATTTGTAGTTACTTTTTATTCATGATGACAACTTCAAACCTTTGTCAGGTTTCGTAATCGTTATATATGAGGATTTTCCCTGAACCTTTTCAAGGTTCTGAAATGCTGGAAAGTTGAAATACTTTTCTGTTTCGGATGGTCGTCTGATGTTGGGACGAGGGATCATACAATTCTTACGGATAGATAGACCTGTAAAATGCATACGAAGAACGCAAAATTTTGGTCCAAGAGATAAAGCTTTCTCATGAGTGGATAGTGTATTATCAGGAAGGTTCGTAAAAAAATTTTCCTGATTAATAAAGAAAAATTCAGGAGAGTTTTTATTATCAACTGAATTTTTCAGCTTAGTGAGAAAATACAACCTTTCAAGTTATAAAAGACACTTATTTGTTATTAAATTATCTTTATATATTTTTTGTGCATACTTATTCAATCAAGTGAGTAGTGTGTAGCCGTTATCTCGGTTATATATTTCATACGAGATCTATTCTGTGTTCCGGTGGAATATTTATCTAGGATTGGGAGATAGGTATCTTTGAAATGCTAGCCACTGGCAGATGTCGGTTCGATCACTCTGCTGTTATCTTCGTTTGATTGGAAGACAGTTGGGTAACTTCTTGGACAAGCATCATATAGTAGCGCTGTAGCTGATGTTATCCATCACCTAAAAAACTATAGAGAATCACTTTTTATATCTCCACTAAAATATTTGGTCAAAGTATCTATGACACAAAATGCGTAGGGTGTACACTAGAAAATGTTGAGTGAAACCGTTTGGAAACCACATTTAGGTAAAACCGTATGCTTAAAAACTGGCTATTACATTCAGTGACACTAAATTGTATATATGCTGGTGTTTGTCAGTGATTTTTCATGTAGAAAACTTTCGTCTCTAAAGTCCTCAGCAGTAGTTGTATCATGCTGTTTTTCTGTTCTTTATTTAGTGGATAAGATGGTATCCATCGTATTGTCCAGACTGGCTTCTCCTCCCCATAGTCCTCGATCTTCTCATCCTGACTTCAGCACGTCATGCGATCTGACCGAAACTTCTTCTATTTCAGAGAGTATGTTGTCGAATGCATCCAGTTTAACTTGTATTGAAGAACAATGCATTAATCCATCAGTTGAAAGATCAAGTCATTTTCTTACTCCGCAGTCATCCACTGTCAACTCACCGAGAAAACTCGCACTTCCTACCACAAAGAACTCATTTTTAACTCACGCAACGCAAACAATTCGCCTTTCTAAACTCCCACGTGTTTTACGGTTACACATTAAACGCTTTCGGTAAGCATTTTTCTGTTTGTCAGGTTATGTATCAAGTGATTCTAGTTTTACCGTTATTGCGCCTAACTGTTGATTTGTTTGATAAATCCTTTGTTAATAGAGATGTGGTGAGTTTCATTTTCATTGGGCTGTAGAATCAATTTGTTACTTTACCTTCGTTGGTTGTAGTGTTTTTAGAATGTCAGGATTCTGGAAATTCTCTTGCTGTCATTGAATCACTTTAGGGAGATATCACTCTACAGCAACAGTAAAGAATAGACCCAAAAGCCAAGGGATCTTGAACCAGTCAAATCTCTTAGAGTTGCAAATGAATGTTTTTATAATCTTCGTTGCACGTTTCATCCTGTTTCAGAGTTAAGGTCAGGGTGGTGAAGGTTAGAGTGAATCTTGCAAAGAAAATTATGATAAGCATCCATTTGTGTTAATGAGCGATCTGATTTGTCGTTTCAAGGTCGTTTGACTTTGGTGTCTATACTTTCCTTTTGCCCACTATGCCTTGTGGTTTTAATTGTCTGTGTGTATTAAAATCAAGTGTTAAATCATGCGTGTTATGTCAAAGATACAGTTCATCCACAAGTCAGTAGTGATAACAAGAATAAAGTGGAGTTATTTGCAACATTTACAGCGTTCATAGCAAAAAAGTAGGATTAATTCTCGGGATGGTATATAAATAAGTTTATCACTGAAATAATAAGGATGCTACCCACAAACTGTTGGTGGATTCACAAGTACACGCAAAGGCATGGATCAAGGGAAGTTCACTTAAACTAATTGCTCTCTCCTGATGGGTATCTTTCGTATAATATAAGTCAGTAGGCGTTGGTGGCACAGCGGTTAGGGCTATCGCCGACCATGTACATGGTCCAGGGTTTGATCCCCTGCCGACGCACACCTGATACCAACGACCGGCCCGCAAAATTTGGGCTGCCGATATCACATGCTGAAAATTCCATACTTGTACCAAAAATACGGTGTGTAATCAAGCTGTAATCAAAATAAAATAATATAGTGACACACTGGAAGGATGACTTGATGCTACTTAAAGATCCATGAGTGACACAAAAGGAACCGACAAGCACAGTTATCGTGTTATTTCACTCTCAGTTTATGCCCAATATGTTTACGCTGTGTGGTTGTTTAACTGCTGCAGACTATCTTGTTCCTTAAAAATGATGTTCTCAAACGTAATTTCACATGTGTTCGGAGAATTACTGTTGCAGCTTAGTATTGACTGTTGTTTGTTTTGCAAGAATCCTGAAGACATCTCTGACAAGCCCACTTTAGATTAAAATGACATTGTTTTCTCTCCTCTTTCAAAGTGGCAGTTAAAAAAATTATTCAAACTCATAAATTATTATCAAACACTAACTTTGTAAATCCTGTCATTCACTTTATTGTTGATTACCAGTCCACCTTTAATGCCTACTGATATTCATTTTCTGAATATTATGAGAACATCGCTTACTTTTTCTCACACTAATAGCATTGATCCATTCATACTATTTTGTAAGTTTTCGCAACATGATACTATCTGGTAATTATTACACCTATTTTATCTCTCTCTCTCTCTCTGTATACCTCAAGTTATTTTAATTGTTTTTGGATATTTTAGATGGGTTGGAAGACAAAGGGAAAAATTAACATGTCACGTATCATTTCCACTTATTTTAAATATGACTGAATTTATGCTAAGTGATGATAACAGAAAGGAATGTGGCCAGTCTCACTTACACGACAAATTACACCGAACAATTTCCCAACGCATACAAGAACAAATGGGCTCCACTGAAAGTACACAAGCTCATAGTTTATCTTCTTCCAATTTTGCTAAAGAGGAGTACCTAAAATCCTCACCTCAGTATTTGTATCACTTAACTGGTGTTGTTGTACATCATGGGCGAGGATTTCAATCCGGTCACTATACTGCCTATTGTTTGAATGATGAACCTGGTGAGTTAATATTTCTACCCATTTTTCATGTCATTCCAGATTTCAAGACACGCAAAAGTTAAAGTAGTGCGTAAAAATTAATCCCTTCTGGAATTTTTTTAAAATGATTGTTATTAAAGTGAAGGTAAAGATCTTGCCGTAAATTTTCACCGAATAGATTGCATATTATCCTGTTGTAATTCTTCTTACTCTATTCAAATTTATAAATGATTGAAATAGTATCAAAGTGGTTGAATGCTAGTTATATTTCAGCTGAAAAAAAGATAAAGTGAGATGTACATGACAAAAGTTATACTGCGGGCTGTGTTACTGATAAGATTTATCAGTAGTATATAAAAACACATTCATCTTCTACTGTTACAATACGAACCCATAATAATGAGCGTCGGTGGCACAGCGGTCAGGACGCTAACCGACCGTGCACATGGTCTGGGGTTCGATCCCCGGCCACCAACGCACTCCTTTACTTGGCTAAGCCAGAAATATAGGTGGTAAAGAGGAAAGGTTGGGCATGAGGCTAGCAGCCCCATCCTGTAAAAATAAACACTGCTATAGAAGCCTCAAAGCTCTAGCTTGAAGCCCTATGTTCCACTGGAGAACGTAAAGGAAAAAAAATAGTTTTGGTTGCTTATTTGTTTTCACTACAAAACATGCGTTCAGGATTGGGGTATCCAGTCACGCAAGTTAATATAGTTGGAGTGGCATTTGGACGCAGGATCCATTGGGTGACAGTCGAGCGCTTAAGTCAATGAGCCAAATCTGCGCTTTATCGTCGTCTCTCTACATTGGATTCATTTTGTGAGTCGTTTGTTCAGCGACCTGTTTCCATATCTACATGACCACAGACAAATATTTAATGTTAGCACCTTTTTACAAGTTACTTTTCACTAAGTATTTATATACAAAAAATTTAATTATCGTCTATCATTTAGCTAGAATAAAAAAGCACCAAGAATATATTTTACATAAAATATTCAAACTCTGTTCATTGTAAAATTACTGCATTAGGAGTTTCAGATTTCCAAAAGACTCTGAAGTGTGGGAAACATTGGAGTCATGTTCAAGTTATGTGTTAAGTAAAAATAAAGCCCTATGTAGGAAATTGATCTTATTAATCGTGTGTATGTAGGTATCTTCAGAAAATTGTATACCATTTTTGGATAGGTATATATATATAAACTTTTTTAAGCAATTTGTACAGTTGATGTTTTGCATGTTTTTATTCTCATATTTTTTGAATAACAGAGTGTTGGTTACATTGCAATGATGCCAATGTGTCGTTATGTGACTTCTCAGAAGTAGCTGCAGCACAAGCCTACCTTCTTTTCTATTCAGAACTTATGCCTCGGACTCCTCTACCTAATTGGTGTAAAAGACACACAGTTTCCGAAAGTTTATCAAACACTATTCCCTGTTCTACTTCACAACCAGATATACCAAACATTCATTCTGTATATTCATCATCTTCTGAAAATTATGAAAAAGCATCAAAGATGTGTTCACCAGGTTGTTGAACGTTGTTTACTTGATGACACAGGTAGTATGCATTTATAAAATACACTTGTTTACCACTCAGGTATTTATCTATTGTAAATTGCTTCTCTTTCTCTTTCAGTTTTCTATGTTCAGAATCCTTTGTATTATGCAAACATCAGCATACATATGTGTATATGTCTAGTCCAGTTTTCAAAACTGCATTTCCTTTTTTTCATTTGTTTTGATTTCAATGTAAATTATTGTTTGCACCTATCAAAACAACAATATACACTTTCTTCTAATTTTTTCATGACATATACGTATAATATTAGTATTATTTCATTTTACCAGTTGTACAAAACGCGCATCAAGTTTGCAAAAATTCTATTCTCTGATTTTGTTGTTTTTGTTATTTATTTATTTATAAGTTAGATTTTAATATTCAGTCAAACTTCAATTTGTTCTCTGTGCAATATTTACTCAAAATAGTCGTATTATTAATTATAATTTGAATAATGTTGTTATGACTCATGATATTTATTAGTGATAATGACCAAGGAGTGACCAATGTGAATCATTGCACACAATAACCACACAATTCTTGTTTATTTCATTTATATTACAATTATCATTACACTGTTAGTATCAGCTTTTGTTGCATTTGTTATTATTCTTATTTTTTTTTGTAATATTGATGTTGTTAATTTCCCTTTGTTTCCGTGTTCCCGTGGTCACGTACATTCCTTTTTACTTTCTTTTATTTTTCTTCCCTGTTTTAACTGCCTACATCTCTTTTTTTCTTGAATGATATTGTTTTGTTTTCATTGTTTATATAATGATGTGCATTGACAACCTGTTGTGTTTGACTTTCATCGAATCAATAGTTCAATAAAATTCCCATGTCTGACCTAAAAAAACCGTTTTTAGTTCTTCTTTTATAGGCTGGACGTATGCAAAAAGAGTTTGATTATCGGATGGATGGGTGGTTGGATCAGGCTTCTTTAAACTAACTTTATTAAATAAATTTAGAACTCTCTAGTCTGATATTGTTCATCAATAGTCATTATTATTATCATCATCATTATCAATGGTGGTGTATCCTATCTATCCAACTTTAACATCATTCCTTCTTATATTGAAATTTATTGACTAGATACTTTTGGATGCAGTTTGGTATATTTACTGATTGTTATTAAGACTTTAGTTTTTATTATTTTTAAATAACACAACATTACTTAATAAATCAAAATATTTTTTATTTGATATGTACTAGGCATTCTTTAAACTTATTATTTTGTTGTCGAATATACCAGATTGATCACTGACATTTCATGAAATCTTTTTAAATGACTTGGATTGGAATAAAACACATTTAAACTGTGTTTGATAGTGTCCCGTAGTAGGATTTACTAAATACGTCTATTTTGAATTAGTCGTGTTTTCTCTGCGCTGGTTGATTTAATTGCGAAGCTTTTATTGTCCTTCTAGACAACATTTTCAGTGAGGTTTTACCCGTAAAAGAAACTGTATGCAGACGTTGTTCAAAAGAGTTCGAATATATATATATATATTGTAGTGCTTCAATGTTGAAGAGAATGCAGGAAAAATACCTACTAACTGTCTTCAAAAAGAATGGATATCTTCACAATTTCATCAAGAAGTGTTTAAGCTCGAGTTATAACACCAACAAGAAACCATCATTAAAGAACACAAGCAAATTCATTCTACCATATATATAAAAAATATCTCTGAAATAATAACTAGAATACTAGGACCGTTTGAAATAGATATAGAGCGCACAAGCTAGCCAGCCAATCACTTCATTCGATATTGTGCACACCGAAAGATCCAAAAAGAAAAAAAAGATAAAATTATACCATTTACAAAATAAATTGTAGCAAACACTATATTGGTCAGAGTGGGCGTCTCCTCTTAATTCGAATCCAAGCAGACAAATTAACTGTAAAAAGACACGGTATATAATCTTCGTATTAATGCATGCAGATAATTTGATTGGGATAATGTAGAAATTCTAAATGGAGGAAACACCTAAAGTAATACCAGGAAATTTCTAAAAGCCTGGTACTCAAATGAATTAGCAATCAACAAACACATGACTTCTGACTAAATTTGCTAGTTCTTAAAAAGTAAATCACATGACAAGAAAGTTCAATTTCCAAGTCAATAGAAATGATCAGTGGAAACGTAAATCGACAACCACTCACGACAATGGTTGCTAGGATACATGTCTTCCACTAAGAATGGAAGACATGAAAAGATTAGCTGTCTTTGATCATAGGTGCCTGCGTTCTATCTCCCGTGTGAAGTGGCATAATAAGGTGAGCAATATTGAGCTTAGGCATTGTTCGAGTGCTAGGTAAGGAGGGGAAATCAATCGACGAGATTGTGAAGTTACATAGACTGAGATGGTTAGAATATGTGTTACGTATTCCTAGTCATCGCCTTCCTCGATAGACGGGCAATGTTAGCTGATGTAGGGTCAGGCTGGAAAAAAGCTAGCGGAGGTCAAGCAAAAACATACCACCAGTCAATAAAATCTACAACAGTTATTCTAAGCCACGTAGGAAGGTGTAGACTTCCTGACTGGTTGGGGTCCTCGGGACGGTAAAAATCAATGGTTGGAAACAATTGGTGGTATGGCTCAAAATTGTTCTCAGTGGCTGGTGCAGATGTATCCACTCCTTGTGACTTATGATTCCCAATGAAACTGTTTTGTTCTTCGTTATTACTCCTCCTTTGTCTCACCCCTCTGCTCACAGTTTCTATTATGCTTTTCTTATACTTTCTTCTCTTGCTTCGCGTGCTACACGGAGTGTGGCGACTTGAGCTTCCGCACATTTGTGCAAAGTTCTATGTGGAAAACAGACAGGATACAAAATTATATCATTTATGGAGATTTCAAATGAGCTCATTTTGTACTAAAACATGCACTAAAGATGTCTAGAAACATGACAAAAGCTTCACAATTAAATCAGTCAATTCAGAATACAACTGAATCAAAAGCATCCACCTGAGCAACAAAACTCCAATAAAGTTTACAAAAATAGAATATCGAATGCCTTTGGGATCAGCCAGTTTTAGAAAAAAAGTTTCATCAAATGTTCATAATCATAGCAACTTATTTTCTACATCTAAAGCTCTGATTCATTCATATGTAGATATTATAATCTAAAGTTTCGAAATAAAGTAAGCAGAAGACCGCTTGTTTGATTTAAGAAGAAACATTATTTGAACTGGATAACAACATCGGAGTATACTGATTATTGATTGATCAGATCGTTTATGTATTCGAATAACAACCTTTTAGTTATTGCATAGATTATTAGATTAAGCGCTTCGTATTTCAAATTATACACATAGCTCCTGTTTCTTACCCTTTTGATTACACTATTTTTCCATATTAGATGAGTTTATTTGAACTAACACACAGTAATGCAGTATCAAATAACATTAAAATAATAAATATAAATAATATTATTATCATTAACATTAGTATTCAACCACACTGCTCAAGTTCTACGGTTGCATTGTATTACTTTTCATCTTGAAATTTAAAATACTGCCACACTCCTTTTGTACTATGGCTTTCCTTTCTACTTTTCCCACTTTTCTGAAGGCTGAACTCACATTGATTATTGACTGTTTAAATTTGTTGATAGTTTAAATGTTGGTCAAGGTCACAATGATTGCATGTATTCAGAGTTGTTCTCTTCTACTTCTGTTGTTTGTTGACGAGACAATAAAACTCTCTCACAGTGACCAAGTCTTTTTTCCTGTTTCCAAGCAGTATTATAGTTGGAATTGTTGTTGCGATTAGCCTACCGTGCGTGTCATATTCCTTATCTGAATGGATGCTCTCCGCCTCTACTCATTCGGCCACGTAGATAATATGACGTTACGTTGTTTAATCTATAATGTGTATTGTCGAAGGGATTTTATCATTTCATTTGGAAACAAAAGTGAACTACCTGCGTATGATGAATTCTCGTAAGTGGGTTTTCAAAATAATACTTTTGGAAATTTAAAGGTCTATATCATGTACTATTCAGCTTAGTAACTGACAGGTGAATATAATTAAATAAAGAATAATTTTCAAGAATTAGTTTATGGAGATTTGATTTGTTTCAAGCTTGATATCAGTTAGGGAACCACTGAGCTTGACTTATAACCGGAAGGTCCTGGGCTGCAACACCAGTGGGTGTGTACTGTCGATGGGTCCCAAACTAGGGCGAAACAGATGTCCAGTACTTCATAGTTTTCAATAGTTCTTTAACTGATATTATTCCATGGTTAGACTTGAAATAAATAAAGAATATTTGAGTAATATATTCCGTTGCATTTTATTATAGTAGTCTTGTTTATCGCAAAGAACAATTGAAATTCCAAATAGTATAATTTGGCATTTGCGCAAACAAAGACATCTGATGAATTAAAGTTGGAGCACTAATGATGAGAGAAACCAAGTTGGCATACAATGTCCAGTGTTAAAATACAATCAGCTTGAAAATGTTAACTGGAGATGGCTATTCATCATCCTTTCAAGTTTCAGAAAAGATTTTGAGGACATCTCTGTTTGATAGAAAGTGTGAAAGCACATTGTTTTAAATGATCTCAAAAACATTTCCACTATCAAGAGATGCAAGCATTTTTAGTACTTATCAAAGATGGCAGTGTGGTCATTGCTCTTGTCATTTGAATGAAATCTGATATCTTCATAAATTTGTTTTTCATAAATTCAGATTATTCTATGAATTTCGATGATAATTTCCTTGATCACTAAGATGAAAACTGAAGGTGATATGCTGTGAACTATGATCGCTGCATAATTAATGGCCTGAAACGTACCGATAGTTCACACATTCAACCTAATTATCATTAGTTGCTTTTATTGTATTACGTTCAAGCTTTAGTTAATTTTTGTTTGACTGCAATATGCTTATCATTTTCCTAAACAACTTCGCAGTACTTAACGTCCTAAACATTACTGAACCACCGTTTCCTATGATACCGTTAACTCAGGAAACAACTAGAAGTAAGAATATCAAGTGCCTATTGCTACGAAATTCTAAACAAGCAAATAGCGATTCCTTTATTCACCAACAGTAAACACAAAGAAATATGTGTTTTTCAAGTTTATTATTAAAGTAATCAGTGCACACAAAATAGGATGCGTAATACAAGCTATTACTAATTAGGTGCTGAGTAATTAACAAAGCTTGCCAGCCACACACTTGGCCCGGCTTCGATTCCTGACCGACGCACTTCTAAACCGCCTAGTTTATCAGTCTATAGTAAGTCCGAAAAAGAGGAAAGGTTGTGTGTGAGATTACCAACTCTTTCCCGTGTAGAAATGTTGCTGCTGAAACCCGAAAACTTAAAACCTTATTTTCCTTTTGAGAGTCAAAAAAAAAAAACGAAAAAATTCTTGTCAAGCATTTATAACGTAACGAACCATGGATTTCATAGCATGTTAAATAAATAAAGGCAACTTAATTTCATCTTACGTTGACGTAAGTTTATTCAACAGTTATTATGAAAAGAGGCTAGAAAATAATTTTATTCCTGAATTCTTTGTTAACGTCTACATTTATTTGATACAAAATAGATTTTAAGGAGGCACAGTGAGTGGTTAAGTTAGATAAAACAAAATCAAAATCAGGTTTTGCTGAATTCTTCCTAAGATTTTTTTTTCATTTTTGCTTATATTAAATATAAAGTTTTGCGTGGCCATTGAAAGAAAAGGAGCGACTGCTTATCAGTCGATGGGTTGTTTTTTCCAATTATTGCCAAGCGATAAGAAAGAAAATCTAACTTTGCTATCCATCTTCGTATTTGTGTGGTGATGAAACAGACTGGTCAAACAAGGTAGGTTTTATCACATGCTGGAGACCATGAAGCAGCGGATCGGTCGTTTCATCCCCTACTTTGAGGTAAAATAAAGATTGCTCTGTTGACAATGAATGATAATCACAAACATTAAGGTTACATTTACTCCATATTATTATTAACTAGAAGTGGTAGCTGGAAACCATTATTGGTGCGCACTTTTCTGATCGAGACGATTATTTAATTCAATCAGAATTAAACTCACCCGTGGTAACCCTTCATTGCTACTAATAATAGAGACAGATCGTCTAGAAATACTCATGCTTGCGTAGATTTGCCTTATCTAGAAATATAGAAGGTGTTTGTTATATTTCCTGTCTCTATTCTGAATGATGCAGCTGAATAGAAGTAAGACCATTGTGGATTACTTCCTAAGAATCTGTGAGTCGAACAGATTACCATATGTAGTTTAAATCTCTTCTTCGCGGAATTAAATTAAAATAAATTTTCAAAATTATAACTACATACAGAAAATTAATTATCACTGCTGACGGAAAATTAAACAAGTGAGTGTGAACACA
This sequence comes from Trichobilharzia regenti, assembly GCA_944472135.2. Classification (NCBI taxonomy): domain Eukaryota; kingdom Metazoa; phylum Platyhelminthes; class Trematoda; order Strigeidida; family Schistosomatidae; genus Trichobilharzia; species Trichobilharzia regenti. The sequence continues at coordinate 78,503,232 of OX235264.1, forward strand.
AGAAAATGTGAGTCGGTCGATTGGTGGATTTCACAGCTACCAAAATATTATATACATAATTTTCTTCACGTCATGAAACTCATAAAATATATTTTTAAAGTAATAACGTATAATTTTAAATTGGTGTGATGCGATTTCATGAGAAGGAAACTAATGAAAGCAAACTACGAACTTAAGAAAGGAATTAAGACGACAAATATCGTGAGATGACATCATTTCGTAATTTCCTCACGATCTCTCTACAAATGACATCCCCCACAATAATAAAATAAAATGCATAACAATTACTCAGTTATATAAAACAAAAGTAGACACTAATAACCAACCATATTTTAGTGGGTTAAATAGTCCATGGTAGTCAAATGTTGGAGTCTGTTGCTTTATGTAGAGACGGTTTTGGATGCATGTGATTAATCCAAAGTGGTTCCACCACTCTTAATAATCTTGAATTAAAGTTATGTGAATTTTCCTGGATATCTCAGTGACTAGGCGGGATGAGGGAACAATTAAGTGATCCTTATTTCTCAAGCAGACATGTATTGGACAATATCTTCATTACAACAGTCTTCTTCCTATCCAGTGTATACGTTGCCCAGTGAAATGCCTGTTTTCAAGGGCTCGTAAAATTTGCACCAGCAACACACTGATGGATGACTTACGGGGCATACCTTTAGTTTTCTTGGCTAAGGGAAATCTGGAAAACTTCATTGTATGCTACAGTAAAGAGAGACTGATCCTTGGCAAAGTGCCTTCCATACCAAAGGAATCTATCTTCAATAAAATATTACTTATGTGTGATCAAATGATGCAACTGTTAGCTCAAAGGCTTCAGTCAGCTAAAAAGCGCTCATTCTAAGCCGCCTCCCGTTTCCATATATCTAAAAAATTTCCTTTTCCCGTGCCTGAGAATAAAGGACGAAATTCCGTGGACCCTACTTATCATTGCATCTACAAGTTCACCCGGAGTTACGGTGACACACATATAGGTGAAACCATAAGAATGTTCCAATCTCGTCAGAAGGAACATGTTTCTAACGGTTATTGAGCCATATAGAAAACCTAAATTTGCTTAGTCTGAATAGAAATCTAGCATCATCCATTGCGAAGCATGTATTAATGTCTGGCCACAAAATTAATTAATGAATGCTTCTCAGTTATTTCAGATAACTTTAATTCAAGATTATTAAGAGTGGTGGAACCACTTTGGATTAATCACATGCATCCAAAACCGTCTCTACATAAAGCAACAGACTCCAACATTTGACTACCATGGACTATTTAACCCACTAAAATATGGTTGGTTATTAGTGTCTACTTTTGTTTTATATAACTGAGTAATTGTTATGCATTTTATTTTATTATTGTGGGGGATGTCATTTGTAGAGAGATCGTGAGGAAATTACGAAATGATGTCATCTCATGATATTTGTCTTCTTAATACCCTACCTAAATTCATTGAGACGACTAACTGTTATAAACAGGGACTGAGTGACTACCAAAGGCCTCATTTCTGGTAAAAAAAAACCTGGATTCTCATTTAATTTCGGTGTAAATTAACTTCATAATGCATCATAATATGCATTATGAACTGAGATGAGTTGGATGACAAGAAATGGCATTTTATCACTTTAATATTCACCGAATCTCAAGTCCTTCAATCTACAATAACTGTTTCTGGTTGTCCTACTACTTCAGATATTCTTACGTAAACTAGCTGTCCATTGTTACTAAATGAATCCTCCACTAATTTCTGATTAATTATTCTAGATATTGGGGTCTTGAGATGATTGGATATGCAAATATACTATTTCATTATTTGATATTTCTATTTTCCCTGGTGTGCGCATAATACAAAGTTGAATGTATGTTTATGTATCTCCGACCCATCTAAGCTGACTTTTGAAAGTTTTGTAAGAATTTAAGATAATACTAACATACTTTATCTGACAAAACTGTATTCTTCATCACTTTAACCTATATATTTTTTAAATTTTACCGTTTACTTAAGTTTTTGTAAGTAGTATAGTTCTAAATCGAAAAATTACATTTTGATAGTAAAGTATAAAAATAATCCATCTTCGGAAAATTCCACGTAAACTTGAAATAAACAATAAAATAAAAACCAAATTGCATTTCTACGCATTCATACAAAGTTTTTTTCGATTTAATGTCCTACAGAATATAAAGTATGGGGTGTAAACTCAAACTGTGTACTGGTCTCCGAATTGGGAAATCCTCAGAACTCATATCATAATCTTTTCAGTTGATATGAATTTTCAGGTCAAATACTAAATCAGGCAGTTTTCTTTAAAAATTGTCATCCTCTTCTGCCGTGTTTTCTATTCCATCAAGATGTTACTTCGACACAGTAGCTTTTCCCTACTACGTACTTTAAGCCGATTTCATTATCTAAAGTTCTTTGGCTTAACTAAAAAGTCACAAGCAATATGAATGCAAAGATATTGGTGAGAATTATGAGCATGCAGTGAGCTCAAGTGACGTCTCCTTATCAGATGTTGGGACTAGTATATTACAGTGGCTATAGTGATGGTTATAAGTTGAGTTTCTGAGTGTGTGGCTTGCTTAAAACATTATGCTACGTAATTTTTTCACACAGTACAATTTGTCAAATTTACTTAGTTATACTTTGTTTCAACCAGCTACTTACTTTCTTAAAGATCAGTTTGCATTCATGTGCATTTTTGAATAGCTTTCAAGCTGTCACTCGATCTGTTTTGGAGGAAAAAATACGTCAAGGGTCAAAGCCAAGCCCCTTTGAATGAAATATTGTAGACTACTATTTTACTTGAAGAATCTGTATAAGGAGTACATAAAACCAAGCTGAATAATCTGTACTGTATATAAATATGTTGACAATAAATCTATTAATATTAATCACATTACTGTTAGATAAAGAGTACTACTGATGCCTGGGTTTGGTCACCAGCAATATCTTAAGTAGAATCATTTCAATTTAAAAAATGTCTAACTATTTAATAAACAGTGGATTTTTCACCTCTGTGATTGTATTCATGATCTTTAAGAGCGTATGGTACCATAGAATCATTCTTATTTAACTATGGAGTTCTTCGAATGTTAGCTAGTTCCTACTGAAGCTATTGCATAATAATTATTGTTGGATAGATGGTCTGTGGTGGAAAAGATGAGCTTATTTGCTAGTTCATAAACTCCTTTTAGGTGAAATAGGACGAAGATAAATTACTCTTAATCATTCCATATGTACCTTAAAGTATTTTACCAGCTTGATTTGAAATAGAATATAACTAAACTAGGATATCGATTCAATGAATAGCTCGTCTGTGAAGCATTCTTGGCCATTATATATATATATATATATATATTATATATATATATATCACAAACACCACGTGGGTTTGTAGAAATGCTACAAAATTCGAACAACGATTCGATCTGATGACGTCATCAATGATGCGTTGTCCCAATACAGTTATGTTCATTTCTATTCTTTTGGCCTCATATCTGACCTTTTGTCTACATTGAATTTTCTCCTGTGATTGATAAATCTGATCTTATTCAGTAAGCTTATTGACTACAAAATTGGGTTTACGACTGGTTGTTTTGCATTTGACAAAAAAAGAAGGGTTATGCATAGGTCATTCAATTTGGAAGATCTAAAAACAACTGATGCACTAAAGTGAGTTAGCAGTCTACTCCTTCAGTAAATTGTTCAACTTCATATGGTCCCAAGTTTCCGGATTAATTGTCTTAAAAGAAATCTCATAAAGTATAAGAAACATTTACGCTAAACACTCAAATATGATTTTATTTGGTTACAGGATTTCATCATGAGCTGACATTAGTTAGAGAACCATTGGAAAACTTGGGAGTACTGGACAGTTGTTTCGTCCTAGTTTGGGACTCTTCATCAGCGTGCACCCACCGGGATTTGAACCCAGAACCTTCTTACAAGGCGAGCTTGTATACTATTAAACCACTGGGACCCGATCCAATGGCCCACTAATTCTTCTTTATTCACCTTATTTCGTCAACGGAAATAAAGTGTTTGTTTGGAATTATTTGATGTAATGAGGTAATTTTTTATATTCGTTTGAAAGTAACTAGTGTCATATCATAAATTTTTAAGATTCATTTAATCTGATAAATACTCCTTTATCATTTAGCTGATTAAAGATATAGTGATCGGACCACTGAAGTCTTTAAAGTAACACCGTTCGAGGCAGTCACATTTTTATCGATTTTATATTTACTACTGGCTGGTATGAGTTTTTAAACGAAGGAATCTGGAAGAATAAGATGTATGTGCGTTTGAATGTTTGTGTATGTTTGTCATTGTGTGGCATACCACAGACGCTAATTTTCATTGGTATTTATTAATTCCTTCGTCGAAAGTCATACCATTGTTAGTGATAGACAGCAGTTTGTTTAAAGAAGAGTTAGAGAAGTATTAATTTATTCAAAAATAACTAATTATCACAATAATGTCAAGGTTATCGTCAATTTATACGGCATTATTTCAGTTTTATTTACATTCATAATACTGAAAAAATTTGTAGAATTGTTATGAAAACACCTTTGCTGTAATTAGCACAGAATTAAGGCAAATAAAGAATTATTTCTAAACTACTGAGTATTGAATAGCTGTTTAGTACTAATTTAAGGCTCCTGAGTAGTACAAAAAATTCATCCAATATGTTAGTTAAGTGCCTTCAGGTCTCTTAGTTAGAAAATCAAATTAAAGTCAACAAATTTAAAGTTTCCAATGTTTGCTAATTTTCAAGTATTGGTTTTGTAGGGATTTTGTTTGATTGCATGGAGGATTTAATCATGAGCTGACATCAGGTAGAGAACCACTGGAAAACCTGGGAGTACTGGACAGCTGTTTGCTAATTTATCATCCAGCACAGTTGTTATCCACTGCTATTATCGGGTGTTTATCTACACTCTCAAGTCAATTAACAACTTTCGGAATATTACGAAATATTAGAACAAGATATATAAGCGAACAGTTTTGTTTTCATGATATTAGATAGTTGGAGGCAATCGGCCACAGGAAGCCTTCCAACTAGGTTTCGTGCTAGTTCGCACTCATCATCAAGGCGTGTCTGCAACCCTGAAGGAACTCATGTCCCTTCTGAGATTCAAACCCGCGTCACGCACTGCTGCAGTCAGAGACGTTACCACTAAGCCATTCGGGCTCGCGACTTACCTCCTGTAAGACTGTAGTGGGTATTTTGATTGGACACTAGTGATTAGTCTGACGTGTCTGGTCCTTTCTTTGGTGCAGACTGAATTCTATCAGTCAGGTTTTGCAATGTGGCCACCACGGTCCAAAGCATCCTGCCGATTCCCTCCAACTATCTAATATCATCAAATCAATGTGCACCATGATGGCGAGCTACCTAGAATGGTGGCCACATTGCAAAACCTGATTGATTGAATTCAGTCTGCACCAAAGAAGGGAATAGACACGTCACACTAGTGTCCAATCAAAGTATTGCAGATACACCTTGCTTATGAGTTGCGACTAGCACAAAACCTAGATGGAAGGCTTCCTTCCGATTGCCTCCAACCATCTAATACCAACTATACTTCAGAATTATTTCATCCATAAAGGTTTTTGATAATTGTTTGCGCAGGAATTGAAAAGGCGGCAAGAATGCAAGATAGTCAGTGTTGACATAATCAAATAGTCATGGCTTATTTATATATGTGTGTGATTGAAAGTTGACGAATTGATAGGACAAGAACGGTTTTACAATATATACACGACTGAATGCATTTCGTGAGTAAATGTAAGTTATTACGTCAAAAAAAAAATTATCAAAGGTTAAATTACTTTTGAATTATGCTATATGCTTACATTCATATATGATAGCTAGTGTAGTCTTTAGGCTACCAGCAGATGAAGGAGTGCTACGAAACAAATACAGCTCTTTTAAATTCTACAAATATCATTCTTCTTGATTTGTTCAAATTAATCAACAGATTTAGGCGTGTAACACGTACAAACTAATGCATGTAAATCGATCAGTGTATAATACTAGGACAGGAAGTTAATAATTATCTAATGGATGATAGATCTATGTTAAATATGTTGACCTAACATTTATTATTAAGTGAAACATTCAACAAATTCATAAATAAAGATTCATGATAAAGAATGATTTTCTTTAAATGATTCTATATAACACTTAACTGACAAATATCATTACCAAATGAAATCATTTCACACAATTTTACACATTAATATCTAGGGGAAATTTGCAAGGCCAGTTTTAAAATAATTTCATACACTATGCTGTTTAATTACCTACACTGCTTGAAACCCTCTCACTTTTAATTGTGTTTGCAACTTCTGTTCAACTTCATTTGCTTTTTCCAGAATGCTTATTCATCTATCACTCTTTTTAATTTTAACCCAGTGAGAAGTTCTCATAGTTCTATACACTAATACTATTCTTTGTTTGTTTCATCATTTACCATACCTTTTCCAGCAGACTTTTATGATAGTACGTTATACAATTCACTGTGTGATAAAAATTACGCTTTTGTAGATAGCAGAGTAATTAAACAAAATCCATAGAACGAATGAATTCCATTCCTCCGATTTGAAGTCAGCACTGCAGATGTCTCCAAAAAAGATAAAGCAATTCATTTGAACCGTTCATCTCAAAGGATGTAACTTTGAAAGAAAGAAATTCCTTGTAGTGATTCGGTGGACGGTGACTGACAGTGGAATCCAGGATGCGCATTTCGTCCTATTTGGGACTCATCATCTAGATGTACCTGCATTTTCTAGTGGGTGATGGTGTTGGCGGTGAGGCTGAGACCCAGTACCCATCGTTTCAAGCGCCAAGGTGTCGTGTACTAGACCACCTGGGCCACGAAGGTATCAGGTTAGAGCCTCACCTGGAATACCATCACTCACTGATAAATGCAGGTACATCTAGATAATGAGTCCCAAATAGGACGAAATACGCATCATGGATTCCACTGTCCGTCATTATCCATCAAGTTACCTCAAATTAAATCCACAAACATCGTCGAGTCAACTGCACAAGGAGCCGATATGTCGACTGAGGCCGAACACTTCGGTCCAATATATCAACGGGAAATTCCATAAGGAATTAAGGTATTTTCTTGTATTTGTTCTTCATGACCTATTTTACTTTGTCAGCGCAAAATATACAGTATGGAACTTAAATGAAGAAGCTTAAATGGATTTGTAGGAAAAGATATTATGCCCAATATGTGAATTAACTAATTACATACATACATACATACATACATACATACATACATACATACATACATACATACATACATACATACATACATACATACATACATACATACATACATACATACATACATACATACATACATACATACATACATACATACATACATACATACATACATACATACATACATACATAGACACATACAATGATAGAAATTCCAGCGTTTAAGAAAATTATGTTACCGAATATTTGCACCAGAAAGTTTCAAAGCTAATAGACGGTTTGCTCAGAGTTTTGATTTGAATGTTCAACGAACAATAGTCTGTTCTAATAATATCGTTTTTGTGTTGAGTTCATGACTCTGTTAATCTTGTTTTACCAATAACCTTTCTATCTTATAAGTAAATCGGCTTTTGTCACTATAACAGTTAAGCTGTTTAGGCAAGCACATTCGATCTGCTTTATAATCTTGGCTATTTAGTCGATAAAAAGTAGTTTTACTCAAGGTCACATATTTTTGTCTGCGCTGCACACTACTCTTGACCTCTTTTTCATTGAATTTAGTTTACACGTTCAAAAGAGTCTGTCATGTGACATTTTCTCCTTTAAATTCATATGTTTGTAAGATAACCTAAAAGTATGCAAGTCCAAAATTATTCATTATGGACTCACAGTTATTTATACTTTGATATAGTTAGATTTATTGAAGATTATTCACCTGATTGTGAAGTTAAAAATGGTAAAAAGCAAAAAATTCGGTCAAAGTTGGATTATTTAAGGTTAAGATGTTAATTGATTGAGATGAATATCATTGTTGGCGTTCATTATATATAAAACTTCAGAATAGTAAAATCATTTGTCTCATAGAAAATGAAATTTCTTCGCTGAAGCTTGTTATTTTCCCGCCTTAAAGTCAGTGTACAAATTACTGTATAACAATCTGAATATTGATTGGTGTGGTTAATTTAAACCTATAGATTTTGAGTCCAACCTTCAGTGCCCTTGAAAAGATTTGTATAGAGTTAAACACAGTGGTTTCGGGCTTACACTGAAGTAATATTTTAATACATTAAGTGTTAAATATGGACAAAGAAAGCTGATTGGTTACGGGATTTCATCATGACATCGGTTAGAGAACCCTTCGGAAACCTGGGAGTACTGGACAGCTGTTTCCCCCAACCTAGTTTGGGACTTCTCATCAATACGCACTCACAGGGGTTCAAAACCAGGACCTTATGATTACAAGGCGAGCTTGGAGGCCATTAAGCCACAGGAACCCGATCCAATAGCCGTTGAATTTCAACTTCTGCCAACTCACGATATGAATAATAATAATAATGATAATATATGGATGTTTCTGAAGTGACAATCCCTAGGTTATATTCCACCCTTCAAATTAACAGGTAAATAGCTATGTAACATGTGATGAGTTTAATAAGACACAGACAGTCTCTGTTTTATGCATAAATATGTAGTGTGACAATACTAATAAAATCTGACTAAAAGTTATATGAGAGTCTAATTGAAAAACAGAATTACCAGTCGTGCTACACTATTAATTTACTTGAAATTTATTAAAATGAAATAATATCCAGATTTCTAACTAATTCATGTTAAGCAGAACATTTTTTTTAACTGTGTCTTCATTTCAATGGACGCATTTGAAGTTTACTTGGCGCTAGTCTCTAGCAGCTTTTATAAGTGACCATATAATAAGTTCTCTGCAATAGAATGAAGCTCAGTTTCCTTGAATAAAAGCAGTCAGTCACAAAACTCTTACCATTTAAATACGAATTTTTCATCATGATGGTAGGAAGATTTCAGTCAGATGAAAGGCATTTTCCAATGTTTTTCTAAGCGATGTCAGCTCATGATGAAATCCTGTAACCAATCAAATCCCTGCAAAACAACACTTGAACATTTTTACATTTAACTAATTTCCATTTCAGTAAGTAGGCGTTACTAAAAATTTTGTTCAAATACTATGTAAAAATGATCAATTAGCGGGGAACGCTGTATACTAATACAGTAATTCTTCCATAATAGAATCGTTTTTTTGCATTCATATAGACCTCCTTATATATATATATACGTCTCAGTAAATTATGTTTAATATCCAACCACCTATTACTGTGTGGTTACCTACCAGTTTTTCTCCACATTACATGGTATTAAACAAAATATGAGATAATTCTGCCAGTGAAATTCCAATGTCATTATCATATTAATTCATATCACTGCAGTTAATACATTAGCATAGTAATAATAATAATAATAACAGTGTATATTTTCATATAAACATATAAATTTGGGGATTTACGTTCGTCTCAATCATCAGCAGGTACACGCGACTACACCAACAACCAGATCCTCCGACATTCTAACCTCTTCCCTACAGTGCGGTATGCCTCACCACTGCAGCCTCTTCCAATAACTTCCATTACTTATCGACATACACACACAACACAAATCCTGATCCACCTCATCACATGACGTAAACAAAGAGAAAAATGTCAGATTCTACAAATACCTAACAGATGTAGAGTATTCAATGATTGTTGATAAACCACATAATACAAAAGAAAATCCCAGAAATGGGAGATTATGACATTTTGCTTCTGCACACCAACAATAAAAGACGCAGAAGCCTTTATTTAATTTCAGCGATCAATAAATTCTCAGTAAATGAATAAGATATCAAATCTCCACACGAACCAAAATGATTGACAACAGTAAGTTATTATCCAGTATTCTTGGAAAATGCACACAAAGCCCTAAATATTTCGATTTTATACCGCATTCAGAAGACAAACTTTGCGGGACGGCATCATTTCGCAGTTTCTCTACAATCCGTTATTACCACCATGATTAACGTTATAAAAATATTTCGTAATTAGTCAGCTACAAGTAGTTATCAAGTTTCACAGAGACGTACGTCCAATGATGTATTATCCCTAATTGTATTCTATGCCATTTTGCAGCCGCCCAGGATGTTGTCCTCTGCCTGAAATAGCTTTTAATCAAGTGGTGACATACCACTTACCCAAATATACGCTGTTCACAAGTTGTCCATAACTATCGGCAGGAAACGGAACAAAATTTGGGTTGTCGCTCAACTTCTACGGTGATCTCGGTGAAGCGCTTACAATTTGACACTTATAAGAACCTGTTCTGATTGCTTGTACAACGAACGGGCAATTTAAACTTTTGAAAAGGTATGTCAGCCAACTCTCAGAAACTGTCAATGTCCAGCTCTTACTACGCTGGACCTCACGCTGTCCCTGGAAGACTTTCAGAAACAATTCCTAGTAACCTGAACACAGATTGGCGATTCAAGAATCCTTTATTCTTACGCCAATATGTAACCAACAATAAGGTTATTGTACACAAGGTCTAGCAGTAAATGTTACAACAACAAATCATGATAACATTTCTGATAGTTTTCTCTCTTCCACCGAACAGCGAATGATGAGACGATGACTGCCGTATTGGTGCTTCCCGGGAAAAATATAGAGTTGGGTTTGTGCAAACAACCATGAATTGATCAATCGATCTTCAAATACATTGACAAGGCATTAATTTATGATTACGTTAATAACACCATGATTAACGTTATAAAACTATTTCGTAATTAGTCAGCTACAAGTAGTTATCAAGTTTCACGGAGACGTCATGCGCACTTGGATTGAATAAAAGTCCAGCATCATCCATCACAAAATATCTTTTAAAGTCTCGACGCAAAATCAATATTGATGACTTTCTCTCAACTATTTCGCATAACTTGAATTCAAGGTTATTAATGGTGATGGAGGCATTTCGGATCAATCACATGCACCCCAAAGCATATGTGCAGAAAACAACAGATTTCAAACTTTGTTATCTTATCGAAATAAGATTAGTTATTAATATTCACCTCTATTTCATGTAACTGACTGTTAAATAGCTTATTATTTTAAGCCATTCTGGTTGTACCATGACTGGAAGAAACCACAAAATGATGTAATCTGCCAAAATTTGTCATTTGAATGCTTCATTTCAATTTTTAAAAAACAGCATCTATCTCGATGTCTTTATTTACCTATTCTCAGTATTCCTCTGAAAAAGTAATATAAGCAGTGGTTGTACAGCTCCAGCTTCATCTTTATCAAGAGGCCTGATTACCCGCATCCACCTTGTTCGCCATGTTTTACATAACGAATGAAACTGATCCGTCAAAAACGATACAGAGGAGCAAACACCCTGTTAGGTCTTGTTGCATCGTATAGGATGTTTATGTTATCATTTGACACCTGCTTTGCTTCTCGATCGCCAGAAATATTTAGTAATTATTCGCGACACATAGCTACTATTTATTCACGTTTAAATATAGGCCATTTTGCAAGTTTTATCCTTTGACAACAGTAATTCTGGCAATTCTTGAGTACCATAATTAACTAATATTTGGCTTGTATAGAATCACATCTACACAGTTCACTGTGTTCATCAGAAGTAATTCTATTAGGAATAATTCGTTTCCCAAAGTCCCGTAGGACTATTTCAAACCTAATCATCGTTGTGAGACATCGTCATATTTGCAATAAAATATACGAAGTTCGGAATTTCTGTTATGTATATTCAGTAACGCTCTAGAATATCAGTAGAAAATAATTGAACAGATAGAGATTACGGGATTACCTGGTAGGTAGATTTTAAAATGCAACAGACAACAAGGGGAAAGAATTTCTAGATCTCCTCCAAGTAGCTGAACATTGGTGTCATCAACCTTTTACCAAGAAATTGTAGCACGATCTAAGACATCTCAGATTATCCTGTCTGCTTTCACTTCGAAGTAACATCGTAAAAAATCAAAAGGGAGAAAATGGATATCAGATTTCCAAACTCAGTGATGAATTCGCTTAAGAACTTAGAACCTTGACCTAAATGTGTCAGTGAACATCGGTTTCGGTGCGAAGCAATAAACTACGAATGAATTCTCTTCAGTTAAAGTAAACAGATTTTAATTGCATTACAAAAAGAATCAAAAGACACACTTCACAACCAACTCACTATGTTAGTTTAAAAAATTACATAGCGTTCGTCAATGAGGGCTCCAAAAATCTCACTCAAAGGCCTTGCAATCGACCCGGTTTATAAATCACTGCCAACCAATCATCTATCTGTTTATTTCTTTGTTCACTATAGAGTTTACTCACCTTTCTCATGCATACGAGCCTCCTTCTACTATGACTAGACGTAACTGCATGAAGTCGCTCCTGGATACGAAAATATTTAAAAACTGTTCTTCTTATCTAAGCTTGCTGCCAACGATGGTGAATATTGAGTGGACATTCAATGAACTTGTTTATTCGAACCAGTTCCCTGTTCATTGGAGGCATCAATCACTGTTGCCGCTTAGATGTTTGCTCGTTGACCCAAGACCAGGACAATACGATCAGGAGCATCAATGCATATTAAACTGACGTTATTTGTAGACGTTTTCAGTGTATTGATAGTAACCGACTGTGAATCACATGGTCAAGCTGCTGTGCAACTAACTTGCTATATTGGCTTATACTTGGTTGATTAACAAATCCTCGACATACAGTCCGTCTTTTAATACCACCTGTGTTAAAATCGAAGTGGTTATTATTTGCGTAAAATAGTAATCTGAGTCCTGGAGAGTTGTCTTCCGGTTACAGCGAATATTCTTCATGGCGTTATTCACATATAAGATTTCAGTTTGTCATATGATGCAGATCAAATAACTTTCGTGTTTTATCTTAATATCAGTGAACCTTGATTTTCGGAAACCATCTGGCAAATGCTAGGGAAATACACTAAATAAGCCTTTAGCTCACCAACTCAGAATGCATGCCCTTATTTGAAAACTGTGGGACATAAACATCCGGGTTTGGCGGTATCAGCATGACATTGAGACACCAAGTAATGCCACATTCATAACCACAAATATGCCCAGATCTGGTTGAGAATTTTGTTACTTCAATCCGGTGAGTGATCTATACAATAGTATCCACAAGTAACTTAAACTAAACATAGCAGTATTCACAATTTGCAAAAGTGATTCAACAAGCAGATGCTTTCAGAAACAGTCAAAAGATGCTTGGGGCGATCCTAGTATTAACAGCGAGTAAAGTATAAGAAGACGGAGCTTATGGTAGACAGTATGTCAGTCAATAGCTCTCAGGATTACATGAAACAATAAACGGAGAAGTTGTCGAAGCCATTGAGCCTACTTACTCCTCCAACGGCACGAGTCCTATGGCCATTTTACGTTTCTTAGCAAACTGATCAATCGGATGAAGAGAATGACCGGAAATGTACGAAACAGAGAAAAATATCGCATATTCGTTCGGAAGACGATTTCGCATTGTTAAGAGAATACACTGGTGTTTTAAATATGTGGGCCAAAATTTCAATAATTTCGAACTAAATTCACTCCGTTACTCATTAGAAAACTACACAGTGGACACCGTCAGAGTGTTATCTGACTGCACCGAGGACACTGGATGCCTTCTTACTATGTAGACTATATATACGTCTAAACAAACTGAACCCTAGAGAGCAAGCCAGGTCTTCATGAGGGCGTCGATGGATTGACTGCATCCCCACAACTCATCAGACACCTAGAACCTGTTACACGCGCAATTAATCACAAATCGTTTCACATTTATGTGACCTACGGCGTTTTAGACGGGACTGTATTGATAAGTTTATGCTTCAGCAGTGATAACATTACAGATTCAAAAGGCATATATCTAACTGAAAACATACCCCATAGTACTCGGCAGCCAGTCTCCGCACATCTGCTCTCCAAAATTGTAATGTAAATCACTTTTACAAATTGGGACCCCCAAGAGCTTTTGAAAACACCCTGTATATTTGTAGTTTCTAAAACGCTGATGCTGAATAGTGGAGTCTATCTAGTTGGAATTTTTATCCAATAAAATCTCGGCCAGATTGTGAATGATTAGTACATGATGGCTTGATATGAACACTGTTGCTTATGCCTAACGTACTTCTCGTGACGATAATCAATAAACTGGTTCACTCGACTGTCCTTCCTTAACACTGCCAAACCAATCACTGCCCAGTGGTATCGATACGGTTTAGAAAGGAGTTATCGTCACTTTGTGAATAAGTGATATAAAACAAAGGTTATTGTATCAGGTCAGATTTGGTGCTGGATTGAGATGTGTAAAAGCGCCTCACTAATCACACGACTAAACGGCTTGAAATTTTAATAGAGATTGTTTTGAACCAGCTAAGTGGAAGCAGGACCCTGAGTCTATTTGTCTTAAATTTCGTGAAAGGTAGTACAAATTTATTTCCATCTTCTTTCCCATTTTCAATTTATTATTTGTCCTTTTTCAGTTCTGTATATTTCCACGTCCATAACAATGTAATATTTACATGTTGGATGATATGATGCAAACACTCTATCTCAATTGTTAGAGCAAAATGTGACTCTCAAGATAGAAATTTGTTTTGCACTACTCAGCTTAATGGACTAATTCCCAGAGAAGCAATGCCATGCAACAAGTATTCTAGATGAAGACATAAACATTTAATTTGACAGTCCTCAAGAAAGTTGATAACTGAATGTGTTTTTTAAAGTAGCATTTACTTACTCTAACGTGTTGTTGAAATATGTGTATCGCCTTCTTATGTAGTACTGCACTTAGTGTGACCATCATATAAGGTCGTTTCAAACCCAGACCAACGCACTCCTTAACCTCACCTAGCTGGTAGTAAGTCTGATAAAGAGAGAAGGAAGGGCGTAGGGCTAGCGACTCCAATCTGTAAAAAATAATAGCACCACTGCTACTGAAACTTCAAAGCTCTAAGCCTGAAGCCTCACGTTCCACTCGGAACGCAGAGGAATCAAGTTAAAAATCATGTGGTATAATTAGTGATTCTCCGGATTGTGAGTACTCTAGGAAATATTCAATGGACAACTTAGATGTGAAGTGCGTGACTTTATAAGGTAAACTTATCAACAATGGATAATTGATATCTTCATGGTCGCTAATTAACAGGATGCTCATTTACACCGCTAGATATGACAACTTATAAAATAGTGATATTACTTCTGTGATGTTTTGCTAGTTTAATCTTGTTATTCATAAAAAATGTACAGAAAAGTCGAATAGATCACATATGTTACAGTTTAAAACTGTAAACGTAAAGATGACATGAGTGAAGTTAGCATTCACTGTCATATCAGCGCTTTCAACAAATTAGATCTCCAGTACCCGAAAATAGTCCCTTGCAAAATAGCGCTGCTACGGGATATTCGATCTATGTGTTGAATAGAAGTGGCAGTGATGATATATTCCACATGTCAATGAGATCAACCCAAATATCAAACAAACACACGGATTAAGAATCTATTACCAATGAAACCTTGGCAATTTTGCAGCATACGTGACAGACGGATCATGATTGTTATTTTGAAATCTTGCGAAATCTTATGGTTTTTGCACGAGACAAATTTTGGAAAAAGGTTGGACTGTGTGGCACATAGATAAAGCGCAAAACTGAAAGATTTAGAGATGAGAACAGATTTGTATTTAAAATGTTAACAGACGCAGAACAAAAGTCAGTAAGGTAGAATATGGCAATAGCTATGATTAATGAAGTAAAACTAGTTTCTTTTGGTACTCTAGCTTCAAAATGTTGGTGTGTTCCGTCCATCTAGTAACCGTAGATAGAAATTAAGACGGTGTTACGAAGAAAACACTAGCACTGAAAGCCACTCTGGGAGTCCGGATTGTTTTCTTCCAACTTTTGAGTTTCATTTTCCGTGGCTTTTGACCTTTATAATAAGAAAATAACAATGCCAACATACTTTTTCAAGGAAGAGAATGGGTTGTGAAATCCAGGCCTTGAACGGATAGAGTTCCCAGAAAACAAGCTATCAGTATTGTTATGTGGGTATCCTGCGCGTATTAGCATGTGTTGCAAAATTATCTAAAAAAGTAAACTAAAAATGGTTGTCTAACCTGTGTTTCTGAGCTGACTTCACCAGCATTTGGAGTATGAGACTCAGAACATGCTCGACGTCTTCCACACTCTGAATTATCTGTGTGTTCATGTGTAGCATGCACTGTAGCTTCTGGTGCAGCATGTGGTGTAAATGCCGAAAACGTGTGGCCCTTTGTGTCAATGTACAACTTTCGTTCTGCAAGATACCTTAGATGATTCCTGTCTGATTCCGATATGGGCTTTAAATCTTCCTACATTTCTCCATAGAAAACGGTGAAAATAATTACCTCAGGTGTAATATTTTTCAGAGTTTTGATACCAGGATCATCAATAATATATGTAATTACAACAGAAGCTATGAAGAAGCAAACTGAAACAATTGGAATGATAATATTCAACAAGTCAGTTGTTTCTTGGACTACCACGTTAGTTATCGTAGTGTTTGGTGTTGTAAAATCCCCATAGCCTTCGGTTGTCATATTATTATGAACAATTCTCGCAAAACAAAACAACGCCTTTAAAGCGTGAAAGTTACTAGCGTAGTATAACAAATCCAGATTTCAGATTTTAGGTTTACTGATTGGGATAGTAGGTTTGGAGTCTATGCTTATCCTTTTCTAGCAAATTTCTGTGGTTGTCTGAACCCTAGTTGAATTAATCAGTCTAAGCAGCAGACACCACTTCTTCTGGCTATCGGTTTCAAGAGTTTCTGACTCGGTGTGAGAACCAGTACTCTACGAAAATATGATTTATTCTTTCCTTTTTGAACTCTCCGGCTCTCTCCTCTAGAGTGTTGAGACCTGGTGGGAAGAAAATGAGAGAATAGTTCAGGTCCGTAGTCATTATTTAAAATTTTAAACATTGTGATTAAATCTCCCCTCTGTCTACGGTATGATAGGGAGAAGAGATTTAAACTGCCTAGTCTTTCCTCGTATGATAAATTTGCCATGCCGAGAATCGTACGTGTCGTCTTCCTTTGAACCCTTTCTAGAATATGTGGGTCTCCCTTAAGACAAGGACTGGCTACCTGGATAGAGATTTTCCAGTTGTAGCCTCGCCAGAGATGCACATAAGGAGGTGAACATATCTTTGGTGATTCTAGTAAAGACTCTGCAAATTTCCCGTAAGGATCTGAAACTAGGTGCAGTCACCGTGCGACAGTGTGCTGTAGTTTCTAAAACGTGGTTTACTATGTCACCTAAATCCAAATGAGGCTGAACTGATGGGAGTGTTATTCCCTGTGGTTCGTAGGAGCTGATGCCTGCGTGTCTGACGTGCATGGTTGCATATTGATCGGATACACCCATTCTCTGTACCACTCTGACAATTTGTTGAGATGTTCTTGCAACGTGAGTGATCACTGTCCTCCTTTCTCTCTCCAGATTCTCAAGTTATCTGCATACAGGACTATAGGGGAATTGGTGAGCAGAAATAACTGATTGATATGCAAAATAAATAAGAGGGGCCTGAGTACTGTGCCTTGTGGCACTCCGCTATGCACTGCTGTCCGGGGGGAGAGTTTCGAGTTGACCTTAACCCTCTGCCTTCCATCCATGAAGAATCCAATTTAATAAGCTGCCTTTGATACCAAGACTTTCCAACTTTTGTGAGGAACTTTATCGAAGGCTTTGCTGAAGTCAATGAAGACGACATCAACGGTCTTCTGTTGTCCCTTGGTTTGACTCGGCTTTCTCTTGCAGTGTGGGGATTTGACAGGTATGAGAGGTCTTCTCGAAAGACATGCTGTGTTCTGGATAACAAATTATAGCTTTCCAGATATGCCATGATTTACTATGTCATAGACCAAGGCATCTGGCTTAACTCCCTGATGAAACTAGATGTAGTGAAATCAATGGTTCCTGGTGATCTTTATCCAAGGCTTCTAAAGGAGCCAGCTTGTAGACACAGAATGTTTCTCGAAAAGCCATCTCGTACTTGTCAAATCCCCACACTGCAAGAGAAAGCCGAGTCAAACCAAGGGACAACAGAAGACCGTTGATGTCGTCTTCATTGACTTCAGCAAAGCCTTCGATAAAGTTCCTCACAAAAGTTGGAAAGTCTTGGTATCAAAGGCAGCTTATTAAATTGGATTCTTCATGGATGGAAGGCAGAGGGTTAAGGTCAACTCGAAACTCTCCCCCCGGACAGCAGTGCATAGCGGAGTGCCACAAGGCACAGTACTCAGGCCCCTCTTATTTATTTTGCATATCAATCAGTTATTTCTGCTCACCAATTCCCCTATAGTCCTGTATGCAGATAACTTGAGAATCTGGAGAGAGAAAGGAGGACAGTGATCACTCACGTTGCAAGAACATCTCAACAAATTGTCAGAGTGGTACAGAGAATGGGTGTATCCGATCAATATGCAACCATGCACGTCAGACACGCAGGCATCAGCTCCTACGAACCACAGGGAATAACACTCCCATCAGTTCAGCCTCATTTGGATTTAGGTGACATAGTAAACCACGTTTTAGAAACTACAGCACACTGTCGCACGGTGACTGCACCTAGTTTCAGATCCTTACGGGAAATTTGCAGAGTCTTTACTAGAATCACCAAAGATATGTTCACCTCCTTATGTGCATCTCTGGCGAGGCTACAACTGGAAAATCTCTATCCAGGTAGCCAGTCCTTGTCTTAAGGGAGACCCACATATTCTAGAAAGGGTTCAAAGGAAGACGACACGTACGATTCTCGGCATGGCAAATTTATCATACGAGGAAAGACTAGGCAGTTTAAATCTCTTCTCCCTATCATACCGTAGACAGAGGGGAGATTTAATCACAATGTTTAAAATTTTAAATAATGACTACGGACCTGAACTATTCTCTCATTTTCTTCCCACCAGGTCTCAACACTCTAGAGGAGAGAGCCGGAGAGTTCAAAAAGGAAAGAATAAATCATATTTTCGTAGAGTACTGGTTCTCACACCGAGTCAGAAACTCTTGAAACCGATAGCCAGAAGAAGTGGTGTCTGCTGCTTAGACTGATTAATTCAACTAGGGTTCAGACAACCACAGAAATTTGCTAGAAAAGGATAAGCATAGACTCCAAACCTACTATCCCAATCAGTAAACCTAAAATCTGAAATCTGGATTTGTTATACTACGCTAGTAACTTTCACGCTTTAAAGGCGTTGTTTTGTTTTGCGAGAATTGTTCATAATAATATGACAACCGAAGGCTATGGGGATTTTACAACACCAAACACTACGATAACTAACGTGGTAGTCCAAGAAACAACTGACTTGTTGAATATTATCATTCCAATTGTTTCAGTTTGCTTCTTCATAGCTTCTGTTGTAATTACATATATTATTGATGATCCTGGTATCAAAACTCTGAAAAATATTACACCTGAGGTAATTATTTTCACCGTTTTCTATGGAGAAATGTAGGAAGATTTAAAGCCCATATCGGAATCAGACAGGAATCATCTAAGGTATCTTGCAGAACGAAAGTTGTACATTGACACAAAGGGCCACACGTTTTCGGCATTTACACCACATGCTGCACCAGAAGCTACAGTGCATGCTACACATGAACACACAGATAATTCAGAGTGTGGAAGACGTCGAGCATGTTCTGAGTCTCATACTCCAAATGCTGGTGAAGTCAGCTCAGAAACACAGGTTAGACAACCATTTTTAGTTTACTTTTTTAGATAATTTTGCAACACATGCTAATACGCGCAGGATACCCACATAACAATACTGATAGCTTGTTTTCTGGGAACTCTATCCGTTCAAGGCCTGGATTTCACAACCCATTCTCTTCCTTGAAAAAGTATGTTGGCATTGTTATTTTCTTATTATAAAGGTCAAAAGCCACGGAAAATGAAACTCAAAAGTTGGAAGAAAACAATCCGGACTCCCAGAGTGGCTTTCAGTGCTAGTGTTTTCTTCGTAACACCGTCTTAATTTCTATCTACGGTTACTAGATGGACGGAACACACCAACATTTTGAAGCTAGAGTACCAAAAGAAACTAGTTTTACTTCATTAATCATAGCTATTGCCATATTCTACCTTACTGACTTTTGTTCTGCGTCTGTTAACATTTTAAATACAAATCTGTTCTCATCTCTAAATCTTTCAGTTTTGCGCTTTATCTATGTGCCACACAGTCCAACCTTTTTCCAAAATTTGTCTCGTGCAAAAACCATAAGATTTCGCAAGATTTCAAAATAACAATCATGATCCGTCTGTCACGTATGCTGCAAAATTGCCAAGGTTTCATTGGTAATAGATTCTTAATCCGTGTGTTTGTTTGATATTTGGGTTGATCTCATTGACATGTGGAATATATCATCACTGCCACTTCTATTCAACACATAGATCGAATATCCCGTAGCAGCGCTATTTTGCAAGGGACTATTTTCGGGTACTGGAGATCTAATTTGTTGAAAGCGCTGATATGACAGTGAATGCTAACTTCACTCATGTCATCTTTACGTTTACAGTTTTAAACTGTAACATATGTGATCTATTCGACTTTTCTGTACATTTTTTATGAATAACAAGATTAAACTAGCAAAACATCACAGAAGTAATATCACTATTTTATAAGTTGTCATATCTAGCGGTGTAAATGAGCATCCTGTTAATTAGCGACCATGAAGATATCAATTATCCATTGTTGATAAGTTTACCTTATAAAGTCACGCACTTCACATCTAAGTTGTCCATTGAATATTTCCTAGAGTACTCACAATCCGGAGAATCACTAATTATACCACATGATTTTTAACTTGATTCCTCTGCGTTCCGAGTGGAACGTGAGGCTTCAGGCTTAGAGCTTTGAAGTTTCAGTAGCAGTGGTGCTATTATTTTTTACAGATTGGAGTCGCTAGCCCTACGCCCTTCCTTCTCTCTTTATCAGACTTACTACCAGCTAGGTGAGGTTAAGGAGTGCGTTGGTCTGGATTTGAAACGACCTTATATGATGGTCACACTAAGTGCAGTACTACATAAGAAGGCGATACACATATTTCAACGACACGTTAGAGTAAGTAAATGCTACTTTAAAAAACACATTCAGTTATCAACTTTCTTGAGGACTGTCAAATTAAATGTTTATGTCTTCATCTAGAATACTTGTTGCATGGTATTGCTTCTCTGGGAATTAGTCCATTAAGCTGAGTAGTGCAAAACAAATTTCTATCTTGAGAGTCACATTTTGCTCTAACAATTGAGATAGAGTGTTTGCATCATATCATCCAACATGTAAATATTACATTGTTATGGACGTGGAAATATACAGAACTGAAAAAGGACAAATAATAAATTGAAAATGGGAAAGAAGATGGAAATAAATTTGTACTACCTTTCACGAAATTTAAGACAAATAGACTCAGGGTCCTGCTTCCACTTAGCTGGTTCAAAACAATCTCTATTAAAATTTCAAGCCGTTTAGTCGTGTGATTAGTGAGGCGCTTTTACACATCTCAATCCAGCACCAAATCTGACCTGATACAATAACCTTTGTTTTATATCACTTATTCACAAAGTGACGATAACTCCTTTCTAAACCGTATCGATACCACTGGGCAGTGATTGGTTTGGCAGTGTTAAGGAAGGACAGTCGAGTGAACCAGTTTATTGATTATCGTCACGAGAAGTACGTTAGGCATAAGCAACAGTGTTCATATCAAGCCGTCATGTACTAATCATTCAAAATCTGGCCGGGATTTTATTGGATAAAAATTCCAACTAGATGGACTCCACTATTCAGCATCAGCGTTTTAGAAACTAAAAATATACAGGGTGTTTTCAAAAGCTGTCGGGGGTCCCAATTTGTAAAAGTGATTTACATTACAATTTTGGAGAGCAGATGTGCGGACACTGGCTGCCGAGTACTATGGGGTACGTTTTCAGTTAGATATATGCCTTTTGAATCTGTAATGTTATCACTGCTGAAGCATAAACTTATCAATACAGTCCCGCCTAAAACGCCGTAGGTCACATAAATGTGAAACGATTTGTGATTAATTGCGCGTGTAACAGGTTCTAGGTGTCTGATGAGTTGTGGGGATGCAGTCAATCCATCGACGCCCTCAAGAAGACCTGGCTTGCTCTCTAGGGTTCAGTTCGTTTAGGCGTACATATAGTCTACATAGTAAGAAGGCATCCAGTGTCCTCGGTGCAATCAGATAACACTCTGACGGTGTCCACTGTGTAGTTTTCTAATGAGTAACGGAGTGAATTTAGTTCGAAATTATTGAAATTTTGGCCCACATATTTAAAACACCAGTGTATTCTCTTAACAATGCGAAATCGTCTTCCGAACGAATATGCGATATTTTTCCCTGTTTCGTACATTTCCAGTCATTCTCTTCATCCGATTGATCAGTTTGCTAAGAAACGTAAAATGGCCATAGGACTCGTGCCGTTGGAGGAGTAAGTAGGCTCAATGGCTTCGACAACTTCTCCGTTTATTGTTTCATGTAATCCTGAGAGCTATTGACTGACATACTGTCTACCATAAGCTCCGTCTTTTTTATACTTTACTCGCTGTTAATACTAGGATCGCCCCAAGCATCTTTTGACTGTTTCTGAAAGCATCTGCTTGTTTAATCACTTTTGCAAATTGTGAATACTGCTATGTTTAGTTTAAGTTACTTGTGGATACTATTGTATAGATCACTCACCGGATTGAAGTAACAAATTTCTCAACCAGATCTGGGCATATTTGTGGCTATGAATGTGGCATTACTTGGTGTCTCAATGTCATGCTGATACCGCCAAACCCGGATGTTTATGTCCCACAGTTTTCAAATAAGGGCATGCATTCTGAGTTGGTGAGCTAAAGGCTTATTTAGTGTATTTCCCTAGCATTTCCCAGATGGTTTCCGAAAATCAAGGTTCACTGATATTAAGATAAAACACGAAAGTTATTTGATCTGCATCATATGACAAACTGAAATCTTATATGTGAATAACGCCATGAAGAATATTCGCTGTAACCGGAAGACAACTCTCCAGGACTCAGATTACTATTTTACGCAAATAATAACCACTTCGATTTTAACACAGGTGGTATTAAAAGACGGACTGTATGTCGAGGATTTGTTAATCAACCAAGTATAAGCCAATATAGCAAGTTAGTTGCACAGCAGCTTGACCATGTGATTCACAGTCGGTTACTATCAATACACTGAAAACGTCTACAAATAACGTCAGTTTAATATGCATTGATGCTCCTGATCGTATTGTCCTGGTCTTGGGTCAACGAGCAAACATCTAAGCGGCAACAGTGATTGTTGCCTCCAATGAACAGGGAACTGGTTCGAATAAACAAGTTCATTGAATGTCCACTCAATATTCACCATCGTTGGCAGCAGGCTTAGATAAGAAGAACAGTTTTTAAATATTTTCGTATCCAGGAGCGACTTCATGCAGTTACGTCTAGTCATAGTAGAAGGAGGCTCGTATGCATGAGAAAGGTGAGTAAACTCTATAGTGAACAAAGAAATAAACAGATAGATGATTGGTTGGCAGTGATTTATAAACCGGGTCGATTGCAAGGCCTTTGAGTGAGATTTTTGGAGCCCTCATTGACGAACGCTATGTAACTTTTTTAAACTAACATAGTGAGTTGGTTGTGAAGTGTGTCTTTTGATTCTTTTTGTAATGCAATTAAAATCTGTTTACTTTAACTGAAGAGAATTCATTCGTAGTTTATTGCTTCGCACCGAAACCGATGTTCACTGACACATTTAGGTCAAGGCTCTAAGTTCTTAAGCGAATTCATCACTGAGTTTGGAAATCTGATATCCATTTTCTCCCTTTTGATTTTTTACGATGTTACTTCGAAGTGAAAGCAGACAGGATAATCTGAGATGTCTTAGATCGTGCTACAATTTCTTGGTAAAAGGTTGATGACACCAATGTTCAGCTACTTGGAGGAGATCTAGAAATTCTTTCCCCTTGTTGTCTGTTGCATTTCAAAATCTACCTACCAGGTAATCCCGTAATCTTTATCTGTTCAATTATTTTCTACTGGTATTCTAGAGCGTTACTGAATATACATAACAGAAATTCCGAACTTCGTATATTTTATTGCAAATATGATGATGTCTCACAACGATGATTAGGTTTGAAATAGTCCTACGGGACTTTGGGAAACGAATTATTCCTAATAGAATTACTTCTGATGAACACAGTGAACTGTGTAGATGTGATTCTATACAAGCCAAATATTAGTTAATTATGGTACTCAAGAATTGCCAGAATTACTGTTGTCAAAGGATAAAACTTGCAAAATGGCCTATATTTAAACGTGAATAAATAGTAGCTATGTGTCGCGAATAATTACTAAATATTTCTGGCGATCGAAAAGCAAAGCAGGTGTCAAATGATAACATAAACATCCTATACGATGCAACAAGACCTAACAGGGTGTTTGCTCCTCTGTATCGTTTTTGACGGATCAGTTTCATTCGTTATGTAAAACATGGCGAACAAGGTGGATGCGGGTAATCAGGCCTCTTGATAAAGATGAAGCTGGAGCTGTACAACCACCTGCTTATATTACTTTTTTCAGAGGAATACTGAGAATAGGTAAATAAAGACATCGAGATAGATGCTGTTTTTTAAAAATTGAAATGAAGCATTCAAATGACAAATTTTGGCAGATTACATCATTTTGTGGTTTCTTCCAGTCATGGTACAACCAGAATGGCTTAAAATAATAAGCTATTTAACAGTCAGTTACATGAAATAGAGGTGAATATTAATAACTAATCTTATTTCGATAAGATAACAAAGTTTGAAATCTGTTGTTTTCTGCACATATGCTTTGGGGTGCACGTGATTGATCCGAAATGCCTCCATCACCATTAATAACCTTGAATTCAAGTTATGCGAAATAGTTGAGAGAAAGTCATCAATATTGATTTTGCGTCGAGACTTTAAAAAATATTTTGTGATGGATGATGCTGGACTTTTATTCAATCCAAGTGCGCATGACGTCTCCGTGAAACTTGATAACTACTTGTAGCTGACTAATTACGAAATAGTTTTATAACGTTAATCATGGTGTTATTAACGTAATCATAAATTAATGCCTTGTCAATGTATTTGAAGATCGATTGATCAATTCATGGTTGTTTGCACAAACCCAACTCTATATTTTTCCCGGGAAGCACCAATACGGCAGTCATCGTCTCATCATTCGCTGTTCGGTGGAAGAGAGAAAACTATCAGAAATGTTATCATGATTTGTTGTTGTAACATTTACTGCTAGACCTTGTGTACAATAACCTTATTGTTGGTTACATATTGGCGTAAGAATAAAGGATTCTTGAATCGCCAATCTGTGTTCAGGTTACTACGAATTGTTTCTGAAAGTCTTCCAGAGACAGCGTGAGGTCCAGCGTAGTAAGAGCTGGACATTGACAGTTTCTGAGAGTTGGCTGACATACCTTTTCAAAAGTTTAAATTGCCCGTTCGTTGTACAAGCAATCAGAACAGGTTCTTATAAGTGTCAAATTGTAAGCGCTTCACCGAGGTCACCGTAGAAGTTGAGCGACAACCCAAATTTTGTTCCGTTTCCTGCCGATAGTTATGGACAACTTGTGAACAGCGTATATTTGGGTAAGTGGTATGTCACCACTTGATTAAAAGCTATTTCAGGCAGAGGACAACATCCTGGGCGGCTGCAAAATGGCATAGAATACAATTAGGGATAATACATCATTGGAAGTACGTTTACAAGTTATATACAAAGGGGAGGTGGGGACTCCCTGGAATGATAGTACACATTTACAATGCCTAATGCTAACCATATTGGTCTAAGCATGGAAACTATGATGTTTTCAATGAAAATATAGCCTTGCTCAAACACTGCTCTTTTTTTGTGTTGTTGTGTCGTGTTTAGATTACTACGACGCAGTTAAGATATAATAGAGTGAAATTGTGAGTACCTAAAAGGATTGTAGTCAGGTAGATATGTGATATTTCACTGAAAAATTAATTTAGAGATCTGGAGGATTAGAACTTATGAGATATTTCGTGAATTTCTGTAGGGTCCATGGGGTAGAATCTTGCAAGAATCTGAACAGGCTTGTAGATGGTAGGAGCAAGCGGATTTTTATATTTTATGTCTGTAAATATCCTTTTGTGGCACCGAAGTGATAGTTATTGGAGATGTTTTATAGGTATAAGGGTAATATTCCATGCCCGTTATCCAGTATGCTTCGAGGAGAAAGTTAATATGTAATTCATGGGACAGTTGTAGGATTTGGGACCAGTAATGTTTGCACATCACTTGTCATTGTAATTGGTGAGATATCTACGTTTGTCAGCCACGTCTCGTAAACCGTTAATGTCCAGCTCTTGCTACGCTCGGGCTCACGCTGTCGCTTGAAGTTTCTCAGAAACGCTTAGTAATAACGGACGAAAAAACAAAAACACCAATTGTTTACTCGAGGATTCTTTATTGTTACACCAACATATAAAAAATGTTTCCACTAAGGTCTGTGAACAAATATTACAATAATAAATCACAATATTACTTCTGACGGTTTTCTACTGACTTCTTTCTGAACAGCGACCGATGAGACGATGACTGTCGTATTGATGCCTCCGCGAAAATTGGGGAAGTTGGTTTTGAGCAAACAACCATGAATTGATCGTTCAATCTTCAACTACATTGACACTCCCCGGCAAAAAAGGGATCCAACCCTTTTTTCCATCACGACCAATACACGTTGACTTGGATGCCATTGCGAGAACCTGGGTCACACGGACAGAGCTGAAATGGAAAACAAACAGAAAAGCCAACACACCACAAGCATACTCACAGCACAATCTCACACATCAATGACGACCTGCGCCTTCCAGTTAAAGGCATCCTCTTGACATCTTGCAACACAATCGCCACTTGCTAGAATGACTCTTGCAGAATGCAACGTGACCATGGCAGCACCTCACGATACTCTACGCTCATCCTCTTATCTACTCACTACCAATTACCACTGCAATCGCTTGTCACTCATTCTGCCTCAGTTCTAGTAGCGGTGACGCATGCGAGCCTCAGTCGTTTACACTCTTTCTCCCCGGCGTGTCGGACCGCAGCTAACAATTATCTCCGTGTGCATTTCATTCTCAGCAATAGCCTAGCCTCCCCGGCGTATACGACCCATCTGCTGTCCTTAACATCAATCAATTCATTCACGGATGTAGAAGACTCGAAACAACTTCAGAAGTAATCACGACGAAAATTTTAACAAAATTATGCAATAAAAACAAGGTACGAAAACAACGAGTAAACACAATGAATCCAAAAACACCAATTGATATGACACACCACACATATAAACAAACAGTACACACAAACTCGCTGATCATGTCTTGATGGAATTCCTTTGAAGAATCGCAGGACTTACACCAGTACGCCTACAACCCTTCACAGGTTGACGATTGTAAGTTGTGGAATGTCCGGACACAAACAAGATTAACCAACAATTACATTAATTGGAACTCACACAATTATTTAACACAAACATATGTACAATCAACACATCAAATGTTGTGGATTCTGGCACGACAAACTACCCTTGAAGAACTGTAGGACTTACAGCAGTACGCCTACATTCCTTCTCAGGTTGATGATCCAAGTGGAAGTCGTCCGGACACAAACAGAATTACCAACAGCTAGATGACAGATGATATCAATTCAGTATATACAATATGAACATATGTACAAAATCACACACCAAGCACATTGGACTGCTCATTGATGCGCTACCCTTTGAAGAATTGTAGGACTTACAGCAGTACGCCTACAACCCTTCTCAGGTTGACGCTCTAGGTTGGAAAATCGTCGCAGAGTTCATTTGCTGACTTCCTTCTATCAGCTATATCCTCAAATCTGAACGGTAACACGCCCATGTCATTGTATCGTAGAATATAGATGACGAACAAACACACGACGTATCTGGTCAACCAAGCGTAGAAACAGAGTAATTTACACCAAAGATAATAGCATTCAAATAGTAACTTGAAACTAGAAATGCCTTTATTCATGCAAGTCAATTTAACAATTACTCTCTCGTTTACACTTGGCTTATCCTCACTAAACTGACCAATATCTTTCGTCTTTTCAAACGCACCAATACTATCATAGTCATTGCAGAAGATACTTGAGTTGATGGGCGTCTGTTTCATTGTGGATGACAACACCAACGACGACTGATTGATACCAGTTGATGAAGTTAGCGGTGGATCAGAAGCTGTTGTTGCTCGGCTTTCAGAAATTTGTCTACCTGCAAGACCACCACCACTGCTGTCTTTTACTATCAGCTCAGGTTTAGCACTAGCATCTGATGATAGGTGGGCTACATGCTGATCACTCACACTGACGGTCTCACAAGTATGCATGCCTTCTGCAACTGCATCTGCATTTATTTCTACTTCACGTTCAAGTTGTACAGAACTTTTGTTCAACTTAGCAGTAGTAGGCATATCTCTCATCTCATCATGATCAACCAAAGACAACTGTGAAGTATCATGATCATTATCACGAATATTCACTTTACCGTCAACTTCATCATTTTCAAACTCTTTAATAACAGAAGTAGACAATTTTGGTTCCTCCTCAAAAATCATTAAAGGTTTTATAACTTCACTCTGACTAGTAATACCTTGTAAACTTGTGGAGTCAGAACTGCACTCTGAAGCAGTAACTCTATTCTGTGACACTCTATTCAACAATGGCTTACCAGTTGCAACTACAGACTTCTTCACAACACCGTTATCGTCACACAATTCGGAGTCAGGCCTGGAGTTTACATTTAGCTTATCACTGAACTTGCTCACTGGTTCACAGTTCACCTTTGTATGCACCTCTTGCAAACGTGTAAAACACAACCGTGTTTGTCTTGCATCTTGTAACTTATCTGTTGAGGATGTACTACGAAACCTGTTACACTCACTAGGTCTATATGCATTACTAGACATCATGGAGCCTTCTCGATATCCACCTCTCTGAGGCCCTTTCGTCATCAATGATTGCATTTTGCTCTCAGACTGCTCTATTCTAGGGGTGAGATGTAATATACTGGCAAACTTGCTCATAGATTGATTGACACTAGTATTTACCAGTTTCAGGATATCATCAAACTTTGGCTCGATACCCTCATCCTCCATACGGGAGCTTATCTTCACCCACTTCCTTTGCAGTCGAGTAGGTAGGCGTCTTGCTATTACTTCTAGTATAAAACTCGAGTTGAGGTCACTCATGCAATTCATCGAAATCATTGCATTCTTGTAATTCAGCAAATTATCTAAAAACTCAGTAAGTGCCTTGGAGTCATCTTGAAGTTGACTGCCGTTACCTTTGACAGCTTCGTATACGTTCCTTACAATCATTGAAGGTCTTCCAAACCTTTGACGTAATATGCTCATAGCCTCAGCGTATCCCTCATTAGGGGGCATGAGCTTACAGCACTGTATAGCTCTTGCAGCATCTCCAGTGCAATACCTCATCAAATACATCAATTTCATTTCATCAGTTAATAAAAAACCACTCAGCATGATCTCAAACTCCTTTACAAATTGTAAATAATCAGCCGGGTTTCCATCGAAACACCGTGGTTCAAATTTAGGGAGTTTGATGTTCCTATTATCCCTGAACGGCGAAACAGTAACATCAACCATGTCATGCTTAACATCAGACACATCGTTACAATTAACAGACAAGTCACCATGACTTACTTTCCTGTTTGCATCCAAGACACTCTGTCCCTTCTTTGACCCAGGCATTGTTGAACTTGACCCAATTCCAAAAACGTTCCAGATATTGCTTGTTCAAAGAGGACTTGACCGGCACCAGGAAAGATGAACGGTGACTATCCAAACTGTTACCAGCTATCTGAATCGGCCAGAATCTGTTTCTACCGTCAGAAACTGTCAGCCACGTCTCGTAAACCGTTAATGCCCAGCTCTTGCTACGCTCGGGCTCACGCTGTCGCTTGAAGTTTCTCAGAAACGCTTAGTAATAACGGACGAAAAAACAAAAACACCAATTGTTTACTCGAGGATTCTTTATTGTTACACCAACATATAAAAAATGTTTCCACTAAGGTCTGTGAACAAATATTACAATAATAAATCACAATATTACTTCTGACGGTTTTCTACTGACTTCTTTCTGAACAGCGACCGATGAGACGATGACTGTCGTATTGATGCCTCCGCGAAAATTGGGGAAGTTGGTTTTGAGCAAACAACCATGAATTGATCGTTCAATCTTCAACTACATTGACAAGGTTCTTTATTCTCATTTAGGAAATCATGTAGAGGCTTCAATTGCGGTTGAAAAGCAAGACAAACAACAGCAGCACAAAATAAAGCAATTGTAGCCCTCAAGGAGTGGCTTCTAAATTTATATATATACACTCTGTGTAGTAACTATGATTGTTTTGGTACACTAAGTAACCCTGGTATGCTTACTTTTATGTTGTATGTGAACTAATATCGATGTTCTGTGTAGAAATGTTTATTATGTCCTTCCAATAATATTAACATTTATAATTGGAGTTTGCTGTAACTTATACATCTAATGAACTTAAAATATCTATGTAGGGTGAAAAAGAGGGTGTAGGAGTCAGACTCAGGGAGTCATTGTCATCTTTGAGCAGGCTGGTGACTGAGGAGACTAGCTGGTGGTCTATTCCAAATGACTGAGAACTTATTTAAGAAGTTGTACCACATGTAAGTCTGAAAATGATCTACGGCAACTTGGTTGTCATGACTTCTAAGATTGTAACTGATAACAGCGGTAGATTTAGTTATTAGACTGGAGGAGAGCAGGAGATTAGTTAGCTTGTAATAAAAAATTAGGTTTAGCTTAAGATGTGTTTTCCGAGTGGATCTATTTTCAGTCTGTCGCAACGCTGAGGCTATTCAAGACTACACTCTAAACCAAGAGTTCCTAAGGTAAATTGCCTTTACACTCTGTAATTTAAGCTCGCCATTCTGTAGCAATCCACCAAGAATAAAAGGACAGTATTCTAAAGTATAATAAAACCTTAGTTTCACAACGAAAGAAATTGCGTTTTATGCATCCTAGGAGCCTTCTTGTTTTACTTCTAGCATAATCACTTTGCTCAGAGAACGTTAAATTTCTAGATTATCTGATACCGAGATCTGCGACCGAGTTGAGCCTGGCTAGTTTTTGCCCATTTACCTCAAGAGTTAGGTCAAGGTTACTGTTGCCGGTAGAAATCACCATGTGTCCGTGTGAAAGGCTTCAGCGCACCATTTTGCGAGACTACTTATTTCAAGACGTATTTTGCTAGTCACAAATCAACTCTACTACTTCTGTAGAGGACGTTCAACCAATTTATTGATTTTAAATTTTTTGTAATCTTCAGTAAGTTGGGCTAGTTTAAGTATTTTTAAGAACAATTATATTAGCAACCATAGCTTTTAATATTTTACATGTATATAATTAATAATACACTGATGTTTTTTGTGTTAAGATGACTACATTCAGTCATCAACTACTATTTCTCATATGTTTTTCCAAAACATATAATTCTATAACATTTTGCGGTATTTTTATCCATGGCATAGGTTGATGGCTTATTTTGAGATGTCTAACGCATGTTATTTGAAAACCGGTCATGAAAATTTATCTTAACAAATTCTATTAACCAGCTGCTTTCCTCAGGATAATTCTACCTGATTTTATCACCAATTTTTTCACTACTGACTTCACCATGCTAAACAAATAATGACTTAGTTGCTGTAATGCCAACTAATCCCACACTTGATACATTTTTAAGGGAAACTTCATTTCTTTTTTTGTAACAAATACTTACAGGTGATACTTCTAAAAAGGTCCTAAGGTATCGATGTTCTGGTGAACTAATAGGAATCACTTGTCGTGAAAGCTATTAATGTGCAGCATTCTGTATGATACGGACGGGCTCAAAGGAATGTGATGCTAGAACTACAGTCATTGCCAAAAAATCTCAGCGCTTAACATCAAAAAAGGAGGAGGGTGGCGCATGCTGATCAGCAGAAATGGTAGTGGTCACAAATATGAATAGCTCCAATCTGAACAACAGCAATGTACATTTTCTTACAGCTAGAAAATTAAACATTAGTCTGAACCATTAGCAGAAATTCATGAGACGTTTTACAGGTCATCTCGCCCTCCGGGTTCTAATCTTCAGATCCCTAAATGCACTTCACACTGATATATGACTTATTTATCTCACCATAATCTTTCATCTGCGCACTAGGGTGAGGATAAATGTTATCGCGTTCTAAATTTACCGAGTTTCAGGTTTTCTCGTCTTTCACTCGCTGGAACAGTGGCGGTCAAGTGAATTTGTGATTTGCGCTAGGCTGGTGCTATGGTGTGGGGTTTTGTGAGGTTTCATTATGCGTGGTTTCCAAGAGACTTTGACGAATGAAAATGTAACATTTGACTATTCTAACATTGTTTCACTGTTTTTATACAGATGCACTCTCTTGAGGCTGGTTAGCCATTATGATGGTTATCAGTGATTACCATCCTGTGGGTCCCAAACATTTCTTGAGTTGTGACTATACGTACAGTATTTTATACTTCGATATTTCTCACTCTTATAGTCTGTTATCCTGTGTTTCTTGCTAATTAACTGTGACAAGCTGGGCCAATAATGTTCCTCGTTGACTGGCCTTTTTCTAGGATTTCATTGCAGGCAATCAGTGCGAGAGGAAGCAGCATATATGTAAGAAGCTGCGACCGCACTAGAAGACTTTCAAAAGGCAAAGACTTTACATATTGCTAACAGTAACAACCTTCTTCACATACGAGTATGTGGCTACGTTCACATGCAGAGGAAAAGTCGGCGAGTGAGATATTGTATAGTAGTTAGACAACTTTCTGGAACTTTCAACTAGCCTGCACGTTTCTCTCTAATATTTTGTCCCTCAGACCACTGACAAAGTATTTTCAAAAGTATACTTGTAGTATGATTCGATGTCACAATTACTGGCAGTTAATAATGTTATGTATTCGTAATATTCATGATATTTTCGGCACCATTAATGTACTCCAAATTTCAAAAGAAGTGTACACTTTGGTGACTGAATTTGCTGAATACTAAAGTCGCGCATATTAATTATCTAAATGCTTAATTTATATAAGTGAATTTAATCTGTAACACTTTAAAGAAAGGTGAGTCGTGATGAGGTCTGTCACTTAGTTAAATTTAGTAAGAGCAGATGTAGTGGTATTTGGGTGAAGACATCCAGAAAACACCGACGAGTGTTTTACGACTTATGACCAGATACATTCGCACAATCAGTAGTAGGAGTCGGTGGCACTGTGCTCAGGACCCTCACCGACCATGCACATGGTCCGAGCTTCGATTTCGTGCCGACACACACTTGATATCTATGGTCGGCCTGCAAAATTTGGGCCACCGATATCATATGCTGAAAATTCCATACTTGTGCCAAAAATACGGTGTGGAATCAAGCTGTAATAAAAAATTCCACATACAACAACGAGTGACGGTAAGTTCACCCATTCACTTATAATCATGCGGATATCCATTTTTCCAGTCTGCGATACTAGATAACCTTGGATGTGGGAGCGTGGTTATGTGTACTTGAACAACTGAGAAATTTATACGTGACGCAGTTTGGATACTCTACAGTTTCCTCCGAATAATGATAGATACTTTCAAAACGCAAACTTTCATCTTTGACCAAGCAGAGCCCAAGCATGTCAATAAACTTGTTTGCGTTGCAGCGAGAAAAAATTTTCTATCTAACATTCTTGTGTTCTGCTTGTTCTGCATGCGGAGGTACCACGGAATGCTAGATCGCTACTCATTAGGATATGAAATTGTTATTATACGTAAGTGCAATTATGTACGAACAATAAAGATCACTATCAATGGTGAATAATAAATACTTCAGCTGTCAGTGTAGATGAAGACTGAACGATCGATTCATGGTTGTTTGCTCAAACCCAACTCTATATTTTGGCGGGAGTCATCGATACTGCAGTCATCGTTCCATCGTTCGCTGTTCGTTGGAAGACGGAGAGAAACTATCAGAAGTATTATTGTGATTTATTTTTATGGCATTTATTCTTAGACTTTGTGTACAATAACCTAATTGTTGGCTCTATATTGGTTCCAAATAACACTTGTCCAAGGAAGACAGCGGACGAGAGGAAAGACGAATATCCATCAAATATGACGAATAATTCCAGTAGTCTATCAGAAACTGTCAATGTCCAGGTCTGACCATGA
The DNA here is from genome assembly GCA_944472135.2 of Trichobilharzia regenti. Classification (NCBI taxonomy): domain Eukaryota; kingdom Metazoa; phylum Platyhelminthes; class Trematoda; order Strigeidida; family Schistosomatidae; genus Trichobilharzia; species Trichobilharzia regenti. The sequence goes on from OX235264.1 coordinate 78,537,730, forward strand.
TGGACTTGACATTATCTGTCAATGTAGTTGAGGATTGAAGGATCAATTCGTGGTTGTTTGCTCAAATCCAACTTGCCCATATTTTTCGCGGAGTCATCAACCCATCAGTCATAGTCTCATCGGTCGCTGTTCAAAAGGGAGATCACGAAACTACCAGAAGTAATATCGTGATTTATTGTTGTAACATTTGTTCTTAGACCTCTGTAATAACAATATTGTTGGTTATATGTTGGCGTTAGAATAAAGGATTCTTGAGTCACCCAACAGTGGTTCGGTTTTCGAGTCGGTTAATACTAAGCGTTTCTGAAAGGCTTCGAGGGACATCGTAAGGCCCAGCGCAACAAGAGCTGGACGTTAAAGGTTTATGAGACTTGACTGACAGTTTCTGATAGTATTTGGATAGTTTCTGTTCGTCTTTCCTGGTGCCGGCCAAGTCTTCTTTGAACAAGCGTTATCTGGAACTTTTCGGGAATTCATTCAAGTTCAATAATGCCTAGATCGAAGAAGGGACAGGGCGTCTTGGAAGCGAACAGGAAAGTAAGTCATGTTGACTTGTCTGTTACATGTAACGATATGTTTGATGTTAAGCATGATATGCTCGATGTTCGTGGTTCGCCGTCTGAGGATAATAGGCCTAAATTTGAACCTCGGTGTTTCGACGGAAACTCAGCTGACTACCCATAGTTTATAAAGGAGTTTGAAATCATGTTGAGTAGTTTTTTATTAAATCATGAAATGAAGCTGATGTGTTTGTTGAGGTACTGCACTGGTGAGGCTGCAAGAGCTATACAGTTCTGTAAGATTTCGCCCCCAAAAGAAGGATTATCTGAAGCTATGAGTATGCTGCGTCGAAAATTCGGAATACCTTCAATGATTGTAAGAAACGTATTCGAGGCTGTTAAGGGTAATGGTAGACAATTACAAGATGGCTCAAAGGCACTCTCTAAGCTTTTAGATAATCTGATGACTTGCACGAATGCGTTGATTTCGATGAATTGCATGAGCGAATTGAATTCAAGTTAAGTCCTAGAGGTAATAGCGAGACGACTACCTACTCGACTGCAACGGAAGTGGATGAAGATAAGCTCTCGTATAGAGGATGTGGGTATTGAGCCAAAGTTTGATGATATTCTGAAACTGGTAAACGATAGTGTCAATCAACCAATGAGCAAGTTTGCCAGTATATTGCATCCCACCTCTAGAAGAGAGAAGTCTGACAGAAAAACGCAATCATTGATGACGAAAGGATCTCAGAGAAGTGGATATCGAGAAGGCTCTATGGTGTCTAGTAATGCATGTAGACTTGGTGAGTGTAATAGGTTCCATTGGACGTCCCCAACAGATAAGTTACAAGCTGAAAAACAAACGCGGTTGTGTTTTACAAGTTTGCAAGAAGTTCATACAATGATGGGCTGTGAATCAGTGAGCGAGTTTAGTAGTAAGCTAAATGTGAAATCAAGTTCTGACCCAAAAACATGTGACGATAATGGTGCAGTGAATAGGCGTGTAGTTGCAACTGGCGAGCCATTGTTGAATAGTGTGTCCTGCACTGCAGTTTGTGCAGGAGAAGGAAGTTACAGTCTCAGAGGGCAGTTCGACTCCACAAGTTTGCAAGGTAATACTAGTCAGAGTTAAATTATAAAACCCTTAAGGATTTTGAGGAGGAACCCAAATCGTCTACTACTGTTAATTAAAGAGTTTGAAAATTGTGAATTCGAACAAATAGACGATAGTGAATAGAATGTTTATGATAATTATCATGATAGTGCACTTCTGTCTATGCTTGATCATGATGAGATGAGTGGAATGCCTACTACTACTACTACTATCACTACTGAGTTGAATAAAAGTTCTGTACAACTTGAACGTTAAGTAGAATCAAAGGCAGATGCGGTTGCAGAAGGTATGGATACTCGTGAGACCGTCAGTGTAAATGATCAGCGTGTAGCCAACTTATTGACAGATGTTAAGGCTGAACAGGAGCCAATCATAAAAGATGGCAGTGGTGGTAATTCTATGGTCAGAAAAACTTCTAAAGGCCGAACAACAACAGCTTCTGATGCACCGCTAAGTTCATCAACTGGTATCAATCAGTCTTCGTTGGTGATGTCATCCAGAATGAAAGGGATGTCCATGAAGTCATGTGTCTTGTGTTATGACTATGCTAGTATCAGCTTGTTTGAAAGGATGAAAGTCAATGGTCAGTTTAGTGAGGATAAGCCAACTGTGTACGAGAGTGTGATTGTTTAACTGAATTGCACGAATAAAGGCCTTTCAAGTTTCAAATTACTATTTGGATGTTGTTATCTTTGGCGTAAATTACTCTGTTTCTACGCTTAGTTGGTCAGATATGTCGTATGTGTGTTAGTCATTTATATCCTACAATACAATGATGTGAGCGTGTTGCCATTCTAATTTGAGGATATGGATGGTAGAAGGTCAGAAAATCAACTCTGTTACAATTTTCCGACCTAGGGTGTCAACCTGAGAAGGAATGTAGGCGTACTGCTGTAAGCCCTACAGTTCCTCAAGGGTACTGCTTCGGTTCGCAGTCCATCTTACTTAGTGTGTTGTTTTGTTCATATGTTCATTTTGTATATATCGATTTGGTGTCATCTCTCATCTATTTGTTGGTTTATCTTGTTTGTGTCCGGACATTCTTCAACTTACAATCGTCAACCTAAGGAGAGTTGTAGGCGTACTGGTGTAAGTCCTGCGATTCTCCAAAGGGATTCCGTCAAGACATGATCTGCGAGGTTATGTGTACTGTTCGTGTGTATGTGTGGTGTGTCATATCAATTGGTGTTTTGGATTCACTGCGTTTACTTGTTGTTTCGTACCTTATTGTTTTGCATAATTCTGTTAAAATCTTCGTCGTGCTTACTTCTGAAGTTGTTTCGAGTCTTCTACATCCGTGAATGAATTGATTGATGTTAGAGACAGCAGATGGGTCGTGTACGCTGGGAAGGCTATTGATGAGAATGACATGCACACGGAGATAAGGATTAGCTGTGGAATCAACGGCTGAGAATGAATGCTTCTATTCAGGCTGTGGTCCCACACGCCGGGGAGCGAGAGTGAAGGCGACTGAGGCTTGCATATGTCACCGTTACTAGAACTGAGGCGGAATGAGTGACAAGCGATCGCAGTTGTGGTTTATACTGAATAGATAAGAGGATGTGCGAAGAGTATCATGAGGTGCTGGTATGGTCACGTTGCATTCTGCAAGAGTCATTCTAGCAAGTGGCGATTTTGTTGCAAGATGTTAAGTGGATGCCTTTAACTGGAAGGTGTAGGTCGTCATCGATGAGTGTGATTGTGCTATGGGTATGCTTGTGGTTTGTTGGCTTCTCTGTTTGGTTTCCGTTTCAGCTTTGTCCTTGTGACCCAGGTTCTCGCAATGGCATCCAAGTAAACGTGTATTGATTGTGATGTAAAATAGGGATGGATCCCTTTTTGCCGGGAGTGTCAATGTAGTTGAAGATTGAACGATCAATTCACGGTTATTTGCCAAACCCAACTCTATTTGGCGGCTATCATCGATACTGCAGTCATCGTTCCATCGTTCGCTGTTCGCTGGAAGATGGTGAGAAACTACGAGAGCTAATATTGTGTCAGATGTCCGGGTCCAACTACACTGGACTTCACACTGTCCTTAGAAGACTTTCAGGAACTATGCGCAATAACCAACGTAAAATCAGAAAACAGATTGATAATTCAAGAACCCTTTATTCTTGCACCAATGTAGAGCCACAATTAGGTTATTGTACACAAAGTCTAAGAATAAATGCCATAAAAATAAATCACAATAATACTTCTGATAGTTTCTCTCCGTCTTCCAACGAACAGCGAACGATGGAACGATGACTGCAGTATCGATGACTCCCGCCAAAATATAGAGTTGGGTTTGAGCAAACAAACATGAATTGGTCGTTCAATCTTTAACTACACTTACATATTGTGATTCATTTTTATGACATTTATTCTTAGACATTTTGTACAATAACCTAGTGTTGGGCTCTACATTGGTGCAAGAATAAAGGGTTCTTGACTCACCAATCTGTTTTCTGCATTTTGTGTTGGTTATTGCTCATAGTTCCTGAAAGTCTTCTAAGGACAGTGTAAAGTCCAGTGTAGTTGGACCTGGACATTTGATGTTAGCCAAGCCTAAACATCTGTATAAATTTAGGTGATTGCGTTTCATAGCCATAGGCAAATCTGTAAGGACCAACAACAATAATACCTAACTTCATATTTGAAAAATAACAATAGAACTTAGGCACTGCATTTGAGTTTGATTTCGTATAAGGTCAAGCGTATTCAAAAGCAGTGCATTACTATTGTTTCCCTATAAGCGTGATGTCAATCCATATGATTACAGGTGCTAACGCTTACATTGAATTATGCCAACAATTGCTTTCTCAGGTCTCATAGATAAGTCAGGCCACCATCTCGTCATGATGACAAATTTAGTTTCACTCAGATAGAATAAGAAAAGTATGGTCAGCAGGATGTGAAATATATTTAATGAAAAATAATAATCAAATGTCTTTACACGACAGTTTTCCGCAGTTATTTCGGCGATGTCGAACTGCTGCAGTAACTACATACGCTCAGGCATTGTAACCTGAACATCACAAAATCCCTTGTTTGATAATAAATGCTTCAAAGATATGAGCCATAAGTGCTGCTTCCGTATCCTTCATAGCTACAAGTAATTCATTGAGGATTTCAAAATATCTTGGTGATCTGAAAATAAATTATAAGTTGGACAGGTGTAGTCATAATAATAATGATTTACTTTATTCCAAAAACACTATTTGTGATACCGAATGGAATTTTCAACATTAATCACAATATTTCATCTAATTTCCTCAAATTATAAATAAAACTAATCACACAGAAAATCTTCCGCATTTACAATACGCGTAATATCAGAAGCATGCAGCATATAAAATGGAAATAATAATGATAACAGCTGAGGTAATAATAATACAAGTGAAAATTGTCGCAGGCTTGTTTCACACAGTATTGTCAATGCGGAATAGAAATCCTAACATGTTTAAAAATATTGAATATAATGTTCTCTTTACATGATATGGTGAAGGGAAAAACAAAGATTACAGCAGTCAAAGAGATAAGTTGGTGTTTGCAATTATGAGAGTAAAACAAAGAAGCAACAGAACCATAAATACAATTGAAATAAGAAAAGTAAAACTCGAATGTATATAAGAATGGATGGAGGAAATCGTTTTTTTACTAGATGAGGGAGAAAGGTTAGTTAATTCTTGCCTGACACTATTTTCATCACATAAAATACGTACCAAGTATGGTATCATAGAATTTCTATACTTAGACGTGCGAGCATACAGTTTTCTGAAGTTACTTCTTATTCTACCTGAGGAGATGCAAGGTGAAAGCTGAGGGTAAAGTGGATGCCCAGGTCAGAAAAAATCCCTCTAGCAAATTTATTGCTCGAAGACAAGTGCCTATCGACAACGACGTTAACTATGTGGTCCACTGGGACACCACTCACCTTACTGATAGTCTTCATCATTCTACGAATTGTGGCATAGTCCTTTTAAAGCAAACCAGGAAAGAATAAGGGTGAACAATAAAGAAGAATAGGTAGGATGGAAGAGTTTATGAACTGTAAGAGGAGGATGGTTGAGTTATATCCGAGTGCCTTAACTTCTTAATGTAAAATGTCAGGCGGAATACTTTACTGGAGATCGCTAAGACATGGGAAGACCAGGAGAGATCAGAAGAGAGAATAATTCCAAGATACTTAATTTCTGATTTGATTCCTATATCATTGTCGTCAATCTTACAACTGTCATGAGAATCGATGACTTCTTTTAACTGTCTTTTACATCTTAAGCTGAAATTAACAGTTTGACATTTAGAAGGATTCAGTTTAAGACCGTTAGACTCAGACCATTTACTGACTCCCGACAGAAAGCTATTGATTTTGGTACAGTCTAGCTGGGAGTTAACAGCCATTGAAACTGTTAAGTCATCAGCGTACTTCCCAAAGCTTATTTGATGAGAGTGAGGCAAGTCAGGTAAGAAGAAAAGAGAAAGAAAAGGAAATAGGACAGCGTTTTGGGGGAGTGAAGTGGAAAACTTCCCTTTATACACGGTGTACTGCTTTCTTTCTGAGAGACAAGAATGTAACCAGTTAACAGCCCAACATTCTGTATGACTTGCAGCAAGTATATTTAATAAGATGTCCCTAGGGACTGAGTCGAAAGCAGATGTATAGTCTAGGAAGGCACAACGAACAAATTTAGCCCCCTTGTCTAGACGGGAAGCAATGTTGTGATATAAGACGGTGGCTGAATCTAAAGTGCTTCAACTGTGCTTAAAGGCAAATTGTTTAGGGTCGTTAAAGGATTTAAGCGAAGGTACAAGACTAATTAAGAGTAATTTCTCCACACTTTTCAAAAAGGAGAGGTAATATCAATGAGTGTAAATATGACACATGCTCCGGTAGGTCAAATACATTGACAGGGTATTAATTAGGATATTAAACGATTGTAACCTATGATATATCTGTTCGTGCCTTTAAAATTTGCATACATTTCGGTAAACTTATAGTGTCAACGAATATTTATTGTTAACTGTATTATGCACAGTTCGATTCATTTGTGCGAATATGTAGTACGTTCTCTGTGATCAGACATTGAGTGAAAACATGCCGAGATCCCGGGTTCATGTATCTATCAGTGTGTCAAATGAGACGTTTTATTATATCCTGGGAGCTTGCCATCTTTTACGTTGTATGGCTGGTCGAACTTGAGTGTGGTTCCGTTGTAGTCAGAATGTCACATGGTTCCTTTTTCCGAGGTGTCTTGCGTGGAATTCATAGCGTTAGTAGTCTTGTGAGAAGACATTCACCACAATACGCGTCGTTTTTCGCTTCCAGGTCGTTGAGCTGACTGCGACAATTGAGACTTAATAGCAATTTCTCCTATCCTTTGTTATGTCCGACGCTATAGTCTCTGTCATACCATGAATAAAGAAGTGGGAGCTTAGCTGCAGGTAGCTTAGGTAATAAGCGGTGACGTGTGACCTATTGCCTTCTCCCCATTTTTGACCTATAATCTGCGTCATGACTAAAACCAGTTACAATAACGTTCGGAAAACGTTGAATTATTCCATCAAATGTCGTATGTGGACCTATGACGTGTCTGGATAATGGACTACTGACAATTTTCTCTCAGACAGCCGAAAAAAATACAACTTCTCCTTCATCAACAACAGCAACAGTTTGAAGCTTGCCAGCTCAGGTTGACTGAAAAACTTACAAAGCAGTTTTCAATTCAAAATCTCGGCAGTTCCAACTCAGAGAAAACCGAATCTATTGGGAGTTCAGTTGTAGAGTTCAATTTCGAACCTTCAACAGGCGTGACGTTTGAAGCTTGGTTTTGTAAGGCATGGTAAGTTTGGCGGTTTTCTAATGTTCAAACTATGCTTGTCTACTTTCAGGTTGGCTGCGAAGTATGCAGGGATTGGTTACCCAAGACGAGGCAACGGATGACCAATAGGAGTGCCCTTCCCTCTTATCTAATTGTATTGCGATTGGTTGTAAATATAATACTTGACCTTGAGTCTTCGTTCTTACTAGCACGCAACACTTGTGTGATCACGCTGCTAACGTGCGCTTTGCTCTCTGTTTCAGATCATTGCTTGACGAGTGGGATTACATAAATGGCGAGCCTGCCAACGAAAAAACTTTCTTCTTCCAAGTCTCGACCCAATGAGGCTTCCAAGAACACTTCGCCTGTCAAAGAGACAGCATCCAACGAGGTGGATCAATTAGCTGAAGTGAGGGCTCCAGCTTTTCAGTCAAATCAGCCTGCTTCGCGATATGTCCATCCCTTGCCGCATACACTGGAGGTGGGTGATGATTTCGAGCTGTGGTCGGACAAGGTGTGCCGATACATTGATCTGATGAACGTGCCTCACCCGAACGCATTCGTCATCGATTCTGTTGGACGGTCCTTGGAAATGTACACAATTGGTTTGGATTACGTGCATATGCCCTTGACCACCCTGTTGAGTACTCTAAGAGCACGTATAGTGCCACCAATACCTCCCATTGAAGCGCTGAAAAGATTCAGCGAGTGTAACCAGAGACAAGGTGAATCTATCAACCAGTTCACCTTACGTCTCCGCAAGCTTGCGCGTCAAGCTATGCAGGACAAGACATATTCAGAGGTTGAAAACGCTATATATTCCAAGTTCTTGCAGGGTGTCGACGTCCGTTACAGGAAGGACTTCAACTTGCACACTCCAGCATCCATGGCAGAAGCGGAAGCTAGGGCACGCCTAGTGGAAAGCCTGGAAGAGCCAGGAACCACATGCCCACAAGTAAACGCAATGGGATATCAGCACACAACAACAAAGCATGCACAGAATCCTACACCACCGTGGAAAGGACGCCCACAGTCGCAATCCACTTCAAGAAACGATTGCTACTACTGCAGGCGGTTTGGTAAGCTTGCTAGGAGTTGTGGTCACAATGCAGGTGAGTCACATGTCGATATGAATTGTGTGCCTACTGTAAACCTAATCGGTGTCACCTCCTCCCCGAAAGTTGTAGGTTATATAGGTGGAAAAAAGTGTGTTATGTTAGTTGACTCAGGAGCAACTTGTTCTGTCATACATTCCTCATGTGTTCCAGAGACGTTTAGGCGAACAATAGGGACTCACAATTTGCGGCTTACGACAGCCAATGGAGATTGCATGCAATCCCAGGGACTGGTCCTGCTGCCACTTAAATTGGGAACACTGTCACTTCAACACAATTTCATCATCTCTACCCGGGTGCCGTGGCAGGTAATCTTGGGAGTCGACCTCCTGGAAAAGCTGTCCGGAATAATAGATTGTAGTCAGAGGACTCTTATACTGAAGGACTGTTCCATCCCATTTATTGTAGGGAACGACAAAGAGCACGGCACTTTTGGCGTGCAGGGAGATGCTAAGAATGAGAAACAGCGAATGCTGACGACTATAGAACCCCTACCATCGGAAACGGCTGCCAACTTTAATAAAATGCTAGACAAATATGAGGACTGTTTTGACTGGGATGGAAAAAGCCCGGGAAGAACAAAACTGGTCCAACATCACATAGAAACGGGTAACGCCCCACCTTGTAGACAACCTGCACGGCGAGTACCTGCACATTACCAGAAGGAGCTTAACAGGTTAGTTGATGAACTGTTAGAGAAAAATGTCATCAAACCATCCGTATCTCCATGGGCTTCACCGGTAGTTTTAGTTAAGAAATCGAATGGGACACTCCGGTTATGTGTAGATTATCGTAAGTTGAACCTGTTAACTAGACGAGACTGCTTTCCCCTTCCACGCATAGACGACACTTTTGATGCCTTAGAAGGGTCGAATTGGTTTACCACTCTAGATCTGGCATCGGGATATTGGCAGGTTGAAGTACACCCAGATGACAGGCAAAAGACAGCATTCATTGTACAAGCAGGCCTGTATGAGTTTGAAACAATGCCGTTTGGGTTAGTCAATGCCCCAGCAACATTCCAACGCCTCATGCAAACGGTCTTGAGTGATTGCATACCAGGTAAGTGTTTGGTATATCTAGATGATGTTATCATACATAGTAAGACGTTGACCGAACATTTAAGTGATATTTCCGAAGTATTAGAACGGATGCAGACCGTTGGGTTAAAACTGAACCCATCGAAATGTCAATTCTTCAGGAAAGAAGTGTGTTTCTTAGGTCACATTGTTTCAGCCGAAGGCATTAAATGTGATCCAGCAAAAGTTCAGGAAGTTAAAGACTGGCCGCTCCCAAACTCAGCCCCCGAGTTACATAGTTTTTTAGGGTTAGCCTCGTATTATCGACGTTTTGTACTTAACTTCTCTTTCCTTGCAGCTCCTCTATTCGACATTCTTAAGAAGAAAGACTACAATTGGACAGCATCAGCTACGGAAGCCTTCGAAAGACTTAAAAACTGTTTATGTAGCCCCCCTATCCTAGCGTATCCCAATGTTTCTGACCAGGCAGGTCCATTCATCCTAGATACAGATGCTAGCGACTCTGGTATCGGGGCAGTTTTGTCTCAAAAAGACGCAGATGGAGTAGAAAAGGTGATAGCCTATGCAAGTCGAGCACTCAACAAGAGTGAGAAGAATTACTGCACCACGCGGAAAGAAATGCTGGCACTGGTCAATTTTGTTAAACACTTTAGGGCATATCTCCTCGGTAGACATTTCATTGTACGCACTGATCACAAAGCCCTTAGCTGGCTACATAACTTCAAAGAAGCTGAGGGTCAGATTGCCAGATGGCAAGAACACCTACAAGAGTATGACTTCGAATGCATGCATAGACCGGGTAAGAATCATGGAAATGCAGATGCATTGTCAAGAAAACCTCTTAGGTATCACGGTGACTGCCCATCATGCACCGAAGCACAAGTTTCGCTGCTCCAACTAGAGGCTCATACTTCATATAGTTGGCCTGAACTTCAGTCTTCAGACCCTGAACTGGCCTTGATTTACGAACGTGTTCGAAATGGAGGCGAACGACCGACAACCCAGGAAATAAGTAAGCTTGGATGGGAAACCCGGTGTTTATGGTCTCTGTGGGATAATCTGAAAATTGTCGATGACATCCTCTACTACCAACATGGACCCACTTATACTCGTCGCGTTGTGGCTCCACAGTCGGCACTACCCACAGTACTATTGTCATTACACCAGCAGTTAGGCCACGCGGGCTCAGGGAAAATGATTGAAGCGGCTAAAAGACGTTATTGGTGGCCTCACCAGAGGAAAGACATCATAGATTTCTGTGACTCCTGCGAGGTATGCCAAACTATTAAGGCTCCGCACAAATATAATAAGGCACCCTTAGAACCCATTATAACTGGCCATCCGAATGACTTAGTACAAATAGACTTGGTTGGACCTCTCCCAGTAACTTCCAGAAATAATAACTATATTTTAGTCATGGTAGACCATTTTACCAAATGGTGCGAGGCTATTGCGATACCACAGATTGATGCTGTAACCATCGCAGAGTCAATTTTTGACCACTGGGTCAGCCGTTGGGGGGCACCACTTCAACTGCATTCAGATCGAGGATCCAACTTTGAAAGTATCGTTGTCAGCGAACTCTGTCGTATAATGGGTATCCGGAAGACACGCACTACCGCGTACCACCCACAGGGAAATGGCTTGGTTGAACGCACCAATCGGACACTTAAATCCCTCTTGCAGGCATTTGTAGATCAAAACAACCCCAGGGAATGGGACCGATCACTCTCACAGTGCTTAATGGCATACAGAGCAAGCATTCACAAAGCTACGCGTCAAACGCCTCATAATATGGTCACTGGAAGGGAACTCCGGTTGCCAATCGATCTGACTTCAAACACACTAGGAGAGGATACACTGATTGCATCCGAACACGTAATCAGACTTCGACGAAACTTGAACAAGGTACATCAGATGACTAGGGATATACTCCAAACAAACCAGAGGTACCAGAAAGAATACTATGATAGGAAAGCACATGGATCACCAGTGGAGCCAGGAGACAAGGTGATGCTACTTAAGGAGGCACCACCTAAAGGGAAAGCTCTTAAATTCCATAAACGCTGGGAAGGACCATTCACTGTAGTAGAGGTACTAAGTGACTGCACCTGTAGGATTCAGGAACCGAATTCCTCTCATAGTCTAGTCACACACTTCAATAGACTAAAACCTTTTCGACAACAGGCCTTAGTTCAGACAAGTCCCGCAGGAACAGTCACCTAGCACTGCGGACAGTGCTCCTATGGGAGAGGGGGTAGTGTAAGGCATGGTAAGTTTGGCGGTTTTCTAATGTTCAAACTATGCTTGTCTACTTTCAGGTTGGCTGCGAAGTATGCAGGGATTGGTTACCCAAGACGAGGCAACGGATGACCAATAGGAGTGCCCCTTCCCTCTTATCTAATTGTATTGCGATTGGTTGTAAATATAATACTTGACCTTGAGTCTTCGTTCTTACTAGCACGCAACACTTGTGTGATCACGCTGCTAACGTGCGCTTTGCTCTCTGTTTCAGATCATTGCTTGACGAGTGGAATTACAGTTTCGACGTTATGAAGATCTGTTCTGGGTTGAATACGGTCACCTAGATGATTCGGCCAAAGTGAGATTATTCCTTCGTAAACTTGGTCCAGTCGAACATAACAAATATGTCAATCATATTCTACCAAAGAACTCCAGAGAACTCAACTTTGAAGAGACCGTTCAAACGTTAACCAATATTTTCGGTGCACAGTTATCTCTCTTCAATATTCGTTACAATTGTTTCAAGATATCCAAAGATCCAGGAGATGATATTCTCACTTATGCTGGTAAGGTGAATCGTGAATGCGAGCGATCGAAAATTCGATCACTCACGGATGACCAGTTTAAATGCCTGATCTTTGTCTGCGGTCTCAAATTTTCAGTTGACAGTGATATTCGTACCCAATTCCTTGCAGAGATTGAACGCAAACCGGGCATGACTTTACAGGAGGTAACTGCTGAGTGCCAGCGAACCATCAATCTAAAGCATGACACGAAGTTGATTGAGGACGGTCAAGTTCATGAATTTACCTCTGTTCAAGCTGTCAAGTCAAACAATTCTCTGCAAGTCAAACACAAGCCCCCCACAAATTGTTGGTTTTGTGGATCGTGGCATTTTGGTAAATTTTGCCCGTATAAAAGACATAAATGCAGTATCTGTAACAAGTATGGTCACAAGGAAGGATTTTGTCCCCCAGTGAAACCTAGTTCAATCCGATCTCACAATACGATGGCACAGTCACGAAAGTTTCGATCTCGGTCGACGAAACCTCAAATCAGCAGTATGTTCGCTACCTTCAAAGTTGACTTCGAGTCAAAAAGAAAGTTTGTCACACTTTCTATCAACCAGGAGCCAGTTCGACTACAGTTAGATACTGCTTCAAATATCACAATCATATCTCCCCAGACGTGGCGGGCACTCGGGTGTCCACCTTATCAGAGAACGGAGCATACCGCAAGAAACGCGTTGGGTGACGTAACTTTCCGGTCGACCTCGTTCCAAGGAACATGCTAAATCACCAATTGTCACGATTTGAACTTGCTTGGTATTGACTGGATCGAAAAGATGAAACTCTGGGATGTCCCACTGAACTCAGTTTGTTCCAGTGTACAGTGCTCGGATAGTCCTACCAACATGTTGATGCATCTGAACTCGCCCGCAAAGGAGGACGCTGTGATCGGTGGCGTTTCTGTCGATGAAGACGTGTGCCACGTATTGATGACGGCAATAAACACTTTACCTGTTTCAGCCGACATGGTTCAACGAGAGACGCAGCGTGACCCGACATCACAGTCAGTTCAACAGTATCTGCGTTGTGGCTGGCCCTCACGTATTGATTGTCCAGATTTAAAACAGTTCTATCAACGGCGATATTCGTTATCCCTGGTCAATGACTGCATTATGTTTGACGAACGTGTGGTCGTGCCTCGAAGTCTCCAACAAAAAGTCATGAGTCAACTACACTTTACGCATCCATGGTATTGGCCGTATGAAATCGTTGGCACGCTGTTACGTCTACTGGCTAAATATCGATCGTGAATTAGAAGTGATGGTTCTCTCATGTTCTCGCTGTGCTCAGGCTTTGAAAATGCCTATCAAGACAGACCTACAGCCGTGGCCCAACCTAGGAAAACCGTGGTCAGGAATCCACATAGATTTTGCCGGCCCAATCAATGGCAAACAGTTTCTCGTGGTAATCGACGCGTATTCCAAGTGGCCGGAGGTTTTCATTATGCAAAATACCACAGTGACGATAACATTAAATAAGTCGGTTCAACTTTTCAGAGGATTTGGTGTTCTAGAGATCATCGTTTCCGATAACGGACCTCAGTTTACAGCTGAACAATACAAACAGTTTAGTGAGCGGCTAGGTCTTCAGCATATTCGCAGCCCGCCTCACCATCCTCAGTCAAATGGACAAGCAGTGCGTTTTGTTGATACACTCAAGCGCGCACTTCAGAAGTCAAAAGGGGAGGGATCGACTGAGGATGTGTTGCACACTTTCCTCTTCATTTACAGAACCACAACCAACCCATCATGCCCAAATCAAACATCTCCCGCAGAATTTATGTTTGGAAGAAGATTACGTACTACTTTGGATACAATTATCCCGATCCCATCAAGGCGGAGCAAATGTGGTAGAAATAGTGAATTTTGGTTAAATAGACGTCATGGCACCAAGCAAAGAAGTTTCATCGTTGGTCAGTTGGTACTGGTTCGTGATTACATATGGAGAGATCGCCCACGGGTTTCTGGAGTGATCGTTGGAAGAAAAGGCCAAGTCATTTACAAGGTCAAGGTTGGAGACCTTATTTGGGTCAGGCATATCAATCAAATAAGAAATAGACTAGTTGGTAAACAGTTGAACGATTCCAAGTCCGCCGACGAACAATTTGAGCTATTGATAGATACGACGGATCCAAAAACGTCACATGGCCAAAATAGTCGAAACAAAGGCAAAGTGTCCCGGCAGCCAAGAAGATCACAACGATAACCAAGACCGCCAAGTACCTACAAGTGATTTCTCGATACAAAAGCTACCAGCAGCCCTATCTTAAAAGCGGAGGTGTTAGGAAGTGGCAAAATAAATGCAATTATCAAGTTATTAGCGTGTCGTTGACACGCATTTGTTTCTGCTTTCTGATTGGACGCTTGCACAATTACAAACTCTCAACCGGATTGGTTGATTTCCAGTCTACCTTATTTTTGTATAAATACAGTCAATTTTGTCATAAATAAATGATTCTGATTTTACCGCTGATTATCGCGTGTTCTGCTTTACCAGTTAACTGGGCACTGGTCAGTAGTTAAGCAGTTACCTTGAGACAAGGATCTGGCATCATAACAGGATTTATCCTTTATGACGCCCACGGCACTATCGTGTGTCCACGCATTGTTTCTCTGCATCCTATGTGTAAATATAATCGTTTCTTTGAGTAAATGCACCTTGATTCACCGTCATTGTGCATTACTGATCAAGTGGCAGGCTGGAAAGTTAGGTGACTGTTTCAGAGCGGGCGATCCCCATGATCAACGTGTTTGTTGCTAGCTATGATGTTCCAATCAATCCAATCCAACTTCTGCACAATGTAACAGTGTGCACATTAGTTCTGGGTTTCATTGCATACAGAACTCTATGGTAGCTCCGATAATCGAAGACTCTCGAACCATTGAAGACCCGGAAGACTTCGTTTCAGATCAGTAACGTAGCAAACTGATTTTATTTCAGTATTGCGAGAGGAAACTTTGCAGAATATCTCTCCTGTTATTGGAAACGAGAGTCGTATGCCTGAGTACACTTCGAAAAATTTTCTGAATACCGAGTCTTCAGATTCTAAACCAAGGCTGTCTGCAGATAATCATGATATCTGATGGTGCAGCATCCCGTAATCGCACTGGGTGTTTATTCACAAGGTCTCTGGTCATGTGCGTAGGCACTTGAGGAAGATATTAGTCGTTGTGTAATTCAGAGATATTGTTGGTAATGAAATCAAGTAAATGGGGTCATAAAGCTAAAATTACACGTAAGCAATCAGATCCCGGAATTCCGGAGTGCGTGAGCAACTTTACGATCTTCACTTGTCAACAGAAAAACTCGTCTTAATATAAAGAATCCAAAGTCTCTGTCACTGTCATTATGTTTGCCCAACTTTTTTGATGGATATTAGATCTCGTGACCTACAGGACTATGTTGATAACGCACGCATAAAAAATATTTGTTCATGGTTATGTCAGCCAGTAAATACAGCAATACGTGGCGACGAATGGAGAGACTTGAAAGACGTTGAAATCATCAATAGACGAGTTATCGATGTGACATGACTTGTCAGGCATTATTTGAAACAGATACATTCCACTGATTTGCTAAATATAGATTGTCATGTTTGAATTAAGTTACTTCCAAATCTGAAAAATACTGACTACCTAGTCCTCTTCAGGTGCATGCAGCTTGGTGGCAGAACCTCTGTCAATGGAGTTGAAGATTGAACGATCAATTCTTGGTTGTTTGCTCAAAATCAACTTCCTCGATTTTCGCGGAGGCATCAATACGACAGTCATCGTCTCATCGGTCGCTGTTCAGAAAGAAGAGTTAAACATCGTCAGAACAGACCTTAGTTTGCTTAGTGATACTTGATTTATATGCTGGTGTAACAATACATAATACTCAAGCAACAATTGGTGTTCTGGTTTTTTCGTCCGTTGTTACTAAGCGTTTCTCAGAAATCTTCTAAGAACAGCGTGGGCCCGAGCGTAGCGAGAGCTGGGCATTAACGGTTTATGAGACTTGGCTGACAGTTTCTGACGATAGAAACAGATCTGGCGGATTCAAACAGTTGGTGAAAGTTTGGATAGTCACCGTTCATCTTTCCTGGTGCCGGTCAAGTCCTCTTTGAACAAGCAATATCTGGAACTTTTTTGGAATTGGGTCAAGTTCAACAATGCCTGGGTCAAAGAAGGGACAGAGTGTCTTGGATGCAAACAGGAAAGTAAGTCATGGTGACTTGTCTGTTAATTGTAACGATGTGTGTGATGTTAAGTATGACATGGTTGATGTTACTGTTTCGCCGTTCAGGGATAATAGGAACATCAAACTCCCTAAATTTGAACCACGGTGTTTTGATGGAAACCCGGCTGATTATTTACAATTTGTAAAGGAGTTTGAGATCATGTTGAGTGGTTTTTTATTAAATGATGAATTGAAGTTAATGTATTTGATGAGATATTGCACTGGAGATGCTGCAAGAGCTATACAGTGTTGTAAGTTTATGAAGCCAAAGGAGGGCTACGATGAGGCTATGAGCATATTACGTCAAAGGTTTGGAAGACCTTCGATGATTGCAGGGAAATTATTCGAGGCTGTTAAGGGTAATGGTGGTCAATTACAGGATGACTCCCAGGCACTCACTGAGTTTTTAGATAATTTGCTAATTTACAAGAATGGAATGATTTCGATGAATCGAATGAGTGACCTCAACTCGAGTTTTATACTAGAAGTAATAGCAAGACGTCTACCTACTCGACTGCAAAGGAAGTGGGTGAAGATAAGCTCCCGTATGGAGGATGAGGGTATCGAGCCAAAGTTTGATGATATCCTGAAACTGGTAAATACTAGTGTCAATCAATCTATGAGCAAGTTCGCCAGTCTATTAGATCTCACCCCTAGAATAGAGCAGTCTGAGATCAAAATGCAATCATTGATGACGAGTAGGCCTCAGAGAGGTGGATATCGAGAAAGCTCCATGATGTCTAGTAATGCATATAGACCTAGTGAGTGTAACAGGTTTCGTAGTACATCCTCAACAGATAAGTTACAAGATGCAAGACAAACACGGTTGTGTTTGACACGTGTGCAAGAGGTGCATACAGAAGTGAACTGTGAACCGGTGAGCAAGTTCAGTGATAAGCTAAATGTAAACTCCAGGTCTGACTCCGAATTGTGTGACGATAACGGTGTTGTGAAGAAGTCTGTAGTTGCAACTGGTAAGCCGTTGTTGAATAGAGTGTCACAGAATAGAGTTACTGCTTCAGAGTGGAGTTCTGACTCCACAAGTTTACAAAGTATATCTAGTCAGAGTGAAGTTATAAAACCTTTAATGATTTTTGAGGAGGAACCAAAATTGTCTACTTCTGTTATTAAAGAGTTTGAAAATGATGAAGTTGACGGTAAAGTGAATATTTGTGGTGATGATCATGATACTTCACAGTTGTCTTTGGTTGATCATGATGAGATGAGGGATATGCCTACTACTGCTAAGTTAAATAAAGGTTCTGTACAACTACAACGTGAAGTAGAATTGAACGCAGATGCAGTTCCAAAAGGTGTGCATACTTGTGAGACAGTCAGTGTAATTGATCAGCGTGTAGCCCACCTATCATCAGATGATAGTGCTAAACCCGAACTAGTAGTGAAAGACAGCAGTGGTGGTAATCTTGCAGTTGGACAACTATCTGAGAGCCGAACAAGAACAGCTTCTGATCCACCACTAAGTTCATCACCTTGTGTCACTCAGTCATCGTTGGTGTTTTCATCCACAATGAAACAGATGCCCATCAACTCTAGTATCTTCTGCAATGACTATGGTAGTATCAGTTCGTTTGAAAGGACGAATATCAATGGTCAGTTTAGTGTGGATAAGCCAAGTGTAAAGGAGAGAGTTATTGTTAAATTGACTTGCACGAATAAAGGCATTTCTAGTTTCAAGTTACTATTTGAATGTTATTATCTTTGGTGTAAATTACTCTGTTTCTATACTTGGTTGATGAGATATGTCGTGTGTTTGTTGGTCATCTATATTCTACGATACAATGACATGGGCGTGTTGCCGTTCAGATTTGAGGATATAGCTGATAGAAGGAAGTTAGCAAATGAACTCTGCGACGATTTTCCAACCTAGGGCGTCAACCTGAGAAGGGTTGTAGGCGTACTGCTGTAAGTCCTACAATTCTTCAAAGGGTAGCGCATCAATGAGCAGTCCAATGTGCTTGGTGTGTGATTTTGTACATATGTTCATATTGTATATACTGAATTGATATCATTTATCATCTAGCTGTTGGTAATTCTGTTTGTGTCCGGATGACTTCCACTTGGATCATCAACCTGAGAAGGAATGTAGGCGTACTGCTGTAAGTCCTACAGTTCTTCAAGGGTAGTTTGTCGTGTCAGAATCCACAACATTTGATGTGTTGATTGTACATATGTTTGTGTTAAATAGTTGTGTGAGTTCCAATTGATGTAATTGTTGGTTAATCTTGTTTGTGTCTGGACATTCCACAACTTACAATCGTCAACCTGTGAAGGGTTGTAGGCGTACTGGTGTAAGTCCTGCAATTCTTCAAAGGAATTCCACCAAGACATGATCGGCGAGGTTGTTTGTACTATTTGTATATACGTGTGGTGTGTCATATCAATTGGTGTTTTTGGATTCATTGTGTTTACTTGTTGTTTTCGTGTCTTGTTGTTATTGCGTAATTTTGTTAAAATTTTCGTCGTGATTATTTCTGAAGTTGTTTCGAGTCTTCTACATCCATGAATGAATTGATTGATGTTAAGGACAGCAGATGGGTCGTATACGCCGGGGAGGCTAGGCTATTGCTGAGAATGAAATGCACACGGAGATAATTGTTAGCTGCGGTCCGACACGCCGGGGAGAAAGAGTGTAAACGACTGAGGCTCGCATGCGTCACCGCTACTAGAACTGAGGCAGAATGAGTGACAAGCGATTTCAGTGGTAATTGGTAGTGAGTAGAAAAGAGGATGCGTGTAGAGTATCGTGAGGTGCTGCCATGGTCACTTTGCATTCTGCAAGAGTCATTCTAGCAAGTGGCGATTGTGTTGCAAGATGTCAAGAGGAGGTCTCTGTCTGGAGGCGCAGGTCGTCATTGATGTGTGAGATTGTGCTGTGGGTATGCTTGTGGTGTGTTGGCTTTTCTGTTTGTTTTCCATTTCAGCTCTGTCCGTGTGACCCAGGTTCTCGCAATGGCATCCAAGTCAACGTGCATTGGTCGTGAAGGAAAAAAGGGTTGGATCCCTTTTTTGCCGGGGAGTGTCAATGGAGTTGAAGATTGAACGATCAATTCTTGGTTGTTTGCTCAAAATCAACTTCCTCGATTTTCGCGGAGGCATCAATACGACAGTCATCGTCTCATCGGTCGCTGTTCAGAAAGAAGAGTTAAACATCGTCAGAAACCTTAGTTTGCTTAGTGATACTTGATTTATATGCTGGTGTAACAATACATAATACTCAAGTCAACAATTGGTGTTCTGGTTTTTTCGTCCGTTGTTACTAAGCGTTTCTCAGAAATCTTCTAAGAACAGCGTGGGCCCGAGCGTAGCGAGAGCTGGGCATTAACGGTTTATGAGACTTTGCTGACACCCTCCTTTCTAACGTGAATCGCCATTAGTTCTTAAGTTTTCCCAAGGAGATTTCGTGAAATATTTGTCTGAAATGGCCTTGCTCCTGCCCCTCGCGTTTTATTGGTTTTCTGAATTGTAATTATGTCTCATGGTCAGTCTCCCTTCTAAGCATTTACCGATTACGATGAGCCTTGTACTTAGCCCGAGGATTATGCCGTGTTGCTCTCTAAATTATGAAGGTCCACGAGGTTCAGTATCATTACAGAAAATATGCTAGAGCTCACAATGGAAAAAATCTACCTAACGATTTCTCAGTGTTCATCAGTTGAATGTTCATTCCAATCTGAGGGCTAATTTTCGACAGACAGCATTTTTCATTTCGGCTGAGGTAGCCTCACCATGATTCAGCCGAGGTCATGTAGCTCATGAGGTACTAGACCGGACGCTGTGGCCTCATGGTCTCTACATCCCAGAAGGTTATTGACCTAAACGTTTTCTACTAGCAAACCGTCACTATTTGCGATACAGTTCAGTTCTGACGAATTTCTATTGCGCTTTTTCCTGTTGTCTTCTACGTTCTCAGTTAGGCTGATTAACTTGGTGGTTCTTGTAGCTAATTGACGTGTATGACGACTTCTCCCGCTTGCCTATGATCCCTGTCCCACATAACCAGGACCGTATCTGGTTACTGACTATATCAGAAAAGATGAGAGGTGTCAGCCTGGTATTTTCAATCCAAGATCAAGTGAAGATCGTATTTACGTCTCAACACTAAATTCCTAAATGTGAAGAATGTCTCAAGGTTAGTACTGATGAACGGTGAAGAAAGCCTAGCCAACTCGTGATGGTGCTCGAACGTAAAATGACATCATGACAGCTAAATAGTGTGCCTGCAACTTAAACAGTAAACTTAAACAATGGATTGAGAAAAGTCTGTATGCTCGTAATATGAGGGAATTTTGTTGCTATATCGTGTATGGATAACTAAGTCTAAATATCTTCTCAAAAATGTTCCATGCGTGTCATAAAAGCGAAACTGACATCCTCAAACTATGGACTTTTCACAAATGATGCTTATATTTCCTGCTCTTCACCTGAAACCACGCGTTCTTCATGGATTTACTTTATTGGACATCGTAATAATGCCACACTTTTAAGCCATGCGTTACTGCGCTTTCTAATGATGAAGTATGGAGTTAGAGAATATCGTAGCTAATACTGTGTATATAAAAGCCAAAAGAAGTAAGAATTAAATGCAAAGTTAATATTTGATCAGGTGGAGCTGACAGAGACAAGGGTCGGAGTAGAAAGTGGAGAACGCTGTTGGCTTTTCCTCATATTTCACAGTGTTCACATCTCAGGAAATGTTTAGGTACTTAAGTTTACCACCATATATTGTGCTGTTTCTCAGATTTAGGTTACGATTTCATTGTCGAGCAACAACCTATCGGAAAAAGATTATTTTGGTTGTTTTGTAGGAGTAACAACTTCCTCTCAGATGTTGTTGATTTCGTGGATTCCATAGTATGTTTTCACTTTTGGTACATCAAGTTTATTTTTAGAATAATTATTCAGTGTGTATTCCGAATGAGCGCCGAGCTGTTGGCTTGGGAATATACGAGCGTTTCCTGTCGGATAGGGTACTATCTATTTTTTCAGTGTTATTTGTTGCAGAGCGTTATGAATTTCCGTCAGCTTGGGAATCTTGGCGAAAGTTTGATTTTAAAAAGTTTAGAGGAATCTAACGAGTCTTATCCTGACAAAGAACTTTTTAGTCCTATTCTTAGGTTGGTAACATGTAAATACATAACTTTGTAGGATTCTTGAAGGTTTCTTGCGAAACTCACCTTTCTCAGAATTCCTGGACTCGGTTTACTTTGACCGGTATCTTCAATGGAAATGGTTGGAAAAGTATGTTGTTTTTGAGTTTTTGAATTGTTTCTACACTTGAGTACCGTTCTTAACTATATATTTTTCCGTAGGTGTGTTAGAGGTGCACAAAGCTGCACAGAAAGCAAATGTATCCCATTAAGTTCACGACGTTGAGCTTCACTGTGTTTTTCGTATTCAGTATTTGCTTATTTCAGTGGCGTGGACATCCATTCTTCGGCTTGCAGTTTAAAATAAGAATGGAATTGTTTGTTCACATCACCAGAGATTATTTCTTTTGAATCCACTTAGAGAAAGCATAATTTATTTCTTAAGGCGCCACCTGAAGACAGTTTTCGATTTGGTTTTCTTATAATTATGCAAACGTATTCTCTTTAAGTCAAGCAACGGATTGAAGAGTTTTTTGCTTGGCCTTACATTTTAAGGACTGTTAACCTTTAAAATGTCACCTGAGTATTTATATTCTGAAAAACCACAATTTTATGCAGAATGTAAATACCTATTTAAACATGGCATTTTTACGATTACTACCCTTCTGCTTTAGAATTTGCCTAGTGCTTTATTTACTTATAGTTTGTGGCTAGAATAATTCGAGTGTTTTTGCTCAGTCAGGCAAAGGAGAGCAGGTAGGAATAAATGATTCGGTTTCCAGGATAAGTTAAACATCATTTGCATCCTCCTGACTTAGTTCAACTTTTAAAACATCATTTGTCACATTCCTCCATTGATTCACTTTACTTTCGATACTTCGAAGTTTTGTTACATTTTTTCAATAGGTAGTTTGCATACAATATCTTATTTTTCGATGTGCCAAAATGTTCCTAATAGACTAAAGTCGTTTCAATACGCTGTCAAAAATATTTCTACTGAAATACTTAAAACGCGAATCTACCATCACAGGATTATCTTGCCTTTGATTTTGATGTGTACACACGACTCCATAAGCGCATCAGTAAACAGCTGTGTTTGGTGGTCACATCTTGCTTGTGAGATGCTTCTTTTCTCATATTTAGAACAATATAAAAACTAAAGGCTTTGTCGGCGAGTACACCTCGTTTGTTTTGGAAGCAAATGGGTACCTACTTGTTGTGTGAATATTATAATCCAGGCTGTTCTCTGGTAATAAGTGATGAAAACTGGAAGCTATATCATTCATTTACGAGCGGAATCACAACGAATCAGAGTGCCTGCTTAGGCGTCTTCAAAAGCGAAAATAGTTGAAAAAGTATTTGGAGAGTACAAAAACTAACAACTGTTTTGTGGAAGAAAGATAAATAATCAGAGAAGTGTTGGCCTGTATGTGTACTAGGTAATTAGTATTATTGCTACACCTATTTTATCACTACTGAAGTTAACATTGTATGTATACTGGCCCAGAGTTAATGGGTTCTGCTAATTTGCCTAGTCGCTTTAATTAGTGGAGTTTAACCAGATGAACTGATATGCTCTGTAGACGAGGAAATTTGAAGCAATGTCATGGTTTATTGTCAAAATTTAATTGGTAATTTGAGTAAGGTGATTGTATAACTCACATTAACGCAATTGATTCTTTGCTGTTAGGTAAGTGTTAGCGTGGGTTAGTAGTTAAGTGTTATTCCGCATCATTGTATGCTTATCCATTAGTAATACGACAACCTATTAAGTTGACACTGTCGTTATTTAATGGGATTGTTGCTTCAGGGCTGCTGTTTATAGCGAATATATGATTTATAGTTTGGATAAAGGTGTAATAAACTGCCTGGAAAAGTATGCTAATGATAAAGTTGACAAATACAAGGCATTGGTATTTTTGGCGAGCAATGACGAAATATATTCACTACGAATGATAGCTCACTACACATATTCACACGAAACCTATCCATAATTAGGAAGAACCCTTCTTTATAACTCATTGTTTGTTGCCTCGTCACAATTGTATTGGAGTAGTCTCTTGCGAAAATTTGTAGAGCTGCTTTATATGATTGTTTTATGGTTATTCACGTCGTATATCATGAATGGGGGCTAAAAATTTGCTGTTAAAACTTCAGAAAGATAAATTAGTAGTTAGTTTATTCAAGATTACTCACATCTCTATTCTGTGAGATTTATTCGGAAAATGAGCAAAAGTCTTAAATTCATGCTTTTTTTCTTAAACTTTTAGAACTCCAGTTACCAAACATACTTTCCGAATGTACCGTGTTTTGGGTAAGGGAGGTTTTGGAGAAGTATGTGCTTGCCAGGTCCGAGCGACTGGAAAGTTGTATGCATGCAAGAAAATGGAAAAGAAGCGCATGAAGAAACGACGTGCAGAAAATATGGCCATGATGGAAAAAGAAACATTGCAAAGAGTCAACTCTCGCTTTGTCGTACGTTACTTTTTGGAACTTGTCTGGGGATTGGTTTTTCAACAAATCGCATTTATTTGGAAAAAGTTTTGGTGAAAAATATGTATTTGTTATTATGACATTAGACTTGATGTTTGACTTTAAAATGTCGTGAAAAAGGCGAATATCTGTAAGCTTGCGGTATACAACACACAAAATCGTAACGTCACTCATATGTGGCTTTGCTATCATATCTGGGATCCATCACTATCAATTTGCTTCTAGAATTTGTCTGTTCCACATTATCTTGACCTTTTTTAGAGGAAATATGTTACAGTAGAATTGGTAATCACTATTTTCTGAATAATTTCAGTGAAAATGAAACTTGGTACTATTTTCGTACTGTTGAATATTTGGGAGGCTGTATTCAAAATTATTCGAAAAAGACTTATTACAGTAGAAGCTGTTCCTAAACAAATTGATATGATTGATGCGAAATAATTGCACATTATTAAAAACATAAATAGATTGTATTTACAGTCACCGTACCAAAGCTAACCTCACCTATGCCGCTCATCGAATAGGCCTGTTTTGTAGCGTATATTAAACAGAAGTTGTAATTTAGTGTCTTTTGGATTTATTAGTTTGTTCCAGTATGACAGACCAATAATGCATTATATGATTTTAGTACGACCATAACGCAACAAAACAAGCTTTGTAGTGTTAAAAGTTATGGGAAGTAGTATGAAAACAAACAGCAAGAATGATCGGACATTGTTAGGATTTGTATCTTCTTATCTTGCATATTTACTTGGGAAAGATATTAAGTATTTTGGACTATTCACTGATCGATTTACACACTTGACTATTTTCTCACACGTGGAATATGTGTTATCCAGTCGTATGAACATATGATTTTTTGCTGGAAATCTTAAACTAAAGAACTGCACTCTTAGTTATGAGGCAATGGTTATGGTGATATATTTTCAACAGTTAAGTTACAAGTTTAGTTTTTATTCTATGAACGGCAGCTTGAGTTATCATCTGTTTAACAAAAGGTTTGATTGTCACTTGAATATATTAACTGTTATTTTATTTCCTGTTCTTTGAGATCTGTTATTTGATCGTGGACCTTTCATCACCAGGAGTAATTATGGGTTACATAAGCACTTTTTCGTCGTACTTAGTGATGTTAATCAATTGCAGATGATCTTTTTTTTTGAAATTTGGTCTGCATGACTCATTGTTTTGTTAAGGGATTTTCGTCTTTGATCATAGGTGCCTGAGCTCTATCTCCCGTGTGAAGTGGTATAATAGGTGAGCAATATAGAGGTTAGGCATCGAGTGGTAGGCAAGGAGGGGAAATCAATCGACGAGGCTGTGAAGTTACACCGATTCAGAGGGTTAGGACATGTGTTACGTATGCCTAGTCATCGCCTTCCTTGACGGGCAATGTTAGCTGACATAGGGTCAGGCTGGAAAAGAGCTGGCGGTGGTCAAACCAAAACATGGTTTCACCAGTCAATGAAATCTACAACAGTTAGTTTAAGCCAGCCACGTGGGAAGTTGTAGACTTCCGGGTTGGGGTCCTCGGGACGGTAAACACCACTGGTTGGAAACAATTGGTGATGTGGCTCAAAATCGTTGTCAATGGCTGGTGCAGATGTATCCACTCTTTGTGACTTATGATTTCCGATGAAACTATATTGTTCTTCATTATTACTATTCTTTGTCTCACACCTCTGTTTACTGTCTCTATTATGCATTTCTTCTACTTTCTTCTCTTTCTTTGTGTGCTACGTGGAGGGAGTGTGGCGACTTGAACTGGTGCACATATGTGCAAAGTTCTATGTCGAAAACAGTCAGACCATGTCTTTCCGACCAATGTTGTGGTCATACTTGTTCATGTGTATTATTATGGATGATGATAAGTCATATAGCTTGCTAGCTGATACTCATGAATTCTATGTATTATGCAAAAACTGAAGTGACAGTCTCCAGTCAGTTCATTTAATTTCATTTGTCCTTTTTATTTTTAGTAATGAATCTTAATTCTATAAAAGATATTCTGTAGGGATTTGGTTAGATTTGATGCCACACTGATATCAAGCAGGAGTAGCCGATTGGCTGTGTTTCAGAAACACGCATACAAGACCCAAGTGTGGTTATTCACCTAACCCCACCTGGCCAACAGGTTGAATCTGCAAAATTCACCTTGAGGGTGTCAGGAGATGCCACAGCTAGTTCACGAGGATTAGCTGGCGTAGGGATAGCTTTGAGTACTAGGGCAGAAAAGACATTGCTTGACTGGATCCCGGTAGATAGCCGAATGTGTGCTGTCCGCCTGAACGGATCAGTAAGAAGGAGGAAGGACTGCACTACTCGCCGATGCCTTTTCGTAATCTCCGCCTACGCCCCCACTGACTGCAGTTCAGATGAAACGAAGGATGAGTTCTACCAAAAGCTGTCTAGTTTGGTGAGAAAGGCTAAACGCTCAGACATAGTCGTTCTAGCTGGTGACTTTAACGCTCAAGTAGGGAAATTGTGTCAATCTGAGAAGGATGTCGGTGGCACCTATGGAATTCCGTGCCAGCGAACCGACAACGGTGACCGTCTCCTACAGTTCTGCTCTGATAATCATTTGTTTCTTGTAAGCACTAACTTCAAACACAAGGAGAGACACTGTTTGACTTGGAGACCCCCTTCATCAAACCAACGCTGGACACAAATAGACCACATAGCAATAAGCTATCGTTGGCGTGGGTCGGTAGGAGATTGTCGCTCCTTCTGGAACACGTGTGTAGATACCGACCATGCACTGGTCCGCGCTCGTGTGTGCTTACGACTGAACGGACGTAGGAAACAGCTGGCGGTAAAACCATCACGTCCCCAGCTCGATCAGGAAACTAAATCCGTATTTGAGGAAGAACTAGCTAAACACATATCTGTGTTCGACAGCTGTGCTCACCCTGAAGAAGCTTGGAAAAATATCCAGGCAGCCATAGATACAGCTGTAAAAGCTGTGAATAAGGTAAACCCAAAGGTGAGTAAAAACCACTGGATCTCCACCGCCTCATCCGAACTGATAGATGCTAGAAGACTTATTCCGGCGAGCTCCGAATTCAATGAGGAGCGAAAGCTGCACAAGAGGAAACTTACGAAAAGTCTCCGCAAGGACCGTGAACAGTGGTGGGCGACAAAAGCCAAAGAGATGGAGAAAGCTTCGAGGATAGGCAACACCAGGCAACTCTTTAGACTCATCAGGGAAACGGGTGGGAGAAGACAAATCATTAGTGAAACAATCTCGGAAAAAAATGGCACTATAATTAGCTCTCAGGATAGACGACTGGATCGTTGGAAAGAGCATTATGAGGAGCAGTTTAATTGGCCCACAGCCACGCTCAACCTTCCGAGCATCCAACACCTCCCTGAATGGGATATAGACACAGGTCCTCCATCCCTAACTGAGGTTACTAAAGCTGTCACCAATCTGAAACTAGGCAAAGCAGCGGGACCTGATGGAATGACTCCAGAGGTATTTAAGTACGGTGGAGACAGCTTACTGTCTGCATTAACTGAGGTACTAGGCAGCGTCTGGGAATCAGAAGAAGTCCCATCGGGTTGGTGTAAGTCACTGATTATCCCCATATACAAGAAGGGAGACAAGTCTTCCTGTGATAATCACAGAGGGATTAGCTTGACTAATATAGTATCTAAAGTCTTAGGCTCAATAATCATGCGTAGACTGAGTGGTGCTCGGGAAGCACAAACACGAGAGAGCCAGGCAGGCTTTAGACCAGGAAGAGGGTGTATTGATCATATCTTCACCCTCCGACAGATTCTAGAACATAGGCATTCCTACCGGCGTCCAACAGTCATTATATTTCTTGACCTAAAGGCAGCATTCGACTCTGTCGATCGGGAAGTTCTCTGGAGATGCTTGGCTGTAAAGGGAATTCCAAGAAAATATATTGCACTGATTAAGGCACTCTACTCGTACTCATACAGCCAGGTGAGGGCTTACGGCGAGCTGTCATCTGAACTGATGACGACCAGTGGTGTCCGTCAAGGATGCCCATTATCCCCTTTTCTATTCAACTTCATCATAGATGTGTTAATGGACTTAACCCTAGGTGACTTCAGCGACTCAGGAATTGACTTGCTACCAGGGAATAATCTCGTTGACTTGGAATATGCAGACGATATAGTCCTTCTAGGCGAAGACGCTGACGAAATGCAGAGTCTTCTAAACACCTTGAGCCGCAATCTACGAATGTTTGGCATGCGATTCGCTCCCGCCAAATGCAAGATGATGTTACAGGACTGGACTACATCGACGCCTAGTTTAAAAATAGGAAGTGAAGTGGTAGAGCACGTTGACCGCTTCACTTATTTGGGAAGTACCATCAGCCCCAACGGGTTGATCTCTGACGAAATCTCAGCACGAATACAAGGGGCTCGTTTCGCATTTGCCAGTTTACGCCGACTCTGGCGTAGACGAGATGTTCGACTATCGACCAAAGGGCGGGTGTACTGCTCATCAGTCCGCTCCGTCCTCCTTTATGGTTGTGAGACCTGGCCACTGAGAGTGGAAGACATGAAAAGACTAGCTGTCTTTGATCATAGGTGCCTGCGTTCTATTTCCCGTGTAAAGTGGCATAATAAGGTGAGCAACATGGAGGTTAGGCGTAGAGTTCTAGGTAAACAGGGGAAATCAATCGACGAAGTCGTGAAGCTACAAAGACTGAGATGGTTAGGACATGTGTTACGTATGCCAAGCCATCGCCTCCCTCGACGAGCAATGTTAGCGGATATAGGGTCAGGCTGGAAAAAAGCTAGCGGCGGTCAAACAAAAACTTGGCACCAGTCAATGAAATCCACAACAGTTGGTCTAAGCCACGTAGGAAGGTGTAGACTTCCAGGCTGGGGTCCTCGGGACGGTAAAAATCTATGGTTGGAAACAATTGGTGACATGGCTCAAAATCGTTCTCAGTGGCGCAGATGCATCCACTCCTTGTGACTTATGATCTCCAATGAAACTGTTTTGTTTTTCTTTATTACTCCTTTGTCTCACACCTCTGCTCACTGTTTCTATTATGCTTTTCTTGTACTTTCTTCTCTTGCTTCGCGTGCTACACGGAATGTGGCGACTTGAACTTCCGCACATTTGTGCAAAGTTCTATGTCGAAAACAGACAGACAGACAGCCGATTGGCAGTTTCTCAAAAATTTGAACTTATTTCGTTTATTATTCGTAGTAATTATCATGATGTGCCTTCTTTTACTGGATACATCTTTATGAATTATAGTAGGTTTGTGAATAATATTCTGGTATATTGTCCAAAATTTTCATAGGGTGGTATTACGAAATTGTTGTCTCATGTATAACTAATCTAAAGATTGAGATTACTAGCCTCACATCCAACCTCTTTCTAATGACTAGTAAACTAGATAGGGTTTAGAAGTCCGCCTGCTCGGAGTCGAACGTGAGCTTCTTGTTCGGCTGTAGAGCATCCACAGTTGAACTAAAAATGCATGATTATCATACAACCATTAATTAATATACTGCTGCGATTAGTTCTCACACAAGATATGAACCGGATTTTTGTTTAATTAGAAGTGCTTTAACCCTTATGTACTCATTTAATGTCTACGCTAAAGACAGACGGAGAGAAATGTGCAAATAAAAGGGACGCTTATTATGTGACAGAATGGAGGTTTAAATGGATGAAAACAAGACTATTCAGAGAGAACTGTCGTTCAATGCCTGAGAAAAGGGTAGGTGAAAAATTATCAGATAACTAGAATCATCATGAATTTAAAAATGATTGCAGCTGCTAAAAGCAATTCATTTGGATACAATGAAGATAGAATGGGATAAAGAACAACACATTGAAGAATGTTAGGTCTAGTAAGTCCTTATGTGTATTGATTTCCATTATGCAGGTTTATTGATAGCTTTGAGCAGTTCATAAAGACAGTGTTCCTCTGATTTTCCTGGTTGTTGAGTAATATGGCGAATTTTCCAGTGGGGGAAGTAGTGCTTGAATACTAACAATCTTGTGAGATATTCTGACCTTAAATATAGTGTCTTTCTACTCAGACTGCAGCAGGTTTGACCTTTGAGGTTACTTCCACAGTGCCCAAGTTCTAGACTGACGTATGAGGTTACCTATTTGAAATTTGGAAATGAACAAGTTGATTTCATACTTTTCATGAATATTTCGTAGTTGATTGAGCAGTCACAATTCTATTAGTCACTGTTACACTTAATGATATCCGTTTGTGTTGAAACCTTGAATATGTGTTGTATGACACACGTATTGTTGGCTAGGTAAATACAATTTTTGTTCTTATTGCGTGACTTTGAATTAGTACTAAGAGCAAAGACTCATTTGTAGCCACCAATGTCCTTAATAAATCAGTATCGTGTCATTATGTTGTAAATTCGAAATCGGTCTTGAAAAATAGTAATAATTCCACGAATTAATTGATTGACAAACATATATGCTTGTTTACTTTTTATCTCTTACCAATATTCGTACAGGTTAACTTAGCGTATACATTTGAAACTAAGGACGCTTTGTGTCTAGTCTTAACAATTATGAATGGAGGTGATCTTAAATTTCACATCCATAACATGAATAATGGGAGCGGTTTTAATGAGAATAGAGCGCGGTTTTATGCAGCAGAAATCACTCTGGGATTAAAACATATGCATACACAAAATATTGTTTATCGTGATCTGAAACCGGAAAATATTTTAATTGACGATCAAGGTAAGTCACACGCTTTTAGTTGTTTACAAATTTATTCACTTTGCCTTGTGATATATGTGATACATATCATTATTAGTTGACTAAATAAAGGCGATATCAGTTCATTAATTTCATCACTTTGTGTAACTCATTTTTCTAAAATCCTCAAGTTTCAGTTGTTTTGTTGCAAGTTAACTGAATTATTTAATTAGTTGTTATTTATTGTTCGTCCCACGATATAGCTGCTCCTACTAGCTTCACATCCGAATATGTGTTTTGTAGTATTGTAAAATGAACTGTTTTTGAATATAAATGAATAAATACCTTAAATCTAAAATTTATAGTGGAACCAGACCTTTCAAAAAGTTAAGGGTAATGACTTCAGAAACAATTTTTAGACCACTGATACCTGTTCGAACTATAGAGATTTAAAAATGTTTTGTAAGCATTTCTAATAACATGGTGTAACATACAATGTGGAACAAATAGGTGTCAAGTAGCTGTTGTGTTTGCTGATAAACGTTTGAATAAGTCTACACCTGTGTAGCCAACTCGTAAGGAGGTCAGTCGTGAGCCTGAATAGCTCAGTGGTAACATCTATGACTACAGCACTGGGTGTTGCTGGCTCGAATCTAGAAGGGACGTGAGTTCCTTCGATAATAACGCCAACTAGCACGAAACCTAGTTGGAAGGCTTCCTGTCGGTTGCCTCCAACCATCTGATACCAACAATTCACAGTTGTATGTAGGTTGTTTTCGCCAAATATCCCAAAAATGTTAGTAAAGTAGCTTAAATCCGCAAGTCAATACCAAATCTGAGTTTCCTCCAAACTGACTTTACTTCCGCTAACATTATATAAAATAAAAGATGATTCGATTTATTTAACTCTAGTTTTGAGCGTCAAGTCTGTTTCTTACAATAGAGTTAAGCAGACGAATAAAGTTGCGAAAGATCAACATTATGATGTATTACAGCTTTAACTGCCTATAAATGTGTTTAAATTATCTTTTGTTCGTAAAATCATCGAATTCACTTGTATGTCTGTCTAAACGGGTCTATGAAACATTTATGACAGTTTTATATTCCTCTCTGGTGCAAAATATTTATTAGTAGGATTGATATAAAAGATATCAGTTAGTGAAAGTACGCTTTGCAAAGACAAACTAGCTGTGTAAAGTGTATTACGTGTTTTCACTTTTGTTGAGTGACTAGGTTGCTGGGGTATTTTATTTTCTATGCTTCTATTGCTTATTTGACTTAGAAGAAAAAAGATAGATAACAGTTAGGTGAAGCAGGACCTAGGAAGATTAGTTGACACATAACCTGGGCTATTTGTTTGGTATACACTAATTGAGTCTTTGTTGAAATTCCCACCTAGCTTTGTTTAAAGATAGTCACAAGGCTTTGGAACAGATTATTTAATAATTAAATATATGTGGGGACTTTTCGCAGTTGATTTAAATAACCAATTTCCCTGACTAGGTGATGCAAACGAAAATAACAGAAAAAAACTTGCGATTCTTTCAAGGTTTTTTTTATCTTTCGGATTATATTTTTTTTTATTATATTCTTGTATGAACATGTTTTTCACTTTTTGTATAGCCTTACATTCAGTAGTAGATAAGTGGGTAGTAATGTAGCAGGAGAACTTTAAATACTGTCACAGGGGATGACTTCATACATATTTTTACTTGATAAAACACACAAGGAAACAGTATTGTTCACTGAGAGTTAATACGTGTATGGGTACCCAAAACATGTTTTACCACAGAAGCACACTCAGGGAGTTATTACGTAAATTGGTTAATTTGATTTTTGCCTTATGTTTACATGGTTCATCTTTACCAGCATACCATTGTGCTCGTAATTTTTTGATTTGTCAGTTAGATGTGTAAATAAAAGTACATATATATTGCAGTATCTAGAAGTGAAGTTATCACAAATGATGATTTTCTTGAGTCCTTCCCATTCTCTCCAACTTTTCAATGCCAATGTAAGAACTTTTTTAGAAAATACACTTAGATCTTCAGAAGTTTAAATTAAACTGTTAAATGTCTACGTGTTTTCTGGTACTCATAAGAATTATCTTACGAGGATTTATAAACGGATTAAAGGTTTTATTAAATCAAAGTCAACTTGTCACCACTAAAAGAATGAAATCTAGGGTTTTGAGTGATGAGGTTTAAATGCTCCACACAAGTGACGTAAATTTCTTGATTCGAACAGTTACTGGGCTTTTTCTCATGTTTAGCATTTAGTCACCATTATTTTTATTTGGTGGGTGTATGTGTTACCTAAGTTGATAGTAGTAAGACTATGTTGGAAAGGAATAAAAGTTGGTTAAATCAAGGCATAAAGTCTCTGTCTATCGGTTTAAAATGATGAGATAATTAAAATGAACGGTTAGAAACTTTACACTATTTGATATAGCATCGATCTCTTTTACATGACTCAGACGTAACCCACTTCCAGGCTAATTTTAAAGCCTTATATATATAAAAAATATGATTATCCTGTTTCATTTTTTTCTCTGTTTTGCTCGTTTTCTTCAATGATTATATTCCTGCATCTTATCCTTAGCGCTTTTGTGAGTGTGTTGATCCAGAGTGTAACACTTCAGATTGATACGTAATCGTACTGTTTATCAATCTGTCTATCCGCTTCTGTATCTCACTATCCATTCATCCAACTTACTAATGTCTAGTGTTATAACTTTTTATGCATAAAAACTTACTGTCTGATATAGGTGAACTTAGGAATGTTCATATCGTTTATTTTCAAATGTTAGAATGTCATTTGTCACAACTACTGATGTTAAACCAACCACTGTGTATTTTCAAACAGTAAGTCCCTTCGATAAATTTGAATAAGGTATTTAGAAGACAAATTTCGTGAGATGATATCATTTCGTAGTTTCTCTACAATCGCTTTACAACTTGCATAGTTTACAATAATGGTGTATTTTGTTGAAATTGAATTTGTACGCGACTCCTAATATTTTATTAATTCATTAATCCCAGATGAATAAATTATACTCTATTGACTAACTAGATACTAACTGTAAATGAATGTTGATTGGCACTTGTATGAAATTGGATAAGTGTATTTTTTCCGTTGTTCACAACATATTTGGTATATTTAGAACTCAAGATGTTTTACATGCCTATTAAATTACACTCAATTTCCATGAATATACATATATAATCTATTTTTATTATTTTTAAACACTGTTTTTTACAGGACATGTCAGAATATCGGATCTTGGACTAGCTGTGTATATTAAACCCGGAGGTACAACTAAAGGAAGAGTAGGGACATCTGGTTATATGGGTGAGTACAGCTTCTTAGACATTTTCAGTCTTATTTATCTTTTTCACTGTGTTACTTTTTGACGGAGAAGGCTGGTCGTATCATAATGGAGTTTTCCATCCATGTAGTATATGCAGATAGTACTAAAAATGTCTTATGAGTATCATATTTTATTGAGTTGTTAACGTTTATCTTTTCATCCACTATGAGCTAACTAGTCATAAAATCAAGTGTTTTCCTTCTTGCTTAACTGTTATTATTCTTTTTGATAGTCTTTTATACTTCCAAATACTAAATAAATTTGTATACACTTTAAAGTCTGCTTTAAACAGCCCCATTGTCGTCAAACATGTTTGAAAAATATTTAATCAGTCATTTTGGTTTATTTATTCTCTGAGGGTAAAAAAAGGCATATGCAGGAACACAAACAAAAAGTTGCATAAATTATATACTGAATATCAATAAGTCGCTTCGTTTGTGACACATCTTAAATGCATATGTTTAGTGCACTGATCTGTAGTCATTGTCGTAAGGTGTTACTTTCTAAGTTTGTTGGTGATATTTGTTTGAATGAGAACCTCTCACGTTTTATGAAAAATAACAGGCGATAAGAAATGAATACTCAACAATGAAAATATGCTTGATCATTTTCCCTTTGGCAAGTGGTATTAAATATGGTAACTTTAGTTTCATTAGAGACTATCTCGGAGAACAACATCTCTGAGTATACTTTTCATTTTTAATTGTTTGTTATCCTCTCATGTGACATTACTGTTATGCTGCTGTTTTGAAATTCAACAAGCTTTTATTTTTCATATTCATTACTCATGAAGTTTTCATGCAATAATGAAAGCTGTCTTCCAACTTATTACAAGTTAAAGTCATTATTTTTTGAAATTTCTAACTTCGAGATGTGTAGTGAAGTCATTAATCTCTGCGTGAAATATTAGTTTCGCTGGTTATATTTTTAAATAGTCCGTTGACTGGTTTCATACATCATGACAAGCGATACTCGTCCTGTCATTTTACAAGATTATTTTCTTACTCATCAATGATCCTTTCTTTGTATCAATTTTATCCTTTTTGTATGGAGTTATCAATCAAGAGTAGTTACATAAAAAGTACTAGACATTTGTCAGTTTACAGGATTTCATCATGAGCTGACATTAGTCAGAGAACCATTGGAAAACCTGGGAGTACTTGACAGCTGTTTCCTCCGTCCTAGTTCGGGACTATTTAGCAGTACGCACCCACCGGGTTTCGAATCCAGGACCCAGGTGAGCTCGTATACCATTAAGCCACTGGGACCCGATCGAGTGGCCCATGAATTCTAACTTCTGCCAATTCACGACATAGCGCGACCCCTAGACAATGTCTTCGGCGAGTATTTGTCCTCAAACCTGACCTGCCGCACCCTACTGGTCACAACTTCTCACTAGAACCCCAGGTAACTACCTACCTGAATAGGGCAAGTCGCTAGTGGTTCTCTAACCAGTGTCAGCTCATGATGAAATCATGTAACCAATCAAATCCCTACAAACCAACACTTGAATTTATCAGTGTTTTACGAAAAAGGTGTAAACATAGAAGAAAATTTTCTTTTTTTTGTATAAGCTGTACAATCATTATTACATTTAACAAGAAATTCATAAGACCAATCAGGTACTCGTAAAATTTGTCCTCGAAAATGCATTGCGTAATGTAAGGTGTAATCTAGAAGGAGTGACTAATTGGAAATTAGGAAATAGGCAGAAGTTGGGATGACGTAGTAAGCGTGTGAAAATGACTAATCAGTATAATTGTGGCGTGGACAAGAACTGGTGGTGTGGCGTGTGCTACTGATAAGATTTATCAGCAGTACATAAAGAGACGTTCGTCAGCATGAAAATGTCGAATGGCAGGGAGATAGACTCGATATCAGAGATAACAAATGATTCAGCATTGCACAGATGGCGAATTCGAAGTCCTTTAGTACAATACTGAGGAATTCTGTGTAGCTCGATGTCCGGAATTGACAAGATGTTCGGGGGATTGAGCTGCTAGTATTCTTCTTTGCTCCTCTGGCTAGCCAAGTCAAATAGTGTTCCAGAATACGTTTTCGGACTTGACGTTTATCAATTTGGTTTTGTGTTGGGATATTAATGCGTTTGTTTCAACATATATGTTATATATTTGCAATCCTTTTGTCCGATTGTTACTCGCCCTAACAGTAGTCTTAACACTGGCATACATCACAGTTTATCGTAGTCAGTCTTTTACACACTTTATCTAGATATTCTACCTTATCATAAAGTATGATTTTAACCTAGTTTTATTCAGATTTTGCTGTTCAGCGTGATTATTTCGGAGTAAATGATACTAGAATAAAAATTGGCTGCTATTGTTTAATCTGTCTGCTACTGCTGAGATGTTAATTTTTAAGGTTTCCTACTAAAATACACTTGCTGATATTCGACTTCTTCACTGGGTAATGTGACGATGTGTTTAGTCTTGATCCTCTCCTATATATCTTCTCTTTTTGTCATAATAGTTTGAGTATTGCAAAGACAGCTTTGGATATCATAGCTAGGTAGTCGATATAGCTGGTAATTAAATACCGATTACAAGCTTGCTGTATCTCATCTGTTAAGTGTGATGTGTACTTATTATAAGTTATACATTTTGTTTATATTATACGCCCTTAAAATTTAAAATGGTATGTTCCCATGATTTTCTGAATACACTGTGATCTATTCTTAGAAGTCTCAATATTTCACTTTCAATCCGTTCGATTTTTACAGTTGGGTGAATATGTGTATAGCGTTAGAATTTAAACATCTGAAATTTGAAATAAGTCATGGGTGGGAAATACAAAATATTTGTTGTCGTGATTGATATAGTTGTATAAAAAAGATATAATAATAAAAAAAGCAATTAAATATTTTAAGGCTTTTTTACTTCTTCATTCCTCCCATAAATGATGTATAACGGCACGTGTTAGCGTCATAGATCACAATAAGAACGGTTTGGCAATTCTAAGTATGGTTTGTTGACTGTTTTGTGTTCTAACATTCTATATCTTTGATTTTTCTAAAAAGGATTTTTGTCACTGAACAATTTATTTCTCCACCCTTTGTATCATTGTACACTTTTTAATTTTGTCTTACTTCATGTGGCGCTGTAGCTCATTGGTTTAGGCACACGACTTCCAACCACTGGGTCACGGGTTCGAACCCCGCTTTACCTGCTGAGGTTTGGGCAGCCAGGTAGTATCACTAGCCCTCACATAGCAGCTGTGGCTCATTACCAACTGCATGAAATAGCAAGTAGTTATTGGTTTGGGTCTTCTTTCATTGTCGTTCATGCATCTGCCTACCCATCTGTCTGTCAAATGATACTCTAGATTAGCACTGATATCTACCTCACTTACTTCAGCTATAAATGTTTACATCTTAGCTTAGTTGTGCAATGTTTATAGGCAATAGCTTATCAAGTATTATAAATTTACACTCTGTAATACCTCATTATTATGTGATTGAGTGGTACCCTCTACCATTAGTCAAGTGATGACTTGGTATTAACGTGTGAATTTTCTAGTTTATGTTTTAAAATTTTATTCTGGTTAATATTTTTTAGAATATTCACATTTGTATAATTAGTAAATGCAGTGACAGATTGCTCAATGTGATCATTATAAAACCTGTTTTGTGTAATGGTATGCCTTTTATTGAAATACTTCCTCTAGGTGACTATTAATTTACAAGTGTTAGCCTATTTCTTTATTTGTTTTTTTTTGTCTCCTTAAACTCCAATATTTGTCTACTTATTTTTACAGCACCTGAAGTAGTCATGAACACACCGTATACATTCAGTCCTGATTGGTTTGGATTAGGTTGTATTGTGTATGAGATGATAATGGGACAAGCGCCATTCCGTAGACGAAAAGAACGAATTCGACGTGAAGAAGTGGATCGTCGTGTATGTGAAGATAATGAAGAGTATAACGGTAAATTTTCTGAGAATTCTAAAAATTTCTGTCAATCGGTAAGTTGCTAAGAAATTACGTGTGTGTGTGTGTGTGCTTGTGCACGCAATCTGTCATTTTGTTCATTTTTTCCTCCTCGCCTTTTGTGCTTAGCATACCAATTTCTCCGGATTTCCTTTGTTTAATTTTACGCGTAATTGTTCTCGTAGTTTTTCTTTAAAAAAAAACAAATAAGTAATCACGATTTTTCGTACAATAATGATTGACAATTAATCGAGTTATTCTTTCATAGTGTAGTTATCCTGTGACGTTTCTACCTGGTGTTAAGACTGGCAATAGAAAACAGTGAATGTATTATAACAAATTTTAGATAGCTGTTATAAAGCATTATATACATTCTGTAGTTAGACAAAAAAGTAATTATTTTAACAAGTTTATGTACAATTTATATTAGATAATAGATAACTTCACTCTGGAAATGCTGCTTCAGTCTCTGTTCAGAGCCTCATTCCAAAAGAATGAGATCCCTGAGTGGTTGGAGGCAATCGGCAGGAAGCCTTAAACCTAGGTTTCGTGCATTTTGGCACTCATCAGAAAGGTATTTATCCAATCATAGAGGAACTCATGTCCCTCTTGAGATTCGCACACGTGCCACTGATCTATTTGAGCTCGCCATTGATGTCACCGAGTGACATGGGTTCGAATCTCAGAGGGGACATGCATTTCTTCGAAAATGCAGGTACACCTTGCTAACTGGTTAGCATTAAAAACCACGAAACCTAGGTCCAAGGCTTCTTGCCGATTGCCTCCAATTACCTAATAACAACAACAACAACTGTGAGTGCACCGTGATGGTGAGCCGCCTAGCATGGGTAGCCATATTGCAAACTTGACTGACAGAATTCAGTCTGCACCAAACAAGAGGACTAGACACATGACACTAGTTACGAACTAGTTGTCCAATCAACGTATTCAGATCCCTGTCTAATTCTTTTTAAAATGGTCATCTTATGGTACTTTGTAAACTTCGTTGTAGACATTTTCCTGATGACATACATTAAAATTATGCTGTTTTAAGGAAGAGCATACCGATCCAAGTTGCTACTCTTAAATAAAATGCATCAAAGTGAATGTCAAGTGAATTACTAAAGAGAAAAGTGATAGCATCAGCAGTCATAAAAAAAGTTATTAAATAAAATTATAACAAGACGCAGAGAATATGAGTGGTACGGTATAGTTCTTGACAAAAGATCAAAATAATTTGTATGATACGGTGAATTCCTTATTACATTTCACTGCTTTGCCTCCAACCATTTGCAAGCTATTAAGCGCACTCCATAAAAATGAAAGAATAAATATGATTATACTTTCAGTGTCTTTAGGGTTAGAGCTTGAAAGATAACGGATACTGAAGTAGTCTGCAAGTTTTCTGATAAGTATCTGGGAATACTACCTTCACTTATGTTTTGATATTTGAATAGTGGTAGTCAACAATGGAATATTAAACGTATGTTCTTTCAGTACCTTTGTGAACAAGACCTCTGAGTTTGAGAAGGAAAACGCTTTCTTCATGTGTCAATACGAATGCTACGCATTGGATTCCAAACACACTAAGTTAATGATTTACAAATAAGATGAGAAGTGCGTCTCAGTTTTAGATGCTATCCATATTAGAGAAAATACAACTTGTTAGTTTATGTATGAATCACCAAGCTGAAAATGATTTTAATAGCATCAGGGTTTAAGGACAATTATTTCTATGCTTCAAGGCATAGAGCGATAATTAATAACTTTGAGGAAAACGTTTAAAACGTACTATAGAATAATTCTAAAAACTAAATGCCTCAAAAATTGTGCTTAGTAGTTCAGACGTTAACTTAAGTGTGATTCTTTCTATTGCCTATCTTTTAGCAAATGTAAAAGAAAATTCTATGATACAATTTGGGTTGATGTTTAAGCAATTAGCTAAGTTATTCATAGGATTTTAGTTCATGTAAAGTATTATATGCTAGTCCAGTAGTTCACTGACTAGCCTGAATTATGCCTTTAAGCGATAAATGTAGCTCACTACCTAGTACAAATATTATAGAAGTCTTCCTTTGATATTATAAAGGGATAAGCTTGACTAATATAGTATCTAAAGTTCTAGGTTCAATAATCACGAGCAGACTAAGTGGAGAAACAAACCCGGGAAACGAGTTAGGCTTTAGGCCTAAAAGAGGATGTATTGAACATATCTTCACCCTTTGACAAATTCTGGAACATAGGCATACTTGCCGGCGTCTAACACTTGCCACATTTATTGACTTCAAGGCAGCATTCAGTTCTGTTGGCCGAGAAATGTTGTGACAATGTTTGACCGTGAAGGGAGTGGCGAGAAGGTATGTCGCACTTATAAAGGAACTCTACTCGAACTTATGTAGGAAGCCTTATCAATGCTTATTCAGAATTGACATTTGAAATAATGATGACCAGTGGTGTCCGTCGGGGATGCCCACTATCCCCACTTTTATATAGTGTCATCATTGATGTACTAATAGAATCGACGTAGGGATTGACTTGTTACCAGGGAGCAGTCTTGTTAACTTGGAGTATGTAGATGTTATTGTCCTCCTAAGTCAAGACACTGATAAAATGTGAAGTTTTCTGAACATCTTGAGTAAAAGTCTTCTAATATTTGGCATGCAATTATCTTCTGCCAGTTGTAAGATGATGCTACAGGAGTGGATCGCACTGACCCGTCTCTTACGGACAGGTAGTGAATTAATGGAGAGTGTTGACGACTTCACTTATTTGGGTAGTTACGTCAACCTTAATGGACTGATTGCTGACAGAATCTCAGAGCGGATACAAAAAACTTATGTGACGTTTGTCAACTCACACCATCTTTGGCGTAGACGTCATATCCGGCTATCGATCAAATAACGTATTTACTGCTCAGCAGTTAGCTCCGTCCTGCCTTATGGTTGCGAGACAGGAATCTTGAAAGTGGAAGATATGAAAAAGCTAGCTGTCTTCGACCATCAATGTTTGAGTTCTGTCTCCCGTGTTAAATGGTATAATATGGTTACCAGTATTTAGGTTAGACGTCGAGTGTTAGGTAAGAAGGGTAAGTCAATGGATAAGGTTGTGAAGGTGAGTCGATTGAGATGACTAAGACATGTACTGCGCATGCTGGGCTACTACCCTCCTCGACGGGCAATGTTAGCTGGTATAGGGTTGGATTAAAAAAGAGTTCGGGAAGGGGGAGGTCAAACCTAAATCGGGAACTGTCATGAGGTCTTTGACAGATAGTTTGAGGTACGTAGGGAGGTGTTAGCTGCCTGGCCGGGTCTTTGGAATTCTAAGAACCAATGGTTGGAGACTGATCATATGGCTCAAAATCATTGTGAATGGCACAGATGCATTCACTCTTTGCGATCTCCCATATCCACTAAACTGTCATGTTTTTGTTCATGTTACCATTCCTTCTCGCTCAAATTTCTGCTTATTTTAGTTCTTTTCTATCTCTTTTGTGTACCTTCGTGTGCTGCATGGTATGACAACTTGAAATATTGCACTTCTGTGTCAAATTCTATGCTGAATCTCAGTCAGTTAGTCAGTACAAAATATTGTTACATAGCTACTAACTAACTAGAAATGTGCTTATCTTGTGTTTATCTTAGGATTTAATCTTTTGAATTATATTAACACATCGATTTATTAAAATGTTCTGTTCAAAGCTTTTACAAAAAGATCCCCGTTATCGACTTGGCTGTGATGATGTTGGTTCTGATGGTGTTAAATATCACCCTTGGTTTCACGGTATTAATTGGGTCCGTTTAGAGGCTGGTCTCGAAGAAGCACCATTTCTACCCGATGTAAGTCTACTACTTTAAGATAACAAAATTTAATGTTATGAATGAAAATGTAAGTACGAACTTTCAATGAAAAACTGATTTACTATTAAAAATCATTTACTTTTTATGCATCACCAACATTAATTTAATGAGCGGGTATAAAGCCATTTGGGTGAATAATATGAGACAATTCATAGTGTATTTTATGTCAGTTGTTTCACAGTTATCGATATAATCATACTACCTCTGTGGAGACATTCTTTATTGGTGCATATCTCCTTCCAATATTATCTGAATGATAGTTTGATAAGTTTTGACGCTGTACAGTGCTCTCATCAAATGACCTGAAGTGTTCCAGTTGTGTTAGCTGATGTTGATTTTAGATAAACAGTAATTAATATTTCCCGAATGAAAAGGTTTAATTACCTACTCTGTTGATGCACCTTTATTATGACTCCCAATATTAGCGAAATGTATGTTTTCATA
The DNA here is from genome assembly GCA_944472135.2 of Trichobilharzia regenti. Classification (NCBI taxonomy): domain Eukaryota; kingdom Metazoa; phylum Platyhelminthes; class Trematoda; order Strigeidida; family Schistosomatidae; genus Trichobilharzia; species Trichobilharzia regenti. The sequence goes on from OX235264.1 coordinate 78,580,233, forward strand.
TTAATTTTCTATAAGCTTTGTTCTATGTGTTCTGATAAAATAAAGAATGTATTACTTTAAGGAAAAGAAACTGTCCCCGTCATATATATATATATATATATATATATATATATACTAAGCCGCATCATCCTGGAGAGAATCAAACAAGCCCTAGATGAAAAACGTCGACTGGAACAAGCTAGATTCAAGAGAAACAAGTCATGTATTGATCAAATCGCCACACTACGGATCATCATTGAACAAACCTTGCAAAGGCAGTCACCTCTCTATCTCAGCTGCATCGACTTTGAAAAGGCATGCGACAGAGTCGATCGAGAGGTGATTTGGCAACTACTTCGCTACTACGGGGTGCCAATGACAATTATACAATTATAAACAGCTATACGACAATGTTGCATGCCAAGTAGTCCACAACGGAAAGCTTACGGAATCCTTCGAAGCGAAGACGGGAGTAAGACAAGACTGCCTTTTATCGGCAATCATTTTCCTGATTGCAGTAGACTGGATAATGCGACAGACAACGGCAACCAACGGGGGAACGGGCATAAAATGGACTCACACAAAAGACTTGGAGGAGCTGGACTTCGCCGATGATATATATCTGATTTCCCACAAACTGGAAGATATGCAAGTGAAAAGCAACAAGTTAGCGGAAGAAGCATCAAAGATAGGACTTCAAGTGAACATAGATAAAACAGAGGTGATGAAGATTCCTGGCCAACATCAACAACAACAGACAACAATCAGCATAAATGGGAGGAACCTGAAAGAAACAGCCTCCTTCACCTACCTGGGAAGCATCGTCTCAACTACAGGCGGACGGAACTGACGAGGATATCAAAGCCAGAATCGGAAAAGTAAGACAAGCTTTCATTACTCTTAAGTCTGTGTGGAGGTCAACAGAATTACTTAGCATGAAAAATAAGATCAGGATTTTCAACTCCAATGTGAAGTCAGTGCTACTCACTATACTGATCAGAGACTTGGCGCGTAATAAAGAGCACCTCAAACAAACTACAGACCTTCATTAACAGTTGTCTTCGCTCAATACTCAAGATCAGATGACCAGCCAGAAAAGATCAGCAACAGGGATCTCTGGCAATGAACGAACCAACCAGGAACTGATTGTGAAACAAATAGGCAGTAAGAAATGGCCATACTCTGAGGAAACCATCAAGTGACATCACTAGACAAGCCATTGCACGAGTGGAACCCGAAAGGGAAGCGGCGAGTTGGTCGTCAGTGCGAGGGTGACTTGAAGGAGGTCATGTGAAGAGGAGATGAAAGCATGTGGGCAGACTTGGAGCGGGGTGAAAAAGTTGGCAGAAAACAAAAGGCGGTGAAGATGCGCAGCTGAAGCCCTATGTTCCTCTAGGAATTAAAAGAAATAATAATAATAATTACTGGCTAATATGAATAGTTGAGAACAAAATACCAATCACAGTAACAATCACTAGGCGAATGGATGGATATGACGTTCACTTGAAAAGTCTGTTTTTATCGTTTATTGTTGAGCTCATCAATGGTGTATCCTGCTTTATTCAACGCGGCTAGATGAATCAATTTAAACAGCTTGAAGTGTAGCTAACTTTTTGAACAAACTGATGATAGTATAGAATAAAAGCAAACCAGTAAATAGTACTAATAACTGATTTCAAACGATGAAACGGCTCTGAAATGTTATTTTTCCCACTGTGAAACTAATATTATTTTGGAAATTATATATATATATATATATATATATATATATATATATATATATAATTAAATTTAACTAAACGTTTAACAAAATATGGTTAATTATATGATATAACAAAAAGAAATGTTTTCACATACTTTCTTTAAAGACTAATTTTATGAATTATAAATGTAGAAGTTAAACGAAAACCACTAGTTTGCGTAGGCTTTTCTTTACAAGTTGTTTACAATTATCTGTATTCCTTCGTCGTCAACTAATGTAGTGTATGCTTCAAAAGGATTAGCGTATACACAATTCGCAATGCTAACAATATTGTCATTATTCTCTATTTTTAGGAAAGTTAGTAATATTGCTCTGTGAGTTTATAATATTAGTTTATATGCAGGGCGTATTATACATAGTTCAGTTTGAACAGTTATATTAGTTTTGGACCGTTTCACTTGTGAATCAATGTAGGGTATTGGAAGTAAGGTAAAAATAAACACGTTTTAGAAGAATGTAACATCAGAAAGTTAAATCTTTCCTAATTATTAAGAATTGTGTATTGTAATGTAGAGTTTTACATCGGCTTAATGGAATAAACAAAGTCAATAATTTTTTAGACATTAGATAATATGACTCAGGATAAATCGCGACCCCGAGGATGAATTTTCATTTTGTCCCCCTGAAAGCCACCTGTGATACCACATTACTTATTTCACTTTATTAAACCTATTCAACTGGTCCTTGTTAGTACACAGGTTAGGTTATTTACATTATTATTATTATTGTTATTACTATTCCCTTGGGTTCCAAGTGGAACATAGGGCTTCAACGACACATCTCTACTTTGTTCTATTTTCTTCTGTTCACGATTGCCCATAATCTTATTTACATATTGATGAATATCATTGAGGATTACAACGCATGCTTCTTGCTAAATGGGTCATTCCACTTAAATGCATCCCTACTCCACTGAGTATTATCAAAAGCAATAGAATGCGTCACCATCTCTCTACGAAAGTGCTGACACATAATCCTTTGATTCCTTGAACGTATTTATAATGAACTGATTCCATGTGAATTTTTATTTGTGAACTGATATCATCTGGTAAACAATGAAAGATGAATATTATTGCTTCCACTCTATCTTGTTTCACCTCAAACCTCCCCATGTAATCTGCAACATCTTTTCTATGAACAAATGCATCTTAAATGTGATGGATATATGTATTTAGAACAAGAAATTTAAGCGAACAAAACTTTTCAATTAGATCTCATCAGGCTCAACTCTAATATATATAACTTTACAAATTAAATTCAAATATAAACCAATCACAATGTTTTGTCAATAGGATAATAAGATTGTGCATATAAATTGTTCGATTAGTCCTAATAATAGTGATAATAATAATAATAATGGTTCTATCAATAACAAGGATAAAAAAGTGAGGCGATCTGTGATAACAAGAATAACGAAAAACAGCATGACTAAACAAACAAATGTTCAGGTAGACGGAGTAGTCGGTAAAGGCTAAGAAAAACAAATTAACCGATTAGGTAATGCTAGATTGTAAGGGAAGTAAATAAAACGCGTTTCTAATGGAGATGTGATAAGATTTAGGGATAATAAGAGAGGGGTTGAAAATACACCTAAGGGGTGGTGTAGAAGTCATCAGTTGGTTATGTCTTAATAGGCCAAGAGAGGGATATATTAGAGTTCAGCTTGATGAGATCTAATTGAAAACAATATTAATATCAGTACATATATAGTCGTTAAATCTTGTCATTCAAGGAAAGTCCATGTTTCCTCTCTTCAGTCGATTTGCAATATATCACTATTATATTCAAATAATTCATGGGAAAGGCTAAACGCTCAGACATAGTCGTTCTAGCTGGTGACTTTAATGCTCAAGTAGGGAAATTGTGTCAATCTGAGAAGGATGTCGGTGGCACCTATGGAGTTCCGTGCCAGCGAACCGACAACGGTGACCGTCTCCTACAGTTCTGCTCTGATAATCATTTGTTTCTTGTAAGCACTAACTTTAAACACAAGGAGAGACACTGTTTGACTTGGAGACCCCCTTCATCAAACCAACGCTGGACACAAATAGACCACATAGCAATAAGCTATCGTTGGCGTGGGTCGGTAGGAGATTGTCGCTCCTTCTGGAACACGTGCGTAGATACCGACCATGCACTGGTCCGCGCTCGGGTGTGCTTACGACTGAACGGACGTAGGAAACAGCTGGCGGTAAAACCATCACGTCCCCAGCTCGATCAGGAAACTAAATCCGTATTTCAGGAAGAACTAGCTAAACACATATCTGTGTTCGACAGCTGTGCTCACCCTGAAGAAGCTTGGAAAAATATCCAGGCAGCCATAGATACAGCTGTAAAAGCTGTGAATAAGGTAAACCCAAAGGTGAGTAAAAACCACTGGATCTCCACCGCCTCATCCGAACTGATAGATGCTAGAAGACTTATTCCGGCGAGCTCCGAATTCAATGAGGAGCGAAAGCTGCACAAGAGGAAACTTACGAAAAGTCTCCGCAAGGACCGTGAACAGTGGTGGGCGACAAAAGCCAAAGAGATGGAGAAAGCTTTGAGGATAGGCAACACCAGGCAACTCTTTGGACTCATCAGGGAAACGGGTGGGAGAAGACAAATCATTAGTGAGACAATCTCGGAAAAAAATGGCACTATAATTAGCTCACAGGATAGACGACTGGATCGTTGGAAAGAGCATTATGAGGAGCAGTTTAATTTGCCCACAGCCACGCTCAACCTTCCGAGCATCCAACACCTCCCTGAATGGGATATAGATACAGGTCCTCCGTCACTAACTGAGGTTACTAAAGCTGTCACCAATCTGAAACTAGGCAAAGCAGCGGGACCTGATGGAATGACGCCAGAGGTATTTAAGTACGGTGGAGACAGCTTACTGTCCGGATTAACTGAGGTACTAGGCAGCGTTTGGGAATCAGAAGAAGTCCCATCGGGTTGGTGTAAGTCACTGATTATCCCCATATACAAGAAGGGAGACAAGTCTTCCTGTGATAATCACAGAGGGATTAGCTTGACTAATATAGTATCTAAAGTCTTAGGCTCAATAATCATGCGTAGACTGAGTGGTGCTCGGGAAGCACAAACACGAGAGAGCCAGGCAGGCTTTAGACCAGGAAGAGGGTGTATTGATCATATCTTCACCCTCCGACAGATTCTAGAACATAGGCATTCCTACCGGCGTCCAACAGTCATTATATTTCTTGACCTAAAGGCAGCATTCGACTCTGTCGATCGGGAAGTTCTCTGGAGATGCTTGGCTGTAAAGGGAATTCCAAGAAAATATATTGCACTGATTAAGGCACTCTATTCGTACTCATACAGCCAGGTGAGGGCTTACGGCGAGCTGTCATCTGAACTGATGACGACCAGTGGTGTCCGTCAAGGATGCCCATTATCTCCTTTTCTATTCAACTTCATCATAGATGTGTTAATGGACTTAACCCTAGGTGACTTCAGCGACTCAGGAATTGACTTGCTACCGGGGAATAATCTCGTTGACTTGGAATATGCAGACGATATAGTCCTTCTAGGCGAAGACGCTGACGAAATGCAGAGTCTTCTAAACACCTTGAGCCGCAATCTACGAATGTTTGGCATGCGATTCGCTCCCGCCAAATGCAAGATGATGTTACAGGACTGGACTACATCGACGCCTAGTTTAAAAATAGGAAGTGAAGTGGTAGAGCACGTTGACCGCTTCACTTATTTGGGAAGTACCATCAGCCCCAACGGGTTGATCTCTGACGAAATCTCAGCACGAATACAAGGGGCTCGTTTCGCATTTGTTAGTTTACGCCGACTCTGGCGTAGACGAGATGTTCGACTATCGACCAAAGGGCGGGTGTACTGCTCATCAGTCCGCTCCGTCCTCCTTTATGGTTGTGAGACCTGGCCACTGAGAGTGGAAGACATGAAAAGACTAGCTGTCTTTGATCATAGGTGCCTGCGTTCTATTTCCCGTGTAAAGTGGCATAATAAGGTGAGCAACATGGAGGTTAGGCGTAGAGTTCTAGGTAAACAGGGGAAATCAATCGACGAAGTCGTGAAGCTACAAAGACTGAGATGGTTAGGACATGTGTTACGTATGCCAAGCCATCGCCTCCCTCGACGAGCTATGTTAGCGGATATAGGGTCAGGCTGGAAAAAAGCTAGCGGCGGTCAAACAAAAACTTGGCATCAGTCAATGAAATCCACAACAGTTGGTCTAAGCCACGTAGAAAGGTGTAGACTTCCAGGCTGGGGTCCTCGGGACGGTAAAAATCTATGGTTGGAAACAATTGGTGACATGGCTCAAAATCGTTCTCAGTGGCGCAGATGCATCCACTCCTTGTGACTTATGATCTCCAATGAAACTGTTTTGTATTTCTTTATTACTCCTTTGTCTCACACCTCTGCTCACTGTTTCTATTATGCTTTTCTTGTACTTTCTTCTCTTGCTTCGCGTGCTACACGGAATGTGGCGACTTGAACTTCCGCACATTTGTGCAAAGTTCTATGTCGAAAACAGACAGAGAGACAGATTCATTCAGAGTTCCTACTCGATTGACTTCATATGTCACCATGCAATGCAACTCAGAAAATATATCCTTATCCCTGTAACTTTGACAATAAGACGTCACGTTATAAAATATATGGTAGGTGAAGTACGATTTGGAGCAGTAACATAGATAAATCAAACACTGTTCTACATGGCTGTTGTCTAAAACACCAATGGCAAATTGAAACTACTGGTATGCTAGTGACTGTTGTTCATCCAATTTTTATTACTTACAAAATATATAAGATAACTCTTAGAAGTCTGGTTACAATTAAGTATGTGTATATAGCCCTTTGACACTCCTTTATTGTCATATAATTTTGTATTTAGTTAAACTCTAGCGGAAAGTGTTTCTTATTTTCTAAATTATAGTTGTTGTTGTCATACAAAATAAGTTTATCTAAGAAATCTTTCTTTTTCTTTTTGCGATTTTATTCTCTGCAGCTATACAACCGTCATTTTATACACTTTCTGCAACAATGCTAAGGCATTATTCAGTTCATTGTGGTTAGAGTTAATAGACAAAAAATCGTGTTTCACGAAGATCGAAAGATATAAGTGTTAATGACTAATGCAAACTATTCACAAAAGAGTATTTCAAAATCAAGAGAATTAACGGTTTTCGATATAAAATTACATAATACCTTGTGAATCATTTCTTTATATATAAGGTTTGACCAAGGCGAAGCATTTGAAGTCAACTGACATAGGGTCAGGTTGGAAAAGAGCTAATGGTGGTCAAACCAAAACTTGGAATCAGTCCGTGAAATTTTTGACAGTTGGTTTGAGCCACATAGGGAGATGTAGGCTTCCTGGTTGAGGTCCTTAGGATGCTAATAACTAATGGCTAGGGACAATTGGTGATATGGGTCGAAATCGTTGTGAATGGCTCAGATACATTCACGCATTGTGATTTCCCAGATGTAATAGATCCTAATGTTTTCCCTTGTTACTACTCTTTCTCGCTCACACTTCTCCTTACCATCATTCTTTTCAATCCATTTTTCTCTCTTTTGTCTTCCTTTACGTACTACATGGAGTGTGGCAACTCGAACTGATACACTTTTGTGCCAGGTTCTTTGTTGAAACCAGTCATTCAATGACAGCAACTTTGAAGTTCGTAGTGATGGGAAGAAAAGTACTTGTGAAGATTAGGTGAAAGATAGTTGTTATATATATATATATATATATATATTCAAGAGCAAAGTAGAAACTATTGTATGGTCAAGTTTCTTTTTGTAAACGGAATCATGATTTCTCTATGAATATGAGAAAATTTGTGTACTGTGTACCGTAAGCAAATTTATTACCGTCTTGTGGACAACAAACGATATATTTATTGCATAACTGTAGAGAATAAAATCACTGAAGTATGTTTTAGTGGAGCTGTTCGTCTTTTGTAATATCACTATGCTGTTGTTGATAATGGAGACTTTAGTGACTGATTTAAATAAGTTTTAATGAATGATATTTGATTACTTTAATTGTGTCAAGGTCACACCTGGACAAATTGAATCATTTAAAAAAAATATATAATTATAGATATTAAGTTATTTTAATTTAAAATACGGTTGCAATAAGTTAATTAGATTCCCCTACGGAAGAATAGCTTTTATCTCAGATTACTCAAATCTTTCTGAACTTTCAGTTAATCATTAAAGCATTTGACTAAATGAAAAGACTAAAACACGAAAAAGTTATCCAAGTTTAATAATTGGGATATTGAATCATCAATGCGTAAGTTTAACATTGATTCCTACTCCCCATATACTTGACTAGTGCTTCAATAGTGAATGAATTCATGTGTCCTCATGATCGTGGTCAGCAGTGTTATCCTGTCTTTCATTTTCTTTCCCCAGTCATTTTACTTATCAGTCAATTTTCCTGCTATCATGCTCACTTGACTGCTCAATTTTTATCGTTTCACTTCAAATTATAATTACCTCACTGTAATGTTGAAAAGAGTACTAGTAATGCTTATTAAAATTGTTATATAAGCGTAAGAAGTAAGTGTTACATCACAGTGTAGTTTGATTTTATGGAGAAATTAAGGTGAGAATGAGAAATAGAAGAGAAACGTATCGAAAAAAATAAGTAGATGGTATATGGCCTAAAGATGATTAATGAAGGAATAATACCAGGATGTGTAACTTCGTAACAATTTATTTAGTGATAGTTTATAGGTTTCACTCTTTATTCTAACAAATTTCACATATTGTAACAAATCCAACACATAATTAGTTTGACATCAGGATTCCATTACTAGTTCTCAATATACTGAGACTGCACAGCTCTGGCTTTGTTGAACTTGTCACTCTGGTATCAGCTATGTGAAAAGGATGCAAACGGACTGTGTCTGAATAGTGTTGCGGTAATGGTTGCTATTCTACTCCAAATCATCCATTTCACATATTGATTAGTTCGAGATTGGGCTAATGGTCATGGATTTATTACAATTTTTCAATTCACCATATTAGGTGTACAAATACAGATTATTCTGTAAATTTACAAATTGAAACCTATCTGATTTTAAATCCTTAAGCATATTCTAAGCTTTATGTCTGGCTATAATGATAACAAATCTTACTTTATAATTGCAACGACCTGAAGAGATTTTATCGAAAAGAGCAGTTTTCATTTTGACCAATTTATAACGGAATGAAAATACTTTTTCTTTTGTGTTCATCCCATCCCGTTGGGGAGATAAATATCTACTGTGTGACCATCTATCTACTTCTCTAGTGTCATAAAGTAGTTTCATGAAAAAGCGTGATATCAGCCAACTGATCTCTCAGCGCGCCACTTAAATGAGAGCACACAAAAGACAAGGTGGAAAGTACTGGTATATTTGCAAATATCATCCAATGGTCCTCCAACCGAAGTCAGTTCATGATGAAATCCTGAAACCAATCAAATCCCTGCAAACCAACAGTATATGTTTATATGGCCAATGATGTATGCATGTCAGAAGATACCCATTAAAGAAAAATCCATTGTTTATCTGCCTACATATCACCAATTAATAAAATAATAATTCTCAATGCGATGTACACATACAATTTATAGACAATAACTTTTGAGTTATCCTTAAGTACTTATTCAACACATAAAAGAGTAATTTTAAGTTTCTAAAAACTTGTGATTCTTATATAAACGGTTAAAAGAAGTATGTTTTGTTGGAGAAAATGTGAACGCTGAAACGGATATCACATTGCAGAGCACTGTGTTGTATATCTGCACGTTTTGATGATATGCTTAGAACTGTACAACACTTGGTGAGACACTAAATTTTTCACCAGTGAGTCACACGTTCAAGTTCCACCTACAAAAGATTTGATAGTTAGGTTGCATCACAATACTGCACACATTTGCTGTGATTGGTTGTAACATATCATATGAATAGAAATCAAGTTTCAGTTTATGCTTTTAGATTTTTCGTCATATTACTTATAAGTAGTCTACTTTCAACGTGGTCTAAGGTTTGTATCTACTATGGCGTACAGTACTGTGCAAGCATATTTTATGAAGAAATCCTTATTACCGTATAATACTTACCTTTCTCAGGCTTATGGGCAGTTTTTGACAGAATTGCAACATAATGTGCTTATTCACCAAAGCATCTACCATTTTACATTTGATACCTCCAGCATGAATACCTTCGACATGAATAATAACCGCGTTTTTTCAATTTCATGTAAATAAACTGTAATACAACTCTTGATGGTTCTAGTTATTCACTGGCTGGAAAATCTAACACAAGGGTTCCATTCTATTTGAGGCAGGTCACCTGGACACATTTCTTTCTTGCTGCATGGATAAACCGTTTGTTGTAGAATTACACCAATCTTCTCATTAAATACTCTGAAGTTGTATACCAGAGTGCAATTCACTGGTAAAATGTGTTTGTAAGCTGACAGTTTGTATATCGCACGTTATTTATAACTGTGTATAGTAACTTGCTTCTACAGTATTACTAATATTTCTTTCCTTAATGTTGGCCTTCGTCATAGTCGAAAACATGTCAGTTTTCAAGTGTGGTTGAAAAAATTGATTTGAAAGGACTTCTGGTCCACTTTTGTGCTAAATTAAGCGTATGAAAAAAATCGGCATTCAGGCATCATACAGTCCAACAGAGATATCTTACTACCTATTTTATCATGTGTATTTTTATTATATTAAGACTTCATTTAATTACTTATAACCGTTACTTCATTTAAATATGGGTTTCAATTAGTACTGTCACTATGTAAGACAACGTTCGTCCAAATTCGACTCACCAACCCCGCTTACCGCAAGGAAAAGTTCTCATTTTAACCATACTCACTCCTTCGGTTCACTTTTTCACTACTCATTCCTATCATAATGAGTAGAGTTTTATTACTTTTTAAAATAGTTCTGTTCGCTTTAAATCATATAAAACTTATTTTGGATTCTTTTTTTTCATGTTCTTTGTAAGACATCAATTTTAGTTTTAGATGTATCAATGTAGATAGATGATGTGGTTATGGTATACACTCCTGATGGTTTGTGTTGTGGGTTTTACTCTGCTTTAATATATGTACTTCAGCTATTGTTTTTGTGTCGCTCTTTGCATGTGTTTTATACCCAACTGATGACATGGTTGTTTAGAAAATATGCTACCAGATTATGATTATTTCATATTTTACATATTTTATACATTCAGATTCCCATTTGAGATACTACTCAACGTTGTAATTAGTAGTTTGGAGTGTATAGACTATTCCACTTTGTGCTTCTTTTCTTTTTTTCCTTCATGATCCCAGTGGAATATAGGGCCTCAGGCTGGTGGCTTAAAGCTTCTGTAGCAGTGTTTAATTTTACAGGATGGGGTTACTAGCCTCATGCCTAACCTATCCTCTTCACCAGCTCTTACTTCTGGCTGAGTGAGGTAAAGGAGTGCGCCTGCCGGGGATCGAACCCCGGACCATGTGAATGGTTGGCGAGCGTCCTAACCGCTGTGCCACCGACGCACAAAAACCTGGGAGTACTGGATAGCTGTTTCGTCCTAGTTTGGGACTCTTCATCAATACGCACCCACCTGGATTTGAACTCCGGACCTTCTGGTTACAAATCGAGCTCGTATACCATCAAGCCACTGGGACCTGATTATTTTCTGAATATATTTAATTACGTGTCTAATCCTGTCTTGAATTAATTGCCTACTAGTCCAGGAGCACAATTAACAATCGGGTTAGCCACTAACTATCAGATGAAACATCTCAGTAAAAAGTATGCTGTACAGTATAGCAGTGAATGGCGAACACCGTTGCGTGTTAACGCTAACTGCTTATCGAAATCTACCAGACAGATGTAAAATATTCATTAGTAAATGAAACACCATACTACTATTGTGTATTGCAGTACATTTCTTGGTTTTCTTGTTAGATATTTGCCATCAGTCCTGCTTTATCATACTGTTTTCTTTCTACTCTTTCGTCATCCATCTCTCTCTCTCTCTCTCTCTATATATATATATATATATATATTCAGCACAACAACATCCTATCTTTCCGTAGAATTCATTGAGTTTTTTTTCTCACTTTGTTTAGCCTACCTAATGTTGAAACTATTCGATTTCGTTTCGTGCTGATTTGCGTACTGAACATGCATATCACTGAATGCTTTTTGAAGTAAACGTTACACTATCATTTAAGCTATTTCCACACAAAATACCGATTAAATTATTACAACTTTGTACACACATTTTTTAAAATTATATGTATCAAACTATATATTAATAATGTGTTTTTTATACACGATCTTGAATTATCCTGTTAAATTCAAGTGTTGGTTTGTGGGGATTGCATTGGATACGGGATTTCATCATGAGCTGACATTGGTTAGAGAACCATCGGAAAACATGCGACCACTAGCCAATGTCTTTCCATATCGTGAATTTGCAGAAGTTGGAATTCATAAACCATTGGATTGGGTCCCAGTGGCTTAATGGTCTATGAGCTCACCTTGTAACCGAAAGGTCTTGACTTTGAACCCCTGTGGATACGTACTGATGAAGACTCCTGTACTAGGGCGGATGAAATAGCTGTCCAGTACTCCCTGGCCGGTTCTCTAACCGATATCACCCCATGACGAAATCCTATTTCCTGTTAAAATTTACTGTTCGATTAGTTTGTTGTTTTCGTAGTTGGAGTTTTATCTGACTGATATTTTCCTCTCAACCTAGACTGCATGCTCCACTCTACTCTATTAAGATTCCCATGCTTAGAAATTTTCACTAAATGAAATAATACACGACACAGCTGTTTTAACCTGTTTAGATTTTTATCATTAATAACCTCAAAAGATGGGAACTGTTAACCCTTAGACATATGTATTCAACATTAGTGCTGATTATGAACCTTAAATTTATTGATTTTTGTTTTTAATCATTTTCAGTTTACTGTTTATGTAGTTGTCTAGGGTGTTTTAGAAATCGTGTATTGTTTTTTCTTTCAATGTTTTTTTGCTTTTTCTAAACAATTCAAGGCTTTATTCTCTGTGTGTTGTTTATAGTCTAGGTATTTGAAGTAATTTAAGAATTGTTTAAACAAGTGGGTGTGTTTTTAATTTTTCAACGACTGTCGGCTTACAATTTGATAAGCACTGTCGTTTTACAGCTTTTTCTGCTAACTTGTTTATACCTTTGCACTGACATTTCTGTGTTCTTGTTATGTCACTGGCGTAGAGAGAGAGAGAGAACACATGAAGAAAATACTGATACTCTGGGTGAATTTCACCATATCATCTAACGCCTTTTAGAGTTGTCCTTTTTGTCAGTGGTAAGTGGAACAGTTTAAAAGTCACCTAGTGAAAGTAAAATAAAATTAGTCTTTTATTGCTGATGTCACCTCCAACTGCGTTTATGAATTTACGTGCACTTGTGGGAGAAAGTACATTGGAAGGATGGAAAGAAGGGCTTATATTCGGTTTTCTGAACATATTCCAAGTAACCTGTGCCTGAAAGGAAGCAAATATTCTCAGAGTGCAATTACCAGACATATTGTTAATACCCGGACATCTCGTAGAGATTCCTAAGTCATTCACAATATTAAATAGACAAAGTACGGCAAATTTACCATGATTTGCCGAAGCGATCGCAATCAAACGATTTAAACCAGACTTATGCATACAGAAAGAGAGTGTGATTAACCTCTCACTCCCTTGGTAACTGAATTTGATTACATTAATTAGTCATCTAATTCAGTGATCTCAACTCACTCAACAAATCTTAATCTTATAAACTGTAATCGTTTTTGTTTTTCGAGTTGCTATGTGAACCTACAAGGTAACACTGTTTTGTTAATTTTTTCTGTTTTCTGTCTTACCACCCCCCTCTTTTCTACTTTAAAAGCATATACATTGATGATAAAAACTTAAACTAAAAAATTGTAATGCTTACATTTTGGGTGACCCAGTTTTATAGTATTTCTTCTATACTACCACTTAAACTTTAAAGTATGTTATTATCATCTGTATAACCATTGTAATTTCAGGTAGTCTGCAGCTGATGAGAACCTGTGAAATAGAATTATATCATTTTATACTGCAAATCTGGTCTTTCTTTCTTTATCTAAATTTATCAAGGGAACCAAATGTGTGAACTTATTTGTTTCTGTTTTTTGACTTCATTCTATTTTTAAGAATAGTTTATCCCTTGTTTTTATTATTATGCCCTATTCAGGTAGGTAGTTACCTGGGTTCCAGCGGGAAGTCGTAACCAGTAGGGTGCAGCAGGTCGGGTGTGAGGACAAATACTCGCCGAAAACATTGGTTAGCGGTCGCGCTATGTCGTGAATTGGCAGAAGTTAGAATTCGTGGGCCATTGGATCGGGTCCCAGTGGCTTAATGGTATACGAGCTCGCCTTGTAACCGGAAGGTCCTGGGTTCGAAATCCGGTGGATGCGTACTGATGAAGAGTCCCAAACTAGGACGAAACAGCTGTCCAGTGCTCTCAGTTGGTTTTCCAATGGTTCTCTAACTAATGTCAGCTCATGATGAAAGTCCTGTAACCAATCAAATCCCTACAAACCAACGCTTGAAAATCGTTTTGTTAAGCATGATAACTAGTATAGCTTCATATTCTTTGATTAGAAGCTGTTTATCAGTTGTGCAGTAGTAGCTACCGCGTGAAATAACTCGAAGTCCTTACTCAGTTTTAATGCGCTGTAAATTTATGTTGGATGTTTGGAGTCATTTATTAAGATTTTCTTGATTCAAATGTTGCTCGTGTTAGTACTTATCAACAGGGTATATCTTAACCTTATGAAAACTCATCTTGTTTTCTTCCCGTAATTCTAACTTCCACCTTTCAGTGGTAATGTTGAAGGTTTTATTGATTAGTTATTAGATGAGTTTCGTAATGGACTGTTCGCATTTTGTATTTCACTGTGCCGAATCATCTACAGTTTAGTTGACCAGTGTATACCTTAACAGTTCCTCAAAGATGTATTTTAACTGTTCAGTATGCTAAAATAAGATACTTTAATTTGTGATATAGCTGTCTTTATCTGTTGTTCAGTAAATCGAAAAGCCACTACATTTCACTACTTAATTAAAGTGTTACTCTTATAATGTTACGCAATCTGATTTTCTATTTATTACATAAAAGCGTTTCCTTAGGGATATTCCTGCCAATGAAGGAAGAGGAAGAATAGTTGGGTGATTACTTCTTTGAACTCATATACTGTTCTATTCTTCTTAATTTCATTTTACTGTACTGCTTTCCACTTATGGTTGTTTGAACTAATATACTACCTTGCTATGTTCTAGACTGTTTCTCTCTGCATGACCCGCTTTTATGCAACTCACAGTTAGTCTTTCTTCCACTGCAGCCTAATACATACAATTAAATTTATTTCCTTTTCTCTGATTATAGAAGACTCAGATAAGTTATAAAATTATGAAAGTAGGTAGGTTATTTTCATTGTATGTTTTCCAGTAGCCACTCGAAAAAATATAATGTGGGCATAATAGTCACATGATGTGTTGTATCTGACATTATTATTACTATTTGTTGGCAGTCATGCTGTGTTGTTTCTACGTGACATTTCGGACACAGAAAACACCAATGTTTTGTAATATATGTGTAATTGTCCTTACACTGGTCGGTCGCTGTATAGAAAAAATGATGGCTAGTCACTTTATTTGTCAGGTATGCAGTATGCTCATTAATCTAATGAGCACTGTGTTTTATGGTGTAGTTGGTTTGTTGTGGGATAGTTAAAATTTTTCTTCAGGATATTTGGTATTTCGATGTGTATTTTCATACTTCGTGATCGGATGTGCTCAGGACATCAGTGGGACTTATGTTCCCTCAGAAATTCTGACTCGTGTTAATTATCACTACAACATTACAATTACAGTCGGCGAAACTCTGTCACTATCTATCATCAGGTGACACAATGTCAATTACTTTGCAATCGCGTATCGCTTTGTTAGATTGTCACCAGTGTCGGTGCGTCGGTGGTATAGCGGTTAGGACGCTCGCCGACCATGCACATGTTCCGGGGTTCGATCCCCGGCCGACGCACACCTTTACCTCTCTAAGCCAGAAATAATTCTGGTAAAGAGGAAAGGTTGGGCATGAGGCTAGCAACCCCATCCTGTAAAATAAACTCTGCTACAGAAACTTCAAGCTACTAGCTTGAAGCCCTATGTTCCACTGGGGAACGTGAAGGAAAAATTATTAAAAAAATTATAGTGTCTGTAATTGCAGCAATGGGTTACACAAGTCTGAATTTGTAGTGTGTCAGTTCTTTTGATAGTTCAAATGTTGTTTCTTTTTAATGAGTGCAAACGAATACAAGGCCTGAATTCAAGTTCAATCTATTATCTTTGATCCTTCAACTTGTTTATTGTCACTCACCTTTTTTTCGTCTTGTGCTTTCCATTCGTTCGTGATTATTATTATTATTATTATTATTATTATTATTATTATTATTATTATTATTATAGTCTCTAGCAGAGTAACCAAACAATGAGCAGTATACTTCCTCTTCCACTGATTAATTAATTCATAGATTATAACCGACTTACATTTTGATCAAAAATTAAGCCTAAATATAATCTGAAGTCCATTTTTTTCACAAACCAGCATCAGTTAAAAAATCATTATAAGCCAGAGAGCGTTGGAATTCTGTCTTACCCCAGTTTGGCGCCATTCGGTATTGAGTTAGGGACTGAAACTAGGACAGTTCCTATTGAGCCATGGAATTCAAACAGAGCAAGAACGGTAAATTTTACAGAATAATATGAGGTCATTCTTCTCAGCTGTCCACAACCTTAAAGTTTAGATTACACGAAAGATTTAAACATACTTCGTATATGATAACAAGGAGTAATTGATAGGAACTATACGTATCATATCATACCATGATACAGCCATTGACTAGGTATTGGTTTTCAGGAGAACCAAACACCCATCCCTGGCTCTTGCTAGACGAGAACGGCATGCAGGATCATCCTGTGGCGCAACCACTCGAGAGCCCTCTCCCTCGGTGGGCCATCTCGCTCACAAATCGCGTCGGTGGCATATTGGTTAAGACGCTCGCCGACCATGCACATGGTCCGGGGTTCGATACCCGTCAGGCGCACTCCTTTACCTCGTTAAGCCAGAAGTAATGCTGGTAAAAAGGAAAGGTTGGGCATGAGGCTAGCAACCCCATCCTGTAAAATTAAACACTGCTACTGAAACTTCAAGTCACTAGCTTGAAGCCCTATTATTATTATTATTATACGTAACATAAGTCCAGAATGGTGTAAGATATTAGATTATAAAGAGCTGAAAAGGCTGACTATTTATGTTCTTGAAAAAAGACAAAAAGTTTTGGGTAGAAACGAAGTCTAACTAGCAAGAGCAATCAATAGAATAGATTACGAAACTACAGAAAATGTCTTTATAAAATAGTAAAACAGGAGTGAGGTGAGTGACGTTCAAATGGAACAATGAAATGCTTTAAACAGAACAACAGGTATAGGAGAAAGTCATACGACATAATAAAATTTGTATAACATTTTTTTGTAAGTTTAATCACCAAGGTAGTGCAAGGTTCACTGCTGTATCTTCTCGCGTACATTTGTTGGTTTTTACTTACTTAGATTTACTAATAGTAAGAATTTTATGAAATCACCGAATTGTTGTATGTCAATGGTAAATGACTTCTCACTGCCGTCAGTACTCTCACTTTAGTACAATATCATCACTAATTTCTGCCTTTACGTTTAACTTTGCAGACTAACCGGCTAAAATTCTTTTCAACTTGAAGTTCATTTCGATGCCAGCCATTAGATGGCACAGACCGTTTAATAAATCGTTAATTTAAACCTATCAAAGAATATTCTTACTTAAATATAACTTTTTTTAAATACCTACCTTACTACACTAGTAGCACTTAAATCATGCATTATACGGGTCAGAAACTTAGCGTTTCATGAAAAGGATTTCCAACAGGTTGTAGACTATTATCAACACCCGCCACCTTCGTTGCCTCCATAATGAAGATCAAATGGCCAGGAAGAATAAGTAAGAAAAAACCGTGGGAACAAACCGACAGGCTCAACAATATCTAGGAGAAAATGGAGATGGTTTGGGCTCACGTTCAGAAGACTGTCGAATGATATTGCTCGCATTGCAGGCCGTAGCTCGAGTGCAATCCAAATGGGAAGTGACCAGTGGGCCATCGGTGCAAGAGTTGACCATGATGAGATCGTGAAGGAAGGAGATGAGAGATTATGGGAATCGTGGTCCCAGTCACCTGAAGAGGACAGCAGGGAAAATAGAAGAAAGTGCAGATGTGTTGTTGAAGCCCTATGTTCCATTAGGAACCCAAGGGAATAATAATACATGTAAAATAATCAGGTTGTCAGTGGAACTAACAGAATAACGTTATATGCCAACAGTGATTGATTAATTTCATCAACAATACCAATGAAATTTCAGCAAGTTAATTTATCTTTCCCTCATACCTCGGAAATGAATATCTTACATCCTCTACCGAAAGACATTTCCTAAAGAGACTGATCATACAGTTATTTCAATGCAGTTCTTATCAACCAATTTACAAAACCTGTTGCTATTAGATACACAAATAACAATAAGTCATGGTATTGAATTTTCCATAGGTATCCAAAATGACTGCATCATATTACAAATATGATTTGAAGTATAACTTCTTTACTTAACATCTCTCTTTAATAATTTTGATCGTTTTATCGTTTCATTCATTTTTTTTCCCTTTTGCGTGTTCAAATTGCATAACATGTGTCTGTTTAGATTCTACAAATTCATAACATATAAGTGAGCACAAACCAATTATATTAATTTATTCTCGTGTTGGAATTTATAAAAAGATATAACATTTTCAAGGGGGGAAATTATTATCTGTACACGTGATATTATTTAGTTGTCAGATAGTTTATAGTTAACTGGTGAACTATGATTTGACAGACAGACCAAACATAAACTCTACATTTAGAAAATGTTACATCATGATAATTTATTTATTCATGTGTAAAAAATACATAGAGCCCAACATTATTTAAATTGCTCTTACATGTGACTTAAGGGACAGTCAGGTGATTATTTGGCAGATGCAAAAATATCAAACAAAGAAGAGAAACCACTGAAAGTGTTGTAAGTAGAATAGAAGAAAGAAGGAAAGTAATTGTAAAGGTGAAGTGAGAGATTATATATATACATATATATCTTGCTCCTTTAGTACAGATTTGAATGGATGACAAGTTAACACTTCAGTTGTGTTTAATTTGAGGAATTTGACTTTTCCTATTCTGGCTTTGTAGATAATTTTAACTGACTGTCAGTGAGTTTAACCTGTATCACACCCGAATGGACCAAAATTTGTAGTATCAGTCTATTAATTAGTTAATGGTGTATTGGAAGTTTTCAGAATATGTGTACATTGGTTATGTGTGCTTAACAAAAGAAAGTAAACTTGAAAATATATTCGGACACGACTTGTCCTCGACACATCAATTTTCTTCCTTTTTCACCCTGTTTTTGGATAGATGCTCAGAAGTTAAATATTGTTTATTACTAATATATGAGTAAAACTTAGCTACTATGACAGAGGGTAACTCTATGTTAGTTTGTTTTATTTAGCGTTGTTGTACTTTGGGCATAATTTTTCCCTGATAAATACCTGTACCGAGCGTTGAATTATATCTCAGTTGCACGTATATTCGGTGTTGATTGGCTCAGTGAAAAATCGGTAATTTCTCTCTCCACGTAACTTTATTAGAATTTAGAACCTTTACACTATGCCTTTTTGTAGTATGGTTCTGTGCTGGTGTATCTGCTGTGATAGCTGGGCATTTTTCCTAGACTGCTTATTTTACTGAAAATTTATCAGCTTGTATTTTGTTAAATTCTTGTGTTTAGATTACTTTAAGCTATGTACTTGACGACTACATACTTATTACATGGTATTTGTTAGATTTAAATATTTGGGAAATTTTACTATCAATAAAAATGAAGGAATAAGACTATAGAACTACAGAAACTGATCTCAGGTGGTTTGAGGATATCGGCAGTAGGTTTTTTCTAATTCCTTTACGTTCCCAGTGGAACATAGGGCTTCAAGCTAGAGCTTTAAAGTTTTGGAAGCAGTGATGTTTATTTTAAGAGGATGGGGTTGCTAGTCTCATGCTCAACCTTCCTTCTTTATCGGTCTTAATATCGGCTTAACTAGGTAGTAAGTTGTGGACCTACATTTCGTACTTACACATGCTTGTCAAGTAGTTGTATCTGTAACTCTAAAAAAACTGATATTCATGCCGTCATTCGAAGTCGTCTTACCCCTAGCTGCATTGAGACACGTTATCGCTGAGCTGTTCTGGTGACGAATGACCACCTATAGGACTATAATAATCACACTGCGACTGATCACTCTGGATTAAACTGGTTTTGAGAGTTGTGTGGTAGTATGGATATGATTAATGTTTGCCTAAAACGTCATCCAGTAAATAGAACTGTGTTACTATGTGCCAGATATACCAAGTAAACAAGCTAACGTGGAATTAACACGATTCTAGTTGATCTTTAAATAACAGAAAAGAACACTTTGAATTGAATTTAGACTCAATTTTTGTTTTGTCCGATTGTTGCATGTTTAGAATACATTGTAGATATGTTATTGAATAAGACAGAAAGAAAAACAAGTGGCGAAATGCTTATTTCTTGTGTTTATTACAAGGCTATGCTCTCATAGCTGTGTATTTTTGTAATTGTGTATTAGAAATGACGAAATGTCCTTTAATTGTGTCCATTAGGCAATAAAAAGCTGATTCAATCGAGTAGAACAAGAGTATACAAGTAATACCAATAATTATTTAGTATAATAAAAAGTTATTCTAATAATAATAATGATCTACTTCAATCCAAAATAGTACTTGTGATACAGAATGGAATTTTCAGCATTAATCACAATATTGCATCTAATATCCTCAAATTATAAATAAAATTAATCACACAGAAAATCTTCCATATTTACAATACGCGTAATGTCAGAAACATGCAGCATATAAAATGGAAATAATAATAATGATAACAACTAGGGTAATAATAATATAAGTGAAAAATTGCCGTGGGCTTTTTACACACAGTATTGTCAATGCGGAATAGAAATCCTAACATGTTTAAAAATATTGAATATAATGTTCTCTTTACATGATATGGTGAAGGGAAAAACAAAGATTACAGCAGTCAAAGAGATAAGTTGGTGTTTGCAATTATGAGAGTAAAACAAAGAAGCAACAGAACCATAAATACAATTGAAATAAGAAAAGTAAAACTTGAATGTATATAAGAATGGATGGAGGAAATCGTTTATTTACTAGATGAGGGAGAAAGGTTAGTTAATTCTCGCCTGACACTATTTTCATCACATAAAATACGTGCCAAGTATGGTATCATAGAATTTCTATACTTAGACGTGCGAGCATACAGTTTTCTGAAGTTACTTCTTATTCTAGCTGAGGAGATGCAAGGTGAAAGCTGAGGGTAAAGTGGATGCTCCAGGTCAGACAAAATCCCTCTAGCAAATTTATTGCACGAAGACAAGTGCCTATCGACAACGACGTTAACTATGTGGTCCACTGGGACACCACTCACCCTACTGATAGTCTTCAGCATTCTACGAATTGTGGCATAGTCCTTTTAAAGCAAACCAGGAAAGAATAAGGGTGAACAATAAAGAAGAATAGGTAGGATGGAAGAGTTTATGGACTGTAAGAGGAGGAGTGGTTGAGTTATATCCGAGTGCCTTAACTTCTTAATGTAAAATGTCAGGCGGAATACTTTACTGGAGATCGCTAAGACATGGGAAGACCAGGAGAGATCAGAAGAGAGAATGAGTCCAAGATACTTAATTTCTGATTTGATTCCTATATCATTGTCGTCAATCTTACAACTGTTATGAGAATCGATGACTTCTTTTAACCGTCTTTTACATCTTAAGCTGAAATTAACAGTTTGACATTTAGAAGGATTCAGTTTAGGACCGTTAGACTCAGACCATTTACTGACTCCCGACAGAAAGCTATTGATTTTGGTACAGTCTAGCTGGGAGTTAACAGCCACTGAAACTGTTAAGTCATCAGCGTACTTCACAAAGTTTATTTCATCAGAGTGAGGCAAGTCATGCAAGAAGAAAGAAAAAAGCATCATCGAAATAAAACCTACTTATATGAGTAGTTTATGAAAAAGAGTACTAAATTGTTTGTCTTCACCATATCAATGATATGAATCAATCACATTTTTAATCCAATGCAAAGCTGTAAACTGGTAGTACCTTTGTAATCACACTCTAATATTGATCGTGTTTTATCCTTTATCTTTTACCCAATTAAGGACATCCAGTCAAATTGTTGTAATTTTAGTGTGCTTCACTCGGATTTAAATAGCTTGAGTTAAATTGCTAACAGAAGCTTAAGTGATTTCCTCATTTATACCTGAAGCTTCTAATGAAAATGCCTAACAGTATGAAATATGTACCTGAGACACCTACGAAGAGTCAGCTGCATACATAAAATGTAAATGTGAAAGACTTCAGGTCGCAGATGAAATTTTGTTGATAATTTTCTCGTTGAACACATTGAATTCTGTTTTTTTTGTGTGTTCAGCTATCATTAAAAAAAGTAAATGATTACGACTGGTTTCGTCTTCTTATCTCTCAGCTGATTCAAGGATTCTACTCAGCTTATCATAAGTGATAGCTACTATCTCGACGTAATGGTCAGGTTTGCATATCTGAATGATCCAACAAGCTAAACTGACTGGAACAAATGTATCTGTAGGTCTTATCATGCCAGAAAGTCCTTTTGGATAGCATTCACTTCAATAATGTAAATCATATACAAAGTGTCGGTAGTCTGGGTGAAGACGTACCGCTGGCGATTTTATAGCAGTAAAGTGTTTCCCTCAGGTGACTAACAAGCCAGCTAAGCTATCTCTCCGTTCTCGGTATGGCGATTAGAAAAGATGGACTCCTGAGTTGCCTTGTGGTGGTTCCAGCCGGTGGTCAGATTTTTGCGTAGATATATCTCAAAAAACCACTTCAAACAGGCCGTATGTGACCGGCCTCCGTTGGAATCTGTGGTTACGCAACACTAATGCTGCTTCTGTTTCTGGCACCCCAGAAGGAAATAATGTAATACATGCACTTAGCTTATAATTATACTACTAACAGATATAAATCAATGTTTTGCTATTGTTTCTTTTTTTCAGCCACATGCAGTTTACGCCAAAGACGTTCTAGACATTGAACAATTCTCCACAATTAAAGGTGTTACATTGGATAGCAAAGATATGGAATTTTATAAACGTTTCTGTTCTGGAGCTGTTAGTATACCGTGGCAGAACGAAGTAAGTCTCCTTCTGTCTCCCCTCTTTCTCTTTGTGATATATATATTATAAAGGCATAAAATTAAGAAATTGCGATTCAAGGTTTTTTGTATGTGTATCTCTTGCTGTTGGTGTTACTGTGTAAGGTGAGAATTTTCACCTTACCACTTCCTTATGTATATGTATAGAAAGTTCACTAAGTAAGCCTGTAGTTTTCTATGTTAGTTAGACTTATTTTAATTTTTATTATTGCTTTGATTGTCCAGAGTGTTTTGCAATTTTATCACGTCCACCAGAGCAAATTTATTTCCAAGTGACAATGAAAAAGAGAGAATAAAATGTATGGATGCTCTCTTAGTCCCTGTGTGTGTGTTTGATGCATTTCTAGATTCAGTTTATTGATCTATAAACTACATTTTATAAATAGGGGTAACTCACTAGACAATCGTGTATACATGGGTATCACTATTATTATTATTATTATTCAGATTTTACAAAATATTAATAAAGTATTTATTTTTAAACTTTACACCCAGTTTTCAAATTTCTACTCTGTTTTTCACTATCATAGAGAATAGAAATGCAGCAGTAGACTTATTCGTGAAAAATCACTGACTGTCTACTGCCTTTCTTATCATCCTTGACTAAATGTTTTCTCTTTTTGTGTTTTTTTTTCTGTCTCATAAGTAGTATACGAGTTAATCTGGAAAATTTTTTTTTAGGGAGGAGTCGATAAATTCATTTTTAATGTAAAAGAATTATTCCTTCATATTTCTCAGGTTAAGCTTTAAAGACAGTCACTATGATGTACTGTGAATTATAGAATATCATCGATATTTAAGGAATATAATTTCTTCCACCACTTTCGTGTACAGCTAACTAGATTTCAAATGTTGGCACGTTTGTATACGAAGTCGGCTATTTATCTGGTTGATTAAAATAACTCTTGATTGACTTAGTTTCTAGCATGAAGCTAAACATATCAGTCGTTTGACTTGGCTGTGTACGAGAGGATTTCAAAACACCATCTAAAGTAATTACCATGTGGTAGCAACGGCTTTTTAGAGAGTTAGAAAAAATTTTGTTGATACTCCACTAATCTGTCTACTCAGAGCTATTTATAGGCCAAAAAATACATGGTGCTATATACTACTGGTCGATTGACACGATTAACTGGATACCACTCACATTGACCAGTAGTATTTGTTAGCCTAGCTGATGTGATCTAATAAACATTGGACAGCTGTTTGTCACGTTTAGGGAAGAGGTGATAGGAACTAGTAGTTTTATAGTACGTGACACATTTATGTTTGCTTTCTGAATACTTTCAGTTTCCATAGGAAACTTTGGAGAAATTTCACCTTTACCTGTGTAAATTGGAAATCACGAAGTTATTTGCAGAAATTGTGGATTTGATCTAAAGTGGTAAACAATCTGCTAATATCAGTGATTATCAGCCTGCGACATAGAGAAATAGGAGCAGGGTATACAAATACACTTGTTCAACTGTGCCCCACCTTAATTGTTTTATCTCACTCTGTGTATATCTTACATGATATCAGTAGTTTCTTATGTTCGTGCACATTTTTATAGTAATTTATTTGTTAAATCACTCATCTGATCACGTACTGCTTTATGCATAATTTTATACACACCTGTTAAATTTTCAGTTATATGTTGAATAACACTCACTATGTTTAGCAACTTTGTTTTTATTTCGCTAGATATTTAAACAAAAAATTCATAAATTAATTGAACTACAATTATATGTAACTGTAATTACTTTAAATCAAATCGGCCGGACATGCTCTTAAATAAATCTGTCATGATGACATTCAAAAATTTTATTTTATCCTGTTCTCATGGACTCGAATTATAAATGTCACTCGGACTAAGATAAAAGAAAGCCTACTTGTCTATGACTGAACCTTAAATAATACAAAAGACTTGATTGTGTTTCTTTGGGATCCTTTTTTCTTAAAACAAACATATTCGTTTGAAAGCAAAGGGGATGGTTGAATGCGACTTCTTTTTCACCAATATTGTTAGCGTCGTATTTCTACCTATAGTGAAGGAACATCAATTGGTACATGATGGAATTCTTGTATGACTTCTGTAATTTACCTGATGTGAAGATGTAAATCATTGTTTCAGTAGCCCAGTTTGCAGCCAACAGGTCACGGATTCAAGTCCCGCCTCACCTACTTCAGCCTAGGGAATTGAGTAATATTATCAGCCCCCACACAACAAATGTGGCTTTTAGCCTGATATATCAAAGCTCTGTTCAGGGTAATTGAGTTCACAAAAGTAAAACGAATACCCTAGTTATTATTATATTTAAGGTGAAAACCACTATCTTTGCTTGAAAATTATTTACAATAGATACTGAGTGTCATCTCTCTCTGCAATTGTTTACTTTTGATTTGGACCCTGTGACATGCAGTAACTGGTGTTTAATTAATTCAGTTTAATTACTCATCTTAAATGTATTTTTATGTACTTGATGTGTATAAGTGTATGATATCATCCACTCCCCTGGATCAAGGTAAAGAGAGCGAAGATCGAACTCACATCCTTCTGATTAAAAGTTAATTCTCTGATCCATTTACCCACACTGACAGTCTTAGGTTAGTCTAAATTTAACAATTAAGCTTTGATATAAAATTATTTTACGCTGTGTTTAATTACCTATCTGTCGATTTCAATAATAATTTTTAATGGTTTCACTTTCTTCTTTATAGATGCTAGAAACAGGCTGTTTTGATGACTTGAATGAATTTCGCAAAGAAGATGGAACTTTAGTAGATAATTTAAATCCTGATACTCCACCAATTCAACAGAATCCCCCCTCAAGTAATCGAAGTATTTTTGATAGATTGTTTAAACGTAAACGCCAATCCCTTGGTCCACCGTCAAGTCAATCAGAAGTGACTAGTCAAGAAAGCACTATGAAACAAAGCAAAGCTATGTCATCACTTGAAGTGGAAAATGTTACCGTTGATAGCATGCCAAGTGGGAAGACAAATCTGTTGTCAGAATCAACTGGAGACAATTTGTCAGACAAAGAAAATGCAGTAGCACATAAACAAGAAAAGACTTCATCTGATGATAGACAAGACGATGGGAAAAAAATTGATCATATTACCACAGAGAATCAGATATCTAAAACTAACAGTCATTGTAGCATGGATTCAAGCGCCATATCTCATAAAAATATTAAATCAAAGAGTAGACGTTTAACTCTTCCTGTACATTCTTCATTTTTATGCTGTACACATAGAAAATAATATACTTTTTTCTATCCTTCTCTTTCTGCTTTTGCTTCTTCATCTTTTTGTAGAGGAGATTTTTGTTTCGTTTTACCCGAATCAACTTTGTAGTCTTCTTGCTTCTTTTCCTAACACAATGTGTTTTCGTAGACTTTTATAAAATGTCTTCCTTGATATGTGAAATTCTTTGATTAAAGCAATTAAAGGGGAAATAATTTGTCAATACAGACAAAGACTAAATCTTTTCCCAGCATTTTTTCAGAAAAATCTCCAGTAGAAGATTGTTACTTGTGTGATTTAAGGGATACTTTGACTCGAATAATTCGGCGGCAACACTATTGATGTCTTATAGATCAAAGATATATTGTTGTTATCATTATTTTTCTTTCCTGTCATCCTTCTGTTCAACTGTGTAAATGCGTTTTGATGCATTTATGCGTGTATTTGCTTATACTCCTCCGTTATTATGCGTGTATAAGCAAGCAACGCCTATTCTTAACTGTTGTGTGTACTTCTATTGCTTGGATTTTGACAAGTATTTTCATAATATCCTGTTTCATTATCAATGTTTTATCGATTGATTTGTTTGTTTAGTTTGGACACCAGCTTTATTTGAACGAATAAGTATTCCTTTCTGTTTTGTTTTATTTTGTTGTTATTTTAGAAACAAAATGTTTTTATCTTCGAAAATTCATTCACTTCTTTTTATAAATCAATTCGTACAAATAATTATGCGCTTTTACACACTACGATCTCAGATTATTGAATTTTCTTTTTTGCTTTTTTGTACGTTATTGTATGTAATATGCATTGTGCATCGAAGTCAACTGCAATCATCATGTATATCATTCAAGGTGATCTCACTTTTTTTAGAAAACAAAAATTATTATGCATTCAATGTATATTTTTCATTTCATTTGTAAA
Source organism: Trichobilharzia regenti (assembly GCA_944472135.2). NCBI lineage: Eukaryota > Metazoa > Platyhelminthes > Trematoda > Strigeidida > Schistosomatidae > Trichobilharzia > Trichobilharzia regenti. The sequence goes on from OX235264.1 coordinate 78,607,589, forward strand.
CTGAAATGGTATTGAAAAAAAAGACAACCGTTTTTTAAGCTGCCTGCTATTTAATTTTTTTGTTTTTATCCTTTCATTTTAATTTTAATTATACTCTCCATGATGCTCTACTATTCTAGTAATTTTGATCTCACTTCCTACTTCCTTATTGAATGAATAACGAAAACTGTTCAGTTGTCCTCTCTTCTGTACTATTCTCATTTGCTCTATATATATGAATTTATTGTTTTGATTATTCATATCCCGGTTTGTTTGTTTTGTTTGCTTGCTTTTCTTCTCCTTGTCACCGCACACACTTATACAAATGATTTCATCTGCATAAATTTACTCATGGTTGTCTTCACATTTTACTGCTGTGAAAGTAAATTAGGCAAAAAGTCAGTTGTGTTTTGATTTTCTGCCTATCGATATCGGATTGTAAATAATAAATTTAGAAAAATAATAATAATAAATATCTCGATTTATTTGCTTTTCTGTTCCTACGACTTTCTTTTTTTTTGAATTTGCCTTGGATGCTTTCTTCTCCCTCTTTCTCTTTGCTTCTCTCTTTGGTACGTCTTTGTCTGTGCTGTGTGCATTTGTGAATGGCATTACAGTGCAATTATTGTTATTTGACAATCTGTTTTGCATACATTTTTCTTTTCAGTTTATTTGCTTTATTTTAACATGTTATTCACGTTGTGTATTATTTTGTACAAAAAGTATCTTTAACAAGTGAATTTCTTATTGAGATAAAAATAAATTGATGTATAAATGCATGATTGTCTCATAAATAACTTTTCTGTGTAACAATCTAAAAGATTTTATACGCGATATGTGCGTTGGTGGCAAAGCGTTAGAATGCTCGCCAACCACGCCTCATGTGGTTCGGGGTTCGATTCCTGGCCGACTCACTCCTTCACCTCGTTAAACCGGTAGGTAACAAGACTGGTAAAGTGGGAAGGTTAGACATACGGCTAGCAACCACATTCTGTAAAATAAACACCACTTCTACCGAAACTTCAAAGCTGTATCTTGAAGCCCTATGCTTCACTGGGAATGTTAAAAAATAAAATAATAATATTGTTATTGCTACTCGAATGTGTGATTCGTCTGTCATTTGTCTAGTTTACTGTAGTTGGTGAATACCGCTAACTCGGTTAATACCTGGTAAACTGTATATTCTGAAAAAAGTACTACCATTTGCGGATGAATTACTTCTGCAACAAAGTAAATGTTTTGTATGTATAAAATGTTTTTGGAAGATGTCTTTCGCGTTCCAGACTATGAGTTTGTAAGTTACTATCCAGTTAGTTACTTAAACTGAAGTTTGTCAAGTAGTACTCGAACTCCAGACCTACTGATTAAAAGGTGAATGCTTAAGCCAATAGGCCATCTCCCAACAGTATGTTTTGTTTAGCGGGTGGGAGTATCAGTACAATACTAAATCGTTAGTCACTAATGTACACTATAACTGAGATGTGTTTCTTTTGGGTGCTCATCATTTCTATCTACACGATATTACTACACTCCAAGAAATTGGCCAACAGAAATCACCGGTGGCCTGCTTAAAATGTTGGCTACCAAAAACCTCCATCATTATACTGCACATAATTTCTCTTCTCCTTGTTTTAATCTAATCTCTAATGGTGTTGTTTATTCTCGCGAGTATTTATAATGTTTACATTTTTCTACTATGCACGTTTGTACTGAGCTTGAGGAAAAACATAATCGTCGTTGGCAACATATCCCAATACGTGAGATGACTCCTCTTGAGATTTTTAGTGCAAATTATCCCTTCCTGATAAATAAAACTGACTACTTACAGTCTATAATTATTCAGTTATCTTCTTGGGTCTCAAAATGCACAGTGAACTTTCAACCAAATGTCATGCATTCCTCGAAGGAGACAAGGAAGTAAAAACATAAGATGGGTTGGTTTGTGCTTCACGTCAGAGAGCTTCATGTCACGCGACCTACTGTCAATTCTTATTTAACTTAAAGTTACTGGATGAGGAGAAAGTATTATGCAATAAATCAGGCTGAAAATTCTGTACATTCTGTAAATTATCCAGAAAAAACCTATTGTAATTAGCATTTTGAAATGATTTTTGTCGTATCCTAAAATTTGAGAACCGTATTGTTAACTTCAAGACATTGGGAAAATAACTGAAAAATCAGAAACCTGTTCATTTTCGTCACCAACAATCAAGTGAGTTTGCTACAGTGCACCAGTATATTATTTTCTACTTTAAAACGGTTGAAATTTCTAAAGATTAGATATAACCTGGAAAAAAGCTCAGCCATTGCACTTCATTTGCTTGCATTTAATCATAAAATAGGGTCCTACAGAGTAATAGGATTAAAAAGTAATAAAGTTAGGTGGAGAGAGAGGTTAATTACTGAAGTTTTGTTTGTTGATTCAACAGTGCACACGTGCAATCGGAATAACGTAACGCCCTTACCACTGATGTGGAAAGTGGCAACAAACAATAAAAGAAAGTTGGAGATAGTGATCAACTCGTAAAAACAAAACCAACCCTTACAAACCAAACTATAGAAAATCAATCTGATGCTCGCTAGTGACTTGCTACAGGATGGAGTTCCAGTGAGAAGTCGTGACCAGTGAGGTCCATCCAGATGTCACGTGTGAGGATGGATGTCCCACCTACGACAATGGTTTGGGTCGTGCTAAATCACGAATTGGTAGAAGTTAGAATTTATGAGCCATTGAATCGGGTCCCAGTGGCTGAGTGGTATACGAGCTTGCCTTGTCCTCGGAAGGTCCTGGGTTCGAGCCCTTTTCGGTGGGTGGATACTGCCGATGATTCCAAAACTAGGATAGAGGGGACAGATGTTCAGTACTCCTTGCCGGTTTTCAAAGGTTCTCTAACTGATATCGATTCGTGACCAACTCGTAAAAACAAAACCAACCCTTACAAACCAAACCATAGAAAAGAAAAAAACATATATGAGACAAATTGTGAAACTGTGTGATGATTTAATTACGAGTGGCAATAATTTATGCTCGAAACGTCATCCCGTTGTTAATACTGCATCACTGTATGATATTTAAAATAGGCTTATCTACTATGGAATTACATTCTACCACAGTACCCAAGTTCATTACATTACCAGACCAGTAGTATACTTATTCAATAACATTGAAATTCTTGAGCTGGAAAAATTTTCTTTCTAAAGAAATATTCTTTTCCAGAGACTTTGTTATTAGTTGGAGGATTTCATTATGAGCGCTAGCTATACAAAAGCTCAAACCCACCTTTGTATCCAAAAGAAATACGTCCAACCCCTGTCCCTGCCATGGCCACCATAAACAGGTAATTTTTTGGTAATGACCATCCATCGCCTTTCTTACCTAAACTTCCTGTTTATTCTTGTTATTTTAAGTTTTTCTTAATCCATGTTTACACTACCATATTTTCATACCCGAACTTCGTGTTTATTTTGCCATTTTACTATTTCTACACATTTAATCCCTGATATCATAAACAATTATTCATCACATCAGTTCTTATCCAAACATCCTGTCTATTTTGTTATTGCTACATTTCTAACCCCTAATTGCACAATGTCAATCTTCTTAGCTATCATGATGCTAATTTGTTTGTTTTATCCACCCCCTGTTTATTGTGGCATTCTAATCCCTAATTTTAATTTTCATTAATTTGACCCTTGACCGGATATTATTCTGGAACTTTCCTATCCATTTGATATAAATACACGAATGTACAGCTATCTAGCTGAGGATGACTTCGTCGAAAAGAAAAGTTTCTTCACTGCAATTGTCTTCTTAATAACTCCTATGACCCAATGTGTATATTCCGTGAGCTGACATCAGTTAGAAAACCATTGGAAAACCTGGGAGTACTGGACAGACGAAGAATCCCAAACTAGGACAGAACGGCTGTCCGGTACTCCGAGGTTTTCCAGTAGTTCTCTAACTGACGTCAGCTCATGATGAAATCCTCCAAACAATCAAACAAAATCCCTACAAAACCAGTACTTGGAAACTTTGTTATTAAGCTACACAGTTGTGCTTATATTATATTTTTAGAAAATTAGTCTGTCTCACTGACATTACTCATGTGTTAAAGAATTAGTATTGGTGAATTATATGAAATACAAGAAGGGTTTCTCAAATAAAAAGTTAATGGCAAGCAGCGCGAAGTTGGACATCTGCTGTCAAAATGTTTGAGATAATAATTATAAACAGAGTTGGGTTGAAATTACCATAGAAGAACATTGTTAACGTGGACATTGATATCAAACATCACTTGAATAACGTGCAACTATCTCAAGTAATTCTATATCCTTTTTTATTTGCATACTGTCACAAATACGTGGGTTGATCTGACAAACTTAATAATAAACTTTTTATTCCAAACAATATTCTGATATCTTCTACAAATTTCTAGCATCTGGTCTTCAACAGCTGTTACTCCATCAGTATTTTCTTAAGATAGAGGATACCTCTTGTTGGCTAGTTCTTAAAATTAGTAAAATAAGCGTTTAGAGCTTCTTTTTCAAATGCTCGCAATACTCTAATTTCTAATCACACTACTCTCCCCTTTTAATATAAGTTTTGCTTAAGAGATTAGTTCCTATTGGTCACTAATTTTATCAGTGGTACTGCTGACTAACATAAACGAAAGTGATGAATACTAACTTTTGAAATGAACTGTGTTGTACTTCTGGGGCGGAGTTGAACTTTCATAGCCAACCACATAGTGACCTTGAATAACCAACCAGAATTCAAATGCACATAGTCGCGTAACCGTTAAAAAAAATGTGTTTAACCATATTACACTGTGTAATTATTTTCTATGTGTTGTAAGAATGTCTCCCAGTTGCTCCAAGAATAATCCATAGAGAAATCATATCAAGCACGATGGATATATTATTCGAGGTGACTAGATTATAGTCTTTCGGGATCCACTAATATTTCTGACACTGTTGTCACAATGTAACCATAAAACCTACCTAACACTGTCGATTTACAGTAAAAAAAAGACCCAGGGAATAAGTGGAATACTGTACCTACCCTCAGGAAATCCATTAAGGTAAGCAGGATTTTACTCAAAATGACCTTTTGCAGCGTTCTCTAAATCTGATTGTCTCTTAAAGATCAAGTTTTTGCAAACTTTGACCTTGGCTGTGATAGTTTAACTTTACCTTTCTAAGAATTCAAACGTGAATAGGCCTGATGCTGTACACCGTAACCGTGATCTATTTAGCACATTCCATCAGTCGATAATAGGAAAAATGTAACTTGAAATCTTCTTAATTCGTAAAGGTAAACTTATTTTGTATTAGTTTACCATTACATGTATGTCCGTCTATTTGCCTGTCTGTCTATCTATCCATCTATCTAATCTATTCTTTTATGGCTGCGTGTATAGAGTACTGCAAAATAATAAGAGTCATAACAATAATAAAACAAATGAAACAGGTGTCTGTAAATTTGAAAAAAACTACACAGTCCGAAAATTAATTTACTCTAATTGATGTTTTTTGTTGCTTACTTTCTGGTTTTACAAAAACTGTAATTAAACATTTTGAAGAAATACTAGAATTAAATTATAGATTTTTCTTATTATTTCCTTCTTAATAATAAATATAGTTTTGTTTGAATCTATTCAATACTCAAAAATGTTTAACTAATACTAAATTTACATAGAATCAGATAACTATTTCAATTACTTAAGTAGAATCATAAAGGGAACTAATTGTTTCATATTCTCAAATAATCATAATTGTGTTGTCTGCTGTTTTAAAATTTTATTTAATATAAAAGATAGCATTATACTCCTATTGCCATTTGTTAGCTGATTCTCTGAGTATTTCGGACAGCTGAGTGATTATTTTTATTGAATTTTTTGAGATTTTCCCGTCGATTGATTGGACCGAAGTGCTCGGTCTCAGGTTGATCTGTGGGCTTCTTGTGCAGATGCTTCGAGGATGTCTGGGCATTTAGCTAGTGTTTAATTGGTGGATGGTGACTAGCAGTGGAATCCAGGATAAAGCACATTTCGTCCTATTTGGGACTCGTCAACTGGATGTACCTGCATTTTTCTGTGAGTGACGATGTTCCCACCGAGGCTCGAACCCAGTACCTATAGTTTCAAACACCAAAACTTTATCCGCTAGACCACCAAATAGGACGAAATGCGCATCCTAGATTCCACTACTAGTCACCATCCACCAATTACAAAGCTGAGTGATTCGGTTTTAAAATGTCTTTAGATAGGTTTGTGCAATTAATTAGCCTATATTAACTATGATTTCATAGGGATAGATGATGTTTGGTGGGTTGGTGGTTAATTGGTAGGATCGTCACCTGCCAACGAGGGAGGTCTAGGTTCGATAGCCGGATGATGCACTTCAAAACTTCGCCTAGTTAACTAGCCGGCAGTAAGCCTGAAAAAAGGGAAAGATTGAGTATGAGGTTAGGAACTCCACACCAGCGTCACTGTAACTTCAAAACTTGTAGCCTGATGTTTCACTCGGAACACCAGGGAATGTAATTCATATTTGGTAACATTATTCAGGAATCCGAAAAGAAAGTACAGCAGCTTCCGCCACATAACTTTGTAGTTCTGTTCAAAGTGAGTACATAAGGTTTCTCGGCTGAGTTAACTCTTTGAATAAATGTATTTATTGGGATTTTATAGTAGGTTAAGTACCTTATAATACGTCTGAATGAGGTTAATAAAGATGGTACACAACACAGAAAGTACCACCACAGCTTAGTCATAAATTCTCTAATTGTAGATTTATGCTACTAAAGTTCACTTATCAGAGATAATATTATCTTCAAGTTTGTGGAAAACCTTGCTGACATGTATCAGTGAACACAAAATCTAAGCTTAGGACTTCTTACCGAATCATTCTGACCATCCAGAACCCATTCAGTTGGCACTGCTATAACCAGTCATTCGGCTTAGTGATCAGTTTTCAAATTTAACAAATAAGATAATTTGCACCTAAAATGTGATTCAGTGATATAATCATAGTGCATTTGGTGTTCTTCATTGACAAATTTCGCTACTCTGTCTGATCGCTTGTTGACATTTTAGAAGCGTCTTCTTCTTGACTAACCTTATTTGGATTGTACATCATATCCTAAGGACGAAAATACCCCACAGGTTTTAGCCTGCTCTTACAACTGCTTCAGAATATTGGTATATGATAGAACTTTCAGACACATTTGACTATCTGAGCAAAATTTATTAATCTGTAACACATTATGGGTAAGTAACCATTTCACTCAAAGCATGAACATTTCAGTAGCGTGTTTGGCTTAATAATATTGTGGTTAGGGTTGAACAGTGATTAGTTCAATAAAAATTATAGACTGAAAAGTAACTGAAAACCTGGGAGTACTTGACAGCTGTCGCCTCTGTCCTAGTTTGGGACTTTTCACCAGTACGCATCCACTGCCAAGTTTCGAACCCAGGATCTTCGGGTTACAAGGCGAGCTAGCTCGTAGACCATTAAGCCACTGAGAGCCAATCCAATAGCCAGCTCATGAATTACAACTTCTGCCGATTCACGACATAGCGCGACCACTTCGCAATGTCTTCTTCGATGAGTTACTGCCTCACGTTCAATCTGCTGCATTCTACTGGTCATGGCTTCCCACTAGAACCCCATGTAACTGCCTGAATAGGGCCAGTCGCTAGTGAGCATCAGATCACTTTTCAAGTATTGGTTTTTTTTGTAGAGATTTAGTTTGATTGGTTAAAAATTGATCTGATGCTCACTAGCGACTGGCCCTATTCAGGCAGTTACATGGGGTTCTAGTGGGAAGCCATGACCAGTAGAATGCAGCAGATTGAACGTGAGGCAGTAACTCATCGAAGAAGACATTGCGAAGTGGTCGCGCTATGTCGTGAATCGGCAGAAGTTGTAATTCATGAGCTGGCTATTGGATTGGCTCTCAGTGGCTTAATGGTCTACGAGCTAGCTCGCCTTGTAACCCGAAGATCCTGGGTTCGAACCCTGGCGGTGGGTGTTTACTGATGAAGAGTCCCGAACTAAAATGAAACAGATCTCCAGTATTCCCTGGCCAGTTCTTCAATGGTTCTGTGACTGATATCAGCTCATGATGAAATCCTCCAACCAATCAAACTAAATCGCTACAAAAAAACCAATCCTTGAAAAGTATCTTCTCATCAGCTCTACCAAACAAGCAGCTAAAAGTTGATAAGTTTACTTTATCTTGTCACGGAATAGTAATTTAGATTGAGTACTCACCTACTTAAAGGTTACACTGTGATTGGTGACTCCATTTCATTAGGAGCTCTCATCTGATCAGTCTATTTTGATTGCTTTACTTCTACAAGTATGGGCGTCAGTGGCATAGCGGTTAGGACGCTCGCCGACCATACACATGGTCCGAGGTTCGATCCCAGGCCGACGCACTCCTTAAGCCAGAAATAATCCTGGTAAAGCGGAAAGGTTGGGCATGAGGCCAGCGACCCAATCCTGTAAAACAAACATTGCTATAGGAACTTCAAGCCTGTAGCTTGAAGCCCTATGTTCCACTGGGGAACGTGAAGGAAAAAACACATTTCTCCAAGTGTAATGGCTGCAGTCAAGTACCACGAAGAAATGTACAAGTTATTTTAACACAGTAGTCTGGTTAGCAAAAACTCAACTCATATGTTAAAAAGCCCTTAGGAAAGTTTTAAATTATTCACTTTTGAAATGAGGATAAAAAAAGATAATTATTAGAATTATTATCTAAGATTTTAACTTTCAAACTTTGACTTGTTAGGAATTGATCACGAGCTGATATCCGAGTACCATCGAAAGCCAGCTAGTGCTGAACAATCGTTTCTACCTAATTTCAGACTCTTCAGTAGCACTCACTCATGACTGCACCCAGAACCTTCATGTTACCGGCTGAGCCCACTAATAATTGAATCATATCTGTTATGTAGAGTTTATCAATATAACTTCCTAATATACTATTTTCTTTCGATAAATACACGACATCATAGCTTAGATAGACACCTAATTTTATGCCTTTTCCCAACCTCATCAAGTTTAAATCAAAACTGCTAGTCTGAGTTAGTACTGTACATTTATGAACAGTTTATCTCAGATTCACAACAATATCACCTTGGTTTCTTTCTAAGGGTATACATCTACAACTGTGCATTTCTGGTCTACCATATGCAATCATTGCTGCATATATCCGTAGTGCAATTATGTGTCACCTACTGATGTCATTCAACCTCATTAAACTGCTTTTTATTCTCATACCACATAAGAAAACAGCTTATAGCCACATATTATATACTCATACACTAGAAGACAGATGACAACGATAACAAGTGTTAAGATTTTTTGCTAAATCATAACACTTTGTCTACTGTGCACTTGGAGAGAATGGAAGAGGTCACTACTATGAACTACTTCAATATCTTTTCAGAGAATAAACACTCAGTTTGTAAGTGTGGTAAGTATTCTTAAAATGAATGGTACATGAGTTGTTTGATCCAGTAGTAACATTAGTGTATAGGATAATATCAATTACTAAAATGACTTAATGATCTTAGAAATGATTTTTGTACTAAAAAACAGTTACTTAGAGAAGTGATTTGGAAGTTATCTTTTAAAAAGTAGTCTAGTGGTGTAATTCTAAGAAGTAGCAGTCATGTGTATACTTACTATGCAGTAATTTTTACACAAAAGTCTAATGAACAAATATGTTTTGGAAACTTTTATCAAAGCATCAACCAGTTTATTCGTTTAGGAAATTGACGCATCATCTGTAGGAGTATTGATAAAATTACTTAAAGAATTTTTTCCGATTTTGTTTTCATTCCTCAGTGGAACTTAGGTTTTCGTGTTTCGCAATGTCATTGGCAGTGTTGTTGATTTCTACGGGTGGGACTGGTAGCTTCATGCCTGACGTTCCTACTTTTTCAGCCTTCCGTCGCCCAGGTGATGATTTGGAGTTCATCTGCCGGGAATCGAACTGGGATCTCCCACGTTCTTTCATGGGAGCATCCTACGTTTGAATTACTGACGGACTTTTCGTTTAATAGTTTGCTCTTATTTTAGTGTAGAAAAGTTTTAGTGAAAAGCATGACTCATTGAAACTTTCAGTGTCACACTCATAATTAATGAGCCTAAAGAGTGAATGATATCCTTATTCTCATAAGGGATCGGATATGAAATCAAATACATGAATACTAGGATTCCCCCATTGTAACATCAGATAGTAATTGCACTCTATCACTAATTTGAAGGAATTTAAAAATTATTAGCGGTGGCATTCTAAACGGTTGGTTAAATGGCAACATGTTCAGTTGAATACCTGATTATACTGGGGTTTATTAGAAATGCAAAAGAAAAATACTTTTTCTAAAGGGTTTTAAATTAAAAAACTGCTCCTTGGTGTCCTCTGGCTCTTCTATTTGTACTGATTAATGACGATCTATCCTCTGTGGACAGTCAGTTTCCTAAGAACAGTTCCGACGAACAAGTGAACGTTAAACATAATTCCCCTAACAATAAATGGAAAGATGCCTGTACATCAGTCATGCTATTCTTGTATTCTGACGATTTTCATGCCTAAGTGTGTATCACAGTAATAACTTCTGATGTTGTTACGTTCTCTGAGCTGAATGATTCATTGTCCTACGAAGAAACATCCGTAGTGCTGACTACAACATAAAACCAGGTTTTTGAATAAGAAAACGCCTGGTGACAATCACTCACAGTCACGTTTATCAGAAGTGATATCATATTCGTGGAGAATTCCCCAAAAAACTCACTTCACACTGAGATTGGCGCTTGAAATTTTTATCTAGAAGGACAATTAGGCCATCCAGAGAAAAGAAAACTAGAACATGAAATACATCCACCGAAGATACAAGTGGCGTCCTGGTGGCTGAATGGTCTACGAGCTCGCCTCGTAACCGGATGGTCCTGAGATCGAACCGGAATGAACAGCTCCAAACTAGGAAGAAACAGCTGTCCAGTACTCCCACGTTTTGTGCATCGTTAGCGGAGAGGTAGAATGCTCGCCATCCACTCACGTAGTCTGGGGTTCGATCGCCAGCCAATGCACTGCTAACCCTCACTTAGTTGATAAAATTAGCCAGGCAAAAGGGGAAGGTTAGGCGTGAGACTAGCAACCCCCACGCATTTATTATTTCATTCCCCACTAAATGGTTAAGTCCACTTCCCATAAAAATGAAGGAGATTTGCATGAATCAAAATTTTTCATAATTACAACATTATCTACTGTTTTTCACCGCCTTTATTCAATTCTTATCTATTTCTAATCATATACTATTAATGGAAAATAATTATATAGAATTAAATAGTATTTGTTTTTTTCAAAATTGTTTGCCAACTTTTCACAAGTTCATATGCATAAATTTATTGTATTCACTTAAGGTAACATTAATTCATTTTGTTTATCTGAACTAGTTATCAGAACATTCATAAAAAAATAATCAATAATACATAAACTTTAAAGCTGTATTACTGTTGCATACTAGTTTGTCACTGAAAAGTTATCACAGTATTAGCCTAACAATTCTTAAGAACAGAGGAAGTTCAGAATTCGTTTAATAAGCGAGAAAACTCACACATTGATCTACTATGACAGAATAGCGACGGATGAATCAGGTTTTCATCTTCTGTAGAACACTGAGCTGGAAATATACGTTCCATACTAGTATCAATTGAAAAAAATTCTGAGTGATATGAGACTCCATTTTGAATACAGTAGATAACTTGTGTATGCCAATCTGACGAAAAAAATCTAGACAATGAAGTCTATTGAGTTACAGTTTCATGAAGATCTACATCAATTATAATCATCCAGTGTCCTTCTGTGCATAAACTTCTCACTTAGTGATCTCTTTGGTTACAGGATTTCATCATGAGCTGGCATCAGTCAGAAAACCAGGGAGTGCTGGGGAGATGTTTACCCGTCCCAGTTTGAGATTCTTTAACAGCAACATCCATCGCCGTGGTTCGAGCCCAGGACCTTCTGGTTACAAGACGAGCTTGTAGACCATTATACCACTACGACCCGATTCGATGGCCCACGGTTTCCAACCTCTGCCATTCCACGGCATAACGCAACCATTGGCAGAAGCTGAAATTCATGAGCTGGCCAATGGATTGGGTCCCAATGGCCTAATGGTCTACGAGCTAGCTGGTTTGTAACCAGAAGGTCCTGGGCTCGAACCCTGTCGGTGTGTGTGTACTGCTGAATAGTTCCACACTAGGAAGGGGGAAACAGCTCCCTAGTTTTCCCTGACTGGTTTTCCAACGGTTCTCTAACCGATGCCAGCTAATGATGAAATTCCCCAACCAATCAATCAAATCCATACATACCAATACCTGGGTTTTCTCTTTATTGTTTAAGCATTTATGTAAACAAAAGTCCATTCAGAGTAGACTATTTAAGGTTCATCACTATCTTATCAAATTTTTAATTCTATCTGACAATGAACATATTAGTTACAAGATTAATTATTGCCTATACAAAATGTATTTAACACATTTTAAAGATTACCTTAACTATGTATGTAATCATTCCTATTTAGCATCAAAATAAATTTCGTTGAAATAGGGTCTCTTTTTTAATGTGTTGAATAAATTGACGGTGAAAAGGTTCAAATAAACCCTATCGGTTTTGTCAGTTGTTCAACTGACAAAGTAATCATATCACGGAAATAACAACAATCTGAAAACCAAAAGTATCTTTCGAATAATCTTTTATATTCACACTTATTAAATATTTTTCTTTTATAGGAGAAATAAAACAAGCGATATATATTCAACAAATTAACAGTGACATTTGAAAGCGAAATAGAAATTTATAGGATAATCCATAAACAAATAATCAATGGCAACTAGGATTTGTTCAGTTTTGACAAGCTTCAACTGTCAGATTACATTCTGTAGAGTATTAATAAGAAGAATAGTTTTTGATAGCGATCATTCAGGAACACACAAAAATGTGATATTTCCTCGTTTAAAAAAAGAGATGAATGGCAAAGATAAGGTTAGTGTACATTTTGTTTTGAAAATAAAAATCCTAAGATTTTATTGACTATGCCTATTTCTAGGAAAACAAAACAGGAAAAAAATAACAAAATCGATTCGTTCATGTAATTTTGTTTTTGTTTACGTTTTCTAGGAGTTATTTTCACAAATAGATCTATCGGTTCAATCTTTGAATACAAGTTGGCAAACAGACTATTGATATCTTTTTTTATTAATTACTATGTGATGTTGTATTATGACTAGCTTTCATAAGCATTGAAATTTGTTCTTCTAATTGTTGAATTCTATTTGATAATATTTTTAATTGTTGTGTTTCATGATTACTGCAAGTAGTTTGTGATGATAACATATGATCAACATCGGATGTATCACGTCGACTTCGTCTTTGTGTTGTTGCTTCAACAGATTCTAACTTCCCTGTATCAGTGATATACGCAGTACCGTGAAATGTATTCAAGAACCCACTTGTAGATGGACATTCCTTCCAAACGGCTAAATTCATTCGTGATATACGACTACAATCAACTAAATCCTGTTTACGATAAGGTCGGATGAAAGCATTCTCAGGTACTTGAGTGATATTATCTGAATTTTCACAGACAATACGTGATAAACTTGATCCTGTACGTTTGATCTCTGCTAATTGAGCTGGCGAAAATACTCCAGAGGCTTCATACCAAAATCGATCACCTAATCTAAGTTTACGAAATTGTTCAGCTATGATACAAGCGAAGGTTGGACCTACTCTAGCATCTGGCAATAGATCTTCTAATATTCCACCTGTGAATAAATCAATATTTCCTGGATGACCATAGACCCTGCGTAGTCCTTCTAAAACATGTTTTTTCGAAATTCTTGGTTTTAACTCTTCAAAGGTACTAGGATGTGGGGAATTACCTAGTCCACAGACTTTATATGCATATTCCGTATAACTTGGAAGCCCATGATCCCGTCCACGCTGGACATTTAGAGCAGCTAAATCTAATGCTAGTTCATGAGCCATAGCAAATAATCTTTCAGTAAGCTCACTGTTAAGAGATGGATTCCTTGAACGATCACGAATACCATTATATAAAAGACCTCTTACAATAGGATCCATTCCCCCGTCTTTAAGTAACCTGTCAGGAGCAAAGAATGCCTGGTGTAAAAGTAAGTGACCTTCTTCAATCGGCTCCCAATTTTCATTTAGTCTAAATACAACTGGAGGTACCATAGTGTGACCAAAACGCATAGCAGCTGTAGCGAATGCATTACTTATTGTCGGATTTGTTTGATCATCGTATCCATTGTATGTGCCTAATAATTTCATTCCATCTGGTCCAAGTACTATTGGTAACCAAGCGCGATATGTGATAGCTTGCATGGATGCACCGACAATTTTTCTTGCCTCATGAAATATCCTATCACCTGACCAGTGAGGATTTAACGTCCTCAGACTATCAGCTAAACGATTATGCTCTCTTAACCACAAAGTATGCAATGATAATAGACCTAGATTCTCATTACTACGATGATCACCAGCCTTGAAGCATGGTACGAAATCCTGACCTGGATCAGCTTGACAGTCGACCTGTTTCAAGAAGATAAACAAAATGTAAACAGAAATCAAAATGTTTAGTTACCAGTAAAATTAAAAGCTATTCAACTGTCTCATAAGCATAGTATTCATTGCACTTAATTAGATAAAAGTGAACTGGACTGCAAGTGTGTGAAATGGACATTGTTTAGCTTCAGTCTCTGCTGTCACCATGACTGCGTATCTGCTTATTCTGTGATTACTCTTTTAAGTATAATCATTTTGTGCAGTTTTGGCTAATTGGTGTCTAGGTATTTATCCTGTAGATTATAGTTATGAAATCCACTAAACATGCCAAGGTTTAGGCAACTATGCACTGTCAAAACCATACACTATACACTTTGCACAGCGCTTTCACATCCACGTTGTTTCTATAAGACTTACACCCAGTAATCATCACTTCAAAAGTTAACAAGATCTCAAAGAAATGCCTTAAAAAACTATTTTCTTATGAATATTTTTGTTTATCGTAAACAAATTTTGGCCTTTCTTCATTAATGAGGCTTGTAAGGCAATAATAAAAAGAAGAAGAAAAAAACATGAATGCGTGATAATTGATTGAAAAAATCCTGAACATATGTTCCCATCTGGCAATATTAGTTTAATAAACATTGACTGTATAGAATAACACAACATTTTCAGAAAAAGTTCATAGTGCAAACATATTTGAAGTTAAAATTCAGTGAGTGACATGATTTTGTAGCCTATTTGGTGAAGTGTTGAACTGGTAATCCAGAGAGAGCTGATTCAAAACGTGAAATAATTTCTACAATTGACATATAACATATAAGCAGTTTGCCAAGGTAAAATTATATCAGGTAATCCGATCAAGCATACATCTTATATCAGTCATACATCTACAACTTCTAAAGAATTATAGTGTCTTTGATTGCCTTAATGATTTTCGAAGTATATAGCTATTCATCTTAAGGAAGCTTATTTGTTGTAAAATTAACATGACACCTATGCCGAAACGTGATGCGTCAGAATAGTTAGTTGAACAGAATCAATGCTTGAACTAACTTCATATCGATGTAATCACCAAGCCTACCTATATTAAATTAGAAGTCGCATTCTAATCAGTGTTTTGTAATGGTTTGCGAGAGGAACTGTAGTGAATTTTATTATCTGGTAGATAGAAACTAGCAGTGGAATCTAGGGCGCTCAGTTTGTCCCAATCGAGACTCCTCAGCTGGATACACTTGGATTCCCAGAAGGTGTTAGTGTTTCTACGGAGACTCGAACCCAGCAGTTTCCGCTTCAAACGCCAAAGTCTTATCAACTGGGCGACTAGATGGAACAGTATTAGTTCAAAATAATCAGTCAACGGGAAATACAAGATCAAATGAAACGTTAACAGTGTCGAATTAATAAGATCTTGTATTTTTTGTTACAAGTAATCCTTAAAGTAGACTTAAAATCCATTTGAAACACAATGCTTTAATCTCACTAACCTTTCTTAAACCCGGAATTACTTTAGAAAGTGCTGTCAGAATAAAAACACTGACGACATCTTTCCAAACATTGATTCAAATAAATTATAAATCTAGACAAAAACTTTATTTATGAACACATAAATTCATCTAATAAATGATAATGTTTAGTGATTTGAGATATCTAACAACCAAAACAATACAATATATCATGATAAACCAGCACAAGATTCTCAGGTTTTTACTTACATTAATTTTACTTTCACTGAGTAAAATAGAAATGGTTTTTGCAAAACGTATTGCTTAAAAAAAGGAAACTGAATAATCAACTTTGTCTGAGAATTTTATGGTTTACTGGTAATTTTCGGAGACTTTCTATGTGAAAGGTTTTCTTCTTCGGTAAAAATGTTAACAATGTTAATCACGAGTTATAGGAAAGCGAATTCAACTGATTTTATGGAAAATACTGTAAATCACTGAAGGTTTAAACATGTGAAGCGAATTGGAAAATGTTTAGAAATCTCACAATCCAAGGAAAGCATTTATGAAATAGTGTAACTCTGAGACTGTAAACAGTTTTGAAATTAATATACTAATGTAATTAAAACCAACCATATGAAGATGTGGAATGTTAAAAATATTTTTGGATAAATTAGTCTACAACAATCAATACAATTAATATTCAGCCTTTACTACTTCTTTCTTGTGTTATATAACTGTTGTCTATAGATCTTCTTATACTACATTTTGTGAACATGAACTTGCCTCTTTTAACCAGTTCACGTTAACAGGTTCAACAAAAGACTTGATTCCCTAGCACTAACTCCAAATTACGAAATCATCGTACTTCATTTCTGAAGAATTCTACAATAATTTGCGACGACTTTCACCTTTCAATGAGTTTTAACACTTTTTGAATTATGTAAAAAACTTAAATTTCAATAGTGCTACCTACCTGTCCTCTGATATTGAATGGTAGCAAACGTTTACCAGCTTTTGTCGGCATACCTTCTCTCATTTTACCTTCGTCAAATAATGTTTCCCTCAGCTGACTGTTTTCGAAATCATCACTTCCATAGACATTTGATGCATCTATGAATGCAGTAATTTGATTTAACTGTTCTCTGTAACGTGGTTTCCCTAGAAGGATTGATGTTGAGCCTGAACCACATGTAGCGCTTGATCTAGCGAATCCAATACAACGATGCTTTATACGTGGATCATTTGGAGGGACTAAAATTGGAAAACATGGTGGATCATTGACACAAGTTTCATTACATCCAAGACCATCACTAAATCGACTTGTTGATGCATCAACTGGTGTAAAGTCTAAATCATGATCTAAAAATTGACCCCATTGCATTAACATTCCACTATATTTTTCATCTTCGTCGAATAACTTGTTCATGGTGATATTAAACATGCCGTCTTTGATGTCTTCTTCATTGAGTGAATACATATCGTCCTGAAAGAAGAATGCATTAGAAGAATATCTCTTTGAAAAACAAGTTACATGGAATGCAAAACGTATAAAACGTTTCAATTTCTATTATTTTAAACTGTCTAGGTGAAGTGAGAACTTCAAGAAAATAGGATGCATATATATATTACTATAAATGCACTATAAATTTAACAATAATAAACATTCTTTTTTGTATTTCCATTCTTAATTTCCTTCAGCAGAATTCAGCCCGTCGTTTTAATTACTGTCGTCAGTCAGATTCAAGGGTTACGCTCTTCAATTTTTGGATCACATCTGGTAATATGACAAAAAAAGGTACAGTAACCTTTATCTTTAAAAAGTCAAGCAACCTACCACGAATATTATCTATTATGTCACCTATATAATCTGTTATTTCACCGAAACTTACACAATAAGTGTGCTTCTTAGCCTAGTACCAAAAGATCTGATCCTAGTTATTAAGTTCAAATAAACATATCATTTGTATTTTACTGTTAACAGACGACATAGTAGTAGGTAAGCAAAGACTTACTCGAAATGAGAATTTAAGATTTAGCCCCTACTTTCCATAAGTCTGTTTCAATCATGGAAATCTGTGTAACGGTAAGCTTTTATTGGTCAGTTTCAATGGCTCTTTTTATGATAGAAACACGCTTCTGTAAACATTTACATTCACTGATATGTAGTGATTTAAATGTTTGTCAGTGACTCCATTTTTAATAATACTGGATGCTTCTGTTATCCATTTGTCATGGTTGTTGGTCAAATGAGTGCAGGAGAAATTTGTCAGACAGCAGTAAGCATAGAAGGAATAACTTTATTTGTGATAGGAATGAGAAATCTTATTGTCGGGTAGCCAAACAGATGTCTTATACATTGTGATGGGATTTATAGCTCAGTTATAGTAACGTCTGATTATTAAATGACTTTGACTTCTAATGTGTTATTTAAGGAGTTGTGTACCATTCAAAGCCACTTAAAATAGTCTTTCCAACTAGACAATATACTAATGCGATGTTCACTGTCATATTTCTTTTGTTTTATTACTACTTTAAGGAGAAAATATTTTTAACGGCTTAACGGACATAAAAGTATGATGTTATGTGATACAAACACATTGGAGATTATGCAAGCGTATCATTGTACAAACAACGACTACTTTTGTAAGAAATAATTGAATTAAAGGTTTGTTCATCCTGCATTCTTTATGGACAACCCCATATTCATATTCCTTAAATGTCAATGTAAAAACTCAGACACTGTCAAATAATTAAGCCGATAACACTTCCTAATCCCAGACCTGGACTATAAGTAAACCATGTTTATTCAAATGTAAAGCTGAAACTACAATTAATAGATCCTATTTTTTAGCTATTAAGTGAGAAGTTGCCTTTAATCAAAATTTAAGGAATGTCACAACAATTGTTAAGAGATCATATAATAGAATTCGAAGCGGATTTCAGGTACGACAGAATCAAAGCCACAAATGCACAATTATACATAAAGGAATCAGATAGACATTTAGTTTATTACAATTATTCATTCCATTAGTTTATGTTACAACAGTAGTACAACAATTTTCAACAGTTTTGTTTTTAACTTTCATGTGTCTGGTTCTGAATTCAAGCCTAATGCATAGCATAAACATTGTGGTTCGATACTCACGTATTGTTGTTAAGTCTTCTATAGCTGTTGTTGCCAGTGCTTTATGTTTTCATTCCTTGAATGGCAAGTGGAACAACATACGGCTTGAGGCTGGTTTGCCTTGAAGCTTCAGTTGTCATATCGTTTTTATGCGGTGAGGTTTTAGAGTGCGTCAGCCTGTAATTGAATCTGAACTACCAACTAAACTATCAGTGCCTGTGTATTATATTCATAAAATTAACCACAAGCACTATATGTTATTATGTAACAAGCAGTAGAGTTGTTCACGATTATAAATTAAAGCAGAATACTTTTATGAAAAGGTCTACTAAATAACGTCTATTGTTAAAACATCCTTCTGTATTGTTATAAACAAAAATTAACAACTTAATTAACCATTTATTTCAAATGAATCGAAAACAAAATGTTCAAATCAAAGGAATGGCAAAACAAAAGTACGAATGAAGTTAATAACTTACAGTTTATTTATGAACTTAGATATATATTCGAAATTTCTTACCTTCGAAATATCACATGGAAATTTAGTTTAAATAAGGGAGGCGTAAATTATGCGGTAAAAATATTTTTGAATGGTAATCATCCTAATCGATAGATATCCTACATTAAATAAGCTGTACATGAGTAGTTTAAATTAAAGATGATATCTCTTATCATTTTAGGTGTATTTATTTATGACCAACGATTTATCTGTGCGTTAAACTAAACCATTATTTGGGCCGGGGATCGATCCTTGGCCGACGCACTCCGGCACCTCTCTAAGCCAGTAGTAAGGCCGGTAAAGAGAGGAAGTTAGGCTTGAGGCTAGAAACCCTATCCCTCAAAAGGAAACCACTGCTACCGAAAATTCAAAGCTCTAGCTCAAGGCCCAAGGTTCCACTGAGAATGTAAAAGAATAAAATAAAAAATGATAAACTGATGTCCAAGAGTTTAGTTTTGTACGAGTTTGACCACGGAGTGATATTAGTTAGAGAACCATTGAAAACCAGCCACAGGGAGTACTGGACAGCTGTTTCCTTCATCCTAGTTTTGAAATCATTGGCAGTATCCATCTACCGCCAGGGTTGGAACCTAGGACCTTCGGGTTACAAGGCAAGCTCGCCGATCTTTTAGGCACTGGGACCCGATTCAATGGCCCTTGAATCCTAACTTCCACCAATTCATGATTTAGCATGACCACAACCAAACTTTTGACAGTTAATCTAATGCTCGCCAGTGACTTGCTAAAAGACAGAGTTTCCTGGAGTTCTAGTGAGAAGTCGTAACCAATGAGGTCCATCCAGATGTCATGTGTGAGGATGGATGTCCCACCTACGACAATGGTTGGTGGTCAAGTCACAAATCGGTGGAAGTTAGAATCCATGAGACATTGAATCGGGTCCAAGTGGCTGAATGGTATAGGAGCTTGCTTTGCCTAGGTTCGAACCCTGGCGGTGAGTGGATACTGCCAATGATTCCCAAACTAGGATTGAGGAAACAGCTGTCCAATACTCTCTGTGGCTGTTTTTCAATGGTTCTCTAACTGATAGCAATCCGTGATCAAACTCGTGTAAATAAACTGATGTGTTGATGTATTTGTGTTTTACACTTGGTGTTCAGTAAAGATTATTTTGGTGATATAAAGATACATTGAAATAACTTAAATCTGACGAATTCTGTTATCTAAGACTGATGTGGTAATAAATTCTGTCGATTCAGATCAAGTACGTAAATACGACGAGTTCATCAGTTAGCTAATTAACATCAAGGCAACACTGTGAGTTAAGTGATCGTGGGCTGCTGATAAACCTTCTATTTGTTGGAGTAACTTGGTCGTTTAAAGTCAGTTAAATTTGCTCAAAAATCCCTACTTACTTTGCATAAGTTTATATCTAGCGTTAACTGCAAACACCTAACATTGCCACCGATACTTTCATTCACCTGAGTTTTTCACAAATATCAATTTATTAGTTAGTTTTTCATTTGAATGCACTAAAAGTCTGCATTTAATGAGACATTCTGTGAACGTTCATTAATTGTTTGAATTGATTTCGATTAACTTTGAAATAGTGAATCTTTTCATTAAGTCTGTAACTATTTTCTAATGTATGCAATGATGGTTCGTAAAGTGGTATTTCTATACTGTGAATTCAGTAATTTAGCCCATCTGTCATTCTTTACTCTTCTTTCGTTTTACTTTAAGACCTAAAGAATAAAAAACAAGATCAAATAAAGTGAGGCAATCTATGGCGTAATACTATTATTATTGTTCCCTTGGGTTCCTAGTCGAACATAGGGCTTCAACTGCACGTCTCCACTTGCTTCTGTCTTCTGCTGTACTTTTCACCTGCATCCATGTTAGTTCATACTGTTTCATCTCCTCTTCACACGATCTCCTCCATGTAACCTTTGGCGTCCCACACGCCGCTTCCCTTTCGGCCTGGTTCCACTCGAGCAATAGCCTGACGCGCTATGTCACCCAGCGGTCTTCTCAGCGAGTCTCCAATCCATCTCCACTTTCTCCTGCATATTTGTTGGTTGGGCGATTGGTTCTTGTTTTGTTTCTTCCCATAGTCTCTTGTTGGTGATTGATTCTTTCCGGCCCGGCCATCTGATCTTCAGTATAGAGCCAGCGAAGACAGTTGTTGATAAAGGTCTGCAACAGGCTGTTGGAAATATTCTTTGTGACCCACCCGCCAAGTTTCTGATCCGTATTGTTGTTGATGCTGAGTGACGAAGATCCCCAGATTGGTTACAGGTTGATGAATGTGTTTCTCGCTCTCCCGATTCTCGATTTGACATCCTCGTCCGTTCTGACTGCCTGTAGTTGAGACAATGCTCCCTAGATAAGTAAGTGAATGAAATAACCTCTTTCAAATCCCTCCCGTTGATTGTAATTGACGTTGGATGTTGCTGTTGTTATTGTTGGTGGTTGGTTATTTTCATCACCTCCAGGTTTTCTAGGTTCTTCACGTCGGTTCAGAGAGGATATTCCTGTCTTCTCTTTTCCCACTGTCTGACGCATAATCCAGTCCACCACAATTAGGAATATCATTGGTGATAATAAGCACCCTTGTCTGACTCCTGTATTTACTCCAAACGCCTCGCTGAGTTTTCCGTTGTGGATCACTTGACATATGGCGTTGTCGTACAGCTGTTGAATAAGATTGATGAATATTTGGGATACGCCATAGTACTCGAGTAGTTTCCAAATTACTTCGCGGTCAACGCTGTCAAAGGCCTTCACGAAGTCTATAAAGTTGAGGTAGAGGTTTGATTGTCATTCCATGCTTCGTTCAGTGATGATGATGCGTAGAGTTGCGATTTGATCAGCACATGATTTGCCTTTCCTGAATCCAGCTTGTTCTGGTCTGGTGGAGTTCTGCATCCAGTGCGTCCTTCATTCTCTCCAGGATGATGCGACTCAGGATTTTACTTGGAGTTGACAGGACCATGATTCCTCGCCAGTTCTTTCAGAGTCCCTTCTTTGGTAGTTTCTAGAACTTTTGCAATAATGGAGTCAGCATATCTGCTGTCGTCTCTGGGTCCGCTTTCAGTGCTTCAGGGGTTATTCCACCTGGTCCAGCTGCTTTTCCAGCTTTCAAAAGGTTGATTGCAGCTGGACCAGATGACGTAATATAGCCATGAATAAAATTTAATTTTTTATTTTTGGATATGACTCATATGGGGATTTGAGATTTGCGTTCATAAAAGTGATGCTTTTTTGACAAGAAAGTATTTAACTCATATACTTATCCCAAGAATTGTGTCATGTTATCCAATTTTTCTGACTATTGTTAAGCTTTCTCTATTTAATACTTCTTACAATTTTGTTAGTTGCTGCCGCCATTCTTAACGTTTTTTTAAAAAAGTATTACAGTAGAAACAGCGGGGTTAGTTGTGGCACAAGTAGGTCACTGGTTAGTTGTCTCACCTTAGCAATATTTAACTTAAGTTCACGTCATGAAGGAAACATGACCTTCCTCACGGTTTCAGAAATATCTTTCTGAGATGTACTAGCAACTAAGAAATCGTGATCAAACAGAGATTTGTATAAATTAATTCTTTCTGGTGAGTGTTACTGATTAGATTTATCAGCAGTACATAACGAGACGTTCATCGGCAATTTTTGTCAGAGAAGGCAAATGATTCAGCTTTGTGAACATACATGGAAGATGTGAAAGGAATACAAAGAAACACAGTAGGAAGTCCAGAAGTACCCCCAGCACGGAAATATGTGCAAATGATGATTTGGAGATAAGGTGTGCATCATTTCATTACACAGAGATACCAAATGCTAGAATAAACATTCCTTTGCTTAAAATTAAAGAACTAATTTGTTGTATACCTAATGAATATTTTTCAGTATATGGTGAAAGTTAAAAGCATCAAAATTGATTTCAAGGTAAGCTAATGATTAACTTTTACGACTTCATCTCTGATAATCCGATAAACTAACTTATTTCAAGTTCTTTTTTACATTTAAATGGTTATCTCATTTGAGAGATGAATATGAAGGTCAGTCAATTAGTGATTAGTATATAAGATACAAGAAAAAACAGATAAATAATCGCTAAGAATAGAATTTTGATACAATAAATATTGATTAGTGGATTTCATCTGGGGTCTCAGAAGTGCAGTGTTGATCTTTAGACAGGAAGCTGAAACTGAGTCAAAAAATGGTTCAATTACAGTGAAACATAATCTTGTTCACGACAGATTTGTAGGAAAAAGATAAAACGACCGAATACTCTGTGCCAATTTCATACATTTATTCCCCTTGATGAATTTGAATAAAGCAAGAACAGCAGTAGTTTGTGCAGAATAATATGGTACCATCATTTATTTAGCTATCTTCTCATCAGCTGCTACAGCCTAAATAAATTATGAGGTTTAAGTACAGAAACGTTTTAACATACTTGCAAATTTTACATGTTGTCAGTTGACAGAAAGTTCCACAATTAATGGACAGTGCTCAGAAAATTGCGCTTATATAGTTTTTACACAGGCGGTTCAAGTTAAAACAAAATTAATGTATACATATAATGTTAAAGGAGTTACATAATAAAGATGAGATATGCGTTAGATGCATAGTGACTAATAAGTTAGGTAACAATGTACTAAGTTGAACTCTAATCATTTAAACAAGAGACAAGCAAAATTACAGATTATAAAAGAGAGTGAGGTTAAAGACAAAGATTAGGTAATCAGATGACAGAATGAAGACATCCAGTTACCAGGACAGGGAAAGACTAATAACTGCTTCTTTCTGAACACATAAATCTGGTTTCAAGCGTTTGACAGAGATTGCTTCGGCAAACTTGAGGAGAATGGAGCTCCTTTGTTTATTGTTAATTTTGAAGGATTTATCGATTTCCACCTCATGACCCGTGTCGAGGAGATGTCTGGTAATGGCGCTACTATAAGAATTTGTTCCCTTGAGACGTAGGCTTTTCGACACATGTTCAGAAAATCGGAGGTGTGCCCTTCTTTCTGTTCTCCCAATGTAACTGCTCTCTCAGATACACGTAAATTTGTATACACAGTTGGAGTTAACATGAGAAGGGTATCTGTCGACTTTTGACTGCACCAAAGAGCATGTTGTTCGGTGGACGGGAACCAACTCAGCTGCAGGATAGGCTCTGGCTAGTGACGTTCTCAGTCTTCTGTTGACCATTTCTGCAATGTCTTCACCTTTAAAATCTAGTTGAATGAAGACAGGCTTTTTTCAACTGTGATTTGTTTGGTATTTGAGCCTTCACATCTTCCATATTTGTTAATGAATCTTTGAGGATAGCCGTTGTTTTTCAGCACTTTTTCGAGATTCGTAAATTCTTCCTCTAGTTTCTGTGCAGAGCATATTCTTCTCGCTCTATAGTACAAAGTCTTGACTAGTGCTCGTTTATAGCTATTCGGTAAAAAACTATTAAAATGTAAGTATTGTCCATTCCATGTGGGCTTTCGGTAGATTGACCTCTGGAGACTACCATCTTCTAGGCGTTGCATGGCAACGTCAAAGAAATGGAACTTTCCATCATTTTCATGTTCCATAATAAATACAATATTTGTATGTGCGTTGTTGAATGGTCTGAGTAGGTAGGAGGCATGACTTTCATTGTTGCATACTACAAATTTGTCGTCGACATATAGACAATAGGAAGTTGTTTGATCAATTGCATGCTTCAACTTTGTTTTCTCAAGGTTTGACATAAAGATATCTGCTAAAACAGGGCTAGGTGGACTGCCCATAGCTACACCATCTATTTGTCGGTAAAGGGTGTTGTCAAACTGGAATTGTACACCCATGGTACACATAAGCAGTAGGCGTTTGAATTCCGGCTCTGGTAGTGGGAGAAGATCAGACTGTTGACAAATGATCTCAATGGTTTCATCGATTGGGATCATTGTGAACAAGGAGGTTTCATCAAACGAGGCCAGGAACTTATATGAAACGTTCTGTACTTAAACCTCATAATTTATTTAGGCTGTAAGCAGCTGATGAGAAGATAGCTAAATAAATGATGGTACCATATTATTCTGCACAAACCATTGTTCTTGCTTTATTTAAGCTCTATGTCAAGTGTTTAAAAATTAGTACTATTTAAATTATTTCATTTTAGTTTAACATTTTACCACTGACTTTAATAGAAATTCAACTGACAACTGCCTGGAATACAGTGGATCTTTACGGGAACTTTAGTAGGCTGAAAGCCTTCACTGGAATGTTCCACGCACTAAACAGCGCTAATACTATTTATGCCAACATTATTGTTATTAACTTTCATTAATTACTTATATCCTTGAATTGACTATATTTTCATATGAATTTAATAAAACAACTGTCAACGTGAACACTACTCTAATTGCCTTTGATCAATATAACGTGAAGAAATTCATATTCTTCTTATTTATTACAAATTATTAGAAAATGAATAGAAATTAACTTAATTAAATGAACCCTTAGACTTATTTAACGAGAGAAAAAAACATTTTGAAAGTGAGTGGCTATTCAATTACCAATTGTTTCAATCGATGTCTAATATTAAGATATACAGATTTTGATTTATTGTAAGGATTTTGGTGAATTTCAGAGTAGATATCTTTAGGATTCTACGATATCTAAAGAAATATTGGAAAGTGAGTAAAAATGGTTAGCTATTTTGTCTTAGTTTGGAACTTCCCTACAGTACGTACGCACAACCTCACTCAGGGATCGCAGTCAGAACATTTAGACTAAGTAGTGAGGCATTACCTTATTGGTTTGTAGACGCATAGTGATGAAGAGGCGCGAGGTGAGACGTAACAGTTGCTCAGTGCTTCTTATTGTTCAGTGTTTCTGTAATTGGTGTCCGTTTGTGAAAAAAAATACACTGAGAATAAGATATACTCATCTAGGTTGTTTGTGAAAGCAAGAAGTTAAACTAGGCCAACTAATGCTCACAGTAAGTTTACTAACCAATAACTTCAGGTAGCAGCGTAGGTAAGTACAGTATAAGAATTCTTCTTATGGTATCCAGTTGTGCGTCAACTTAAGTGTAGGCATGTGTGTGAAGATAATTTATACAAACAAATGACAAACAATAGAATGAACTGGGACGTAATAAAAGGTGTTCGGTAGCCAAAAAGCCTCCAGGCTTTGACACAAGAACTTCTGTGTTCATATGCAT
The DNA here is from genome assembly GCA_944472135.2 of Trichobilharzia regenti. Lineage (NCBI taxonomy): Eukaryota > Metazoa > Platyhelminthes > Trematoda > Strigeidida > Schistosomatidae > Trichobilharzia > Trichobilharzia regenti. The sequence goes on from OX235264.1 coordinate 78,634,412, forward strand.
TTAGTAGTTTGTGTAAAAAGGTGTAATTAACAAATAATTCGGGTAATTGGCAGATTATTTATAAGTTCTGTATGTAGTATTATAGGTCCTTGTGAGTAATTTTTCAGTTGCTTAAATATGATGTCGTTTTAACTTGTATCAAACATGAAATGACAAACTGGAATTCAATTAAAGACTAGCAGGCCAAAAGAACGTTACGATAAAGGGTCAAATTAAGTTGCTGAGGAAAAGAAAGTGAGGGATATGTGAAAAATTAAAATTACAATATTATTTATTACGGTGAAGACGACAAGATGAAACCATGATATGAAAATGGCACATTTAATTAGAGGAATTCATGTTAAACAATTTTAAGAAAGAAACATGGATATTAAGGTAAGATATGTTCGGATGGTTGGGAACTATGATTTATCCATCTAGCGACAGTCATCATATACTGTGTCAAATTATATTTATCTGAGTTAATTTATCCTGTTGATTGACTAAAATTGTATCGAAATGTTATATTTCTGTTGACAAGTACGGTGGCTTAAACATGATCTGATTGTTAACATGCTATCATTTGGTTGATGGTGGGAAATTCAAACAAAGTACAACTGATACTCATTGTACGAGAGATGGGTCTCGTTGTTCAGTGGTCCAATGGATAACGCTTTAGCCTTAAAAACAATGTGTGCTAGTTTCGAATCCAAGTGGGAACACTACCACCTACTGGGAGATACTGGTACATCTGTCTTGAGAATATTATATGTGTTGAGATAAGCATCCTGGATTCTACTGCTGGGTAGCATCAGGCAAGTACAACTATGTTAAGTCTCACCTATACTCAGCTTCATTTCAGTGACAGTCTGTTTTTGAGACAACATGAGAGAACAGAATAAACATCACGTTCTCTTTAGAAAGAAAGAGTGATAGACTAACTGCTAAGTACTTCACTACATCTTGTCAGTACAGGTATGCTATTTTCACTTAATACTTTTAAAAAGTATGTAAGTCCATGGAATTAAGTCTAGAAATTTTACATACCTAGAGAAGCCTGATAATGTACGGAGAAAGATGGTTTAGGAAAAGAAAAATGCTTTTCATTCCAACGAAGTTATATACTGAAGATATACAGTAGTATAAATAGTTATGGCTAATTAAGATGAGTTGTTTATTCAACAGCAACATTGGATCAGTTCATCACTACGTTGTTAGAAAAAAAAGACAAAAGTTAATCTACACTAGCAAGAAGATTGCTTCATAGTATGAAGGGTGATTGCACAAATCTAGTGGAAATGATATTTGCCAAGAAATAAGTAATTTCCGGATTCTAACTGTGAACTTTTCCTGTCAGTCGAAGAAGAGGATGAAATAGTTAAGGTGATACTAATGAATAAAAACTGTGGTGAGGTGGGGAAATTAAGGTTGTTCTGAGTACAAAACCGTGGCGTGAACTGAATGGTTATGATTGTTTCAGTGATACGCAAGTTATTGACTCATATTGCTATCAACCCAGTCATTTCTTTTTCCTGACTAATCTTGAAAGATGAATTGTGTGTTGATCACTTCTCAGAAATGAGAGTCTAATTATCGAACTATTAAGTGATTTACTTTTTCTTTTGGAAATCCCGGTTGGTTACTACCCTCAAGTTTATTGGAAAGGTGCACATTTATATATACGAAACAATCAACTCCATGGGAGGAATTAAGTTTGTTCAAACTCTCTGAGGCTTCTCAAAGTGTAGGCGTTTCATTATTGGATTTAAATATCAGTAGAAATCTGAAGAGATTGACATTAAAAAAATGACTGGCTAGACGCTTTCACTGAGATTCTGTTGCATGATCAACTCTTGGGTCATGATTCACTAATGTTACTTTCTGAGAAATATCAGGAAGTCGCATGAAAAGTTTGTTTTCAACCTCTTGATAATTGTAAAGGCATTTCCATTTAGAATAATTAATGACTTAAGAATTTCTACTTTTCAGTAACTATGTTCCTCATACAAATAACAGTGAAGAAAAATAGATGGACCCAGTTCCTGCTTCTTTACAAGTTTAGAGATGCTTACAACTTCCACTCCAAGTTCACTTTCTACAGGTTTCGTTTAAAATGAATTGTTTAGTTCTGTTTTCAGCAAACGTCTAGAAAATTAAGTTGTGAGTTTGTTAACTCATGATAATAAGTCGGAAAAATGTTTACACATAACTGCATTCATCAAATATGAAGAATGTTTTGTCTATATATCTCACTCTTACATAAGTATTGCGTATATCCATTGAGTAAATTACCATGTACTGTAGACTTTCGTTCAATAAACTTATTGTTGAATTTAAACTGAAGGTAGAAGGTGAAATGTAGTAGCTAATTTTTTGTAAACTATGATTTGTTTTAAAATCGAATTTTATTTTTCAAGATACTTTGAATATGAATACATGACTGAGTCCTTATTCAACTTTTCATTTGCTTCAGGGCATTCTGAGATCTTTGCACTATGACAGATACCCTGAGGCTTCTAAATGATCTGTCTGTGTTTCGTGAACTAGTTGATTTAATTCCGAAGCCTGCACTGAAGATGTTATCTAGAAGGATAACGAAAGCCTCACAATTAAGTCAACAAACTCAGACGAGCTACAAATCTCTATTATTTCAAGATCTATCTGTTAACTGAAGCATAAGCAAACTCCAACGTATGATAAATTACTATGACAGCGTAGATGAACGTTGTGTAGAAAGTTACTAGAAGCATAAGGAACAGTTTTGTGTTTTCAAATACTCTGGTGAATATTTCATATTCCCTGGTCCATAGAAATCGTTTGTTATCAAAAATTACTGACTCATTTCTGTCATCACTGAACAATTCACACACACATATGAAATCATTAGAAGCAGAGCTATACGGACAAGATGTTTATTCTCCCTGTTCATGGTTTTTCCCATGCTCACTACTTTTGATCGACTGCTTCCTGCATTTATCTTTTGTTATGGCTAATATGAAAGCTGTGAGAACCCCTTTTTACTTTGAATGTAGTAGATGCTGTCAAAATTGTCCTATTTTCGTCTTTAAGTAACTGTGGCTATTAAAGAATTGAATAGAGCAAAACAAAATGCTTCAAACGGATTTACTCATAGAAAGACATCCAACCACTTTCAGGTATTTATGTAAGTGGTATGCATTCACGTGAAATGTTTACATTAATCAAGTGTCTTATAGTCTATTGAAAAATAAGGATGAATTTACAAAGCTTTAGTAATTATTTTCGAGAGTATTTGTTGATAATCACATACAGTGTTAAATTCATTCATTAACATAACTAAATGTACCCAACGTAAGGATAAGATAAATTTTTAACGCTTCTTGTTAAAAAAAACATCACTTCCTGTTAAGTTTAGTTATATGACAATTGAAAGACTCTATCCATTCACCAGTTTTGTTTACTTGATTCACTTCAAACAACTAGTGGAACAAGATAACTAGTTCTTTTTGTTCTCTATTATGCCGAAATGTTTCTCTAATAGAAACGGATTGTAACGATTTTCCCTAGTGGTGAAAGTTGTCTTCTAATTAGGCCACTTAAATTCAGTTTGAAGTATATTTCTACTATCGCTACAACTACTTTGTGTATCTTCGTGTAATGTGTTGAACTGCTAAAGAGACACTACTTTTAAGTAACAAATTTATATTATCTCAGAACAAACTGGAATACACCTTATCACCTAGATTTCTTCGAAACACATATTTTGCTTTTTAAAAAAATGTAAATATTGAATAATACAGAGAGATTTAGATTCGAAAATTGTATCAACATACTAACATCTAAAGTAAGAAATGAAACATCCTAAACAAACAGTAGTTAACATTCTTTTCTGTTTATTGTCAAGACTTTTATTGATTTTATCGAGACTGTCTATATCTTTATGTGTAAATTATGATCACTAATTACAAATGCGTAAAGTCTTATTAGTAATCTATTTATAGATAAATTATGAATGATTAATGAGACGAACAACTGAGATTCTTGTATTACTGTCAGTCTTACTATCGGATTCATTCTTTCAAGTTTAACTTCTAAAAAGTGATGAAGAGAAAGAAGGCCTGAAAAACTGGAAGTGTTAATATTGTTTGATTATTGTTCATGTAATACAACATTTGGATGTCGAAATGGAATAATTAAGAATTTTACTCTGTTTAAATCTATATAAGCATGGTTATAAATGATTAAATTCATAAAATGCAGTGAATTTTCGTTCTCTGAAGAAATGAATCATAAAGCATCTGTTTATCTGTTTGAGTGATACTGTAATTCTAAGCACATAGACCAATAGAACATTGATTTTTGTCATAAACATGTCATAAGCATGAGTGTCAACAGGAGAATGCAATGAAGTTTATGACACAGTTTTCAGATTACAAACTACTAATTGTCAATGCTTTCAGTATAATGCATTAAAATGGAGTAATTACCTCAAGTGAGTTTCACTTACATCAATTCTATACAACAAAAGCTTTTGATATTCAATGATGTAATCTAGAAATAAACTTAAAGGAAGGATTTATTGAAAAACTACTAATATCATGACATTAGATTGACAATCAGTTTGTCGTGTTTGATAGCAATTCTTATGCAACAGATCAGTGATTATTTACTCTCTTTTCGTCTGTCTTTAAGGTTTCGTAAGATTATTATTTCACTAACTTTCACAATTTACAGTTCAAAATACTGAATAACATATTTAACGATGGTTCTAAACTATGTATTATTAGACGTTACAGTTTTGGTTAGAAACTTCTAGGCACAGTTCTCATTAATCAATAGTGAAATCTTGATATTTACGAACGTTTTCATCCCGATATTTCAAATCCTCACTATATTGTAAACAAAATCTCTGTTCACTAGAACAAAGCTAGCAGAGTATAACATTAGGTTAAAACAAACAATTTATGCCTGATGTGTAACATTTGGCATTAGAATTATCAGTATCAAATTTATATGCAAACAAGTACACGAAGATTGCATATAAATTTTGATTTATTAAGAGTAGACTAACTCTTTTTCGAAAGTGAACAGTATCAAAGTTGTCCTATATTTCATACTGATCAATATTATGCATAGAAAATCAACTCACAAAATATTTCTAAAATCAGTTTCTAATTTAAGCTAGCGAAAACATTTCACAATTAAAGCATACATTTAATATTTGAGTATAGAATATATATACAATCATGAATGGTTTAAACTTAAAACTAAGAGATTCAGATTGATAGTAAGTAGAGTGTTTAACTAGTAAAATTAATGTGTTTTTCTAGCCCAGTGAAAAAAAGCATAAGAGATGTTGATTCACTAAAATTAAGATTGTAATCTACAAGCCATTCTAAACTCATTCATCTATTTGAAAGTTGTTATAAAAATAACAATGAGTTCACAAATAATCTAAAAACTAAGTTCACACATATATGTATCTAGGAGAATGGAACCTTAATTTTAATGTGATATGACAAACAGTGATACAGTATTGATAACTGGATGACGTCTCGAGGACAGTTTACGAAAGTCGGATAAATATGGTCAAAAAAAATGCTTGAATAATAGGCAAATAATTGGCATGGGAGAATTCTGGTTAAATGAGGAAGTATTTATCATTTTCTCGCTTCGACTATTACTGGACCAAAATCTTTCCCTTATTTAATCAATACTTAACCAAAATTTCCCATTTTAACCATCATTTTAGCAATATTTGACCAAAAGGTAACGAGTATTTCACCATTTCGACCATTATTAAACCCTTGTTGAGACAACATTTTTGCTCTTATTTGTGCAATATTTCCCTGTTTACCTCCTAACAAACAGCTATTTTCACGTCTTAATCACTGTTAAAAACTTAATGAATTAATGGCTTCCCAATATACTGTTCATAATCATATCAATTTATTCACTCAGGTATGTGTGCATGCACTTTCTTTTATATAAGTGAAATAGGTATAATGTTCATTCTGTTCTTTCATTTGTGCGTATGAATAACATAGAAGAAAATTTACAAATAAGGTGCATCTCTGAAAAATAAAACTAGTCCTAATGTTTACGAAATGGTTTCTTTGAATACGTTTTTAAACGTACTGAATGAATGGACATTTCATTTGCATCTTCATGTCAATTAAGTAAAATTTAAACCAATTACATGAACTAACTTAAGTATGAAAAGAAGCCTTCTACATAACAATTAATATAGTGAAAAACATTTCAGCTCTAATTATGAATAACAGTGATATACTAAGATGAACAGCAATGCAAGAGAACTTGTATAACGAAAAGACGTTGGTGAAAGTAAGTGTGAAACTCTGACAGTTAAGTGATGGACGACAGAATCAATACGTTTAAAATCTCTCACAGGAAATGTTTGGTTCTTGTAAATGTATTTTATATGTACCAGTGCCGTTAGCTAAGATCTCAAGAAAAATCCCTCCCATTTCAAATGATAGAACCAAGTAACACTTGTTGCACAGGCTGATTTATTCGTAACTGCAGGCGTAGACATCAATAAGCTGAGATTAATGTACTTCTGAAAAGATCTATCTACGGAAAGCCGACATGGAACAGAAAGCTCACTAACTTTCACAGTTGGGTACCCCTATACACCACACGAAACCTGATCCGTTCCTTCAGCTACAGAGTTCTCAGAATTTGTACCTTGAACACCATAGAAGATGAACTGGAAAATCTCAAGAGAATCCTCGTCGAGAATTGTTATCCAGAAAGATTTATTGCAAAATCTATGAATCCTAGACCACAAAAGCCGCCCATGCTTAGCTTTCCGAAGAAACCACTCTACATGAACCTTCGATTCAATGGAGATGTATCTGCGGAAACACTAAAATATCGACTGTCGTGCTCACTCAAGAAGACCTTCTTCGCAGCTGAATTACGACTAACTTTCTCCACAAAACCTATGATTCATGTGAACGTGAAGGATAAGCTACCATTGCTGGCCTCATCAATGTGTATTTATCAATTCACCTGCTCGTGTGAAGCCAGATATGTCAGCCTTACCTAGCGTTCGCTTTCCAAGCGTATCACCGAACACTTACCAACATGGTTTTACAAAGGAGAAAAACGATGTCCCCGCAGCTCCATCTTAGAACATCTCATAGAATCCAGACACCAAGCTGCACCTCAAACAAACTTCAAAGTCGTCTACAGAGTAAGAAGTAGTCTTCCAAAAGTTGTACGAATCAGACTTCTTCAAACTGCAGAAGCAATGACGATTCACTTGCTAAGCCCTGAACTCTGCATACAGAAGAAGTTCGTTCAATCACTACACTTGCAATGGACTTAATCTATCTCATTACCCGACAAGTAAATCCTTATTAATTTTTTTCTGTCTCTTCATTAGTATTATTTTGTCTTCTCAAATGTAATATTTTGCATTTTTAACTTTTTTTGTTCTGTACCCCCACCCGATTTAATTTCTACACCTCACTACCACTGTTACTGACTTGACCAACGCTCAATTTCTACTCATTTATGTTACGTCATCCAACCTAATTGCTCAATTTCAGTTCTAATTTAAATGGCATTATTATCTACCCCACTTCTACTCAGTCTCTACCTGTAATTACCTCTGTTGCTACCCTGACCTAAGTTGAAACATTTTAGTCAATTATACTACGTCATCTAACCTACTAACTCAATCTTACTTTAGTTGCTGTCTGATTAATCTTGTTTCTATATTATCTGATCAATTATCCAAACTTGACAAACCTCATGTACACACGCACACACAAATAATTATATATAAAAATGCAATTGTACAGCTATGTGAATGAATTCGCCATCGAAAAGAGTCGCTGAACTTCTTCTCTTTTTCAGATGACTCAATGGAGATTTTCAAGCTACTTCTGAAATGACTAACTAGAACTTAAATAGGCCTTTCAAAGGAAAGAAAATTAATAGAAATGCAATGAAATCCCAAAGGACTATTTTAACGCTTTTTTTGTTGAATATGAAGGCAACACACATAAACAATTCTTCTACAATAGTTTATTTGACATTAAGCGACTAATATATACACAATATAATGAAAAAATGTGCATGAAAATGAGGGTATTTAGAACAGCCAACATAACTATATGTTGTTATTCCTTCCATAAATATTTCGAGTGAAATGTACGAAAATATTCAATACAAACACTAATTTATTGAAACTTATGCATACATTGCTGTTCACTAGAGAACAATTACTTTTTCTTCATGAATATCTGTGGGCGATTCACACTGGAAAATGTTTATATTAATAAGTTTGCATTAAAATTCCATCAAATCCATGTGCACCGTGATGGCGAGCTATCTAGAATGGTGGCCACAATGCAAACCTGACTGATAGAATTCAGTCTGCACCAAAGAGAGGACTAGACACATCACACTAGTTACTAGTGTCAAATCCAAATATCCACTACAGTCCTACAGGAGTTCAATCGTGAGCCCGAATAGCTCAGTGGTAACGTCTCTGACTGCAGTACTGGCTGATGCGGGTTCGAATCTCAGAAGGGACATGAGCTCCTTCAAAGTTGCAGATAATTTCAACTTAATTTATTTTTTTATTTTTTTTATTTTTGATTACAGCTTGATTCCACATTGTATTTTTTGTACAAGTATGGAATTTTCAACATGGATATCGGTATACAATTGGTGGATGGTGGCTAGCAGTGGAATCCAGGATGCGCATTTCGTCCTGTTTGGGACTCGTCATCTGGATGTACCTGCATTTATCAGTGAGTGATGATGTTCCCACCGAGGCTCGAACCCACTACCCATAGTTTCAAACGCCAAAGCGTTATCCACTAGGCCACATGGGCCACGAGAGCCACCTCTTGTGCAACGGGTTATATTAATTCTTGACTTGAATTTTTGATTTTCCCGTCGATTGATTGGACCGAAGTGCTCGGTCTCAGGTTGACATGTTGGCTTCTTGTGCAGATGGATATCGGTAGCCCAAATTTTGCAGGCCGACCATTGATATCAGGTGTGCGTCGGCAGGGGGTCGAACCTCGGACCATGTGCATGGTCGGCGAGAGTCCTAACCACTGTGCCACCGACGCCTTGCTGACGAATGCCAACTAGCACGAAACCTAGTTGGAAGGCTTCCTACCGATTACCTCCAACCATCTAATATCATCAAATCAATGTGCACTGTAATGGCGAGCTACCTAGAATGATGGCCACATTACAACCTGACTGAATTCAGTTTGTACCAAAGAGAGGACTAGACACATCACACTAGTTACTAGTGTCAAATCAAAATAAATCCTCGTTCCAAGAAAAACTAAGAATGCTGATTCATAACATAAATATACCAAGATTTGTAAGACAGTTCAGAAACTCTTCTTTTATTTGATCAACGTTATGGAGTATTTTTATTTGTTTTCTCTTATAGAGTTCTCTGTATTGGATGCTTCTTTAGCATGATAGCCACTGTTCCTATATTGAAGTGGCTCAAAGCAATGTCCTATCCTTAATGTATGGATGGGCTGAGTATCTGCTGGAGAAAATCATTCGCAAGGTGTCTACTTAAAATGTCTTCTTTAGACACATGGAAATGTAGTTTTTAAGAAAGTCACCAGTGAACTCCAGCTTCGTAAAGAGAGTTTTTTAAAGAATTTTGCAACTTTCAACGACGGAGGCTTTTTCTTTATGTTGTCATCAATACCTCAAATTCTACTGTATCTTCCGAATATATTTTTCCACTCCATGAGTACATACTTTGATCCACTTTCTGACCAGTAGGACAGATGTCTGGAAGATAGTAAAGTATCCATTCCATGTCGGTTTTCTGTACATTGAACTCTGGATCAAATTGTCTTTTCCAGTGAGTAGCACACCCGGAAATGGAAAAGGCAGATTTGATTCTTGTCCTAAAGGGAATTTTATCGAAGAGTGTGCTGCATTGAAAGTGCTGAGGAGATTATCCAGAGTGAATTCTTCATCATCTATAAATCTTTTTTATGAGTGCTACTTAATGATCAAATGATTGGCGATGCTGTTTTCAGGAATCGTCATGGTAAACTTAGTTAAGAGCGGTCCAAGAAGAGACACCGTAGCCACATGATCCATTTGTATCCAGAATCGTCGGGCGAACTTCACTTGGATGTTAAATGCAAATCTGAGAAATAGTAGCTTCAAATAGTTGGTGGGAAGAGGAGTTTTCAGGTTTTTGGATTTGGTGTAGTCACATATCAGGCATTTCGCTGGATAACGTCTGCATTCTCTTGAAGTTGTCTGATTTATATGTTGCGTCCCTTCGTTAGTAGATAAAGATGACCATGTATTCAGTTCATATATTTGTTGAAGCCGTCAAGGCCTAAGGCCTTGAACCTTTCAAGATCTTATTCGGATTTCAGTGATAAAGCAAGTATCCTAAAGGGAAGAAAATACCAATAGTTATCTCATGTAACATTTTGTCACCTCTGAATATTGGGTATCATTTCACGACTGCTTCACATTGTTACACAAAGTTCCCCAGCTTCGTACTAGAGGACTTCGAACACACACTGCGACCTGGGGCTGGATTTTGGCTTTCATGAGAGTTAAACACATTTACCCTATCATGGCCAGGGCATCATTCTTACCTTAATTTTGTTTTATTTTATGGTTATTGCTACCATTATTATTTTTTAATTAATAACACTGCATTTCTGGTACAGATTTCACAGAAGCACTACCGTATTTTCACTAAATTTCGTCAGTTTTGTCCATTTAAACTGACTAGTCATTTTTCATACTTATTGAGTAATTCTAACTTTCGTTTTGCAATCTCCATTTATCTATTCTCCTTCAAATTACACCTTCCAGTGTGTAATTCATTTTCTAGAACACAGTTACCAAAAATCTATGAATTTGTTTGTTAAGTATAAATAATATTGTACAACTCTTGAAATTGATTGGTCGGAAAGATAATTTTCTTCTCTCTTCCCTTTTTTCTCCTTCGCTCTAATCTTATTTGAAATCATTATAGCCAAGTTGTTTTTGACGATTTGACCATATTTATCAGCAGAGTTGTTCAAAATACTTGTACTATTAATTCTGTTGTTATCAGCAAATTACGTTTCACGTGATTTGAATGTGTTCATTCATCGTCACCTCACCATTACCACACCCTTTTCATTTTTTAAACGAAGGAATTTCTTAGTAATTAATTTAACTACTCAAAGTAGTTACAATGGCAAGATGAAACTATTGTGTGTAAACTACTGAATTATAATTATACTTTATTTGATCTAATCCACAATGCTCAAACTTTTTACTGATATTAATATTGCAGAGAGATAGTTCATTTTTCGTCTGAGATGCAATGCAACTGAGAAAATTCAATGTAACTGGAATAAGTTAGTTTTGAATAATCCATAAAACATATTTCCTGTTTACGAAACTGCTTCAAAATCAGTGTTTTTATGCAGCTAGGTTATAAACAATATTAATTGTAGGCATCATTTAACTAAGAATATATTTTGATTCCCGACAGACCGACACATGAAAATGATTTAATTCACTCCAAACAAGGTAAGATAAAATAACCGCGATACACAAACCACAAGATGTTACTAATTACTTAACAGTATAGTATTATGATAAAATAGATTATAAAAGTTTCGGAAATGAAAACAATACCAGTGCTGATTATAAAAACATTCTCGCAGTCATGAAGATAACAACAGTTAACTGAATTATAGTAGGTTTTATCATTTTTGGTAGATACCTATTGAAAATCTAATCAAGAATTATTTGTGGTAAATTGATTGGTTTTGAGAGATTACATACACGAATTTATTTCCCAGTAATCCAGTGTTAATTAAGGTTTGCATAAATTTTCCAATGCAAGTGAATATTTTATTACGTTTTACAGTCTGAACTACATACTTTGGCTACTATGTCAAATTGAGGCGGTTGAACCTAAACTCTGAATGCTAATTATCAGTGGGGAGAACATCGTGCATTTTTTTCTATGCATATACTCGATATTAGGTTACAAAAGTCTCATTAGTATCTGAAAGTTCAAATTAATTATATTTCAATGTTTTAAACACAATTCCAATAATTAGTGTGATCATGGGCAGTAATTTTGCTCGAAATATTAACAAAACAAAAAACTTATCACTGTGTAAACTAGTGAAATATAATTATAATTAACTTTATCTATACCACAATGCCCAGACTTTTTAATGACATTATATCTAAAAGTTCCTTGTTTACAATCGTAACTTATCGAAAGATTTACACTCGCAAATGGTATCAAAGCTTCTGACACTGATTTGCGTTTTTCTGCCACACAAAGAGTATTATCAAAGATCTCAAAAGAAACTTTTCTTTATTCCTTTACATTCCCAGTAGAACATAGAGCCTCAAGATAGAGGGTTGAAGTTTCGATAGCACCGATGTTTATTTTTACGGGATGGGGTCGCTAGCCTCATGCCTAATCTTCCCAGTCTTATAACTAGCTTAGTGAGGTAAAGGAGTGCATCGGCCGCAGATAGAACCCCGAACCACCTACGTGGTTGGTGAGCATTCCACCGCTAAACCACGTACGCACAAGGAAATTTAATTTACAATAAAGATAGATATATCCATTTTTACTGAGTATCATGAAGAAATTGTTGAGAACTACTATCATATATTTTAAAGGATAAATGAGTTCCACACAAAGGTTACAGTGTAAGAGTTACTACATGTAATGTATTTTGAAGAAAAACAAAATTTTCTCTAAGGAAAGTAATATAGACTAGTTAAAACTTCATTTGATTTCTAAAGGCGCTGGAAGGTTTTGTGTTGACAGCTTCGACTCTGTAAGTCTCCTAAGTATACATCATAGAAAACGTTATGCTCTAATGGTGCATCATATAACTGCTTATTTGTGTAGTCCTTTTACTCATATGACATCTACCAGCTTGTTTCTTTCATTATTAGCCTGACTTATTCTTCAGTACTACCAGTAACTTAGAGAAGCTAATTATAATTCTTGCAAAATCTGGGACCCACAACATCCTTCTTGAAACATTCCAGTATAAACTGTTGACTTATTCGGCACTAGGTTAGCACTAACTGTTGAGTTATTTTAATCTGGATAATGAGTTACTTCAGAAAATTCATATCGTTCTTTTTATTTCTCATGAAACCAACAAACTACCATAAAGTTACAGAAGTTTTTGTTGCATGAAAAGAAATAAATAGGGTTCTTCAAGAAAGCAGAAGAGCCATTCTTATGGATTTTGAGGTTGAAGTCTCTTAGCATCAAAGGTACATATGTATAGTGCGCAAAAATAGTTCTTTTTTGTTAAATACTCATTTTCATTTGTCATTGAAAATTCTACGTAATCTAATTGTGACTTATTAGCATATTTTTACTAGAGTGGTAAATTTTTTTAGCACATATATCAAAGGCAGTTAATAGGTACAGAATGATAAGATTATAAATTCTGTGAACTTAGCTGAATTCAGTAAGGTGAAATATTACAGTTAAATAGAGTGATGATTGATGACTGTGAGAGGTAAATATAAATTTATGGAAACTGTTAAGTTGTATACTTGATTAGCTTTAACTCACAAAAATATCAGATTGGTATAGGGATACCAGTGAAACAGTGTTTAAGAGATAGAATCAGTGATCAGCTGTCCTGTTATTCAATAAAATAAACTTATTATCTAAAAGGAATTTATGTAGTATAATATAAACATAATTCCAATTGGTTATACGCGTTTACAAATATATGTTAAAAGCAAGCAAAATTAGTTAACTTATGGAAAGCGTTAGGCATCAACGGATTGTACATTCACATACTTTCTGAAATCCTCCGTAAATAATTAAGATTAAATGTTCACTTGCTAATCTAAATGCTATGAAACTATTCATAATATTCTACGAATAAAACACTTAGCATTTATAGCTACCGTCTCAGTTATATCTCTAATAAGTGAAAAAATGTTATGTTAAAACTGAACGTCAAATATTCATGTATTAAAGTTCCACGATTAGTTGATCGTCGGTGCGAGGGTGACATAAAGGAGATCGTGTGGTGAGGAGGAGGAGATGAGAGATTACGGTCACACGTGGACCCATCTGAAGAGAAGGACGGCAGGAAATAGAACAAATTAGAGATGTGTTGTTGAAGTCCTATGTTACACTCGGAACACTAGGGAATAATAATATGATAAAGTTCAACTTGTTGATTCGCAAGCACACTACTGATGAATATTTTACTGAATATGTCACAATAAAGAATAAACTACTTCAACCAGATGAAAGATACCTAAATATCAGACCACTGAGTCTTCCAAATGAATAACGTTACATTGATACATCTACAGTGTTATATCAATGAAAGTCACTACTCAGAAGTGATCTGCACAGTTGCAGTTTAGCATTTTGATCATCAATCTTATTCAACAGCTGTACACAACGCCATATGTCAAGTGATCCACAACGGAAAACTCAGCGAGGCGTTTGGAGTGAACACAGGAGTCAGACAAGTGTGCTGGCTTATTATCACCAGTGAATGATATTCCTAATTGTGGTGAACTGACTGGATTATGCGTCAGACAGTGGGAAAAGAGAAGACAGGAATATCCTGGACCGACGCGAAGAACCTGGAAGACCTGGATTTCGCGCGTGGATGATTTATGTTTGATGTCACACACAATCGAAGACTTACAAGCGAAAACCGACAAACTGGTCGAAGAAGCAGCCGGCGAAGACAGGACTCCAAGTGAACATAGACAAGACAGAGGTGATGAAAATAACCAACCGACCAATGACAACAACAACAGCTGAAACATCCAGTGCCAATCACCATCCACAGGAGGGATTTGAAAGAGGTTACTTCATTTACTTGTCTAAGGAGAATCGTCTCAACTACAGGCAGTCAGAACGGACGAGGATGTCAAATCGAGCGAGAGTCGGGGGGGGGGAGAGCGAGAAACACATTCGTCAACCTGAAACCAATCTGGAAATCTTCGTCACTCAGCCAGCACCGATAACAAAATTCGGTCGGATTTTCAATACAACGTCAAGTCAGTCAGTTCTTCTATATGGATCAGAAACTTGGCGGGCGGGTCACAAAGAATATTTCCAGCAGCCTGTTGCAGACCTTTATCAACAACTGTCTTCGCTGGCTCTATACTGAAGATCAGATGGCCGGGCCGGAAAGAATCACCAACAAGAGACTATGAGAACAAACAAAACAAGAACCAATCACCAGTAAACAAATATGCAGGAGAAAGTGGAGATGGATTGGACACTCGCTGAGGAGGCCAGTGGGTGACATCGCGCTCGTGTCAGTCCATTGCTCGAGTGAAACAAGAAGGGGAAGCGGCGAGTGGGACGTCGGTGCAAGGGTGACATGGAGGAGATCGTGTGAGGAGGAGTTGAAACAGTATGGACTAACATGGATGCAGGTGAAAAGTACAGCAGAAGATAGAAGCAAGTGGAGACGTGCAGTTGAAGCCCTATGTTCGACTAGGAACCCAAGGGAACAATAATAATATTTTAATTGGCTAATATTCACCTAGTGCGTCGATGGCGCAGCGGTTAGGACGCTCGCCGACCATACACATGGTCCGAGGTTCGATCCCCGGCCGACTCACTCCTTTACCTTGCTAAGCCAGAAATAATCCTGGTAAAGAGGAAAAACTGGGCATGAGGCTAGCAACCCCATCCTGTAAAAATAAAAACACTGATACAGAAACTTCAAGCCATTAGCTTGAGGCCCTATGTTCCACTGGAAATGTGAAGGAAAAGAATATTCACCTATGCAATGACATTTTTAAACCTCATTCATCCTTATGAATTTAAAGCTGCTTTAAATAATATTAATAGCCCTAACAAGATATATGTGAACCATTGAATAGTAAGAAGTAGGCCGTCAAAAACATAAACGCTTACGGTACTTCTTTCCTAACACATATTTCTGTGCTTTATAAATTTAATTTATTTGCCAAAACAAATCCATGTGTTTTGTTTATTTATTCTGAAACCAGATTGTCGAAGTCGTTGTTTACTGATATATATATATATATATATATATATATATATATATATATATATATATATATATATATATATATTGCAAATGTAAACAGTCCTGTAAGAGTAAAAACAGACTGAATAAACAGTAAAATTGCTAAGGTTGTTCTGCATTTTCGTTTTAAAAGTGCAATCCTATTCAACTTATACACCATATGATATGATGTTATTCAGTGTGAGATACGAATAACCTAAAAATAAAATGAACGTTAATAGCTATTAGATAAAGGTACTGTTAAACAAAATATGCACATCTGTTTATCTTTATTTTTATAATTTATCAATTGAGGAATTGATTCTCAAATCATAACATGTCGAATACCTAGTAAAGAATATTTAACTTGAATAAATATTAAGTTGGACATTGAAATGGAGGGTGAAGTGAAAAATTTCCTTCCAGATATACCAACGATCTGTTTAAATTAATCAGGCTATTCTGAATTCTTACTTGATACTTCAATATTTTAAGCTTATGCTTGTAAATCTGATCCTATGAGTGGAAAATCACAGAAGCCGTTAAGGGAAAGTTATCCGCTGGCATCCGGTGGTTATTCAATTTTTATGAATATCATGAGAATATTAATTTGCAAATCTAGTTCCTCACTAACTTGGATAACATTTGAAAGTTAATTAGTATGCATACAGAATAACACATAATCCCTAATTTCAGTATAGGTATACAAGCACAACAGAACCTCTACCTACAGAACAAACTGATACAACCGGGTAAAGAGTAAAGGAGTGCAGAATAATCCCTGATCTTATTTTTCCCTAGAAAGTATTCTGAGAAATCACACAGACTTAAATAATAAATCAACCATAAGGTACCAACTAGTAATACAGAAAAGTAGGAATAAAACTAGTAACAAAACTGACATTACATAATAGTAATTCGTGTTACTAGAATTTGACTAGAAATGAATATAACTCAGTTCGAAATTTAACAAAATATCATCTTTTAACTACTACTATATTGCACAGACAGCGAATAAATATTTTTCTTCATTAATTCACGTCTTATGTAGGACGAAATGCGCATCATGGATTTCACTTCTAGTCACCACCCACCAAATTACTTCAGTTTAATCCTTAGACATCGTCAAACTCTCAATACTAGTAGCTGACATAACAGCAGATGAGGAAAATTTCCGTCCAGTCAATCAACAGGGAAATCGAAATTGAGTCGATAGCAAAAAATATTCAAGTACCCCAGAAATGTTTCATGATATGAACGAACACACTACAGCCGACCGTACTATCTTGTATTTGTTACTGCAATACAGTTTAGGATTCATTATGGAAGATAGAAAAGAATAGAAGGATGGGTTCAGCAAAAACTTGGTTAACAAAGGCTAAAAAATCTTATCCAAAACGGAGTTAAGTAATTTAATTTTTGTAAAATAAGACTAGATATAACTTATAATACTTGCACAGTGATCACATTCATAAAATATCATAGTATCACTTTTGCAAATAAGCCATTGAACTAAATAGGAGATGTGGTTAAGATACGTAGATGATACCTTCATCATAATCAAACGTAGTTTGTTAAATGAACTTTTTCAGTTAATAAACAATATGTCAGAAACCATCAAGTTCTCCAAAGAGGTTGAATCCGATGAAAATGAGTTGGCGTTTCTGGACTGTTTAGTAAAAAGAAAATTAGACGGCAAATTTAAAATAAACATTTTCAGAAAGCCGACAAATTCGGATAGATACCTAGATTACCATTCAGCTCACCCATTTACCACCAAAGTAACTGTGGCCAAGAATCTGATCAACAGAGCCAAACGTCTAGTTACTGAGGAGGAAGATATTAACAAGGAACTAAAATTAGTTCAATCCACTCTTGAGTCAAATAATTATCCTAAAGCCTTCATAAAAAGATACTTAAAATGTGAAGATAAGGATGAATCAAAACCTGCTGCTAAGAATTGGGTTAGTACAGCGGTGGTTCCTTACCGCAAAGAAACATCCGATGAAATAAAGCGAATCCTTAACGAACATAACATAAGAGTGTACTTTCGTGCATCTAACACCTTACGCTCATTACTGGTGAAGGTTAAGGATAAAATAGAACAAGAAAACCAGCAGAATTGCGTATACCAGATCAATTGTGGGGATTGTAACGCAGTATATGTAGGAGAAACTTCTAGACAGGTAAATATAAGAATGAAAGAGCATAAACAATGTCTAAAGGTGGTTCCAAAGAGCTCTGCAGACTTGAAGAAGCTAGAAAACAACTCAGCGATCGCACTACATTCAATAGAAACGGGACACAAAATCGACTTTGATAAGACTAAGGTTTTACAGAAAGGTTTTGGTTCATATCAAGAAAGACTGACTGCAGAAGCCCTACATATATGGGTGAATCCCAACAGTTTAAACAGACGTGAAGGTGTGATGTTAGCTGATGCATGGCAAATCCTGACTAATAAATAAAATAAAATTTGATATGTATGAACAAGTAGTCACACTTGGTCAAATTCCCGATTGTCTACTTCTTCATATGGGGAGAATAACAAATCTATAAAAATTAAATTATATTTACAAAAATGTCAATTATTTTGTAACTATCCGGTCAAATCTTGATCACAACTCATATGAGAATAGCAAATGTTTTATGACTGTTCCACCCACACACACATACACACACACCATTGTATCCTGCATATACTGCATATACACATATATTTTAACAAAAGTAGACAAATTTTGAAAGTCTGAGGTCAAAAAGTTTTTGATCATAGTTCATGCAATTTTTGTTTTGTTTTGTTTAGTATACCTATTGATTCATATTTAAAAATAAGAGATGTACTTTTATATAAACATACAATTCTATTTATTTATTTATTTTTTACTTTCTATAGTTTGGTTTGTTAGGATTAGTTATGTTTTACGAGTTGATCACGGATTGATATCAGTTAGAGAACCACTGAAAACCAGGGAGTACTGGACAGCTGCTGTTTCATCCTAGTTTGGGAATCATCGGCAGTACGCACCCACTGGGTTTCGAACCCAGGACCTTCCGGTTACAAGGCAAGCTCGTATACCATTCAGCCACTGGAACCCGATTCAATGGCTCGTGAATTCTAACTTCTACCAATTCGTGATTTAGCGCGACCCCAACCATTGTTTATTATACATATTGATAACAGTTGCATGACTCATGACTGGACAAAATTTTAAAAAACAAGAGGTGTCCCTTTATATATAAACTTTGTTATGTTAATTTCGATTAATTTCCCTGAAGAAGTTCGGACCAGATTGCCGAACGAAACGTTGGAATTAATCATTTCAATTTCGCTGAGATTTTACAAATATAACTTTATAGGAGAACTTAGTTTAATTAATATAAAAATCAAGTTTGAAATTATCACAATAGTATCGATTACTAGATTTCCGTTCTTATATTGTCCTTTGTTTAGAGGTGAATGGATCTTAAGTAGTGACCATCTCAGATACTGTGAGAAATTGACCTGATATCACATAAGCTGCAAGGCGACGAGGTAAACATATACACTGTCGCATTAAAATTTAGCTTCACTTGTTTTCACCCTCCGTCTGTTCACCACTCTTTGGTCATCTGTCTCTAAAGTTAACACAATGAACTTCCTTACAATAAAGTCATATAATATTAGACAAGACCATCCGAAATTTAGCACCCAGTGGACAATGAAGGTATGATAACTGATATCAATCCGTGGTCAAACTCGTAAAAACAAATTCAATCCTTGCAAACCAACTCTTGAAATTATGATAAGTTGTTTTTAAATGCATTAGAATATGTGAAGCAACACTGAATCCAAACCATTTAAGAAAATGCAGTATTTTCGCGAATAATGTAGTAGGTGTGAGTCAGATGCTTTGAAAAAAGTGAGTTCTCAGCCATACCATTTTCCAAATTTAGATGAAACACTGAACTGTGGTTCTGAAAAACTATTTGTATCATAGTGAATCCTGAGTAAATACATTACACAATCAACTAAATCCCCATAAGACTAACAATTTAAATTTATCTGTGCTTCTACGTGGAAATAAATTCACCATCATCTTTGAACAACATTGCTACTGCTCCTGAAGTAATAAGTTGAATACGTCTCAGCTGACTTCCCAATATTACTCATCTTACTAATATATTCTACTAGTTAGTAGACTGTTAGTTGCAAATCAGTGTTCCGTACAAATCCCATGCATTACATGAACCTAATTAATTAGTAAATTAGCGGATCCAGGGACAACAATGTCAGATGGGATTCCCTAAAATGCAGTGAAAACGGATCTACAGACCCTAGTATATATATTCAAACCACTATTGCCTAAGGTTTGGAAGGAATGAAGAGTACCTACCTATTTAAACAATGCCGACTTTATTCTTTGAAAGAACCTGCATGCAGTCATGCTTTTGTATGCTTCAGTCGTCATCCTCAAAAGATGCTCAGGGTGCTTGGTGTAAGAAAAAACAAATTATTTTCAAATCAAACTGCAACTCTATGCATCATCTCTGAACAAGGCATAGAATGACGGCCAAATTCCTATCTCAAGTGCATCAGATTTAAAGGGCCTTTGACAGCGTTGATCGTGAAGAAATTTGGAAAGTGCATCAATATTTTGGAGTACAGTACCTTACACCTTTACGAACTTCACCCAACAGCTGTTTAATGATGCCACATGTCAAGTAGTTAATAACAGAAGAGTCACCAAAGCCTTGGAAGTGAAAACAGAAGTAAGACAAGTCTACCTACTGTCACCGGTGATATTCTTGATTGTGGTGTAGTGAATTATGTGACCCACCATGGAGATTATGAAGCTATGCATATTTCTGACCGACGAAAATACACTGGAAGGTATAGACTTTGCGGCAAATTTATCCCTAATATAAACCAGTGAGTCGGAAAGAGTAGGCAGGCAACGAAGATACAACTTCAAGTGGACATAGCTAATCATTGTGGAAATCTGCTACAGTCGGTATGAAGAACAAGATCCTGGCTGTCAATATTCATGTTGAGTAGATACTTCTACATGGCTGAAAGACTTAGTGCAAAACAGAAAGAATTTTCCTAAAAGATATTGCAGACTTTCACCAAAAGCTTCTTGCGTTCGCTACTGAAGATGAAACGGACGAAACGGAAAGGATAAGAAACAAAGAACTATGACAGGCACCAAACCAACCAGCAACCTATTACCCATTAAATATGCGAGAGGAAGTGGAGATGGATGGGTCATAAGCTGTGAAAACACATAAGTAAAACCGCACTCCATGCCCTCAAATGGAATCTAAATAGGAAGTGACTAGTTGGGCATCGAAGTGTGCATTGGAAAAGATCTTGTAACGGGAAAATAAAAGCTTACGGACCACTGTACTGGCAGCCAAAAAAAGACTGAAGCATACAGGTTTAAATGGCAATTCACTGCGGAAGTCTTATGTTTTACTAGGAACCCAAGGAAATGATAGGGTCATCGGGATACTAAGAACCAATAGCTAGAGACTGTTGGGGATTTGGCTCAAAATCCTTGTGAATGGCTCAGATGCTGTCAGTCATTGTAATCTCCAGTGTTCACTGAAGCGTCATGTTTTTCCATGTTACTATTCTTTCTACTTTAAGTTTCTGTTGAAACGCTTTACTTTCTTTTCTCTAACTTTGTGTGATACATGGAGTATGGTAACTCAAACTACCGCATTTCTGTGCAGAGTTCTGTGTTGGAACTCAGTTACTCGGTCAGTTGATACTACTGATGAAACGGCGTCAAGTAAACAACCTTAAATAATCTCTCTTTATAAGTTTAATTAGAAGCTGCAAGGTAAATAGAAAAAAACGTATTACACCGTTTCGGTCAACTTCTTTATTTCCCCCTTACCATTCTTCTGATATATTACTAAAATAATACACTTAGTAGTACCAGTTATATGATATGGATTGAATGTCAAAAGTAATCTGTCTACAATAGATTTGTCTTATTAAGCAGGAAATATAAATGAATAAATATAGATAGAATTAAAGTAAATAAGGGGAGTATATACACGGAAAAGATACTGAGATTTAGGTAAATTTAACTCAAAAATCTAATTATATTTTACAGGATTTCATCATGAGCTGACATTAGTTAGAGATCCATTGGAAAACCTGGGAGAACTGGACAGCTGTTTCGTCCTAGTTTGGCACTCTTCAGCAGCGCGCATCCACCGGGATTCGAACCCAGGACCTTCCGGTTACAAGGTGAGCTCGTATACCATTAAGCCACTGGGACCCGATCCAATGGCCCACGAATTCTAACTTCTGCCAATTCACGACATAGCGCGACCTCTAGCCAACGTCTTCGGCGAGTATTTGTTCTCACACCCAACCAAACTTTAAAAAAGGTAGCCAGAAATAAGCAGATAATTTCATCAATCTGTCACCTCCTTTTTATTCGTGTGTGTTTACTGTATTTTGTTTTACTGACACATCCACTAAAAATCTGTATGTTTTTTATAAAAATAAAAGATTTTTATGATGGAGTTAATCAGCTGAGAAATGTTAGTGATAAAAACATTTCTTTCATGCGCTTAATAAGAAATTTCACTCTAAATAAGGTAGATTAATAATTCAATTAGGAATCTCCTATGTGCCAATATATGATTTTTCTCGATAAACATCAGTTCAGTAAATGATTTAGCGTGCTTAGCTGAATTATTGACGTTGAGATTCTTCATGTGTAGTATATATTTATTTAGAAAGTGTTTGATCAAATTTTTCACTTAAAAATGCTATTCAAAGCATTTCACAAAAATATGGTCTAACTACTTACGTCATCCTAATTCATATTATTAACCGATATCCTAACTCATTGTATCAGGGCTCTTATAAAAATATTTTTAGAAAATTTCCTCATTATGCATCCAATCGTTTATTATCAACTGGAGAGGATGTTCTGGAATAATTCCAAATAAATGAGTGTTTGTACATCACAATTAGAAGAATTGAAGACGTCTCATATATTTAGCCTTCTTAAACTTAGTTGTTAATGATTTATTTTAAATGGTTAATTATGCGTCTAATAACAAGAATAAAGACTTATCCACGAACAGGTATAATTTAAGACCTGATGATTTTGAATGCCATCACTGATGGAATTGTGGATGTACACTAGTGAAAAGTGACAAAATTATACAAGACAGCTGTACAGTAAGCTTTGAATTACAGTAATTTTCCGGATTTTTCACGAGTGGATCACGGATTGATATCAGTTAGATAACCATTGAAAACCAGGTACAGGGGGTACTGGACAGATGTTTCATCCTAGTTTGGGAACCATCGGCAGTACGCACCCACTGGGATTCGAACCTAGGACCCTCCGGTTACAGGGCAAGCTCGTATACCATTCAGCCGCTGGGACCCGATTCAGTGGCTCATGAATTCTAACTTCTACAAAGATCTCGGATTTAAAAATCTTTTAAAATTTATCAAACTTTCAAGAACTCAACATCTGAATGGTAAAATAATTGTTGATTTGGTGGATGGTGGCTAGCAGTGGAATCCAGGATTTGTTTAAAAGCTTCAAATGATATTACCTACAAATCTAAGATCACTATAATTCACATAAATGAAGTCATAACATAACTAATATGTCAGGATAAACTAAGACATATCATTAATCATACTGAATTCAAAAAAACTATGTGTCCTAACAAGTAGTGAGTATTGTAAGTAACTGACATTTTTCGAAAATTTGGTCAAAAAGGGATGTAGTTAGTCATATTGACAAATAATGTCAGTTAATAGAATATTCCCATTAGGTTTATTTACATTATTTTAGCTATCTTATATATTGCAGTAACTCTGAATTTACTGTATACTTATGTGTTGTCCTAAAAAGTAAATTTCATTATTTTTGAATGAGTATTAGTTAACTTCCACCATTATGTAACAAAATAATGAAGAATACCGATTTATTTCTAATCTGACCTTATACAAACGCGGATGAGACTGGTTACGAAAGCAGTTAGTCGACAGGCCGATTCTACGTGTTCGGGAATTGCCATTTGCCGTTATCAATCACCAATGATTAAATCGCCACTTCTCGCTATTAGATTTGTGAAAACTGAAATCAAAACTCATAGAAAAGACTTTGCCTAATAAGTGGATTAAAAATGCCATATAACCAGTAGAAGAAGACCACTAAAGAATCAGTTAAGTAACGAGTTTGGTAAAAATTTAGTCGATATCAAGGTAGTAAACGTTACAAACCTAAATGATCCAGATAACTTTTGGAAAAATGTGGCTGGAATTAAGAGAAAACCAATGTTCCGGTTATATTTTCCTTTTTACTGGTTCTATAAAAGACAAATAGTCGTGGGAGAATCTTTCTGTAAGATAAAAATGCATACCAACATACATACAACTAATCTAAATTACTTTCTAATACGTAATAACTATGGGACAGACAAGTGGGTCACACGTTTGTTTGATTACTGTTTAGAGTTACAATTCTATGTAGCTTTTCATACTAAATTTCAACATCATCCCTTTATAAAAATTTGTAAATAAGCTATGTTCTCTAAAACAAAATCCTCTGTTCTGAAATTTGTTTCTTCTTTTTAAAAGAATGACGTAATCTCACTGCATAGAATGTATCAAAACTGCTGATGAATCATATATGTCGCTATTATCAGCCACTGACTGTCTGACTGTTCTTCTATCAAAGTATCAGAAAGAAAACTTGGATCATCTTTCACTTAAATGTAATTATCCGAACGATCATTTTGCACTCTGGCATAAGACTATATATAAAACAAGTTATAATAAGTACCGTTTTTTTACTGTCTTCAAACATTTACATCAACTGTGATTATATTCAGTTTATATATTTATCATTTTGTGCCAGATAGAGTGTTGTAATTAGACAAATACCGAATATAAACCTTTCTTCAGAATATCAGTAATACATGTCTGCTTTAAAAATGCTTCCAGGAAGTTCAACTCATGTTTAACTAACTGATTGGATCTTCTACTACAGGGCGTTTCTCAACCGTGTCGTGTATCTTATTATACTGACTTCGTCTGTGATTTTTAGTGTTTACAAGCAGCTGGTGGTTATCTGAGAATGCGGTTGATATTTAACTCTTCACACTTTTATGCACACTAAGTGGCTGTGCAATTGTACAGTCGAAGTAACACTTTTTAGAAATCCAGTTTGCTGTCATTTATACTGTTTTCATTTTTTTATTGGAAAATAAAAGTATTTGCATACAAGTGTACGGTATTAGTCATGCAAATCAATGGAATCTCAGTGAATATGAATCCTGCCTTCACGTGAATCTAAATGAGTACTGAATTCGCAAAGTGGCAGCAGATTTCAAAACTAAAACCTGAAATACAGATGCACATGGTCTAACTTTACGAGTCGCCAGTTCCTAGAAGTATAAGCAGTGACCATAGTAACGGTAAAGATAATTTTATTTCCTATTACTGTGCACCTGAATGATGGCTGTTGGTTGTGTTGATGTGTAAGCTAAAACATTCAAATGAATTTTGAATTAACCCCGGAAAATGCCACTTTCATCCCAAAATATTTCGAAATAGAATATGTATTCCAGTTAATTGTTTTATGTCTCTGTAATCTTTTGACAACTCTCAACTAACCCGCATTATTCTTGACACTAGGAGCTGAAAGGTAAGACTGAAGAGAAACAGATATCGACTGTTGGTATCATACCATTGCAACACCAGTCAACTGATATCTACCCGAAAGAAGTCAGTGAGTTGGGGCTATGTTAAACAAATCAGAAACACCTTATGACTTCAACAAGTCTATTTCTGAAGTATAACAAAAATTATATAAAACATTTAGTGGTATTTTGTTGGACTTTAATTGAGATTTCCCTAGAATTGTATATTTTCGATTGTTGTTAAAGTGGTATTTCAACTATTAATTATGGGATATTTAGAAATATGACAATTTCCGCATTTGATGTTAAAGTAATATTTTGTTATTTTAGTTTGTGAAATCAGCTTAACTATTATTTCTGTGATAATTATTTGGTGATAAAATAGTATCAATGGGATGCTCACTAGCGACTTGCCCTATTCAGGTAGGTAGTTACCTGGGATTCAAGTGAGGCGTCGTGACCCGTAGGGTGCGGCAGGTCGGGTGTGAGGAGAAATACTCGCCGAAGACATTGGCTGGGTCGTGCTATGTCGTGAATTGGCAGAAGTTAGAATTCGTGGGCCATTGGATCGGGTCCCAGTGGCTTAGTGATGTAAGAGCTCGCCTTATAACCAGAAGGTCTTGGGTTCGAATCCCGATGGGTTCGTACTGATGAAGAGTCCCAAACTAGGACGAAACAGCTGTCCAGCACTCCCAGGTTTTCCAATGGATCTCTAACTAATGTCAGCTCATGATGAAATCCTGTAACCAATCAACCAAATCCCTACAAACCAACACTTGAATACTAAAGATATTTTATTAACCTGTTGTTGTATTTAAATACTCTGAACTTAGAACACCGATGATAATGTCATTTCAAATAAAATATTCCTCTGAGTCCTAAAGAAAACATTTTGACCATTGTGGAAATGTAACTTCACTTGGATATGATATACAGTACGAATGTAAATAAAGTTAAGAGCCGAAAACAAGTGAAATTCTTCAGTGACCTATAAAAGTACTGATTTTTTTTCATATTTTGAAATAGTCTTTTTTGGAATATGCTAGTTAATTGTCTTTTCATAGCTGTTAGGCGCTTCAGAAGTAACTAGTAAAACTGAACCCAAAGAATTCAGGTCTGACAGTGTACACTTTACAATTCATATAGGAAATTAAAACTAAATTATTTAGACTTTCCTACACGTTTTAATGTTATGATTTGTTATGGCTTTTATTTAAAGTCATCAGTATTTAATTGTCTGAAAAGCATAATGGTGGTCTGTTTAAAGCTCGAGCTACCACAAACCTCCATCATTAAACTGTATCTTATTTCTCGTGTTCACATTGGTTTAATGTATAAAAGTACGACCATTAATGGTGTTGTTTACTGTCGCCAGTATTAAAATGTATTTAAGGCCTGCTGATTTGCAAGGAGCTACTGAACTTGAGAAAATTTATACGCGCGGGTTGCAACAAATCCCGATACATAAGATGACTGTTCTTTAAATTTTCGGTACAAACTGCCACTTACTAAGAAATGAAACTAACTAACTTCAGTCTCTAGTCATTCAGTTATGTTTTGGGTAGAAAAATGTAATGGCGTGCTTTTTTTCATTTGCCTTTCGACCAAATATCGTGCATATCTTGGAGACAAAGGAGAAATATTATAAGCGATTGGTATGCACTTTAGGTCAGATAGCACTGGGTCCCGCAATCTACTATCAGTTACTATTTCCATTTGAAAATGCCGTAAAAAGAGGAAATATTATGTAATGAATCCTGCTGAAAATCTTGTAAATCATATCAACAGTGCTCAGAATAAAGCTATTATTATTCTTAGTTAAAAATGTAAATCACTGTCATTCATTACAATGATTGTAACCTTCCTTCTTTTTAGTTGAACCTAGCTGTCATTATTCTAGAGGAAATCGGTTCTTACTGCATGAGAGCTTTGACTGCTGTTGGTGACATCATGATGGCCGATCCCTCGGTGTGCTCGTGGTTGTCCTCTGGGTGACCGGAATAGATTATTGTCTCTCCAGTTAATAGCTGGCACCTTCCACATCCGTTCCATATGCTCTCGCAGATTCCCAACACTTCTATTCTATATCTTCTCATTTCTGCGGTTTCCTGGGCAGCTTTTCCAGCTTTGTATATTGTACGAACATTCAACGTCCCCATCCTTCTTCTTGCTTTCATCGAAAGAAGGCACATCGGCTGAGTGGCTTCCCGAAGGCTTTCACTGGCCTGCGTCATTTCACTTCCCCGACTCCAGCGAAAAATAAGGTTATTGTTTGTATGTTTAGTATTTTTAATCTATTTATGCGTTGAAGTTTCTGTGGCGATTTGGTTGAGTTTTGGGGGTGGAGATGCTAGCACCACGCCCCAAACCTCCCTCTTGATCCGGGCTTGGGACCGGCTAGAAAACTAGCGAGCTAGTAATCTAGGCGAAGGTGAGAAACACATTAATCAACCTGAAACCAATCTGGAAATCTTCGTCACTCAGCCAGCACCGATAACAAAATTCCGTCGGATTTTCAATACAACGTCAAGTCAGTCAGTTCTTCTATATGGATCAGAAACTTGGCGGGTCACAAAGAATATTTCCAGCAGCCTGTTGCAGACCAGACCTTTATCAACAACTGTCTTCGCTGACTCTATACTGAAGATCAGATGGCCGGGCCGGAAAGAATCACCAAAAGAGACTATGGGAAGAAACAAAACAAGAACCAATCACCAGTCAACAAATATGCAGGAGAAAGTGGAGATGGATTGGAGACTCGCTGAGGAGGCCAGTGGGTGACATCGCGCTCGTGTCAGTCCATTGCTCGAGTGAAACAAGAAGGGGAAGCGGCGAGTGGGACGTCGGTGCAAGGGTGACATGGAGGAGATCGTGTGAGGAGGAGTTGAAGCAGTATGGACTAACATAGATACAGGTGGAAAGTAGAGCAGAAGAGAGAAGCAAGTGGAGACATGCATTTGAAGCCCTATGTTCCACTAGGAACCATAGGGAACAATAATAATAATACATTCATTACAATTGTGAGAAATCCGTTTTAAAACTACTTACAAGTGAGAACTAGACACTTAAATGTTCAGAATTTAGTAGAGAACCTACAGACGTCAATATGCTTTTATTTATAAATGTTTAACCAAGTAATCTATCGAAATAGCCTCCGACTCACTTTATTATACCGCATATTAGAAGCTGTAGTAGAAGCAGAAGTAAAAGAAGGTTGAGGGTGACTGCCCTTCATCATAGACATTTTGTATTCTTCTTTATTTTTAGTGTTCATCTTCATCATTTTCGTTTGTTTGTTGAACATTTCTAAACTGAAGTAAACAAAATAGACAAAAATAAGTTAGAAAAGAAATAAATATTATGATCGCTTGACTTCAATATATTTTTAGTCACATTAAAATAACTTCTCCGAAAAAGCTCATCTCTCAAAAACACAACGGCTTTAATGGATTTGTAATTTGCCAGAAAAAATATACAAATTTCTTGAAGTTTCTGTGCGTCGGTGGCACAGTGGTTAGGACTGTCGCCGACCATACACATGGTCCGGGTTCGAGCCCTCGCCGACGCACATCTGATATCTATGGTCGGCCTGCAAAATTTAGGCTATCGATATCGCATGCTGAAAATTCCATACTTGTACCAAAAATACAGTGTGGAATCAAGCTGTAATCAAAAATAAAAAATAAATAAAAATAAAAAGTTTTGTCGTAAAAATACATCATATGTTACAGGATTTCATCATTACCTGACATCGGTTTGAGAACCATTCGAAAACTATCCAGGGAGTACTGCACAGCCATTTCCTCCGTCCTAGTTGGGGAATCTTCGGAAGTACGCACCCACCACCGGGGTTCGAACCCGTGATCTTCTGATTACAAGGCCAGCGAGCTCGTAGACCATTAAGTCCCTGAGACCCGATCCATTGGCCAATGAATTCTAACTTCTGCCAATCCACGTCCCAAATTAGGACAAAACAGTTGTTCAGTACTCCCACGTTTTCTAATGCTTCCCTAACCGATGTCGACTCATGACTAAATCCTGTAACCAATCAGTCGAATCTCTAAACACCGATGAGTGAATATATATAATATGTGTTAGGTGAATTTAAGAAAGATAACAAAATGTGATAAACTGAACGTTTTTCAATATCGTGAGATTATTGTGACACCCCATAACTGCTAATATGAGTACTTGGAAGTCTGTTATAAGTATATATAGCATTCATTAATAATATCCACTTGTTTCATTCTTTAACAATAAACGCTTTCATCACCAAAAACATTTTTTCTTAATACAAATATAAAACAAGAGTTATCAGGATGGGATTTGCTGAATATATCAGTCTAAGCAGGATACGTTAGCTATTTCAGTTTGTATACATGAAATTCTGCACTGACACTAAGTAAATGAATATATTCATGCAAACATAATACAGGAAATCCACACTGAACAAGGCCTGATAACACAATGTGAAAAAGTTAAGTGGGTCGAATAGAACTTAAATTGAAGACGGATCCCAGTGGCTGACAGGTATACGAGCTTGTCTAATAACTGGAAGGTCCTGGGTTCGGAACTCGGCGAGTGTGTACTATCAATGAGTCCCAAACTGTGACTGATTAAACAGCTGTCCAGTACTCCCTGGTTTTCAATGGTTCTCTAACTGATAACAATCCGTGACCAAACATGAAATAACTGAAATAAAAACAGTGAATCACTGGAATTATTGCCCTGATAATTTTAAACACTATTTGTTATAATACTGTAAATGCATTACTGGAAACCTAAACCGCTACTTCGTCCTGTGCCACTTAGGCTTTAAGGCTTACTCTAATCACCACCCTTGTCCGCCATTACCACTGGGGTTAACCTCATTATACGAATTTCCGTAACCTTTTTATTCTGCTAAGTTACGAAGTGTTTATTTGATTGCCAGGAAGTGAAATGACTCTTCGCTTACAATATTTGTGAAAAATTGTGACAATTAAAGTTAATTCAAAATCGCTATTAGATATTCTAAATAAGAATAATATGAGTGAAAAATTGTCTTTGATAGATTCTTCCTCAGGCTCTTTAGTTAAAAAAAGCCATTTTACCATACTGTATCATATCTCTCTTGACTTTAAGTTTTGGGTGCATTTAAATTACAGTCAATATTAATTGCCTACCGCTTCATTTTTCAATCCAACTGTATTTTAATCATTTCACTATTTCATTACTTCGGATAAGATTTTATTTTAGCCTCTAGTAGCTTTTTAATGATGATATTCATCAATTTATTAGTGTAGAGTAGTGGAGCAAATTTATTCAAAACTATTATTTTCTTAAATCTTTATCACCACAAAACTATTCAGCTTTTGTACAGACAAAAGCGAATGCATTAAGAGTTTCCTTACACTTCATACAGTAATGGAACAGGCAGTTTTGCATTCCATAAGAATAATTCAACTAATATACGTTCAGTTGTTCTACTAGTCATTGTCATCACTCTAGTATCATGAAATAAAGGAATAAAGTGATTGTGTGTTGATATTTACTTATAAATTCGTCTATTAAATGATATCATATATGTGTAAAGCATGCGGAAATATAAATTTTAATCAATTGCACAGTTAAGCGACTTCATATTCATTTCGAACATTATTATCAAGTTACTAGTGTGTGTTAAGTCAATGTTTATCATTAGGAAGTTCTAAATAAATTACTTGGATCAATTTTAGTCACATAATACGCCTAAGTATAAGTTTATTTAGGCTTACATTTTGTTTACCTTATGATAATTTAAACGTGTATTGTTTATATTCACAAAAATAAACTCCCGGTCATTTAACAATCTGAATAAAATGTAACACATGCACACATTATCATTTACGAGAATATGGATACCAGTTAATAAAGGTATGTTGATTATCAGTCATACAATTCGTTTCACTTTATTCGCCATCATTTCTGTTTGACTACGCGGTTTTGTTGACTGTACCAAAAAGATAAGAAAGGTTATGTTCAGTTGCTTATTATCAATGATAGGTTGTAACTTTTGGCCTTACTGGAACTTGGGTACTGCCAACAATATGGACTAAAATGACAGACTAATGTTTAACTTATTCTCAATCGTTTGTGGATCTGAAAGATTCCCCTAAGCGTAGTAGTTTGCAAAAAGCAACATTTTGTGTTGCATCTTAGCTGTGAATGTTATTTAAACAACTTTTAATTATTAAAAGATTTCGTAGGCAAATCAGCGGACGAGGAAACATCTGTTTGAAATAATTTTTTAATAGAAAATTGGGCAGTCTCTTTTTCATTTCACAAAAATAGCATTTAGCTAAGCAGATGTTTAATTCAGACTAGCTGTAGTAATAAAAAGATCAGAAAAGTGAAGAACTCTTAGCATACCTATCGAAATCTCACAGCCTATTTCGAGTAAAAGGTACAGAGATGATGGGACTGGGTGGACGATTACGTGCTAGACAACCACATGACAGTTGAGTAAAATAAGTTTGAGACCTGTTCAGTACCTTAAACACCTTGTTTGGTTTCACGCTTTTTAGACTATTGACCTAAAGACTGTTGATTCATAACCTTTCACGAACCACTATTTTGTTTTAACCTCAGTCATATTCCTGCCACGCACTTAAACATTCAAATGAAGCTTTAAGGTTGAGGATGTAATTTATTTCAAAAAAAACTTTCCACCAATTTCGTCTCCTCCAATCTACCTTAATTGGCAGAACGTAGGTAGTCATTTATGACTGGAATTTTCTCAGGAAGTTGACCTTATTTGATTTTGTATTATGTGATTAGAGGAATGCAGAAATAATATCAGATGTTATGTTTGCTTGTTTTAAAAGTGTTTTTCTTCAGATAGTTGGAATCTCTTTTTTCCCGTTCAACATACTATGCGCTTAGACATCTGACGGCTGCTTTTTTCCTCATCCAAGAACAACTGAGAGTGCACCGTGATGGCGAGGCACCTAGCATGAAGGTTACATTGCAAGACTTGACTGATAAAATTCAGTCCACACCAAATAAAAACGAAACGCATGACACTAGTTACTTACTACCAAGTGTTCAATCAAAGTGTCTAATACTATCATACGGGAGGTGAATCGCGAGTTTTGAACAGCTGAGTAGGATAGTTTCTCACTCCAGCACTGGGTTGTAGATACGCCTTACTGACGAGTGCCAACAAGCACAAAACCTTGGTCCAAGGCTTCCAGCCGATTGCCTCCAACCATAAATATCATTCTCCTTTAAAAGCAAAGTACTCTTCATTCGTGTACATGAATTTAAATATAAGTACGTTACGTCGATTAGGTACTGTGTACATATTAAAAAAAAGATCCTATTAAATTAAATATTATAGTTGAATACTTAAGAAATTACCCAGCAGCACACAAATTTAGACTTTTATGAAACATTCTTATGAAAGCACATTTATGTCTTCATTATACGACGCCTTTTACATAATTAGCTGTCCTGTGGAAAACTGTTTAAAAATCTAAACAAACAGTTCAGCGAAAAGACTGTTTTCAGTGGATTCATTTCCTGTAGCTGTACAATCACATTTATGCACAGTTTTTTTCACAAAAGAGATGAACTGTCATAATCATAGTTGGTAATATTAGTCAATAAATGCAAGAATTGAAATAAGGGTTTTGGATAAACACAATGAGACAGATAGTCTAATGAATGAGCTGTAGTCAGAAAGTACATAGAAAAGCGGGAAATGTGAAATCACGTATTACTGCAAAAGAACAGAAGGGTTCGAAAGGACTAAAAATCGAAAAAAAATCAAGTTGATTGAAAGCAACAGAATCATGTTAGTAGAAAACTG
Source organism: Trichobilharzia regenti (assembly GCA_944472135.2). Lineage (NCBI taxonomy): Eukaryota > Metazoa > Platyhelminthes > Trematoda > Strigeidida > Schistosomatidae > Trichobilharzia > Trichobilharzia regenti. The sequence goes on from OX235264.1 coordinate 78,667,937, forward strand.
TTAAGTGGGTTAGTCTCAGTAAGTGGTGAATGGTTTCCAGAAGACTTACTGAACAATTCGTATAATATTTTTTAATTCCGTGCTTAGTGTGGTTTACATTTGGATGTTTTTCAATTTCTTTCATAGCTTGAAACCACACAGTATTTTCGGTACGAGTATGGAATTTTCAGCATGTGATATTTGTAGCCCAAGTTTTGCCGGCCAACCATTGATATCAGGTGTGAGTCAGCAGGGGATCGAACCCCCAGACCATTTGCATGGTCGGTGAGACTCCTAACTACTGTGCCATTGATGCACAGTAGTACAATCACAAAATGCCCCGTAATTTAATCGATTAAAAGTTTAAATGCAAGAAGTTTGTGTTCAAAACGGAATCAGTAACAGAACCACTGAAAACTAAGGTGCATTTGACGCCTATTTCGTCCTAGTTTAGGCTATTTCAGTATTTCATACTCACGACTCCAATAGAGATCGGACGTATAACCTTCAGGTTACAAGATAAACACGTAACTACTAAGCCATTTCATCAGAATTCAATGATCGATGAGTTCTAACATCTGTCAAATTAAAATTGGGCACCACTACTATTCATTATCATCAACTAATATCTGTTCTCCAACCGGATTAACTGACCCACTCCGGTCATAACTTCACACCAGAATTCCATCTCACAGTCAGTCAATGTTGAGTAGCGGACCAATATTCAAGCGTTTGCGTTCATGGAGTTGTCCAGCCTTCCTGGATTTTCAGTGATCCTGTAACTAATGTCTGTTCCTGATAAACTATGAGTTATAAAATGTCTATCATTTTTGTGTGAGAATCTTCAACACCGTACAAAGTACAGTACCATTGACCATTCATATTGACATGCTCACTTGTTTATGTTCCTAATACTTATACAGCCTTAACAACCGTCAAAATTATGAACTTACTTAAAATTCATTGCAATGAAGCAATCACCAGTGACTTATTTACTATTATAGGAGCTAATTCTGAAAATTTAGTATTATCGCAACATAGCATAAATATTAGCGCCAAAAAAAGGTGAAAAAAGATTAGTCAGGATGAACCCATCTCGGAAAGCAGTGAATTTGGGGTGCCGCGGGTCCCGCGGCAAATTGGCCAAATCTCAAAAGAAAAAAAAAAAAAAAAATTTATGTGTATGATGCTGAAACTTAAAGGTATACTTAAGCGACTGGCTGACACAAGATAAAATGAAGTGAAGTATTGACGAAATGGAAGAAAACTATGTTCTTCCTGACTTAATTCAATGTAGAAGATAGATGTACAATTTCAGACAAGTAGGAAGTCTTGTATACAGGACAGTGTTTTAGATTATGCTATATATCCTAATGCAATTTGTTCTAACCTGCTGAGTGAAATAAAAACAACAGTGACAAAGATATCTTGTTTCACGTGTTTCTTAAGTAAAAATTAGATAAGACAATAACTGACAGCGTCCTGTAAAGTGAAAGCTTTTCCGAAGATAATCATCAGTATGTCAATAAAAAAGAAAAAAAGTTTATACTATCAAATTAAAAATCAAATCTCCATTTTTTAAAATTTCAGCTTGATCCCACACCGTATTTTTTGGTACGGGTATGGAATTTTCAGCATGCGATATCGGTAGTCCAGATTTTGCAGGCCGACCATAAATATCAGATGTGCGTCAGCAGGGGATCGAATCCCGGACCATGTGCATAGTCGGCGAGAGTCCTAACCACTGCACTTGATTATGAATAGCAAAAAAATCTGTGACATGTGATTTATTCTGCCCTGAACTAGATAACACTTTACACAATTTTAACACTTATCAGTGTTGACTTTCACAATGAAATCCCAACCCGCAATCATCTTACTGGATCCATTTTCAATCTTCCATTTGAAATTACAGTCTTAATCTTTAGTGATTCGCAAAACTGAATAGAGCAGCCCATTTAACATTCGTGACTAAATATGGCGTATAATGTAGTTCTGTACTCTAGATTATCAATTAGGAAGATTAAAAATTGCATTAATTCATTGAGTCTCGCTATACAGTATATTTTTAAATTATTTTCTCTGTATAATTAATTGTATCAGAAATAAAGGGAATTAATTCACTGATGGACCAGTTATTTAGAAATATTTCAGGTCTAAATCAATACTGTCTAGAGAGGCATTACTGTTTTCAAAGTGTATATGAATTGTTCCATATCTGTCGCATATAATCGAATACATTTACATCGTACCATGTTACAAAGCTACTAATATACGTCATAGGAGAGAACGAAGTTGTCACGTGTTTTTTTGTTTAGTTCATTTGAGTTTTAAGAAAGTCATCCCCTTGTAAATCTCTCTCTTTGGACAATTATAGCAAAAGACGTATCTTTTATTATCAGTACCATGAATCAACAATATATTGTTTCTTAAGTTATGAGTCAGTTAACACAGGTTTCATTATTTTCATTCATATCTAAAATGTTTAAATAATCTAAGCACTAGGTTATGACAGGAAATAAAAATTTCATATTACTATAAAATTAGGTGATCAACTGATGATTGATTTATTAAAGTCAAGTACTTTCACAAAGAAACTATCCAACATATTTTGATATAGTTGTGTTCCCTGAGCTGAATGGTTTATTTCCGAAGCTTTCATTGCCCTACTGGGCAACATCTTAAGCGTACACTTTAATTCGAAGTATACATGATACAAAGGTAACTTCCTTTAGTATTACTAGTTCTTCCAAGCAGACTGATAGAATACTGATTAATTATAAAAGTTCACTTCTCTAGGCTAAACCAATGTGGGCATAATATTAGTAGTCTCACCCTCGAACAGATAAAATCACTAACTGAATTTTCGATTACCTCTGTTTGGATGATAATAGTTTTAAGTTGACGAGTAGCTTCTGACTACTCATGCCAATGAATAATTTGTGGTGTAAATGACTAGGTATTGGCTGCCTATCACTTCCGGACAGCAGAAAGTACAGTTATATTTATAAGCCTAAAATAAGTAAAGTCATCACAATTACATTTCATGTTAGATAATATGATTAGGAACTTGCTGGAGTTTCACAGCGACCCCTTGACTTATTTTACAACTCTGAATAACCACTGAATGCCTTGCTAACTTTAAAATTATTTTATTCACGGTCTGGTATCATTTAGAAGACCACAGCTCATTATTAGTAAAACTAGTTTTTAATGTTGGTTTGAGACCTTTTGACAATGGTTTCATGGTGTTTATTTTATCATTGTGTCGTAGAATTTCCATATTTCTATTTAACACACATTTACTTTGTTAACTAGCGTGAATGTTATTCTGTCATTTGTGTTGGAGTCAGACTATTTACATTGCAGTCTACCTCGTCCTTTCATCATCAAATCTCTGATGCATTATGCTTAAAGATTGTGATAATGGTACCTTTATTTGTCAGCAATCGAAATATTTCTAAATTAATCGGAATAATAAAAAAATTTAGTGCATGACTGTTCAGTGGACTTCGCCTTCCACCATTTGTTATCTACTCTTTGTTAAGCGGAATCTATCAGATCCCACACTCAAGTCAGTCATTAGGAAACTGAAGATCACGAATTATTATTTGTTTTCAATTACAAGTATTTATCATCTGGTTATCTGAAGTCATCTTGCTGCTAGATACAAATGTATTCAAAACAGTTCATGGATTAGATGAAGTTTAACTTACATTTTAGTCTGTCTCATCATTAAAGATGCATTACCCAACAATTCACGGGATACTAATCTTGCTGAAGGCTTTGGGTAACCAAAATATAGCCTTGTCGATGACCATCCAATTGGTGTATTCATGCCATTCTCATATTTTGGTGGTAATAATCGTCTGAATGGAACTAATGCAGCACCCCATCGTGGATGATTCAAATTATTACATGTTCCATCAATTGAACGATAGCGTAAATGAAAGCATAACTGCCTCGAACATGGATCTACTTGCTGTGCACTTTGACAACCTGACAATTGAGCTATTATAGCCAACTGGTCTGAATTTAGTTCTACGCCTAATGTGTCACGTGAATTTGGATCGATTTCATCATCGATTTCCCTAAACTCATCCGGCATCACATCAGTTTTGCTAAACTCGAATTGTTTTTGATTTCTTTGGCGTAGGATGCTAGTTACCTCATCGATTGCTGCCTCATATACTTCAGCTGCTTTAGCTAGCTCCAAAGCAGCACGATTCGGTTGTCGAAATAGAGAAGCAATATCTGCTGATGACCTTCTCCTTCCTGTATCTCTAAGACGATCAGCCGTCTTCTTAATTGCTGCCTCAATACGTCTACGTGCTTTTTCGATAATGTGTCTAACAAGTTCGTCACCATCGACTGATTCATATTCTAATGTCATATTCTTTGTATCACGATTTATAGTGTCTTCCTTATTCTCTTGAGCAATGGACCATTCACGATTACTGTTCTCAGTAATAACATTAATCACTGTCGAAACCCGAGCTGATCCCACTCTATTTGCCACATAACACTTATATTTACCGTGAGCATCCTCTGAAGTTACATTTCTGACAAGTAATACACTCATTGTTTCTGTGTTTTCATTTTCTGCCAGTATATACTGATCAGTTGAATAAATACTTAAATCCTTTTGAAACTGAAACTGAAGTGTACTGATCTCTGTACTATGACTTCGTACAATATATCGACCACCGGTGACTAGCTGTAGTGGTAGAGTTTCTTTTTGCCATACCCAAGAAATAGTAGGCTTTGGTGAACCTTTGGCTGTGCAACGTAAGTCAAGAATTGAATGTTCTGCAACGGAGTTATCATCTGCTGGAGGAGCCTCAATTATTGTTGGTTTAACTGGTTGAATTAGTTGCAGAATAGCTTCTGATGTAACAACGCCATAAACGTTAGACAGAACACAAGTATAACTTCCTTCATGATAATCATGGGCTTCGGTTATTTCAAGAATCTTTTAGAGGAAAGATAGAAAACAAGGAAAATAATAAATGACTACAGAGATTAATAAAGAAGGTGTGATTATACTGCAAATAAAATGTTACTGAGTATAGGGTTTTTGTGAAAGCTATGTAATCATATCATTTTGACCAGCAGTTATGAAATTCAACCAGCTCCCGCAAACCATCAAAACACTCGGTAGTCATTTTAGGGTTTAACTAAAGACTGAAACTCTCACTAGTACTTTCGGCTTCACTCAGAATCTTTACTTTACGATGAACCAATTATCATCGTCATTGTTTTCATTTTTCTTTCCGTCTACTAACTTTCAGAGTAAACAGTGCACTCACAATGAACCTTAGTAATAAATGTTTTTATCTTAAGTGCCACGTTCATATCCAAACAACAGTCCCTATTATAACTTTTAAGTGTATACCTAGTTAAATGCATTAATTACTGATTTGATTGTGCTGGTTTCATAATTCATCAATTTGAAGTGTACATATGTTAGGGTATCCCGTTACAGAGAAAGATATTTAAAAACAATTTATCTGAGTTCTGTAGTCAAAACGAAAGGAAGAATCGGAGTCTTCACAAAGTAGGGAATTTAGGTATATTTCCATTGTACATTGGTTTGAGAAAAAAACTACTTTATACTAAGTCCTCTAATCTTTATATATATATATATATATATATATCAGGAAGACAATTAAAAAAACCAGTTATATGTTGATAAAAATGTTCTTGAAGACGTTCTGCGTAATATGAACAATGATCTAGAAGCCAATGCGAAAATGGAGAATTAATAACTAAAGTTGCTGTTATGTAACAAACGTAAAAACAAGCTTATTAGTCCGAGTAGACTAAATGAACTGAAAAGTTATAGCCTGAGAGTTCTAGTATAAGATTTCGGTAATTAACTATTCTGAAAAGTTCACACATCGATGTAAATCAGTCTCTGGGCCATGAACAACGCTGTGTTACTGTCGAGGTTGAGAATTTTGTAGTAGTACAACCGTAGCATTACAAGTGATAATTCAGTAACAGTTTTGTTTGATTTAAGTGTTATATTTGTAAGTGATATGATTCTAGTTAGGATAAGTGGTGAGCTACGTACTTAGCTTAGAAATAGGCTCTACACCTCCTGAAGTTGGTAATGTTTGATTCGGTTGTACATTTTACTATCTTATAGCGTACCATAGACTCATCATTTAAATTTTACGAAGTTCTTGTCTTCAAATGAGTATTATTATTACTAAATTAACACCAAGTAAAAATTCTAAAAAGTACCCATAGAGTGGTTATACATACTGGAAACTCTACAGTCATCAAAATGAATCAGTCTTACAAAAAAGACAAACAAGTATCACTTTAAATGAGTCGACTTTTCATCTCTAATCAGCTATTCATTCATCTACTATCTCTATTAGGAAGGAAATTACCAAAACAACAATAACAGCAATTTTTGACTAGAATGAACTAAGTATTGAGAACAGAATTTTTCTGGCCTCTTGCTCCAAGGTAAATAAACTGGTTTGTGATTGCATAACGAAGCGGAATGAAGGACTGCATACAACCACCTTATTAATTTAAGATGTATGTATGTGTTCAAATGCGAATTAACAACAGTTGAAAAATGTCAACCACTGAGTATGGAACGGCAACATACCTCCATAAGACCTTACATGGATGCTATATCATGGATTCACAAAAGTTAGTATTAATAGTTTATTGAGATGTAAACCATCACTTTTCAAATTAATAAATGAATTATAATGACAAATACTATTAATATTTATTATTTCATGCTGCAGTTTTAATAAACGAAATACCTCGGGCTTTAGTGGCATATGGACGGACTCCTGGGGCAGAATTCACTAACCTAGATTTGAAGTATTTTATACAGGAATCCAGAATTACAATTTCTTTCTAATGAGTCCCAAGTAGAATAAAATGCAATTTTTGTATTCTGCTGCAGAATTTCACCTACCAAATAAACCTGAACGGTAGAAATAGTTGTACTACACTTTTGAATTTTTCCAGAATCTTATATTAATGAAGAAAATATGGTCAGGAAGCTTTTCTATTATGCGACAATAAGATACAATAATAAGTTCCCTAGTAGTGAATGTAATTGGCTAGAGACTGAATCCCACCGTCTAATCTGTTAATTGAAAAAGAAGTTATGACTTAAAATTAGATTATAATGGATGTTTGCCTGTAACCACAGTCACGCCTTGTTTCTATAATTTGTGGTGCTGCTTTCGTTATTTAAGTCAAATATTTACCCACTGTAAAAGACGGTTAACAATATGAATAATTTTAAAAAGATATGAATGGCTTACTTGACGTCGGCGATAAAGTCTTATATAACGTGTAGCTGTATTAGGTAGAATCCAGTTAATATGGCCACCGGTACCTGATTCACCTCTACATATAAATCTTGCCACTTCACCAGCCACTACTTTTACGTTTCGCAAATGGACAGCTAAAACTGGTGGTTTATTTTCGGAATAAAGTGTAGTATTTTGATTCGATACTAATAAATTATTCGAATTTTGATCCTCAGTTTCATAATGATTGTCTGATTTAGTAAGTAGTTTAGGCGTTCTCCCACCAAAATCTTCTCTTGGACAGTGTGGCCATGGCCAGTAACGACGCAGTATTTCTGGCTCAAAGAAAAAAGGCGGTGAATAAATCGCTGAACTTCTTTCTGGTTCACTCACTGTTCGATAGCCTAAAATACGTGTTTGATTTACCAGTGTTCTGAGACGATCAGCCAAATCTGACAGCCTTATATTACGTACTTGTGGTGGATTATGGCAAGTAGCTCTTGATGATTTTTGTTCAACATACATAAGTGACAGTGCAAAATCAACTATTTCACAAGGACAATAGATTGGATTCCCGCCTAGTGATAAACGTTTCAAATAAATTAAACCTTCCACTGAAAATGGTATATGTTTCAATTGATTATCGGACAAATCTAGTTCTTCTATCATATATACCGGTGTGAAAACATCTTGCGGTAGGTAGGCTAAACGATTAGACCGTAATATTAAACTTTTGAGCATTGGTAAACCTGTGAACGCTTCAACAGATATCCATACAATTTGATTTGAATACAACTCTAAACGTAACAGATCTAAATGTCCTTCAAAGGAGGCTTTCTCCAATCTCATTATAGAATTCTCCACAATAGTTAAGTATTGCAGAACCCCACCGCCTGGACTTGGAACAATACTTGGCAAACGGGGTATTGCACGAAATCCAACATTTTGGCAATGAATTGTTTGTCCCATACACATACATCGTTTTGGACATTCTCCAGCAGCAGTCAAGATAAACTGAAATAACACTGTGAAAGTGTAGACAATCAGTGGTAGCATTATAGCTGATTTGATTATTTTCAGATGAATAATTATAAACTAGTCATTTCATAGAAGTGCTATTTAAGTGATTTGCGAAATGAATAATTTTCTATCCTACCATATGTTTGTGCATTTATATTTATACTCCGCTTATATAATGGTGAAAATTGTGAATACTTATTGATGGATCTTTGTTTATATGTATCCAGTAATAATAATAGTATTATTAACAATAATAATAAAACAAAACTTCACATGTAGATGACTGAATAGTTTGAAAAAGTCATTACAGTAATTTAATGAATTTTAGTGAGATTTGTACACGTTTAGGGATTGTCAAAGTCTGTATAAAACATAGTTACGATTATATACCTCCACAAAATGTTTACAAGCGATATGCGTATATCTACCTATACACGCTAAATGTGTTCATCAAAATTCAGTTAAGTGAATTAGGAATAAAAACTTAAATAAGGTCAACTTCCAGTTGACAGTCATGATCAAAGTTTACTGACTGAAGAATTAATTGTGGCCATTCAGTTAGTTGAAACATATTAGAACAAAACCATTTTTCGTGCTAAATAAAGTTAAAACGAAACAACTATATTCAGCAGTTCTTTCAGTTATTTTTGTTCTTGATGGGAGCTGTTTTTCGGGTTAATGACTTTCATGCAGTACTCCTTCTAATTGTCTTTACTGTACTCTCATACATACTAAACATTATTTCCTTGATAGGCTGACGCTCACTGGAACCATTAGAACTGAAGTCATGAGAAGGATTGGTCAATCCCTTAGTTTAAATATGCTTATTACTGGGAATTGATAAGCCCATGAAATCAAAATCTTTTAGGCAAACACGTTACAACTCCAACAGTATGTGTAGCAATTATCGTGAACCAATATGAGTTTGAAAACCAGCTGAACAAATTCAAGATAGATTTCCCGAAGTTTCAGTGCAAAGCCATAACCAAAATAATCTACACTACTGAGTTTGAGGGCAGAAACCCAGCGCTAAAATTGATTAGGTGTAGATCTCTATCCCGAGTTGATGGAAACCAGAATTTAGTGATAGTATCTGAGTCTTACTCAGAGTCTCACTCCTCTTATGATGACGTTGATAAGTTCAACACATGATAGTGTCACAGACGCATACCACTGAAGACGAAACAGCTGTCCCACTGCCTAGTTACTAACCATCTTAATAATCATATCTGTTTGTGATTGAATACTGTGAAATAAAATGAATCTTTATATCCCAACATTTTGAAGAAATACTTTTAACCGGTGTGATTTCACAATAAAATTCATTTTTAAAGTCTATAAATCCCATCATCACATCCAAGACAAAATATTAGAATAAATAAGTACCAAGTAAACACTGAGAGAGTAATAAATTATTTTCAGGATTTCATCATGAGCTGACATTAGTTAGAGAACCATTGGAAAACCTGGGAGTACTGGACAGCTGTTTCGTCCTAGTTTGGGACTCTTCATCAGTACGCACCCACCGGGATTCGAACCCAGGACCTTCTGGTTACAAGGCGAGCTCGTATACCATTAAGCCACTGGGACCCGATCCAATAGTCCTTGAATTGGCAGAAGTTAGAATTCAAGGACTATTGGATCGGGTCCCAGTGGCTTAATGGTATACGAGCTCGCCTTGTAACCAGAAGGTCCTGGGTTCGAATCCCGGTGGGTGCGTACTGATGAAGAGTCCCAAACTAGGACGAAACAGCTGTCCAGTACTCCCAGGTTTTCCAATGGTTCTCTAACTAATGTCAGCTCATGATGAAATCCTGAAACCAATCAAATCCCTACAAACCATCACTTGAATAAATTATTTATTTATGCAGTTTTTGAGGCCATCACAATTGTTCAGCATAGCCATCTTAGATCGGGTTTGTAGTGACTCCTTTATGAGGGGTAAAATGATCAACTGAGTTCTTATTGGAAATAGAATGATTTACCACACTACATTACATCGTAATAAGTACAGTTGCATTTAAAAACTACGTGGATTGCCGGTAAGAACTTTTATCAACTGAAATACTCTTTTAACCCACTGTGAGAATCTTCTCAGTAAGAATTCTTCCACAACTGTCTTCATTACTATTTTTCAATGACATTCTAACTTTCACTAAAAGGGAGGAGTCAGTTCTCTCTTTTCACGCATAATATCAGGTCGGAATAAGCAATAGTGCACAGAGGTATGGTTATTATTAGCATATATTGCACACTTAGTCGATGGGACAATAAAAAAATATTGTTAGTAGACAGTGGCATTTGGTGAAATCTGTAAACCACTCGGCATGTTTTGCTAATATTTTCTGAAACACAAGTTTCGCTTTGCTAGCAGTATTATGATAGTTATTCATACTATGATAATTGTGTAACTCATCAAACCTATCCTTGTAAGATTTGTCATTAGTGATTGCATCACTGGGGTGAAATAAAGTGAAACGGAATATTAACCTGAAGGAATTTTGTCAGCATTGTTTAAACTATGAAACATGAGGATCAAATTGAAGGAAGAGGCAACACAAATCCCTTCTGTAGGTAAACCTCAGGCTACTTTTTATGTACTGCCACGGCTTTTTTTATACAAAACAATAGTATGAAGTAAAATGTCATGCTGTAGCAATGACGAATTCATCGGTTCTTGTCATATCACCAAGAAGTTTCAGGCCTATGTCCCGACAGTAGAATAGCGCTCCAGTGCGTCGGTGGCACAGCGGTTAAGACGCATGCCCACCATTCACATGATTCGAGGTTCGATCCCCGGCCGACTCACTCCGTTGCCTCGCTAAGCCAGAAATAATGCTGGTAAAGAGTGAAGGTTGGGCATGAGGCTGGCAACCCCATTCTGTAAAATTAAACACTTCTACAGAAACTTCAAGCCACTAGCTTGAGGCCCTATGTTCCACTGGGAACTCAAAAGAAAGAGAGAGGTAAACATTGACGGTCAGACTGAGATAAAATAATTCTCTACAAAACACCAGAGGCTGTAGGTCTACATCTGCTTATTTTCAGATAAGCTGGCTAGTTTTTATTTATAAAAGAATCGCTTTTGTTTTTTCATTGATGATTTTCTGCTTTACTTCCTTTTAGAGAAAATAAATTCCGGATGAAGTGTGATAGACTTCATCTGAAAAGCACAACAACTTGATACAGCTACTCAATCCTTATCTTATACGAAGGATTGTTCAATGAAAACATTTCGTAAATGGTTTAATTTCTTTTGTCATTTAATTAATATAAACTGTTATTTCGTGAATCATTGTAACGTACTGTAGCCTTTCAACGCTTCCTCAATTTAGAAACTCTGTTTATTATTTGATGCACTGTCTGTTCCAGTCGTTGTTTTGTTTTGCATTGTCGTGATAATTATAGATGCTTTTTTCACGTTGTTAACTATACTTTGTTATTTCTGTGGTGATTGTGATTATTTGAATACATATCACAACAATTCCACCAATAGAAGGTATTGTTTGGAAGGCATCTTAATTTTGTATACAGACTCACTTTGGATACTGTAGTACGTAAATACATGCACTTGGTTTGAAGTCGTTTATCTGATTATATATAATTTAAACTAACAACTCGAATGCGATTATACCTATCTGAACGAGGGGTTTATAGGAACCAAAGGATTTTATCATCGTAAATCGATATTATCTAAATAACCATTTGGGGTTATTAGATCATCTTGGGACAGCCTTCTTTTCTTCATCAGTGTTCACTTCAAGCCTCTTTCACAATCTAGCACAGGACTTTTATTTATCTGGGTTTCGGAAAATCCAAATTAGAAGAATAAATCTGTACAATAATCACTGACTCTCAATAGTCAGCTAACTATAGTTCATTCAGGATGAAAATCACTTCAAAATAGACTTTGGAACTGTATTTCCTTTTCCTTGATGACTTCTATGTAGTTGTGTTCTCTGAGCTGAATGGTTCATTTCCGAAGCTTTCATTGCCCTACTAGGCAACATCTTCAGAGCATACTTCAATTTGAAGTGAGCTTTTAGATTCATCCATGAGCTTATTAGTCATCTCCCTCGGTGACTTTGAACGTGATTTGTTGTTTTCGTGTGTTTTCACACCCTCTAGACTACTTGTACCGGTATTGATTGTTTTCTTGACCTAAAGTTTGGTTTTTGTGCATGAGATTTTCCTTATGGATTGGTGAAGTTCATCTATATCAATGTGCCTGTTAATCGACGATTCATTGGAATACCAGGCTTCCAAGTTTCTCTAGCATTCTTGGTGTTTCCTCTGTCCATATTTAAACGTTGTCTCAGTTGAACTGACGTCCGTGGTTGTCTGTATGCAGCGATATGAGGAATTTTGTCCATGAATTCTTCTTCTCTTGTGAATCTGATGTCTTTGAAGATGTTATTTGTTAGGTTGTGAGTTTTTGAGTCGTTTCTTTTGATTATCACAATGTGTCATGCACGTAACGTTTCTAAATTTTAGGTTTGATCTTTGATAGAAATGTCTTCAAGTCTTTGCATAACAGCTTCTGCAATCAAACCTGATATGGGCGATCTCGTAGGTATCCCCCTTATTTGTTCATATATTTGGACGTTGAACTGAAAATATGTTGTTAGAGAGAGGTGAATGTATTCCATCCAACTTGTCTGCTGCATTTTCGACTGTTGTGTGAGATGACCATCGTTGTTGAGTAACTACTCCATGGTTCTACTAACTAACAGGTAGAGACAATTTTCCTTTGAGCGCTGAGTTATTGCACATTTATTATGTTATTTTAACTTAATAGTTCTAGAAATTAAATTTCTTCTTGGGGACATATTTATGTCAATCCAGAAATCATTTCAAATGCTGTTTTATGAAAAATTACATTTATCATAATTTCTGAGTGATTAAAACTAGTTTTACTTTAAACGAATAGCAAAGAGACTTTGGATAAATTTCAGTCTTTCCGAAATGTCATTTATTGTAACTAAATAATAATAAACTGTTCTAACAACATTTTATTTAAAACGGTTGTGTTTTTTATGGAATCAGGATTATTGTAAGGCTACCGATATCAGTTGAATTCCATTCATGAATAACCGAGATACTTTTTTTTAATAACTTGCTTTATTTCTGTAGCATGTTTCTAAAACAGGCACAAAATCCCAATTGCAATTTATTTAACCGTAATGAACGGTATTTACAAATCTTATTCAATCGGTTAAAAAAACCCTTCCAGCATGAATAATGACTGCAGTTTTGTCACCAGTTCAACCACTTATAGTGGATTAGCCTTTTTCATACTTCCAACTTTATCTATGTCATGTACGTATAACTCGGCCTGTAAATTACATAGTTTACTTCCAGTGCTGACTGGAAAATAGGAATAAATTTCTTGGTTAATAGAGTGAACTACTACTGTCTGGATTTTATCATTTCAAACTGTTTCATTTGGAATTATATGTCACGTTATCGTCTTTCCTATCAGTCAATCTTAAGAACTCACCTTGAAAAATAGACAACTGCTGTTTTTCAAAGCTTTCGTTGCTCCTTTTCTTAATGAGATCCATAAGGGGAATCTCATTTATGTAGTAGTAGATATTAAAGACACAGTGTCTCCATTATCTGCCTATATACTGTAATCCAGGAATTTCGTACTCGATATCATGTGTCACTAAAATATAAATACAAAATGCCCTCTGTCATAGTGAAAAAGATTATCATTTATCCGCGAGTCTTATAGAAAGTCTAGTACGTTTATATCTACTGCATGCAATGGCAAGCAAAATTTATGAATCAAAATTGCTACTGATTTTGAAACTGATGCTAGAAAACTTTCAGCTCTCATTTAAAAGAATAAAATCACTGAGTTAAAGCGAAACAAATTCCATTTTTTCATACCCACTTAGTTAACTACATTTAATAAAGTCTGTTATAGGCTTAAAGGCTGTCTTTAATTGGTATATGGTGACTAGAAGTGGAATCCAGCCAGCAGAATGCGCATTTTGTCCTATTTGGGACTCGTCAGCTGGATGTACATGCATTTCTCAGCGAGTGGTGATGTTCCCACCGAGGCTCAAACCCAGTGCCCATAGTTTCAAACACTAAAGCGTTATCCACTAAACCAGTTGGGCCACAAGAGTCACCTCTTTTGCAACAGGTCATATTAATTTTAAATGAATCTGAGATTTTCTTTTCCACGGGAAAATCTAAAACTGAATTAAAATTAATATGACCTGTTGCACAAGAGGTGGCTCTAGTGGCCCAAGTGGTCTAATGGATAACGCTTTGGCGTTTGAAACTATGGGCACTGGGTTTGAGCCTCGGTGGGACCATCATCACTCACTGAGAAATGCATGTACATCCAGCTGACGAGTCCCAAATAGGAAAAATGCGCATTCTCCTGGCTGGATTCCACTTCTAGTCACCACCCACCAATGTATACTAATAAATGCCCAGACATCGTCGAAGCATCTGCACAAGAAGCCGACATATCAACCTGTGACCGAGCACTTCGGTCCAAAAGATCGACGGGAAAATCTAAAAGACTATCGTTTAAGAATTTATAGGAAACTATTGGTCAGATGTCAAATCCTGCTTTCTATTTTTTGATTAATCTTTCTCTTTCTGTACAATTTAAATAGCTCAGTGATAAATGATGTATGAAACAATTTGAACTTTAATCCCTAGGTGGATGGAAAACTAGATTAACTTCGATAGTGTTGAACACTAGGTGTCTTATAAGTGACTCTGGTATACAGTCATTATTTTCTCAAAGTTCGAGTCATATTTACCATAAAAGTGACTTATACGTGCTGCTAGGAAATCCATGGTTGGTTTCTGAAATATTTCCACAAGATAATGCACCGATTTGTACATTAGGAGACGCTTAGTAAAGAAACCGTACAAACATCGAAGCATTCTCTAGACTATTTATAATCGGTTAAAATGGTTTAGTAAGTAATATTATTATTCCCTAAATTCTGAGTGGGACAAAAATCTTCAACACCACATCTTCATTTCATCCTGTTTTAGCAGTCTTCTTTAGTTGGCTCTACGATTGTCCAAAAGCTTTCATCTTCTGCTCATAAGATCCCCTCTTCAACATCCTCGGTCTCATTATCTATACTTTGTATCACTCTATTTCCTCAGTTCTTGAAAGGAGAAAAACTTTTTGGCGAAGCGTTTTTCTTCCCTGCTGACTGTAGAAATCTACTTTATTAGACTAAAACAGTCCAACAAAATCACTGACAATGAATGAAATTTTCGTGTGGTTAAACTCTCCCCATTTGATTGAATGATAATGTGAACTATTAATTTGTACTGGAAGCTGATTCAGTCATTCCTATTTCAGCATGGCTGACCAAATCGGAAATGTTGCGAATTGCTTAATCACATGTTACAGAAGGCATGTGAAAATGTGACTGGAGTTTTTTTCGTTCTGTAATGCTTGTTTTAGCAAATATGATTATAAACGTTTTAGCCTGATTTTTGTACATCAGAAACATTCTACGTAATTTTTTTTTGGCATTTTCTTTATCCATTAATCCATCCTAATATCTACTTACAACATCGCCAACACAAGCTCTTATGATAAAATTAAAAATTATTCTGTTACGTCACCAAACGTTATTGAAGAACAAGATGCAGTTCCTTTGAAGAAAAGAGTTAATAGAAAAAATTTTAAAAGAATGGATACTGAACAAAGAGTACTCTTTTCGATAAATTCATCATCAGGCTCTACATTTATACATACATTATTGTGAATGAATGAATGAAAGAATTAGTGTTATGAACGACATTAATGTTTAAATCACATCAAATCAATAATATTGATAGATAACAGCTGAATCGCATCAACATAGAATAAGCTGAATGTCAGAAGAATTAGGAAAGATAACAGTACAAATTAATGAGTTTATAGCTTCTACTGATGGCCAGGGCGATAGTAGGGGCTGGACTTGCTTCTTTTGGACACAGAGTGCTGGTTGCTTGGGGCGAATCACAATAGCCTCTGCCGTTTGGAGCCTGCGGTGCCTCGATGTTTTTGGTAATTTATTTGACACCCGGTATAATATAGAGAAGGATTCATCTACGCTGGCTTTGTGTCCTGCTTGCACCAGATGTTCCAATATCGAGCTGTTAATAGTTTTCACTACACCTTTACTTAGCCATGCTGGGAGATGTTCTCGAGCGAACACGAAAAATCAAGTTCCTAGAGTAACGGCCAATATAACTGGCTCCACAAGCGCAGTTGAATTGATAGATACAGTTAGAAGTGGCTAGTCTAGGTACTTCATCTTTCAGTCGAGAAATCATCATCGGTCGTGTAGAGAATAATACGTGTAGTTCGCCAGCATTAAAAGTTCTTTGAACTGATTTTCTTAATTTCTTAGCAACTATCTCGATTGGTATATTGCCCATGAATTGTAGTCGTATATAAAGAGGTTTTTGTTTACAGATAGTGAGTGCTCCTTTTCCGTTTTCTTTGTCATGTGTTTCTTGATAAATTTTTCGGGATAGCCATTTTCGATCAAAGTACCATATACAATGCTTCAATTACTTCTTCTGACAATATAGGTCTAACTCTGTGGCTGAGGTCTTCACTGAATTTCTTTTATACTTGATAGGAATGAAGCTGTGAAAATGTGAATATTGTCCTGTCAAAGTGATTTTTCTATGCAAATGTTGATGCGATTCAGCTGTTATCTATCAATATTATTGATTTGATGTTATTTAAACATTAATGTCGTTCATAACACTAATTCATTCATTCACAATAATGTATGTATAAATGTAGAGCCTGATGATGAATTTATCGAAAAGAGTACTCTTTGTTCAGTATCCATATTTTGAAAATTTTAATGGGCATTTTAATCAGAAAAAAATTTAATATGTTTTCTTCATAGGTTAGACTAATCCATATTGTCAATGAATATCGCATCACACAGAATACCGCATTTTCAGAAAGTCTTTATTGGTGGAAGCTCAAAATACTTCTTGGAGTTCAGCCCATGGTCATCTAATCTACTAGTTTTCACAACTTCACTTGAATCATGGTATATTACAATCATTATAAATTAATGCCTATAGATAACCTTTAAAAATAAAATGTTTGATCACTGTAAATTTCTTTTGCAAACCACTTAAAATATCTAGCCCAGAATGAAACTCATCCATCTTGACATATTCTCTTACATAATTTATCTTCAAAAATACCTTGAAATATCACTGAAATGAATAAAATATTAAAAACAGACTGAGTTTCCTAATATCCATAAAATCAATGAAGATGATGATAGTAACTTTATTTTGAATATCCTGCTTATATGCATTACAAAATTTTTCAGTTTGGTTTTATCTACTCCTTATACAGATTCTTCAAGTAAAACAGTAATCTACAGTATGTCATTTTGTTCCATTTGAAACATACTCTGAATTCTGAAGTGTCTGTACCTTCGAAACAGACTAAATATTATGGTGAAAGCTATTCATTGGTTTAAATAGGTGATTAAAACAAAGCATAACTAAGTCAAGTTTTTTTCACTGGGAACTGTAAAAAATTAGGTAGCCTAGTGATTTAAGCAGGTTTCTGTCACTGTTCAAGTGAATCATCAGTCAAACATTCTCAAAATGTCTTGGCTTTGTAGCGATTTCAGCCATAAACAACAGGACAGATTAGCAGAAGAAAAGTGTTAGAGACTGAACTCTTGATCAGTACCAAATAAACCAAGTAACTAATCTATTTACGATTGCCTTTAAAAAAGAATTAAAGTCATCAAATTTAACTGAAATTTCATGTGAAAGTCTTCGATTCAGTCTTTTCAGCTGGCACATGATTTAATGGACTCAGATATTCACAGTGAAAATTTGATAATCTTTATGAACTTCGAATCTCGAAATGCGATGCTATTATTTCTAAACTTTAGCTGTAAGGGAAACTAGTCCTTGTCTCCTGTTGTTTACAATGTTACACACTACCTCAAACTCCATGATGTCTAAAATCACTTTAGATTGAAGTTGTTTGAATAGTTCACCATCCATATGCCCAACTCAACTTAGAAAACATGATTATTTTAAACCACTCAAATTTTCAGCTGCTTAAGCATTATTTTAACGTATACCAAAAAATCTGCTTTCAGTAAATTCTTCTGAAGGCTCTACAGTTATAAATCCATTAATTTAAGCATACAATAGCCACTAAAGGCAAATTAGAATAATAGCAGAAATGTATACTGGAACAATTATATGAAAAGATGGAAAAATAGTAAGTTAGTTTTGAATATTCATGGTCAGTGAGAATATGAGATGAAATAATTTTGTATATATATAGTCAACAAAGGTACAGGTTTTGAGGGTGAGTGTAGTCAGTGATGTGTGGGGAAATATGAATACTACAGAAATCAAACCAACGAATGGGGTGGACTAGATATAATGATTGTGAAATAATAACGATGATATGGTGTAGACTTAGAAGTATTATTGATGAATGATTATCAAATAATAATAATAATAAATTTAGTGAAGTGGAATGAACAGGATTTTGTAAATACGATAACAAGTTAGAAAAGCATCACTTAAACCTAAGGTACCAGAAATCATAAGAAAGGTTATGAAATCGTAAAAGGTCAGGAATGAATGTTTGTCAGTGAAAGAAAGGAAAAGAAGAAAAAAAGAAAATTGCGATAGGAATTTAAAGCTCTAATGTTTATAAAGGATTTGTTAGCCTTATTGTATACTAAGGTAAACATAGCGGCTGAACATACTTTTCCTGTATACAAAGAGCCGATGTTCGGGTATTGATTGCCACCGCTTCAGCTACTGATAGAAGATGTAGTTGAACTTCTCTAGATTGATTACTAGGAACGCCGTAAATAGGTGAGAACACCTACTCAGGTTTTATGGAGTGTTCAGTATCCACCAAGTGAGCTAAGACTGCACTGTTTACGCGTTTGTTTTCAACTTTACACAGCCATACAGGTACATGTTAATGTGCGCCCATGGATAAAGCCCTCTGAGTATAGCCAATGTAACTAACTCCATATGAGCAGTTGAATTTATAGATATACAATGATGAAGCCGTTTTCGGTAATTTATCCTTGACTCATTGTGTGAGTACTGGTTTAGTTGAGAAGATGAGTGGCAGTTTAGCTGCAGGAAATGTTTTATCTACTGCTGTGTTAAGTCGACATTTTAGAATGTCAGCCACAATTTCCCCTTTGTAACTTAACTCAAGATACAAAGGTTTCTTATCTGACGTATCCACTGTTTTCCTGTCTTTAGGTATTGACATATCGATTTTCAGGAAGTTCCCTGAATATCCATTTTCTGTAGTGTAAGTTTTAGTTACAGATTTCTTTGATGAATTTCTCTCAACATCTGCGTTTTATTCTATAACTAAGACACTTTACTAAGTTTCTTTTGTACTGAATCAGTGTGAAGCTATAAAAATGAGTTTTATGACTTGTCCAAGTCTTCTTCCTAAATGGATTCTTTTTTTAATATTCGTCTGTCTTCATGGTAAAGAGGACGTCTAGGAAAGGTATACTGTTATTTTTTTCTTCCTCACATGTAAACTGAATAGCTGAGTGAATACTATTAACGACATTAAGAATCTCTTGTTTATTAAGATTCCTATCACAAAGGATGAAGGTACCATCTACTTATCGACAATAATGGTCAAGCATCTTAATAGTGTCTCTGAGTGGACCATTTTCAAGCTTTGCTAGGAGAATATCTGCTAGCATGGGGCCCAGAGGTGGTCACATGCACAACCATCAACTCTATCTGTTGAACATAAACTGGATATTCATAGTGCATTTCAATAGTAACTCCTTGACCTTTTCCGGTGGGATACCTACACCTATCTTTCGTTCTATCAGTTAGTCATATAAGTAGTGGACTGTTTCGAGTAATGGGACCTTAGTGAATAATGATGGTACATTTAGTGACAACATTCAGGCTTTTTGGTAGTTTCTACAAATCTAAATACACCTTTTACACCGAATATCACTAGTTCATGATATAAATGATAGGGAGATTGACACATTTCTAGGATGAAACGTAGTGTTACTCCAGACCTGTGGACTGTCGGTGAACCATCTTATTATTATTTAAACGCAGAAAAAACTTGGTACAATATGGCACCACTGAAGACACACCACACAATAATAATAAAACAACATAGATCAAAAAAATATATATAAGTAGAGAACGGATAAAGAACTTCATCTGGAAGGAAAACAGTCAAACAGTATTCGCCAACTATCGTCGGAAAGGGAAGAAAGAAGGAAATCGCAACACGTCCGTCACTGATTACTTATCTTGACCATATTCGATAACGTCTCGAGCCATCGATTAGAGCTGTCTCGCGGACCCCAATCAGGGAGTCGTAACGCAACAACCGATGCTAATCTAGCACAAAAATCCTTTATCCCACTACGCCATCTCATTGACTGACCACCCCTCCGCCTTTTCCATCCCGTCCCAAGGCTAGCGAACAGAGACCTGTACGGAAGCCTCTGGGATGACATTCTCAGCAAATGTCCAAGCCACCGAAGCCTTTGTTTCCAGATTACGACACTCAATGAATGGTGATCTCCATTGCGTTCAAACACATGTCACCGAACCTCAGAATTACTCACGCGATAATGCCATCGAACGCAAGCAATCCTGCGAACACAGCGATGATTGAACACGCAGAGTCACCGCACATCCTCAGCTCGAAGAGGCCAGGTTTCACAGGCGTAGAGCAAAACAGCTCGCACCGAAGCATTGTATACCCTACCTTTGACAGCCAGGCTAACGTCGCGATGGCGCCAGAGGTGGCTCAAGTTGATGCATGCCACCCTAGCCTTCATGATACGGTTGGAAATCTCATCCGTCACCCCTCCGCCAGCACTCACACAACTACCCAGGTACACAAACTTATCAACAACTTCAAGCGGTTCACCCGCAAGAGTGAGTGCAGGTACAGGCTCCTGCCAATCTTGTAACAGTACTTTGCACTCAGACGGCGCAAAGCACATACCATACTTACAGACACTGATCACCAACTGATGAAGTGCGATTTGGGCAGCCTGCATGCTATCGCACAGTAAGACGATATCGTCTGCATACTCGAGGTCGAAAAGTCTATCTCCAGGTAGCAGATATACACCACCTTCACGCATATCCTTCAGAGTTGACTCCAGAATGTCATCGATGGCAAAGTTAAAGAGAAATGGAGAGATTTGGCAACCCTGTCTAACCCCACTGTTGGTTGTGAACAGTGATGATAGTTGGTTGTATGCCCTCACTCTAACTGAGGTGTTCCTGCATAGGGCTTTCAAGATGTTAACAAATTTCTCAGGTACAACTCTCTCTAACAGACAGTTCCCGAGCACAGTTCTACTTAACTAATCGAAGGCAGCCCTAATATCAAGAAACACAACGATTGTTGGCCTGCACTACGTGTGGCGGTGTTCCAACAACTGACGAAGGGTGAGCACATGATCACTGCATCCACGACCTGAACGAAACCCAGCCTGCTCTTCGTGGATCAATCCCTCAGGTGTTTTGCACATCCTGTGAATCAAGACAGCAGTCAATATTTTAGACGCGACTGGTAGCAGACTGATACCCCTATGATTGTCACACGAATTACGTCGACCCTTTTTAAAGATGGGGACGATAATGGCTTCGTTCCACATTGATGGTACACTGTCAGTCTCCCATACGTTCCTGAATAATCCAGTTAAAGCCATTGTGAGAGTCTCGCCACCATCTTTAAAATTAGCCGGGCGCCTTATGGCGTTTTAACACTTGGAGTTCCTTACGGACTTACGCTTCGGTGGCTGAGTCGGTACTAACCGACCAAGGAGCACTGGGGCTAATGACAGCAGATACTGAAGCTGGTGGCCAGCTAAACTGCTTCTCGAAGTGCTCTGCTCAGCGTTCCGGGCGTCTTTTCAAGCTGGTAATTGGCGTGCCATCTGCCTCACAGACCGTCTCGCTTACACCTTGTTTCTTGCTGCCGGTGCCTCGGATGAGTTGGAACAGCCTCCGACTGTTGCCAGATGCAGCAGCTTACTTCATCTCACACGCACGTTTTGGCCACCAGGCTTCGCGGTCCCTATGTAAACACTGTCTAATCTTGCGCGTGAGCGCCTTTCGCTTATTGTTGTATTCGCTGCCAGCCGGAATGCACCGTTGTTCATCCAGGAGTTGCAAGGAACTCGCAGAAACCCAGTGGTTTTTAGCGGAGCATTCTTTCAACCCACAATCGGCTACACTCTCCCTTTGCATGGCACCTTGCAGATGAAGCCAATGTTCATCTATACTACTTGGGTGGTCGCTGGCAAGCATTTATTGTAACTCACTCTGGTATTTCAAAGAAGTAGCAGGTGCTACTAGTTTGCTCACATCAACGTTTAGACGACGGCTTTTATGAACCCCACCAAAATCGCAAGACGAACTTGGTACACACTAACACATGATTGGAGTCCAGGCATGTGCTTTAGAAGGAGCAGCCGTCTTGTATGCATTCTCGCCACCGGAAACTGACAGCAATTTGATCGATCAATCGGTGAGCCATCAAGTCTTGGTATGTATGTACCCGAGGGTTTCAGTTTGTCCAGTGCATATACACATCATTAAATTATTTATTCTCATTTTAACTCATGTTCTCATTGACCAGGCATATTCAAAACAAACTGACTATTTTTCCATCCCATCTTAAACCTGTTTCACAATGCATTTCGGATATGATTCTAATTTGCCTTTACTGGCCATCGTATGCTTAAATTAATGGATTTATAATTGTAGAGCTTAAGGAAGAATTTATTTGAAACAGTTTTTCGCTCTGCGTATTTTGTTCTGAATAATTTTTAGGAATATTCAAGTTACTGAAATAAATCTGTCTTAGGCCAGAAAAAAAATTATTATAACCATCTTTCTTATTTACGAAGTAAGCAATTAAATTATAGAGTGACCTATAAAATAGCCTTGAGGTAGTGAAATATTTCTACTAATTCGACCAGCATTGATTTAGAACCTAATTTTGTTTTTTCTAAAAATATTTATTTGATCATTTTCTTGGTAATAATGGGCCTACTCATACAGGGAGTGACTAAAACCAACTGACCTGGAATCTTATCGAATCAATCAGTAGCGTTGTCATTTTTTTATTATAGCTTCATTCCACACTGTATTTTCGGTACAAGTATGGTATTTTCAGCATGTGATATTGGTAGCCTAAATTTTGCAGGTCGACCATTGATATCAGGTGGATGTCGGCCACGGATCGAACCCCGGACCATGTGAACGGTGGGCGAAATTCCTAATCGCTGTGCCACCAACGCAAAAATGTAATCCTGCTGGTTCATTATTATGACACTAAAACTCTTATCTGGTCCTTGAATAATGATTTCGTCATTGTTTTCTAGGTTTTTCAACTCCGACGTAAGTTGTTTACTCAATATTCTGGACTAGATAGCAAGATTGACACGGTAAATATAGTCGAAACTAGTCAAGCCTTGAGAAAAATTAGTATAAAGAAGACATCCTGGTTACATCGATTTGCGGAAGTCATTACTATTGAAAGATTTCAACTTAATCTCTGTATACGGAAAGATAGTATGTTAATCTTGAAAAACCATGGTAACTAGATGTCTTTGTTTAATTTCTGAGTTTTACCTTAAGTCACATTTTTTCCGTTGACTATCTTTCTCTCAGCTGAACTCATTATCAGTCTTCCAGTTTAGCTAATAATTTGTTAACGTAAGAATTTTTACTTTTACTTACTACTTCTTCTCACACCCATCCTCTCCTTCCTAATTTTCCATCATCTTATGTATAAATAAACTCTAGTCGTTAGATTATTAACTGTTTTGTATTCATATCTCTTGTTCCTCTACTTGGCTTTCTGAGTTGAAGTAATTTTTACAGTATGCTATATATATTTTTACACTTATAACAACTAATGTCATTTTTAAGCTGTTAGGAGAAAAAGAAAAGTTATAAAGTAAAAAATCAGCACTTTTTACATCCTGCAAATATGTTTCTTCTTGTTTTATTCAAACTAATCAGGGATACTGGATGTATTTAACGCTAAATTTCGTCAGCATTTAGTTGTACAAGATTTGATGCTCGATGTTATACAACCAATCAAGTTAGTCGTTGGTAGTGCGTAAATGCCTGATATGATTTTTTTGACAAAATAATAGTTGTTATTCTCACTGGCACATGTTTGTCTTGTTTTCTGATACTTGCAATGGTTTCAGTGCAGTACAAAGTATTATATGAGAGAGGAAAATCATATTCCGTATTCGATTTAGTCGTCAACCGTATTTCATTATCTAACCAAAATCGAAAAAGTATTATTATCAACAGTTATAACATACTTTCACTTCACTTTTAGTAAACCAATGAAATGTGATTAATTTATCCCATGGTTGACTTACAGTTAACAAGTGGAATGTGTAACTCTAAAGTTATTTACTGAAATGATTAAACATTAATTCATGAACATTGTAAGGGTAGAATAAAGAAAAGGAGACTGTAGCTACGCCTGTTTTGAGTTACGTCATATTCACACTGTTCACTATATCCAATTAAATGCTCTTTGCGATTTGTGGAATACAAGTGGACGATGCTATATGTTTTTGTCAGGGATAAATGACTGTTAGTTATCTAGAAATATCTGGTAACATACAGTACTAATTCGAAAAGTTGTGTCACCAAAATCTTTTCAGCAATGATCAGTTCTTGAAGTCTCTGAACCGAAAATTTTTGTCTAAGTGAATCAAATGATTTGAGGATAAATGTACATGAACTGCACTTTTTGTTTCTATTCCTTTACTTCTGAGGGGAACATATGGCCTCAGGCGAGGGCCTTATTTTGCGGAGTAATGTTGCTAGTGTCATGGCTAGTCTTCCCTATTTTCCTGACCTACTACCAATCAATAAACCAGACGACGTTTATAAATGTGTCAGCCGGGCTCAGAGAATACAACCATATCAAAATCATCCACCTGAGCTACAAATCTTCTCTATCATATATGTATATACCAGGTGGTTGATTAAATTTGACAAAAATCCTTAAATCTAGGTTCCATGCTTTAACATGTCACCTCGGAGATATAAACCCACGATGACTGGTACTTCATTCGGAGAAGTTAATGAAGTAGATCAGTGCCAAGGATAGAAATTTCGAAGGTGAAGTCACTGCTTAACATCACTTTACTAACAAGAAACTCATGGATAGTTCAAAAAGTTCTAACACGCAGTTAAGTGAGCATAAACTTTGCCAAGATGAAGGTGGAATTTCGACTAAATTACATAATACACATGTATGCATGATGACCAAGTCTAACAGAACTTTGTCCAATAGGTAACATTCCCAAAATATGTTTATGAACTGAAATCTGTTAAATAGATATTTTCAGATGAAGAAACGGTTTTAAGATAAACTACAATAATGAAGAATTTGGTCCACTCATAACCATATGTTTCATAAATCATTATTAATAAAACTAATTTTCCTAATCATGTGAATATCAGGTCAGCTAACTTACCTGATATTTAAATGTTAGCTGTCAGCGGAACACAAACCTAATGTGTTAATTAATTCTGCAAACTTTACACTGTGCACTTGTTTTAATCTCTATTTTCACCTAGTACATGCTATGAATATTGATTTAAGGCGCTACGTTACTTAGTGTTCCTTGGTAAATGATGAATTGTTAAAACACCAAACGACTGTTTCCTAAAAATAAACCAGGTCTTAGCATCTTATATTAGATGGAAAATAAGTTATCTGGCATTTGTGCTGAATAAAAATCGATTCGTTATCAGATTACCTTTAGAGAGGTTGTTTACTATCAGTGATGAAAATTCCTCAGATAAGTGATATCAGATATATTAATCTTCGATTAATCATCCTAACGATAATTCTGTAGACATTAGGTTACTAGTCTGAATTAAAACGACAATCAGATCTTCTTAGCCGAATTCACACCTTGCAATATACGAAACTTGAGATGAAATTTCACCATAGTTCCCTTTGGAAATCAAAATTATTCAAATCATAATATGTCAAGGGTTTGATACCATAAAAGGTAATCGATAAAGCAAGCACAATGTTATAAAACTGTATACTACCGACTGATTGAGAGGACTAGCCATATACCGCTCACATTGATCAGTGGTACTTGTTTATGGATTGTGAATTTTATTTTTGAGATTACGGGTTCGCCCAAGTAGCTAGTCAGTAATCGGGTGGTTTGAACTATTTCGGTTCAGGGAGCCGAATTTAGCCAGTTGAACTCAGTCCCAAACGACAGAAATGGTTGTTGAGTGTTCAGATGACTTCGATGTGGATAGCAAGCACTACAGGTTAGGGTGGGTGGTATACACTTATTCATCTCAGTCAGTCAACAGTACATAGTATTCTGCAGCTAGATCTTCTCTCAGCTTCAATCATCAGTAAATTGACTGATGTTGGGATTTACTATTTTATTTTCATAACTTCATTATAACTTCATCTTATGGACTGTATTAATTGTTCATCACTTTAAAGAATATCTATACCCAACTAAGTGTCTAGACAGGGTTTAGGTACAAAATCCAAACTTCCCTTTTGGTCTTGCACAACAATTAAGGTGTGCATATAGTTGTGTTAAATAAGTTATGAAATCCTCTGACTGCAATTTACCTAACCTGTTAAACACACAGACTAGTGAAAAAAGAACAGATGTTCCACAGTAATTTAGGCGCCTTTTCAAATTTTTATTTTACCTATTTCGCTACAGCTCTCATGAAATAAAATCTTGCAGTGATGTAAAGAGGTAAGACTGGCTGAAGAGAATATTCAGTTACAAAATGTGAGTAATTTTAACAACATATTTTTTATTGTTTGTCCATGGAACGTACAAAATTTGCAAGGTATGATGTGATACAGATGTTATCAGAACAACCTTTAAATAATAATAAATTAGGGAAAATACCGGAGAAATGAAACGAAATACCGATATTTATACTAAACATTCTAGGGAAAAAACGTAAAGCTTAATTTTCATTTCGCCCAGATTCCTCTCTAACTACCGTAGGTATTGCCACCCTTCCCCATTTTGCGTTCGGGAATTAAAGATAAACTAACTAATTTCGCCTCTTCTATGTGTATCTATTAGTTTGACTGCTCCTGTGGAGGTAGTTACATAAGCCGTACAATTAGGCGCATTTCTCATCGAATTTTCGAACATCATCCTGTGCGGTTAAGTAAAGGACAAACAAAATCCGTTCATAGCGCTATTCTACCTTATCTCATGGAAAGAGAACAGAGGATTGATATTAAAGAGGCTTTCAAAGTCATTTGCCGCATACCAACAAGTCATAACTTCACTCTAAGAGTTCGTCTACTACATATTACTGAAGCTTTCGGGATCCACATTAAGAAACCTAGCTTATGTATCCAAAATAAGCTGGTTCAGTCACTGCGCCCACCTTGGCCATCAAGGTTTTAATGTTGCTCAATTTGTTGTGGGAATTTCCTTAATTTTATATGATATTCCATTTACTATTATATTACTATGCTTATTATAATTTATGCATGTTTAGGGAAATGGAATTCCTTTGATGTTACTTAACAAATCGATAGTATTTAAAAACACCAATATTGTTAATGACGACCATTCTAGAATATTCTCTGTATATGAACATATATAATTATAGAGCCGGAAGAGGAAATTGTCGAAAAGAATATTCTTTAATTAAATTTTCTTTTGTTTTCTAATTTGTATTTTTTGAAAGTAAAGTGAAACTTCCAAAATAACAGTGTTACTATTACTTTTCAGATCATTTTCACCTTTTATGCATTACTCTCCATTATTCTTGGGATTTTTTCTTGATTGATTCATCGAGGATTACTTCCTTGACCTTGAAATGACTATATTAAGATAGTTTCCTCCTAGAAGGGAGAAGAATTGTATCTTACCTAGTTTTCTACTGATGTGCATCTCGTCAACACAAGCGGAAATAGCAATACAGCATGATTTATACAGTCTTTGTTGGACGACTTGCATTTAATTCAGCCTGTAAATTCGATGAATCTGATTGATTGTGAAATGTTGTTTTGACTACTGCCCACCTGTAGTTAATCAGAAGAAGACTGATGAAATTCAAGCAACTTCCACTTCATGTATTGTTTCAGTGGATGGATCTTTGAAATATACTATCTGTCTTGTATTTTACATTGAAATCCATAAAATTGGAATTTTCTATGGGCTCCATATTCCACGGTGAAATTCCATCTTAGTTACATTGTCATTTATTAAATGACTTGACTATATCTAACTAAATGAGCTTAATTCGTAGTATACTTTTCTCGTATTTCATTTGTTTATTAACCGTGTTCTATTGACCTAGTCTTATGATTTACGTACCTGATTATCCTCTTTCTACCCCGTTCCTCCACACTTTTTGTTTTATTCGAGAAACTTCGGTTTCACTACATATAAAAGTGTAGCAGTACTTCGGTCCAATCAATCGACGGGAAAATCAAAAATTCAATTCAATAATTAATATGACCCGTTGCACAAGAGGTGGCTCTCCTGGCCCAAGTGGTCTAGTGGATAACGCTTTGGCGTTTGAAACTATGGGCATTGGGTTCGAGCCTCAGTGGGAACATCATCACTCACTGAGAAATGCAGGTACATCCAGATGACGAGTCCCAATTAGGACGAAATGCGCATCCTGGATTCCACTGCTAGCCACCATCCACCAATTGTATAGTAAATTTAACAATGTTGACATTTTGATTCATCTATATACCATAATAAGTCTTATTGTTCGACATCTGATCTTCATATTTATTGTTAGTTGATAAGACACCGACGATATAAAATGGACACATTTTATCCTGTTCCATGTGTATTAGTTGGGCTGTTACATATTCATTAAAGGAATTCGAGTATATAAATTTATTCCTAATAAATTAAGCGTGTTGATCATTTCAGACTCGAATAAGAAAGTCAAAATCATCCTTAATATGATGTCTAATATATCACACTTTTGTGGACTACTGTGAGCCGAAGTGAATACGGCTGTAAAATTCCATGAACAACAGATGTGAATTTACATCTATAGTGTATGTGACAAGACTGGGTAGTCATTCCATTCAGCGATATCTCAGTAATGTCACACATAGTATAATATAGTTATGTATATCATACAGAGCGCAGTTTAAACTAAAATAATTACCCTAAAACATTCTTCTTCGACTCATCATTTACCGATTTTATTTGAAGATTTTTTGAACAAAAGTAAGTGATAAGTGATCAACTCTGAGATATGCACTGCTACATTCAGTGTTAACTCAAATGATAACTTTAGGCTGGACTTATTCATCACGTTCTGTTGAAGTTCTTCCTAATTAATGTCTTATCTTTAACTGAGATAGTTCGTACACTCACCAGATCATCGTATTTCATCCGCTTTGCAAGCCGTTTTGCAACACATCGAATGGATGTTAACACTGGCTCTATTACGGGCAGTCCTAGTTCGTGTATTTGGATCTAGTACACTAAGCAGTAGTAAGCATAAGTAACACTTACCCTTAAGGGTTTCAGTTACTTTTGGTTCCCAAAAATACACACAAGCACAACAGATCCATACTTTTCATGCGGCTCAACCTTGTTTGACTTAGATTCCCTCACAATATGTTTTTTTAATTGATAGCAGACACACTGATGGTATATTCACATCCTCAAAAAGCTTCAAAGCTTTTTCAGCTTCAACCCAGGTTCTAAATTCTCCAGGATTATGTTCTTTGAAAACCTTGCTAATATCAACTTTGATCGTGCTCTCCTCACCAGATTTACTGGTAAAATGTTGCATGCTGTAGAGATGAACGTGAAAGACATTAGTTTTTCAGATTTCTACATGTTAAATAACCAAATGAGCCAGGAACAAAGCCTGCAACCAACAAATGGACTGGAAACAACTGCTTCTACCAGCCAAACATCTTCATGTGCATAATTTCCAAAACTTCTACACAGTACTAATTCATTAACAGCTGAAAAACAACTAAAACACTGAAAGCCGCATGAATGGAAGGTATGAAATAATTACAATGAAAGGAATGCACTGACCTGGTAGTGAATACTTTCGAAACCAAAGAAATAATTAATTTTAACTGCAACGGTAACAAAAAATGAGGTGAAACGCAACATTTGTGAACAATAGGCATCAAGATAAGTCGTGAATAACTGCAGGATAAACGGAAAAACAAACGCGTAGACGAACAGCTACGGAACTGAAATCCAACATGGCCGACTAACATGGACGAAAATGACCTTTGAGCGTCTCACTCCACCAATGACCTTGAAAGTTACGGATAATTTCAGTCTAACTTTATCCAACCTTTTCAACAATGAATGATGTTCAATAAATATTGATAAAAAGCTTTCTAAATAATACAACATATCAAATACTAATCACAGCAATTACCCAGCTATTAGACTCGAATATAACTCCTTTACAGATAGATGATGTTTATCGAATTATCCTAAATTTTGACTATCGAGATAAAAGACAAATTCTAAGGAAGGAAGTCTGATTCTTGATGCTTGTACAACTATTTTTTTTTGTTATAATTTTCCACATACTATTTTGGCATTTCAGCATATTGATTTCTTACAAAAATACAAAATAGCCAATCATAATAAAGTATATTTACATTATTGGTCAGTGTTCATTGTTTTCATCAAAAACAAAAATAATACATTTTCTTTTTCTTGACATTCTCTTAATCTGATTTATTTCCTTATAACCAGTGCGTTAATTCGGCAAAGATGAAAGTAACACCTCTCTCTGTATACTCTAGAGATTTAATACAATTTCGAAGGGGAATCGGTGTGGTCAATATAAGACTAATTTTTTTATGCCCTTTAGCTTGAGGTAAAGAACTAACCTTGTTATTTTTTTCATTTAGAGAAACAAATGAACAAATTGGCTTGTCTTATTATGAAAGATTTAGTTAGCTAAATAGTAATAATATAAGAAAGTCTAGTTTGTTTGTTTTTTTTAACATGAAGGATTATATAAAAAACACATTATGTTTTTATAGATGAGATATAACCTGTTCAACTAAATGAGACTGTGTCCAGTCAAATGGAAAAATAAAAATATTTACAGCACTATAAAAACAGATGAACATTTCATTTCAAAGGTGAACAGTTATACAGTGTTCTAATAAATCAGCGAAATCCCTATACAACACAAAATAATCGACCAAAGAATATTCTTTTCGATAAATTCCTCTTCCGGCTCTACAATTATATATATATATATATATATATATATACAGAATATTCTAGATTAGTAGTTGATAACAATATTAGTGTTTTTTAAATAATATCGATTTGTAAAGTATGATCAATGCAATTACAGTTCATTAAAAATGTTTAAATAATAATAATAAAGATATAATAGCGAATAGTATATCAACTAAAATTAGGGAAATCCCACAAAAATTCAGGATTATTCAAACCTGGATGGCCAAGGTAATGATAATGTCTGAACTAACTTCTTCTGGACGCATAAATTAGGCTTGTTAATGTGGATCCCCACAGCCTCAGCAATATTTAGTAGTCGAAATCTTAAGACAAAATTGAGATTCGTAGGTATGCGGTAAATGACCCTGAAAGCATGGCTAACGTCAATCTTGTGTTCTGTCTCCACAAGATGAGACAAAATAGCGCTACGAATGGATATTTTTGTCCTTTACTTAACCACGCAGGATGATGTTCAGAAATTCGACGAGAAACACGCCTAATTGTGCGGCCTATGTAACTGGCTCCACAGGAGCAGTTAAATTGGTAGATACACATGGATGAGGCGAAATTAGGCAGTTTGTTTTTTACTCCCGAACGCAGAAGAGGAGTGGTTTTAAAGATACAACGTAATTCAGCAGCAGGGAATGCTCGTTTTACCGCATTTCTAATGCACTGTGTTAGTATCTCGTTAAATCGTTTTGTGTTTAATTTTTCGGATGTAATACTTAGTGAAGTAGACCTACAGGTTCTATCGCTTGGCCCTAAATTTTGTGATAGTCATGTAAAAATTAACAAAATGGATGCACAGATTCAGTTCGAAAGTCTCTACACTCAAACGGAAGGCCTAACACTCTCATCAACTGAAGATGCTTAAGGACTTAAATCAACACTGGTCGATTGTTGCTATTATTACATGAATAGTAAACGCAATTCGTATAGTATATTGAAACAGCAAGAGCCTTAAAATAGGGATAATAATAATAATTTACTGTATACTAGATACTGATTCGTTTTATTTTCTCTTATTCTTTCTTTTCTTATTCCTAACTTTAAAACATACTTTATAAATATTCTTAATCGCTTATTCTTTTGAACACTGTTCCTGTTTCAAAGTACTTGTAGTTTTAGTGGTAACCGTTTCTGGGAGCAAATAATACAGGAAGAGAACTCATCATGGGTTGCTAGCCTGTCGGTGAAATGAACGAGAACGGAGAATTATTCGCAGACTTCTGCGCTTTCAGTGATTTGTTGATTGGAGGCAGCGCCTAGAAGCACAAAGATGTGCACAAATTAAAATGAATTTCGCCTGACGGACATACTAAAAACCAGATAAATTTCACCTCAATACTTCTCAAGAAAGGGGAGACGCAGCTAGTCTGCTGGACACAAATTCAAGGAAGAGAGCAGATGTAGCCTCAGACCTTCATTAAGTTCAAGGAACCATCAAGGTGAAGCTGAAATCCATGAAAACAAACGGAGACAGGCCAACATTCAATTTCAACATCCAGAAACTGAAGGACAAAACCACAAGGGATACCTTCACTACATATCAGATCAGAGCGAAGTCGGAGACACTACATGGTATCACTGAGGAGACCTGCGTGGAAGAACACTGGATCTCTCTGAAGGTGATGTCCAATAAAACGTGTACAACTGTTCTAAGAAGAAAGAAAATACAAGACAAGAAATGACTCTCAACGGACACCTACCTGGAAGCCAATAGAAGGGAGGAGAGGAGGATGATGAAGGAGAAGATGACTCAATGCGAAAACAGACAACAGAAGGAGAAGCTGAGTTCAGTGTACAGTGCACTGAATAAAGCAGTAAAGAAGAGTGCTAGGAAAGACAAAAGATAATTCTACGACACACTGGCCGGTGACTGAAGCAGAACAGATAGGCAGTCTGCAGGTAAAATAGACCCGAGAACATTAATTATATTGGATAACCAGGTCTCTGATCGGGAAGAGATCAAACCAGACGATAAAACCAAGAAAGGATCTTCAAGGAAACCTGATTACGAAGGGGGAGAAACAAATCAAAAAATGTTATGATCATTCTAAAAGACTCTTAAATCGACCATCACCTGTAACTCGCCCAGAAATACCACCAACAACACTCAGAGAACTGCCTGGCAGTGGACACCAACCCTCCAACGAAAGCAGAAACCCTGAATGCGATCAAGCTACTTGAGTCCGTGAAGGTGAAATGATCAGACGGAATCCCCCCCCCCGCGGAAGCACTAAAAACGGACCTAGAGACTGCGGTAGATGCGTTCACTCCATTATTGCAAAAGGTTTGGAAGTAAGGAAAGGTACCTAGCGATTGGAAGAAAGTATGGCAACCTCATCAAGCTGCCAAAGAAAGGTAACTTGTGTTTCACTTTGCAAGAACTGGCGTAGAACAATGCTCTTGTCCACGCTAAGTGAAATACTGAGTCACGTCATCCTGGAGAGAATAAAAGATGCACTATATACAGAATTCCGCCTCACAATCGGAACAAGCTAGTTTCAGGAAAGGCAAATCGTGTGCTGATCAAATTACAACTCCACGCATCGTCATCACAAAACACAACATAGATTGGTAATCAAGCCTCTACCTCAGCTTCATCAACTACAAGACGCTTTTTACACTTTAAATGCGCATTTCCACCAATAGCCAATAAAATAAAAATCTATTATCGAAGATACTGCTCATAGGATGACAAACTTACCATTTCTGATGACTATTTTTTTATAAAGTGGGATTATTTTTTCAGCAGTTTCTCATAGAACACAGAAAAAAATTTCCTATGCAAAGGTATCTCAGTTAACTCAAAGAGTTTTTGAGCTGAGTGGGGTATTCATATTGATATTTCTTTCAGCTAGTGATGAATTACTGTACAGTAGCCCAGTGCTACGACTTTGCTGTGAACCACTTTATATATATATATATATATATATATATATATATATATATATATAGCATTAGGTAATCTACAGAATTCAATCTCATTTATCTCACTATTATGTCATTTCATTAGGTTGCTAAACTAACATCTTGACCGGCATATTTTCATGACCACTTAAGGTGTGAAAAACAAATACATCACAATCCTATGGAAATTCTTGCATGCAGAACAGTCCGAAATATTTATTGGTAGAGTACTTGACTTAGGATTCAAATAATATAAATTTAAATTCTTAAGGGAGTAATGGTTTTCAGAATCTTTCTGATGTTTCTAGCTGAACAATGAAAGGAGTCTGGTGGTTCATAGCTGATTTACTAGAAACGTTTAACACGATGCGCAACATTAACTCATCAACACTTATTGATGAGGTTAGCAATGTGGTCTGCAGGCAGAAGGAGATGGTGCTACCATCAGAGTGAGCTGTACTGTTATTTGGTGTTATCTGTTACCAAGAGATATTCGACAGGAATCCCTACAAATCAGAACAAATACACCAAATTCACAGAAAAATACACTGATTTTCCAGCTGGCAATACTAACCCTACTGATACAAAAAGAAAGAGAACTGCTAATGCAAATGAACTAAACTTAAACAACAACAAAAGTCGCATCATACAACATAGAGTGTTAATGCTCTGAAGAGGGGTGATTACTACTTTTCATTTGAAAATACATCATCTCTACCTCATGACTTATCCAATCCAAAGAGCAGTTAATCACTTGAAAACAGGTGTAATGCATCAGAACCCACAGAATAAGTAATAAAAATTTAAGGGTTATAAGCAATAACCAATATTTGAAATAATGGAGAAGATTTCTTGCTTAGATATGGTATGTTGTTCCACAGGCCATGATATTTGGATATGAACCTTTTTTCATTAAGCTTAATGACATCGTTAGCACTAACTCAATAAACTTCCTAATAAGGTTAGTATTAAATACGATACAAAAATTAATGTTGAATTACCGATGTTCCACTAAAAGAAACCATATAGTTGTAAGGGAAAATTCTCGAAAATTATGATAAAATTTATGAAACTTATCACTAGACCTTCGGTCGATTAACAGGCTGTTATTCCCATGACAGTTAAACATTAGTTTCAATGGTTGCACCTGGTTAGTAGGTGTATCTCTCAGTCCAGCTGACAGACTATCATACTAGTCGTCTGAAGGTCACCGGTTTAGATCCTGCACCACGTCAGATTTTCACTGCACTTTTTATCATCACACAATACATCAATTACACTCCGATAGTCCAAGGCTATCCAAGTTAGTCTTACTAGAAAATCAAGAAATTATTACAAGCTACTAATAAGTAGCTGAACTAGTCCAAAGAATTTGTAATGCCATTCTGTAGTACTAGAATAGGAATTCACAGATTTCTTCAACAACTGTCAAACAATTATTTCATTCTGCAACGCCGCTTTGTTTTGTAAGTCAAAAAAGGTTGTGTGTTTTAGAAAGTTAACTAACAAAGACGTTGAAAAAATTAGGGTAAAATAGGGTAGAAATAATTACACCGTAAAATCATGAGAACTTATGTAGGTGGTTACATAATTAATAAGAATAAATGAATGGTCAAACCATTGATTGTAATTGCATGATAACAATTCAAAGTAAGGCAAGTAAATTATTACGGAATCTGGGATAGTAGTAGTTCGTATTTAGGACAGCTTTTGTGTTTAAACATGTGCAATCGCTGAGATGGCTAAGGGAAACAAAGTGTTTATAAGAATAACTTCAGAGAGAACATGTTTGGCCAATTAGTGCGATTCCCTGTGACTTCTGTTTCATATAAAGGA
Organism: Trichobilharzia regenti; assembly: GCA_944472135.2. NCBI lineage: Eukaryota > Metazoa > Platyhelminthes > Trematoda > Strigeidida > Schistosomatidae > Trichobilharzia > Trichobilharzia regenti. The sequence continues at coordinate 78,704,283 of OX235264.1, forward strand.
CCAGCTGGCAAGACGATACCAGGATCACAAGCAACGAGATAAATACCCCTAATATCCTTGCCAGTACGGATTCTGTACAGTATCGTGAGGATGTGCTAGAAGACAGCAACGAATCGACTATATTTCACCCTTCCTCGCTAAACAGATTAGTGTTCGGAATAAGAATAATAACATGGCCAATCTAAATAATTTCACAAAAGCAGTCTGGCTGGTAGATACATATAATGAAGAGAAAAGTACGTATTTTATCCTTATTGTCGAAAACACTATCAGTCGATTCATCAATAAATATGACAACTCTGTTGCACTGAGAACTTTTTTCCATGCACTTTATACATCACGTTACATCTTCACCAAGCTGCAGTTTTAAGAAGACCATCTTCCTCGGGATATCTACTCACTAGCTTTACTATGCGCCAATTTTCTATATTTATGAAGGTTTCCCACGGTAACCAATTTTTGTTGAATAATTTCTGAATGTTTTAATTGTGAAATGCTCGCCAGCCGTGCATATTGTCCGAGTTTGACTACCAACTGACGCACTCCTAAACCCCACCTAGTTTACTAGCAGATATCACATCCTCAAAAGAGCAAAGATGAACAGATTAACCCAGTTGTATGAACCAGCTGTTTTCAAAAATATACAGAGCTGACCCATCCGTCTTGATTTTTTAGATATGTTGCCTTTTTCCGCGTCATCTTGTTTCCTGTTTCAAAAAGTATCTAGAAATACTTTCACTTTATCCTATCCTAATGTAGCTGACCCATAGCCAAACCATTTGCTTTATCAACTTGTCACATACAAAAACTATTTGATCCACCAACAATATGTTAGTAGATAAAGAAAACAAAGAAATCAAAAGAAATAATGGAACTATAATTCATATTCAAATCTCTTATCCTTTCAACGAAATGAGAGCTATATTTCAAAGTGTGTTTTATCATTTCGCTATGCGACGGCCGAATGAGTTTCACCATCTACCCAGCTGTCAGACAATGTAGAAAGCAGAAAATATGTAACAGTAATCGAATATGTAACCTATTTTTATGCTCTTTTGATAACTTACAAATTTTTGGTGTAATAGTATCAGTCGGTTTAAGTACATGACATCCCATTTAAAAACCTACTTTCAAATTCATTTAACCATTTCTCAATCTTCTCTTCGAATCAGCAGTGTATTTTTCCCCTTTACGTTTCCAGTGGAACACAGGGCTTCAAGCTATTGTCTTGAAGTTTTAGTAGCAGTGGTATTTAATTTTACAAGATAGGGTTGCTAGCTGTGGTCATTGACAATTTCTATCTCTGTATTGTTTAAATACTTACAGTTGATTGTTAATATGTTTCTTATATGAAGTGCATTATAATACCGCTAAATACAAATTCCTGAATTCCGCCCTCTCTGTGTTTTGGTTGGATTTGTGTGATTCGGTCATCTCGAAATACTAATACTACGATTACAAATAATTACAACACTAGCCTTATGCCTAACCTTCATTCTATACCAGTCTTATTACTGGCTTAGCGATGTAAAGGAGTGCGTCGGCCGGGAACCCAACCCGAGACCACATGCTTGATCGGGGAGCCACCGGCTAAGCCACCGACACACATCAACAGTAGTTTAGATTTTCTGTACCTTATGATATTTACTTAGTAAACCGTTCACCTGATGGAGAGTATCTCATCTTGCTCAGAAGACCTACTTGCTAACCCTTATAAGGTTTCATTAACACTGTATCCTGATTTTCTTTTCACAGTTTAATTATGGCTTTCCTGCTTTTTGGTCAACGCGTTACTCTTATTCTTTCTACTGTTCGTATATATATTTATGAGTGAAATCAACCAGGGCAGACTTAGGTGTTTCATTCACGTCCCTTGATAAAGGTGTCAGTTCTTCAGTTTGTGTTTAGAGGTTTCCAAATCGTATATTCATTTTATCAGCTGTAGTGCAACTACTATGGAGGGCGAATACTTGCAAAACTACCATTTTAAAGTAAACATTTCAAAAACCACAGTCATATAGACCAAAGTTTTGGAGGGCAAATTACTTTTTGGATTTGAATTTTTCAAGCTAGTAATCAGTTTATTCCGTTTATTTCCCTTTCTTTTGCTAGCGATTTCGTATATACAATTGAAAAAAAATTCTAGAGATTTGAAAGTTCACCATAGTATTGAGTTTTTCTGCAGATTAAATCAGTCAAATATTGCGTATATAGTACATCAGTTATTATTATTATCGGTCACTTAGTTGATAACTGGTAAAATTCTGTAAAGACAACATGAAACGAAATTCCCTCACGTCCAAGGTCTCCACCTTTGAACTTAGAATATTGTGAAGATAATTAGTGTAACAAATGGTACAGGAATAACTTTAGACTGTTTCTAGTTGATGTGTTTCCATAGTTTTTATGTTCTTTGTGTTTTGACATTGTCAGTTTATATACACGTATACCAATAAATATGACTATAGAGGCAGTCAGAAGCGAACTCATTTCTGACCAACAACTCGAACTTAGGACGAAAGAGCCACTTGAAGACATAATGCTGGGAGTGCAGCTATGCCTGACTTCTACAGTATTTAAATTCCAGGGGAAAATACACAAACAAACTGAGGGAGTTGCCATGGGATCACCAATATCCCCGGTGTAGCAGATATATTCAATGGATAGGTGGGAAAACATAGCGACTGAAACGTTTACCCCCACCCCAAAAGTATGGTGGAGGTATGTAGACGACACATTCACTGTACTTAGAACACAGTATATAGAAGGATTTTTCGAACACACTAACTCAAAGGTGGAGGCAATTCAATTCACTTATGAATTGGAAAGTCAGGAAGGGGAATTTCCAATGTTAGATTGCAGCGTAAAGAGGAAAGAAGACGGGAAGTTAAACACTAGTGTTTACAGGAAACGCACACATTCAAACAGATATTTGGATTTCCGATCATCCCACCTTATGTCAACGGAAGTAGGATTATTGAAATGTTTAAAGTAGTAGAGTACGAAAACTAAGTAGTACCAAGGAAAATGTGAGACATGAAGTGAGACATATAAGAGAAGCTTAGAAACTTAATAATTACCCTGATAAATCAGTCAGAAAGTATGAAGGGAAATGTAAAAATAAAGTAAATAATGATAGTAGTGATGGCGATAATAACAATAATAATAGTAATATTAATGACGGCACGCATGTCAAACATGAGCAAGATAACACCAACAATAAGGAATCTAAATCATCAGTAGTACTTCCATACAAGGAAGGAACCTCTGAAACCTTACAGCGGAGAATTCTTAACAAGGCAGGAATAAAAGTGGCTGATATTCAAACCAACCACAAACTGATTTAGAAGCACGCTTTGTCGGTTAACAGATCCTGTGGAGCCTTTAAAACAAAACAGTTTGGTTTATCTAATACCCTGCTTGTATTGATTATCAGGTCAAATACATGGGGCAAAGTAGGGGAACAGGTGTAGTCAGACTACCAGAGCATAAAACCTAGGAAAATCTAGATTAGTTGACCCGAATAAGATAAGAAATCTAGAGAATCGTTCAGCTATAGCACCACAGCACATGCAATTACACTGAACACAGCCATACAATAGGATGGGATAGGATGACAGTTTTAAAATCTAATGTAACAACAGGCTGGGAGGGAGATATTGATGACAGTGACAGCTTTGTTTGTTGAATCAACTGCACACACGTGTAATGGACATGATTCAACACCTGTCTCAGATATCTGGAAAATTCTACTACCCCTACGACAAATAGGAAAGAACAAAAAGGGACTATAAACCTCAAGTTCCGAAGTCGTGTGATTATAATTGGTATGATTATGAACAATAATAAATTGTGTTCGAAACCTTGTCATCCAGTAAATAATACTGTTTCACTGTGTGATACATCTAATAAACAAACTAATATGGAACTACTTACTACCACAGTGCCCAAGTTTTACACATATGTTATTCTTTGTGCTTTTCTTTTTTATATGCAAGACTTTTGACGTAACCATTGAACGGCTTCATGGAATATATACCATATGTTTATGCTTAAATGATGACCACTACAGACTATCCACAATTTGAAGCTGAATGCTTTCAGTACATGTCGTATTCAAATTACTTAAAATATTAAGTATACAATATGTTTAAAAAATACAAACATCAACAACAGTGAGAGTGAAAATAATCGTAATTTTTTTTCAAACAGACTTTTGGCTCTCATTGATGTCTCGACAAAGTTTTGCTTTGAATGAGATATATGGTGAATTTTCACACAACAGATTTGTTGATTTATTCCACCTTCTCTCTTTTTTGCGCTTGGAAGTATTTCGTGAACTTGATTTGAAAAAGGATTTAGCGCTCAAAGCTAATTTTCTTTTGATTGCTTTATTGTTATACCAATCTTCTTGGGTTAATTCGAAGCTTCCTGAATGTAAATAATCATTACAATAAGCGTACTTTTCTTTCTTAGATAGAATTTCATAATACAGTTCATTTTTTGAAATTACTGACGAATTAAGAGATTGAATACTGTAATTATAAATGATATTTTTGTTTTCGTTGTAATGCTCATCAAATATAAGCGAATTGTAAAAACTCTTGTCTTTTGAAAGTGGTCGTTTTGAAGATCTATCCATTGTTGAACAGCTTTTTGACAAGTACCTTCTTTTATTTTTGCTTAAATCCTTTGTTAGAAAAATATTACCTTCATTCTTATCGGTGAAACTATACTGGCTAACTTGATCAGTATCGATTTTTGTCAGAGATGACTGCGTTGATTTGATAGATAAACTCCTTGGAGATGATTTCAAATTAGTTAAAAGTGACGATACACAAAACTCTTTGAATAATGCCTTCATCATTTCACAGGTTGGGAATAAATTTGCTCGAAAACTACTTGATAAAGTTTGACAGTGTAGTCTTAGACTTGTAATTCGATTGATGGCGCAATAGGCTAAACGGGGTAACAGATCCCTTATATGCAGTATTGAATTTCCAGTTATTTGTCTCATTGGAACTGCCATAATATTTTCTTGCAGACACCAGTTTAGTGGTGCATATAAACGTTCTGTAAACAACAAACCACTGTTTTTCAAACACTTTACACAGTTTTTTTCTTCAGTAGACTGAAGCACTGAATAGCTACTGAATGTATCCAAACTCTTATTAAATAATTCCTCTAAATTCTTACTTATATTGCTATTACCTGTTTCAAGGACAATTAAATCAAAGTCTTCGTCAACCAAATGAAATCCTGTTACTAACTGATCCATCAAATAATGATCCTGTTCACTATTTATTTTAGTAGAATATAAAGATGTTGAACTTGAAGGTCGTGAATAAATGCATGGAATATATTGTGACTGCCTAGAATTTATATTTGCTTGTATTATGTGCACTGGTAAGTCTTCCGATATCCCTAGGTGATGTGCATTGGATTTCAGAACGAATGATTTGATATGTTTGACTACTTCAGGAAAATGTACATCTGCAACGTGCAACAAGTAAGAGAAAACAAGTTTTAACCAAATTAATCTTCATTTTAAGTGATAAAATTTTGCTAAATCAGAAATTCAGATGCAGAAAAGAGGGATTTCTAATGCACCTATGATCATCATTGATGCATCAACAAATCAGTATTCTAGTAACAACCTATTTAAAGCCAAGTTAACTATTTTAAAACATTTTGTAGGTGCATAGTCTGTTATAATGACATAAATTTTCTAATTAAATGTTGTTTCCGTAAAAATTTAGAACTCTCTACTTTTTTGAAGAATATTTAGCTAACTATTCTTTTTAATGCTTGCTAACTTCATTTAATGTATTGCTTCAGTTTGCGAAAGTCTAGTGAGCTTATTGATAAGTCTTCGTACAGGAAGACCATAAGTCATGTCAATATATGTGTAAAACTTGGGCACTGTGGTGGTAAGTAATTCTACTACCCCTTCGACAAATAGGAGAGGACAAAGGAAACTATAAAACTCAAGTTTCAAAGTCGTGTGACTTTAATTGATATGATTATGAGCAATAAATTTTGTTCGAAAAATCATCCAGTAAATAATACTGTTTCACTGTGTGATACATCTAATTAACAAGCTAATATGGAATTGTATGGAGGATTTCACCATAAGCTGACATCAGTTAGAGAACCACTGGAAAACCTGGGAGTACTGGATAGATGTTTCGTCCTAGTTTGGGACTCTTCATCAGTACGCGTCCACACTACGGGGTTCGGACCCAGGACCTTCTGGTTACAAGGCGAGCTCGTAGACCATTGAGCCACTGGGAACCGATCCAATGGTTCTTGAATTCTAACTTCTGCAGTTCACGAAGTAGCGCGACCAATTCGCAATGTCTTCTTCGATGAGTTACTGCCCATCTTCGACCTGCTGTACACTACTGGTCACAGCTTCCCACTAGAACCCCAGATTAAATGCCTGAATAGGGCCAGTCACTAGTGAGCATCAGATTAATTTTAAAGTATTGGTTTTTTAGGGATTTTGTTTGATTGTATGGTGAAATCCTCCACACAATCAAACAAAATCCCTACAAAATCAATACTTGATAATATGGAATTCATTTACTGTAACTATCTGTATCATTCCTTACTTATATTAATTAACTAACTGTTTACGTCATAAACATTTTATAAGAATCCAGCGAATATAACTGAAAATAAGCTCGATTTATCTTGCTAAATTTGCTGTTGATGTAAGAGTAGAATTTAGGCATTGTAGTGTGGAATTACATTTGTTGCTTCATTCAAGTTTATCTTAATTCCTTTGATGTCTGATAATAATAAGATGTCCTTCTCACTTAACTCGAGGGGCATTTGACTGCATTTCCTCTCTGGTAGGTGAGTAAGATGCTCAGGGAATATGGGTACTGACCTGTGAATATCGTGAGTGGTTGAGCATCTGGTTAGGCACTAGATATTTCCCTAAGCGCACCACACAATTAAATTTCAAAATAATTACTCGCCTACTTATTAGTAGCTAATTAATTAGATAACATAAATTCGACTTTAACTTTACCTTGTTTATTGCTTCCAGCTTTCTCCAAAATGAAAACCATTCGTTCAAAAGTCTTCACATTTCCAGGCGTAGTATTTATCTGAAGTAACTCATTTAAGTTAATATTTATCTCGATTTCAATCGATAAGTGACACTGCCAGTCTACGTAACCAATATAATCTCGCGAAATATGCCTGGGGTTCCCCTTAATGCTTTTACTGCACTTATGTAAGTCTAGGTCAGATTCGCTTACTGGTAACACCGGTAATTTTTGTTTCATGGTGGCACATTTCAGCCAGACCATTTCGCTCAAATCAACGTTGATTCTTCCAGTTGGAAATTCTATTGATTCATCATTTGTTTCATCATTTTTTTGATCGGTATCTTCTACTGAAAAGGTGTTTGTCCGTAAATTTGGTTGAACTTCACCGATTTTATCATCATTTGGTTCGGTACAAAATAAACCACCTAAATCGTTTCTTTTGGGTTTGTTCATTTTAGCCGGTTTACGTCCTCGATCATGTAAGTCAATGATTATAGGTGTAGTCTGAATCAGTTCACGCAATTGAGAGCAATCAACTTTATTTGTTAGAATTACCTGTAGTAAATTTTACAAAAATATTGCTATAATATTACAACTAAGTAAGAAAATTAATGAAGTATATAAGATAGTTGAAGCAAGTTAATTTCATGAATCCTGGAGCTAATGAGTGACTGGCTTCGAGGCGAATTTTATAAATGAAAATAAAAATTGTGATTTGTATGGTCACCAGTAACATTGCACTATGATATTGGTCTAGTTTCAGTTTATGTTTTATGATATCGAGACGTTAAAAAAGCGGTTGGTTTTAAGCACCAGTCATCCTAATTACAGGTCCACAAAGTTGAATTAGTTATGCTTCATTGTCAATACTGATGAAGAAGTGTTAATCAACAGTTGATGATTTTATTTCATTCCTTTGCGTTCCGAGTAGAACATAGGACTTCAAGATTTGAAGTTCCAATGGCGGTGGGTTGTTTATCGAGGATAGTCTACTAGACTCACACCCAACCTGTCTTCTTTTCATGGCTGGCAACAGCTTAGTAGGCTTAAGAATCAAACCCAAACCTCCAACATGGTTCACTGGGATTCTGACATTGAACCACCGAAACACATCAAAGGGTAAAGAAACTAAAGTATTGTTAAGCTAAATCGAAATGAACAACACAGAGAGAGATGAATCTAGGAATTTGTATTTGGTAGAATTATTTGTAATTTATTGTTACCTAAGTCTATTTTCTCACCTCTTAACTCTTAATTAATTTCATATATATTCCTATGACAAGTCCGTGTGTGATCAGATTGTTCGAAATGTGTTGCGCAAATACATTAAACGGTTCAGACAAACTACATCGTCTTATTGCTTTGTTGAATACACATAATAAATATTAATAAACAACAACAAGTATTTAAACAATCCAGTAATGGAAATCGTCAATCACCAAAGTTTTCAAACAACTCAACTCTTAACAACTCATTTGTCACTGCCAGCCACAATACCTCTTGCTTTATTGTGTATTAATTTTGGTATATTAAGTTAAACAACAAGATACTGTATTCTTATTGAATAACCTTTGCTCACTGAACTTCATTAGCCAAACTAGAAACATCTATAATATAATTAATAAGCATTTAATAAAAAAAATAATAAAACCATTTAATAACGGGCAAATATTCTTCCCTTTTCGCGACATTAATGTCCACACATTTTGGCTTTCTTTCTCATAGTTTCATATATATTGTTTTTGCACCATGTTTGAATCGGTAGACACAGTTGTCTAAGGTGTTGTCGAATATCAGAATAATAGTAATAGTATCATACTGATCAACTATTTTCTATAGTTTGATTTGTAAGGGTTAGTTATGTTTTTACGAGTTGATCACGGATTGATATCAGTTAGAGAACCATTGAAAACCAGGGAGTACTGGACAGCTGCTGTTTCATCCTAGTTTGGGAATCATCGGCAGTACGCACATGACAATGGTTGGGGTCGCGCTAATTCATGAATTGGTAGGAGTTATAATTCATGAGCCATTGAATTGGGTCCCAGTGGCTAAATGGTATACGACCTAGCCTTTTAACCGGAAGGTCCTGGGTTCTAATCCCAGTGGGTGCGTATTGCCGATGATTCCCAAACTTGGATGAAACAGCAGCTGTCCAGTACTCCCTGGTTTTCAATGGTTCTCTAACTGATATCAATCCGTGACCAACTATTTACCAGCCTACCAAATGCAACACCTTTATTCGCAACTAAACGTCTCATTTATTAGCTGAGTACCAACTGTAAGAAATCTCTAAATACGTCATCCGTAAAAAAGACACATTCTATTCACTTTGTGTCCATATTGTATCTGTTTTTTTACAGCGTTCATTTACTGTCTTCTTGTATTGATGATGACAATAAAAACAGATGTTGATGTATACCTAATTTTCTATGGGTGAACTTAAGTTAATAGAAAGTGAAGTACAAAAGTTGATTTATTTAAAGTGCAGTAATGAAATCAACCCGATAATCAAATCAATACTTTATAGGTATCACTATAATTTAAAATACTCATATCTCTGAATAAAACATAGTTTGGAACTGACTTCTAAGCAAAATTACTAGCTGATTTAATTTTGAAACTGTTTACCTGTGCCTGAATCGTCTCTAGAACTAAACACAAAAAGGTGAATCAGCTAACACTTCGAATCCAATTCAATGATAAGTCAATAAGAGAAAGATTCATAATTACAACTTACGTCAAAAAATATATCAGCATCCTATTAAAATGAGAAAAAATGGTGACGCTAGCCCAAACTGTAAAAAATTACTGTATGATTAGCTAGATATTTTAATCAATTTGTCACGATGGCTTTTAGTCGACTGAGATACTGATATTATTCAGTCACACTTGTGAATTCTCGATGATATTTTTGGAATAAAATGTTTTAACATTTGAGTGCCTTGAGTAGACGCTTTGATACCGTCTTGGTTTTTAATATTAAGCTACTTTTTTGGAGATGGCCATCAGTGAAATTCATGTTGAGCATTTTATTGGTTTTAGGATCCAAAGTGAATCACGCAGCAAAACTGAGGCATCAATTCAAGCGGTATATATGTCTATAATGTCTGTGAAATGTAATAAGTATAAACGAATCATATTAAATCATAACTGTCGTATAAGAGAAGACTCTCACGACTCACTAGGCTAGTGCATAACCCCTTGTCATTTGCACATACCTATGATGCGTCCAGGTATCAGTGAGAAAGTCATCAACATTTCGGATGAAGGCAAACCTAACTAACTAGTCCTAAATGAAACAAAAAGCACGTTCTGATAACCATCATCAAACAGACAACTTCATATTCAACTTTAAAAGCCTAAATTCTTCAGCAAATTGTATATATTTCAGCTACAGTCAGAATAATCTATGTTTGTAAATTTACAGAAAACGAAGCCTGTGTATCTTCAAATGTCACTTACTTGCTATCGCTTCTAAAGCTTACGTTACAACGTATGTTAAAAATATGAGAGGAGGCTTCAAGTTTAAGTAACATGTGAATTTAACACAGAAATAAGACGTAAAAGTTCATTTAATCACTGACACTTTTAATTTCCTAATAGCGTCTGTCCAGTCTATGAATGTGTTTTAGTTGGCTTTCCCCAGCATTAGCTGACAATTTCAACTGATATTCTGATATGAAGTAATTCTATGGATGGTGACTGGAACGGGAATCCAGACGCGTATTCTTCAGTGAGTAATGATGTTCCTACTGTAACTTGAACCCAGAACCCATTTTTTCACGCCCCAAAACCCTATCAGCAAGACTACCTTAGCCATGACAGACACCTCTTATGCAACTGTCATTAGTCACTATTTTCTTGTAATTCAATTTTGATTTTCCATTTGAAAACAAATAATAATTAACGATGTCAGTACTAGAAAAAAAAAACTGCATACAACAATAACAATTTTTTTAATTGGTGGAGTTAAAGATAAAATGGAAATCATCAACTGTCAAATTCAAAGTCAGTTGTGTGTAAGTGAGAGGCAATTCCCTACAAAACCTCAGATCCTTAATTAAATTATTCACGTGGTTTTGAGTTCACACCATCGAATGATCTCAAAGGAGAATGAAACAGTCCTTCGCTTCCTCTGGTTTTCAACACTTCTCTAGCTGATCTTGCCTAGTGGAGGGACTTATTTTTTAGGTCATTACAAATTTCAGTCTAATACCCAGCATGATACTTTATCACAGATATACAATAACATGAGTTTGAAAAACTTACTTGTACTTCATCCATGTATACTTCTTTGTCTTGAAAATACTCTCGTGACTGATGATTCCAGATATTTGAAAATTTGGTTATCAATCTTACTGGTTCACAAATGTCTCTCATTTCTTCATAACTTTTGTGTGATATCACAGGGAGATTATGCAGTTTGTCTATAGTTAATATGATAGGTTTAAATTTTCTTCGCTGATATAAAGACATTAGTGAGGTAGTCAGCTTCATACCAATCAATATGTCTTCAAAACTATTGTCTATTTGTAAAATTACTGAAGACGATGGAGGTAGTTTCGAAGTTGTATGGACATTGTAAACTGTTGGTTTACGTGCTACAATCCATTTTGGTGGATTCAAACGGAATAAATGTCCACTTTGTAGAACTAAACAACATGAACCCCAGTTATCAATAAAATCTCCAATTTTGCTCATTTTTACTGATCTCTGATTAACATTCGTTAAAATATGTGCACTACTCAGAGTTCTAAGGGATGTATTGTTATCTGTAAGACAAACACAGATATATATATATATATATATATGCACGCAAAGTGTCTGATTTAAACTACCATAAGCCTAACAGATTATGAAACTGAGCATTCTTCATAATGTTAAAGAGAAATTATCTAGGTGTTGTGTCCAAAACATCAATTTAACTAATACAGCTAACATTTTTTGGCGTCAGTCAAAATAAAACTGTGTCCTAATTGAAATGATACTCGAACAGACTAGTGATTACATTCTTGATAAAAAAAAGTTAATAAAATGCACTCAACTAATGCCAAATCTCTCTTTCCTTCCCCAGCAATTAATAAAATTTATCTGATTTGGTTCCTGTGCCTAAATCATCAAGTGAACCAAATGTTAAATTTATGCCTATTGCTATTACCTCACCGTTTTTTTTTAAATAATAAAAGAAACTGCTTTTACTCAACCTTGAACCCTCATTGAAGACTTCGAATGATCTTAATCAATTTGCTTATAAGCATAGAAGGTGTCACTGCTGTCTTATATCATAATATTTTTTCTAGTTTAGACAGAAGTGCCAAATATCTTTGGTGTGACTCTTAGATTACACATCTGACTTTGACTCCTCACCTAAGCTTCTTTTGTTAAACAAGCTTGCTGTGAAACAAACAGGCTACTGAACTAGTAAGTGGTTGCATTCTTGCTTTTCTGATAGGAAGAATTAGATTGTTTACAATGGAAATTCCCCCCACTGCTTCACATACTCTAGATGGTTTTCCTTAGCGGGCTGTTCTTTCTAATTTTCTGTTTTCTTTCTTCCTACATGACTTACGCCATTCTGATGAGACCAATTCTGTAAAATATTCCGATGACCTTACTGTTCCATATGCCTGTTACTTCTCAGCCAGATTGTTTGAAATGAATAACTTTTCATTAGAAATCAGTCTATGGTCCTTGTCAAGTGGTTTAAACTAAATTCTTCGTCCAAATGTCAAGTTGTTAATTTCGCTTTCAGATGCAATCACGACTAACATGAACTGGTTCATTCTCATGGTTCCACTATCATAGATAGAACAGAAGTTGAAAGTGTATCGAATATCAAATATCTTAGATTGTGTATTCCCTCTGATCTTTCCTGTCTTCCCACATGATGTTAGTTTCTGAAAAGATATTTTGTCTAATGTTCTATACTAAGAAGTTAAGACTATTTGGTATCACTCAGCCTCTACTTTTGAAATTTGCTAATTCTTGTATTTCCCCTGTTCTTTTTCATTGCTCCTACTTAATCCTTCCTGGGCTACTTAAGAAACACTTTGTTATACTGTGAAGGGTTCTAAAAGCTGTTGGTAGTACGAGTTGAGTATTGCTAAACCACTTTGTTAATACTGTTGTAGGTAGACACATGGACTTCTGCAAGGAATTAACAAATATTATCCTGTCAGACCCTGAGCATCCTCTATGTACGCAAATCTATCCCTGAAGCAACTGCAGAAAACTATATGCTCGAATGACTAAGTATAAAAACTCTACAATACCTAATGTGGCACATATTTTATGTGATGAGAAAAGTGCTATGACGGCCATCACCGTCTAACTGCGTAATACTTAGTAAACGGTCCTCTTTTTTACTTTTATTTTCATTAATATAATGTTAATATTTTCACCCAATCTAATTTTATATTCATATTCATAATGAGCAGTATTATCAGTGGGAATACTCTTGCTTTAATTTTTGCTACTGTAATAAGATAATTAGATGCAGTACTGTACTACATGCTGAAAATTCAATATTTGTACCAAATACTGTTTCATATAAAGCAGTTATTGTTGTCATTGATTATTTGACTTCCCACTTTAATCGACTGATGTCTTGATTGTTTTCAGTAAATGTAACTAGTCAAACAAATTTCCTCACTTCTTAACTTTAACAACTTTCATCGTGCAGATCCTTCCAGTTATTTTGATTTACCTGTAAGTAACTTAGTCATCCTTTAGTCTGTTATGGTTTACAAAGTACGCTACATTTTTGACAGCCATATCTCATAGTTGCGTTTTCATTAATAAATGGTTATCGATGTTAAGGTCATTGGAGATTTCTTTTCTCAAATTAACCTTTATCATTATAATTTTATCCCGTAGAATTTCTAGCTACAAACTCATTACTATTCTGATGCATCTAATTTGCATGACTAATTTATGCAATGCATGAAAATGAGTTTTGCACTTTAGAAAGAGAATTCTAATTTTATCTTCCATTTCTTCAATACCTGAAGAAATCAGATATAAGTTATTAGGAATGGCTGGCATTTAAAAATGAATATTCTAAGAAATATGTCTGCAGAAAATTGTAAATTTTACTTTCAAATGTTCATCAGTGATCTAACTGCAGAATAATTAACAAACAGTTTTGGACATAAAGCCTCGGTGCTAACAAAATTATTTCTATAAATTGTTTCTTTTTGGTTAGGAGGTTTAGTGCCCAAACGTTTCGTTGTTAAATCTTCACTGTTAATCAGAATAGTTAAATCAAACAAGCTTTCTCGTCTGGTTTTTATTTCCAATATGATACTGCATCATTTAGCCGATGATCGTAGAAAGTCTATTTAAATGCACCACAATACAGATGTATATTGGTTTAACCCCTCATATTTAATCATGATCCCAGTTTTTTCATTGTGCTTAATTTATTGTCAATGCCTACCGAGAGATACATGAATAAGGAAAATTCAGGACTTAGAATATCATACACCTTTGGACCAATAGTGTACACTCACAAATTCATGAAGTCGTTTTACAAATTTATTTACTGATTTCTGTCAAACGGTTAACACTTTGATGTATGAAAACTTACCACCTCTGTATGTCTAACTGTTAACTCCTGTCAGGTTCAGAAAACAGTTTTCTTATTTTTAATAATGCAAAAGACGCACAGTTTCGCTCACACTTTTACTTGTAGTGCACATTGTACCCTTCAACTTTTGTTTAAACTTGCTCACCAATCGTTTGGCACATCTTTATCTTTTGAGTTGTGACTCTTCCGTACGTTCATTGGTTCGCTCTTTCATTGTGCATTCATTCTGCACACTCTCCGAGCCTACCACCAGTGACGTCAGCAGATAAGTTGGACAACCTCTTTATTTATCAAATTTCATATTTCGTTTGTGTAAAATCTAACTGTCCCAGATACACTTGTCATATCAAGCCTTTTTGCCTTGATTCGGTTCGTCAGTATTTGCACGTTAAGCAGAGTACAGCTAAGGTCATAAAACGGTGAAGAAGTTTCGTAAGAGTGTTTAGAATTGAGGTCTACCCTTACATACTAAATGCAAGCTAATGCTGTATCGTTTCTTCTACTAGTTTACTCGATAGTCATAGTGATTTTTATTGTAAAACTTGTTAGCATACTGGAAAATAGTGTGTAAAACTTCGGTAGTAGTGTGTAATTTATTTATTTACATGTATAACACAATAAGGTAGCTTAAGGAATTACGATTCCAACACAGTTTTTGTCTTAGTAGTTAAAATGTTTTAATGTAGAGTGATAGAATGATGACAAAGTCCTAGAACAGAGTAAAATATCAAAATTAACCTAATAAAGTATCCTTAAGACTAAGAAATTCCCATTTCAATGAAAATTTGAGCTCGTACAGATTTTAAGATATCCATCTCGGATATTCTGAGTTGAGACTCAAGGGAACTAGTCTCATGAATTAGATTACTTTTAATGCGATTAGCGCCTAACCGGTTGCGTTCTACAGCAGAGTGTATTTGAATTTCTACTGACACTCCTACCATACTTATGTACCTCAAATGAATCATAAAATACCAAACTTACGTTTTATAGTATCCTTTTTTACTTCTAATGTCTCTTCATGCTCTGTATGAATGTGATTAACATCGAAACTTGTCTTTTTCATGTTAGATGAATCTCTGCAATAGGTCTTCAGTACATCTATCGTAGACCGGACATCATTTAGTCCTATACTATTTGTTGAATTGTCGTTTACTTGACTATTCATATTATTTTTACCACTTACAGATCTTGGTCTGTCAAATCTCGTTTGAATAGAGCATTTATCTCGTTGATCCCAGCATTTAACTCGAATACCACCATTTTGTGTTAAATTCCAAAAGTTTATAATTGTCTCATCTGTAATTACAATTGGTATTTGTTCAGTCCATGTGATCCATAAAGTCTTATCGAATTCACAGGGTGTTGTCATTTTCGATGTACAGTTAGTTGGATATATTTTTGCAATTGATTTTGAAAATATTACCACATCAGTAGAAAAAATATAGTCCTCTCGATTTAATATTGAAAATTCCAAGTGGAAATACATAAAGTTAGTATGTACTTTATTTGAACTTGATGAACTTGAATTAAATGATTTAGGTCTATTTACTACAGGTTCTTTGTTTATTAATCTTCTAGGATCAACTCCTAATACGAATGTCAGTATAATGTCGGTTATATGCTCCTCTTCACATTCGTCTTCATATTCTGATTCATCACTATCATCCCCATACTTTTTATGATCTAATTGTTTTTGCCGACGCTTTTGACGCTGTCTGACTGAATCTGAATAAGGCAGTGCATGAATTATATGTGGTAGTGTTGATGATAAAGACCATTCACTTGTATTAGTTATACTAGACATAGTGCTTTTGCATACTGATAACTTTATTAACACTAGCACTTTTAATATTTATAGTCTTAATCGAAAAAACCTTCAACCAATAACACCTTATATTTATTTGATTGGTTAAGCTTCATTTTACTGTATATTTTTCTCAGCAAAAGAATAAAATTATGCAGAGTATCGGCATCTTTTATCAGATAACATGAGAATTCCTGATACGTGAAAACCAATAAAATAGGGGTATTACATTTCCCCACAAAATGACCAGTTGCTATTACATCCACCTTCATAAAACAAAGTGACTAACAGTAATATTATGATCTAAGACATCATAGAAGTATTACTCCACGTTACCTGTTCAGAATTCCTCTATCAGTAATCAGAATCTTCCTTTCATCATCTATAGGTTTCACAATCTACCGTTTAATTCTAACTACCTTCACGAATTTCAGCCGCTGAAGAAATAACAGTTTTATTTTCACTTTAAGGGGTATACTCAATTTGGTACCTAGAAAAATCGATGCCGCATAATGACGTGCTTGGAATAAGCTCTTCAGTTTCGAATATGTTACACTGATATTTTAAGACATTGCTAAATAGGAAATTTATAAAGGTTTCTAAAGTAATAAAAACTTATTTCCCAAAGATTCTCTGCCTGATATCCTTTCTTGACGAAATTTACTTTAAAATCAAAACTCGTAGCGTAATTAAAGAAGAGAGCTTCGAATTCAAACTTTCACTTAAAGAGGCTACTTTCATGAAACTCATCACCACTTCAGAGACTCCTTGGAAATGAAAACATCCTAATTCTGACACATAAAAAGCTAATTAAACTTCATTTTTCTTTGCTTAGATTTTAGTTGAATGACAGAAAATTTATTTTTGTATCCAACTCTTTTTATATCACTCTTGTCGTCCCATAGTCGTTTAATGAATTAATAAAGGGTGAGAATGTATTTTTCAGTAATTTCATTAAATTTATTGTGATAATATTTAGAAGACAAGTTGTTTGGGGAAGTGTTTATTTTTTATAGTCATGTCAAAATTTTAAGTACGAACTTTTAATGCACACTTATCATTTGCTCGTTTATCTGTTTGATTTTTTTATTATAACTTGATTCCACAAAGTATTCTGGTACACTTATGGCATTTTCAGCATGTGATATCGGTAGCCTAAATTTAGAAGGCCAACCATTTGATATCAGGCATGATTCAGCGGGGATCGAGCCCCAGACCATCTGCATGGGCTACCGATGCACATTATATTAGGTAAAAATGCCCGTAGTGTAAAAGAGACTTCCCTCAAGAGCCCATTAGTTATTTACCTGTAACCATTCCATGTATATACTACCAGCCACTTAAGTTCTACATTTAAAGATTTGATTAATATTGCATAAAAGGAAATTTATTTTCTGAAATTACCATCAGCATATGTAGCCTGCAGTGCAAATATACTTCTGTTTCTCAGTTCTCGGGTATTCTAGGTATGACTTTATATCAAAAGGTAAATGTCTTGCTACTACATACAGATTTTCTTCCCAAAAAAAACTGCCCTCAGAAGCTTCAACGCAACAGATGTAAGTACAGGCAGTCAAAAACGAACAACAGTGAGTGAAACACAGTAGTGGAATGCAAGCATTAATATAACATGATGTTATATAGTAATTTTTTAGCATGATAATATAGGTGCATGTGAAATAATTAAACTGTGATGATAAGAGTTCACTATCGATTAAATAAGCTGCTTACTCACCTCTAGTAATCCAGGGTGCTTTAATCTTCACATTAACAAGTATATATACGAACAGTCTTCACTACATTTTTGCACATTATCCATGCTGTTTAGGGCAAAGGCCTCAACTCAACAACTCCTAAGCAGATAAGCTAGTGTAACTTCTTTCAAATAACTTATCTTTTTCCTCACAACTACATCATTTTCCTAAACACATATTTTGTTAATGTTGTTAGTTGTCATAAGTGATAATTAGGTTTTCACTTATATACACAGATTTGCACAAAAGTGACACGTATGCTATTCTAAGTGTCCAGTACTTTCTTGTGTTGGTATTTACTCTGTATTGCTTTTCTTAAGATACCATTTGTTTCTCATTATAGACTTTATCATTTGGTACCTTTTGTTTCGTTATCGCTATGCTTATTTCCATGATACCAAGCTATCTCACTACAGCTAGAAAATTAGGACTTTCCAGTGTACATACTAGTCACTGTACATAAAATTCGTTTCTGTGCCTGTAGCTGTCTTCATGTTTCACCTTAATGAAAAAGGAATTTCCTTTACACGAAACATTATAGCATCTCTATGTTAACTCCTACTGTACGCTTACAAAACTAATCCGGGGCTCGGTTCCCTGCCAACGTACACCTGATATCAATGGTCGGCCTGCATAATTTGGGCTATCATATATCACATACTGAAAACTCCATACTTGTACCAAAAATACGGTGTGGAATCAAGCTATAATCAAAGTTTTTAAAAAAATACGTTAACAGAAACTGATTTTACATATACTTATCGCATATATGCTATTGTACTATTGAACATTGGTTCTCGTCTGTTGTATATTTTTGCGCAGTCACACACTTTTGGGTTCGCCTCACATTTTTCGAAATTTGATTTTGTTAACAGTACATCTTTTCAAGTTTTCACTTGTGCTTCTTAATACAATTAATTAGTATGTGACGTGTACAGCATTATCACATAGTAGAAGGAGAAAACGTGGATGTACTACAGTATTATAATCGGAATCATACATAGTACTCTATAAAATTTTACAATTAACTAAATCTAACCTAATTATTGGGATTTTCCCAGCTCTTTCTATACAATTCATATCCACTCCTTTTAGTTTAGAGTGAAGCATAAAGTTTCAAGCTTTAGGCTTTATAGTTTTAGTAGCGTTCGGGTCGTTTTTACAGGGTAGGGTTGCTAGCCTCACAACAAAGCTAACCTCTTTTCTTGGTCTACTAACAATCGGGAGGGGTTTTAGGAGTGAGTCGACCAAGAATCCTACTATGACGACCAGGTGCATGGCTGCCCAGTATTCTAACCCTGAACTATCCATTAAGTGATAACATCAGTTGATTCATTCAGTTCAAGAGCATGGAGGAAATCTGAATAGAAAAATGTTCGGTCCCCTAAATCAACATTTAAAATATTGCACTTGCGTTTAGTGATAAAATTAAACGACAGGCTCAGTGATAAGCAGTGGAGCGAATTGAACGATATTGTATCTGGATATAAAAAACAACTGAGTGAAGTTTAAAGGTGCGACACATTGCATTTACGAATATTAAAACCGCTTACCTTAATTCGACTGCCCTCCTACTTACTTCTCATACTGTGTACTCCACGTTTGCTTAATTACACAGTTAACAAGTTTTATGCAATCAATATCTTTACCTCTTTCTATATGAAACAGAATTTGACCTAGTCCTTCCCAACTTTATTCAAGAGATCTGAAAGTCTTAATGAGTCATTTTTTCCTACCTCTAAAGCCTAGTATGATAAATGTTCCCATCAGTACTTTTATAACAGCAGCATGTACACTGAATCCAACTCTTGTTAATTGATTGTATGGACTGACACGTTGGTGGAGCTGCGACTTTTGGATTTCATTCAAAGCACGTTCTAATTCTGTTACATCAGTTGCATGCGTGTGGTTTTAAGGATGACAAAATAATCAAGGTAACATGTTGATTTTGTTGTTATTTTATTCGAATTATGATTTGTTAACATGTTTCCTGTCCCTGCAGAGTTGTGTTTAATACTAATTAAAACTGTCACGTAAACAGTTGACATCAGACACACAAAGTACTCGTGTGAATGATGCTCCCTTGGGTTGTGATACAGACACGTCATCTGTCATCTTTATGTATGTATTTCTTTCACACAATCCCTAGAATTATATCTTGTTATCGAGCGCCTTTAAATAAATAGCATTTAGTAGTATTTGCTACCAGCAATATATATAAAGCTTCAACAACGTGGTAGTAGCTGTAGTGCAACTTCCAATGTTTGAAGATTTCGTTTTAACGTATACATGTGGAGTATGTAACAATATAATTGTAGATTTTTTGTTAGATGTTGAAATCAGAGACATTTTACATGACTTTTGTTTAAAACGATTCATGCTGAAATACAGATAACCTCCGAGTACCATCTGAAAAAAAAGTGTACTGTTGGTAGCTTTGCCTTCTCACTCGTCATTAGTGTCTATTTGCTCCACTCACACCGTGTTGTATACTTTGGATTTATTGCAGGAATCTATTATCCTTATCCGAAGACAACTCTACAACCGGCACACAGCTTCCACCAGTAGACACGATTCCAACAGTTAACACTTTTGTGGATTATATTGATGATTTGTAGCAGCGGACTTTAACAGTATATCCAAATAACCTTTTAATCAATATAACTCATTACTGTATTTTTGATAATATACTGTTACACTATCATCTCAATAACTTAGATTTTTATTCGTGTATTTGCTATATTATTGAGCCCACTAGACAGTCCCCTACATACACATTCGGACTGGATGCACTGCCACTTTGCGCTTTTTCGTTGTGCTTTCAACACGCACATTATTCTAGTTTGTAATACAGCCACATTTGTTAGATGAGTTCTAAATATTTTCCCTGGTAAATCTTCACCCTTTATTTTGCGCAAATGTTCTACTCACCAGACCACATTTCCAACTAACCAATTCTTTTTAATTTGTGTTTCGTCACCAGTGATTACAGGTTCGGTAGTGTATTGATAACCGATCAACGTTCACAGTTCCTCGCAGTTATTCTCGCCCTAACGCGGGAATTCAGTGCGTAACTCTGCAGATATCGAGTTCAGAGGTAAGTGACTCGTACGAGTTGCTCCAAGCATCCCTCCTCAGGAGAAAATTTCTCACGGATCGACAGCGCCTGGACGAATTATTTCGTAACATCAAGTTAGGGGATCAGTCAGCCGTAAGCATGCTGACAAGAATGGGAGAGGTTATTGGCCAAAGTCAGTTCGATGAGGGACTCTTCAGAGAACTCTTCTTATCCAAACTGCCACAGTTCGCACAGAGTGTACTTGTGACACTTCAGATTGTTCTTATGGATGACTTAGCTATTTCTGCAGATAAGATTCTAGAAATAACTAAACTGTCAGTTCCTGAAATATGCTCGGTGGCCAAGCAGACTTCGAGTAAGGATGCTGCAATGATAGAGTTATGCAACTCCATCCAGCAGATGTTTAAGTCAAACATGCCTTCTAACTCCTCCGACCGTCGTCCTGAATCCCCTCAACGGTGAAACTCACGTGGTCGATCTAAGCCCAAGCCACATTCTCTGAAAACCCCTGCCTCTTATTGGTACCACAACACCTGTGGCAAGGAAGCGAAATGTTGCTGCAAACCTTGTAACTTCGGAAATGTCTCAAAGTCTGTGGGAAACTATCCCGCCGGCGCCCGTTAGCGGCAACCGTCGCCGGTGGCACTAGCCACCTACTTTATATCCATGATGTGATCAGCCAGACTCGATATTTAGTCGACACAGGCGCCGACTGTAAAGGAAGTGGGTGAAGATAAACTCTCGTATAGAGGATAAAGGTATTGAACCAAAGTTCGATGATATTCTGAAACCGGAAAAAGACAGTGTCAATTAAGCTATGAGCAAGTTTGCCTGTATATTGCATCCCAGCCCTAGAAGAGAGCAGTCTGAGGGCAAAACGCAATCATTTACGACGAAAACGTCTCAGAGAAGGGGATATCGAGAAAGCTGTATGGTGTATAGTAATCCATATAAACTTAGTGATTGTAACAGCTTTCGTGCGACGTCCCCATCAGATAGGTTACAAGTTACGAGACAAACACGGTTGTATTTTACACGTTTGCAAGAAGTCCACACAAGAGCAAACTGTGAAGAAGTGACCAAATTTAGTGGTAAGCTAAATGCGAAGTCAGCGTCATCAAGGTCTGACTGCGAATTGTGTGAAGATAGCAGTGCAGTGACGAAGCCTGTAGTTGCAACCAGTGAGCCATAGTTATATAGAGTGTCACAGACGACACCGCAGTTTGTACAGAAGAAGAGATTTACAGTTTCATAGTCCAGTTATGACTCCACAGTTTCACTGTATTACTAGTCGGATTAAAGGCATAAAACCTTCAAATTTGTGAGGAAGAGCCCAAATCATCTACTGCTGTTGTTAAAGAGGTAAAGTAGATACTTGTGGTAATGATCATGATAGTGCACATTTGTCTTTGAATGATCATGATGAGATGAACGGAATGCCTACTACTGCTGAGTTGAACAAAGGTTCTGTACAGCTTGAGCGTGAACTAGAATTAAGAGCAGATGCAGTGGTAGAAGGTATGGATACTCATGAGACCGTCAGCGTGTAGCCCACCTATCATCAGATACTAGTGCTAAACCGGTGCTAATAGTAAAAGACAGCAGTGGTGGTAATCTTGCAGTTAGACAAACTTCTAAAAGCCGAACAACAATAGCTTCTGATGCACCGCTAAGTTCATCAACTTGTGTCACTCAGTCGTCGTTGGTGTTGTCATCCACAATGAAAGGGACGTCCATGAACTTAGGTGTCTTGTGCTTTGACTATGAAAAGACGAAAGATATTGGTCAGTTTAGCGAGGATAAGCCAACTGTGTACGAGAGGTTAATTGTTAAACTGACTTGTACGAATGAAGGCATTTCAAGTTTCAAGTGGCTATTTGAATGTTGTTATCTTTGGTGTAATTTACTCTGTTTCTACGCTTGGTTGGTCAGATACGTCGTATGTTTGTTAGTCCTCTACATTCCACGATACAATGTCATTGGCGTGTCACTGTTCAGAGCTGGGGATATAGATGATGGAAGGAGGTCAGTAATTAAACTCTGCGACGATTTTCCAACCTAGGACTTCAACCTGAGAAGGGTTGTAGGCGTACTGTTGTAAGTCCTACAATTCTTCAAGGGCAGCTCGTCAAGGCAGAGTCCTCGACATTTGATGTATTGATTGTACATATGTTTGTGTTAAGTAATTGAGTGGGTTCCAATTAATGTAATTGTTGGTTAATCTTGTCTGTGTCCGGACATTTTTCAGCTAACAATCGTCAACCTGAGAAGGGTTGCAGGCGTACTGGTAAAAGTCCTGCGATTCTTCAAACGAACAACATCAAGACATGATCTACGAGGTTATGTGTACTGTTTGTATATATGTATGGTGTGTCATATCAATTGGAATTTTTGGATTCACTGTGTTTACTTGCTGTTTTAGTGTCTTGTTGCTATGTATAATTTTGTTAAAATTTTCGGTCAGTTGTGGTTTAACGTAGCTTTATACGCTATATTTTTTCATGTTCGCAGACTGGATTCTAATTCTTTCTGATGGCCATAATCAAGTATACAGTTAGGCAACATTTTTATACACTAGGAATTTGGCTTTCAGTAGAACAAATGTAATCATACGATAATTGCAAACAGCCTATATATTTTTACAGGCGACTTTACCGGTGCCACTGTTAAGACGGGTTGCGTTTTGAGTCATTTACAGTCTTCGAGCCTAGTCTGGTTTCCACATCGATTCTACAAAGCAATAGTAGCTTATGGCATGTATAACATTTGATAAGTAGCTCCTTTTTCACACTCTCTAACTTTCGTCCGCCAATGAACTGAGAAATTTGTTAGTGCAAACAGTAGTTACTTTCAAATTTTGGTTCCAGAATTACTTTTGTCATTTTTAATGGTGTAGATTATTACTTTCTTTATCACTTAATTTAACGGCTTTCTAATCGCTTCCTTCTTGGAATTTGTAATTTAATTATTCTAAATACCTTTAGATGCTGAGGATGTTGACGTTAATAGATAGTATGACTTATACTAACACAAGTTCTAATACCCTCAATTTCTAGTATTCTTTCTGCTTAGACCAAAAGCAAAGCAAAACACCAAAATTGATCGTCCAAATTATGAAGTATATTTTGCGACCAGATCGGAGTGCGAGGTTGATTGCTTGACTAGCCAGAGATCGTGGATGAACGAACGGACGTAACACGACGGCATGCCGAATGGCTTGGATACTTGACTGTAAGCATTCAGCTAAACAAGTCAGCTTAAACAGTGAGAATCAGCATCCTGTTTTCAGTGATGAATGTTGTGGCTAATCATTTTGCGGAATTATCAACCGCTACATACCCTTTTGTGATGACGTATTCTCGGAGACAAATGGATTAATCAGGAAGCTTACAGAGTCGTTTATGACAAAATATTGAGTGGCAATTTCATTTTAACGTCAAACTCTTCCTTGATTTACTATCAGATTCAGTGACACACTTTTATTCATAATTCTAAGCCAGTAGCAGTTATGATATATTCTTTTTTTCCATTAAATTTCTTCTTTACTGCCTACCAGCCACTTTACACTCTAATTGCTACTTCCCTTAGTATTTTGTTGATACTAGAGTTCCACTTTGGTTATCGGTGTCTTACAAAAAAGTAAGGTATTCATGTAAATATCCGTGTGAAACACGTATTCATATGAACTCCAAACTACTGAAAAATCCCGTGTTAAACTCTATACAAGACCCTTTTTATGAGCTAATGCAAATCAAATAAAAATCCTCTGGCTCGCTCCTTCATTGTAAGGTAAAGGTTTCTGATCTTCGGTAAAATTCCGCATGCTTCATCTGTCGAATCGCCTGCTTTATCTTCGGTTGACTGTGTCAGGACGGGTTATGTGCAGTTCCACTATTTAGCGTGCTCAGACAGTAGATGAAATCCTTTCACCAATTAGTCACGCCTTGCAGTTGAAACGGGAGATAACAACAATAACAATAAGATAACTAATGGTGTTTGTGTGGAGTTTAAAACAAAAAAGAACAAAGAAACAGATAGGTAATGATCGTTTCGACCAGCTTCTAAAGCGATCAAATAATGGGCGTTCAGTGGCGAGATTATTCCTCCTCATTCGCAAAGCTTTTCAAAAGTCCCTCCTAAAACAACCCTATAGCGGTAAATAATTCCCCAAAATTATTGACCACAGCAATCATCGCTGAACATTGGATGCTGACCTTCACTGTTCAAGTCAACTTGTTTAGCTGAAGGCTTCCGGTCAAACATCCATGTCATTTGGTACTCCATCGTGTCACGTTCGTGCACGATTACTAGCCAGCTAACCATTCATCATGATTTACGATTTGGTTCCGAAATATATCTCGTAATGCGGACAATCAAATAGTGCCTTTTGCTTTGCCTCTGGTCCACAACGAACGAATACCATAGAATTTGTTGGTATTAGATCTTGCATTAGTATACTCCGTACAATCCGTACCTTCGGCCTCTTAAAACCCAATCCAATGGAACAACAGGCTGACTTCCTTTCTCAGAGAGAGAGAGAGTAATTGGACAAAATCAACCACCACTTATCTACACGTAAACCAATAGCTAACAATTCTATGCTAGATAGGATTCTCGGCCCCTTTCTATAAATGACAATCCCTGTTACCAAGCATGGCAAGCCATACCTCTTCGCATATGATCCGAAGTATTTGATTTCGGGTACAACGATATCAGCATGGAAAGTAAAATCAAACACTGCTCAAACAGTCCAGGCTATTGAAGCGGAAAGTGGAAACTGGCCTTCTACCCAAACAAATACGGTACAGTCACCTTTAGATATGATAGAGAATTTGTAGCTCAGGTGATAATTTTGATGTGGTTTTGTTCTCTGAGCTGGATAGTTAGTTTGCGAAGCTTTCATCACCTTACTGGTGACATCTTCAGCGCATACTTCAAATTGAAGTGAGCTTTTAGGTTTTCCACGAGTTTATTAATCATTCCTCTGGTGACCTTGAACGTGATTGGTTGTTTATGTATGTTTACACTTCTAGGTTACTTGTGTGGAACTGATTGTTTCTGTAGACAAGAAAACAAATGCTAGAGATTATCAACCATAAGAAAGAAACTTCACACGATTGGCCAAATTCAAGTCACAGAAACAATCAGTTCCAACACAAGTAACCTAGAAGGTGTGAAACATACATAAACAACAATCACGTTCAAGGTCACCAGGAGGAATGATTAATAAACTCGTGGAGAAACCTAAAGCTCACTTCATTTGAAGTATGCGCTGAAGATGTCACCCAGTAAGGTGATGAAAGCTTCGCAACTAACTATCCAGCTCAGAGAACAAACCACATCAAAACAGGACGTCACTAAGTAGTACCCTAGCCTGCTAGGAGGTCATCACTACATTGTGACTTCGATCCCAAAATATATCTCGTATTTCGGACAATCAATTTGGCGTTTTGGTTCTTCTTTTGTTCAAGGGAACAAATGCTGTAGGAGGAGGAGGGGTAAGAACCTCCATTGCATACATCGTAATTTGCATATATGTAAACAACCCTTCATCTCCTAAAACTTTTACACCAAGAAGTCAGATTGGCTGTATGTAAGGTCTGTTTATGCCCCAGACTTGAATACTGTTTTCTCCTACATAGTTTAGTAATGCACCCTGAGTGTTTGAACTTTTGTTTTAAAGCACACGCTTACGGACTAGCGCCGAAGCACTATCTGCTCATGTAAGGGACAGTTGGATTCCTGAGCCGGTTGTACAGCTTTTCAAACAAGATAAGTTATTATACTGTTTTTTCAGAATTATCTTGACTTCTTTTATATATCCAAATATATTGCTCGAAAGAGAATATTACAATTTGTCAGTCTTTTTAATTTTCGCCTTGTTATCAGTACTTACAATACAGGTAGAGTACTGATTCATCGAACACCAGGCAAATTTCATTTAGTATAGTTGGCACACAGTATTACTAGCAGTCTACACTTACCCAAGAATAAACCGCTGAAAGGGAGTCGAAATTGTCCTAAGAATCCTTTAGAGACGCCTAATAGGGCCCAACCAACAATCATAATATGGCGATGGATGTATTCGACTGAAATTAGAGTCCTTATGATTGAGCGGGATTGTTAACTGCGCGCGCTTTTCGATTAGTGCATTACGTTTTCGCTGATATATATGAAACTGTCATTTTTTTGTTGTATCTCACCACGAACACTGAACCTGTTGATTTAATTCTGTTGATTTAATATCAGTGACTACTTATATCTGTAACAAAGTATTTTTTGACATTTTATGACCTTTCAACACTAACATATCTATAATTGTATATATTTTTGGATTTATATGTTCAAGTTGGCCGAAGTCAGTGAGTCTGTCGTTTTGATATCATTTTAGTTAACTGTGCTGAACTATATTGCATGTTGTTGTATTGTATTGTTGTTGTCGCTTTTTGCCCTTTTTGCTGTGAACTGTTTTCCTTTTGCTAGTGTTGTTCTCATTGTTTTGTCCGTTATTTTCCGATTTTGAGGGGAGTAACCCAAAAAGTCGCTTCTCTCTAAACTTTATCTTAATGTAACCATTCCTTTCTCAGGCGTGAGGCTAGCAACCCCACCCTGGAAACAAAATTACTACAGAAACTTCAGCACGATGAATCTCCTCGTGCCAAAAGAAAAAGTCTGTGTGGGAACATGGAACGTCCGAAATATGTACGAGACTGGGAAAGCTGCCCGGATCGCAAACGAGATGAAAAGATACGGAATCCAAGTACTGGGAATATGTGAAAGCAGATAATAATAATAATAATATATTCTTATTTTTTACATGAGGGACGCCAGTTTACAGGCATCATCAATTCGATAATTTACACATAATATTAATAAGCATATTTAGTAAAGATAATATAATAAAGTACATTTTTTTCCCTAGCTATGTAGGGTACACCAATTGTATAGGCATGCATAAATATTGTTTTAATAATAATAATATATTCCTTCCTGTTTATGCAGGAACATACCGATTGTACAGGCATGGATAAGTTGTTATATAAATTACACATAATTTGATGTATAATGGACTTACAGTTTGGTTGTTCTTTCTGACATTAGAGTCAGTCGGAACAGTCTGCTATAAAGTCTGTTTGTGTAGCACATAAAGAGATATAGAAATATTGTCTTCGCATTAACAAAAAACCCAGACATCAGATGAACGTAATACAGATATATGGGAAAAATAAAGCTTGAGTCAATTCTCTTATATAACTTTGTTGTGAACAGCACCGTTGGCTTAAAGATTATTGATGTATTATGTTGAGATCAGTGATATATTTATTCCATTTTTCAGCAGTCTTATCGTAGTTTCATAACAGGAAGGAAATTTGATCGTGGAGGCGAAAATTAGATAAGGTCATGTCGGGATGTTTTACTGCATCAAATGGTCCCGAGGTCGATTCCATAATTTCCCATCTGCGCAATGGAATGGGAGTGGACTCACCAAATTGTCAACGGGTGAGTCAGTGATCTACTCCGGTCACCCAGAAGATAACCACACGCACACCGAGGGCGTGGCTATCATGATGTCACTAACGGCAACGAAAGCCCTGATGCAATGGGAGGCGACTTCGTCCAGGATAATGACCGCCAGATTCAACTCCAAAGGAAGGAAAGTGTCAATCATACAATGTTATGCACCCACAAACAACGCAGACCTCAAAAAGAAAGAAGAATTCTACAGGCAACAATGGACAATACTCCAGCTGGCGACATGAAAATACTAATGGGAGACATGAACGCCAAACTGGGAACAGACAACTCAGGAAGGGAACTCATCATAGGTAGAAAAGCTCTAGGAGAAATGAGTGAAAATGGAGAACTCTTCGCCGACTTCTGCGCCTTCAACGAACTAGTGATTGGCGGCAGTGTATACAAGCACAAAGATATCCACAAGGCTACATGGGTGTCACCAGACGGGCAAACCAAAAACCAAATCGACTTCATCTCAATGCTGCTCAAGGAAGTGGAGGCGCAGCCTACTGGACACAAAAGCAAGAAGAGGAGCAGACGTTGGCTCAGACCACTATCTCGTACAAGGGACAATCCAAATCAAATTAAAAGCTTTCAGGGAAACAGGAGCTGCAGATAGACCACAAGCCAAGTTCAACACTCAAAAGCTGAAGGACCAGGCTACAAAGGACATCTTCATTGCAAGCATAAAGGACAAAGCCGAGACACAAATCAACACCAGCGAAAAGGTCAGCGTCGAAAAGCACTGGAACAACTTGAAAACGGTGTGGAGTCAAACCTGCATAGAAGTTCTAGGTAGAAAAAAGAGACAGGACAAACAGTGGCTCACTGCGGACACTTGGAAACTAATAGAAGAGAGAAGGACAGTGAAACAGAAGATTATCCATGCACTGACGATTAACAAAAACAGGAGCTGAATGCAAGCTACAATACACTGAACAAAAGAGTGAAGAAGAGTGCCAGGGAAGACAAAAGAAAATATTATTAAACCATGTCCAGTGAAGCAGAACAAGCTGCAGGCAAAGGAGACCTCGCCACACTCTACCAAACAACTAGGAACCTATCGGGCAAAAGTTCGACACAGATTAAGCCAATAAAGGACGACAATGGAAAGTCAATCACCAAAGAGGTGGAGCAAAGAAAACACTGGACTGAACACTTCAAAAGACTTCTAAATCGTCCGCCACCTACAACACGCCCAACAATACCAACAAGGGAAGCAGAACTACCAGTGAACATTGACCCCCCGACGAAATCAGAAGTCCCGAATGCAATCAAGATGCTAAAAGCTGGAAAAGCAGCAGGACTAGATGGAATCCCAGCAGAAGCATTGAAAATGGACCCAGAGACAACAGCGGAGTTGATGACGCCACTACTGGAGAAGGTGGGGAAAGAGGGTTAAGTACCCGACGATTGGAAGAAAGGATACTTATTCAAACTACCAAAGAAAGGAGACTTAAGTCAATGTAAAAACTGGCGTGGAATTATGCTCCTGTCCATCCCAAGTAAAATACTAAGCCGCATCATCCTGGAGAAAATCAAAGACGCCACCATGAGTGAAAAACTTCGACCGGAACAGGCCGGATTCAGGAGGAACAAATCATGTATTGATCAATCGCCACTCTACGGATCATCATTGAACAAAGCTTGGAATGGCAGTCACCTCTCCACCTCACTCAACTTCATCGACTTTGAAAAGGCCTTCGACAGACAGCGTCGATCGAGAGGTGATTTGGCAACTACTTCGCTACTACGAGGTCCCATCGACAATTATATATCTCATCCAACAGTTATACGACAATGCTGCATTCCTAGTAATCAACAACGCGAAACTTACGGAATCCTTCAAAGTGAGGACGGGAGTGAGGCAAGGCTGTCTATTATCGCCAATGATCTTCCTGACTGCAGTAGACTGGATAATGCGACAGAGAGTGGGCAATGGGGAAACAGGCACAAATGGACTCACACAAAAAATCTTGGAGGATCCGGACTTCGCCGATGATATATGTCTGATTTCCCACAAACTGGAGGATAAGCAAGTGAAAAGTAACAAGTTGGCAGAAGAAGCATCAAAGATAGGACTACAGGTGAACATAGATAAAACAGAGGTGATGAAGATTCTTGGCCAACATCAACAACAACAACAGACGGCAGTCAGCATAAATGGGAGGAATCTGAAAGAAACAACCTTGTCAATGGAGTTGAAGATTGAACGATCAACTCTTGGTTGTTTGCTCAAAATCAACTTCCTCGATTTTCACGGAGGCATCAATACGACAGTCATCGTCTCATCGGTCGCTGTTCAGAAAGAAGAGTGAAACATCGTCAGAAACCTTAGTTTACTTAGTTCGCTTATTCCTTTTATATGTTGGTGTAACAATACAGAAATATCTAACGGCAGATCGGTGTTTTGGTTTTTGCGTCCGTTATAACTAAGCGTTTCTGAGAAATCTTCTAAGAACAGCGTGGGCCCGAGCGTAGCGAGAGCTGGGCATTAACGGTTTATGAGACGTGGCTGACAGTTTCTGACGATAGAAACAGATCTGGCGGATTCAAACAGTTGGTGAAAGTTTGGATAGTCACCGTTCATTTTTCCTGGTGCCGGTCAAGTCCTCTTTGAACAAGCAATATCTGGAACTTTTTTGGAATTGGGTCAAGTTCAACAATGCCTGGGTCAAAGAAGGGACAGAGTGTCTTGGATGCAAACAGGAAAGTAAGTCATGGTGACTTGTCTGTTAATTGTAACGATGTGTCTGATGTTAAGCATGACATGGTTGATGTTACTGTTTCGCCGTTCAGGGATAATAGGAACATCAAACTCCCTAAATTTGAACCACGGTGTTTTGATGGAAACCCGGCTGATTATTTACAATTTGTAAAGGAGTTTGAGATCATGTTGAGTGGTTTTTTATTAAATGATGAATTGAAGTTAATGTATTTGATGAGATATTGCACTGGAGATGCTGCAAGAGCTATACAGTGTTGTAAGTTTATGAAGCCAAAAGAGGGCTACTACGAGGCTATGAGCATATTACGTCAAAGGTTTGGAAGACCTTCGATGATTGCAGGGAAATTATTCGAGGCTGTTAAGGGTAATGGTGGTCAATTACAGGATGACTCCCAGGCACTCACTGAGTTTTTAGATAATTTGCTAATTTACAAGAATGGAATGATTTCGATGAATCGCATGAGTGACCTCAACTCGAGTTTTATACTAGAAGTAATAGCAAGACGTCTACCTACTCGACTGCAAAGGAAGTGGGTGAAGATAAGCTCCCGTATGGAGGATGAGGGTATCGAGCCAAAGTTTGATGATATCCTGAAACTGGTAAAAGATAGTGTCAATCAATCTATGAGCAAGTTTTCCAGTCTATTAGATCTCACCCCTAGAATAGAGCAGTCTGAGGGTAAAACGTACTCATTGATGACGAATAGGCCTCAGAGAGGTGGATATCGAGAAGGCTCCATGATGTCTAGTAATGCATATAGACCTAGTGAGTGTAACAGGTTTCGTAGTACATCCTCAACAGATAAGTTACAAGATGCAAGACAAACACGGTTTTGTTTTACACGTGTGCAAGAGGTGCATACAGAAGTGAACTGTGAACCGGTGAGCAAGTTCAGTGATAAGCTAAATGTAAACTCCAGGCCTGACTCCGAATTGTGTGACGATAACGGTGCGGTCAGGAAGTCTGTAGTTGCAACTGGTAAGCCGTTGTTGAATAGAGTGTCACAGAATAGAGTTGCTGCTTCAGAGTGCAGTTCTGACCCTACAAGTTTACAAGGTATTACTAGTCAGAGTGAAGTTATAAAACCTTTTATGATTTGTGAGGAGGAACCAAAATTGTCTACTTCTGTTATTAAAGAGTTTGAAAATGATGAACTTGACGGTAAAGTGAATATTTGTGATAATGATCATGATAGTGCAGATTTGTCTTTGGTTGATCATGATGAGATGAGGGATATGCCTACTACTGCTAAGTTAAATAAAGGTTCTGTACAACTACAACGTGAAGTAGAATTGAACGCAGATGCAGTTCCAAAAGGTGTGCATACTTGTGAGACAGTCAGTGTAATTGATCAGCGTGTAGCCCACCTATCATCAGATGATAGTGCTAAACCCGAACTAGTAGTGAAAGACAGCAGTGGTGGTAATCTTGCAGTTGGACAACTATCTGAAAGCCGAAAAAGAACAGCTTCTGATCCACCGCTAAGTTCATCACCTTGTGTCACTCAGTCATCGTTGGTGTTTTCATCCACAATGAAATGGACGTCCATCAACTCAAGTATCTTATGCAATGACTATGATAGTATTGGTGCGTTTGAAAAGACGAAAGATATTGCTCAGTTTAGTGTGGATAAGCCAAGTGTAAAGGAGAGAGTTATTGTTAAATTGACTTGCACGAATAAAGGCATTTCTAGTTTCAAGTTACTAATTGAATGTTATTATCTTTGGTGTAAATTACTCTGTTTCTACACTTGGTTGATGAGATATGCCGTGTGTTTGTTCGTCATCTATATTCTACGATACAATGACATGGGCGTGTTACCGTTCAGATTTGAGGATATAGCTGATAGAAGGAAGTCAGCAAATGAACTCTGCGACGATTTTCCAACCTAGGGCGTCAACCTGAGAAGGGTTGTAGGCGTACTGCTGTAAGTCCTACAATTCTTCAAAGGGTAGCGCATCAA
Organism: Trichobilharzia regenti; assembly: GCA_944472135.2. NCBI lineage: Eukaryota > Metazoa > Platyhelminthes > Trematoda > Strigeidida > Schistosomatidae > Trichobilharzia > Trichobilharzia regenti. Next base: position 78,737,782 of record OX235264.1, read on the forward strand.
TGAGCAGTCCAATGTGCTTGGTGTGTGATTTTGTACATATGTTCATATTGTATATACTGAATTGATATCATCTGTCATCTAGCTGTTGGTAATTCTGTTTGTGTCCGGACGACTTCCACTTGGATCATCAACCTGAGAAGGAATGTAGGCGTACTGCTGTAAGTCCTACGGTTCTTCAAGGGTAGTTTGTCGTGTCAGAATCCACAACATTTGATGTGTTGATTGTACATATGTTTGTGTTAAATAGTTGTGTGAGTTCCAATTGATGTAATTGTTGGTTAATCTTGTTTGTGTCTGGACATTCCACAACTTACAATCGTCAACCTGTGAAGGGTTGTAGGCGTACTGGTGTAAGTCCTGCAATTCTTCAAAGGAATTCCACCAAGACATGATCGGCGAGGTTGTTTGTACTATTTGTATATACGTGTGGTGTGTCATATCAATTGGTGTTTTTGGATTCATTGTGTTTACTTGTTGTTTTCGTGTCTTGTTGTTATTGCGTAATTTTGTTAAAATTTTCGTCGTGATTATTTCTGAAGTTGTTTCGAGTCTTCTACATCCATGAATGAATTGATTGATGTTAAGGACAGCAGATGGGTCGTATACGCCGGGGAGGCTAGGCTATTGCTGAGAATGAAATGCACACGGAGATAATTGTTAGCTGCGGTCCGACACGCCGGGGAGAAAGAGTGTAAACGACTGAGGCTCGCATGCGTCACCGCTACTAGAACTGAGGCAGAATGAGTGACAAGCGATTTCAGTGGTAATTGGTAGTGAGTAGATAAGAGGATGTGCGTAGAGTATCGTGAGGTGCTGCCATGGTCACTTTGCATTCTGCAAGAGTCATTCTAGCAAGTGGAGACTGTGTTGCAAGATGTCAAGAGGAGGTCTCTGTCTGGAGGCGCAGGTCGTCATTGATGTGTGAGATTGTGCTGTGGGTATGCTTGTGGTGTGTTGGCTTTTCTGTTTGTTTTCCATTTCAGCTCTGTCCGTGTGACCCAGGTTCTCGCAATGGCATCCAAGTCAACGTGCATTGGTCGTGAAGGAAAAAAGGGTTGGATCCCTTTTTTGCCGGGGAGTGTCAATGGAGTTGAAGATTGAACGATCAATTCTTGGTTGTTTGCTCAAAATCAACTTCCTCGATTTTCGCGGAGGCATCAATACGACAGTCATCGTCTCATCGGTCGCTGTTCAGAAAGAAGAGTGAAACATCGTCAGAAACCTTAGTTTACTTAGTTCGCTTATTCCTTTTATATGTTGGTGTAACAATACAGAAATATCTAACGGCAGATCGGTGTTTTGGTTTTTGCGTCCGTTATAACTAAGCGTTTCTGAGAAATCTTCTAAGAACAGCGTGGGCCCGAGCGTAGCGAGAGCTGGGCATTAACGGTTTATGAGACGTAACTGACAAACCTCCCTCACCCACCTTGGAAGCATCGTTTCAACTACAGGCGGATGGAACTGACGAGGACATCAAGGCCAGAATCGGGAAAGCAAGACAAGCTTTCATTACTCTCAAGTCTGTGTGGAGGTCAGCAGCACTCAGCATGAAAATGAAAATAAGATCCGGATTTTCAACTCCAATGTGAAAACAGTGCTACTCACCATATGGATCAGAGACTTTTCGCGTCATCAGGAGCATCTCCAACAAACTTCAGACCTCCATTAACAGTTGTCTTCGCTCAATACTCAAGATCAGATGGCCGGCCAAGAAAGATCAGCAACAGGGAACCCTGGATCTGGAGCCAACCCAGCAGAACCGATTGCGAAACAAATAGGCAGGAAGAAATGGAGATGGACTTGCCATACACTGAGGAAACCATCAAGTGACATTACTACACAAGCCATTGCTCGAGTGGAACCCGAAAGGGAAGCGGCGAGTTGGTCGTCAATGCCTGGGTGACTTGGAGGAGCTCATGTGAGGAGGAGATGAAAGCATGTGGGCAGACTTGGAGCGGAGTGAAAAAGTTAGCAGAAAACAGAAGGCAATGGAGACGCGCATGTGAAGCCCTGTTCCTCTAGGAATTAAAGGATATAATAATAATGATGACTGAGAGGAGTGAAACGCAATTTATTTCTTCTCATCAAATTTACTAGAAAACATTGTTGCAGTAACTCGCTAATAACGCGAGCTAATATTAAATCAAATAAACCACGCAACCACGACTACCCCTTTAATGGTTTCCATCCACAAACAATTAGGGTTGACTTTTTCTCTGTTGAATTTCGCACATTTTGGAGCCAATCAGCTTCTTAAATTAGAACTTCTGAAAAGCCCCATGGGTTCAAAAGAAACTTGGAGAAGTCTTTTTCCTTTACAATCCCAAATCAGTGGGTATAGTTCAGCCATTTCTGGTAAAATATTATTGGCAACCAAATCCTTAATACTACATATTGTATAATACACTTTACCGTTCTGTGCAGAAATGACTACCTCTAGTCAATAATTGGCATACGCCTATGCTTATCTAAGACTTTTGACCCTAAAATATGCCTCTAATATTTCCTCTATAAGTAGGCGGGTTGCTTTGAGATTTTAACGCATACCATATAAAAAGCGGTCATGAAAATTTTGCACAATAAGTTCCGAAACTGTTTTCCTCAAGTTCATTCAAGCTAGATTCCGGTTCTTTCCATACCACCGGAAGTACTGTCACTGCTGCATGGATCATTTCGATCCCCGCCTTTGGATGTGTAAAAAATGGAAGCCACACCCGCTCCTTTAGCAGTTGCTCTGGACTGATTCAATTTTGCAACAGACTACACGGCAACTTGCACAGAGCTTCTCAATACTGTCTCAGGAGCAATGGGTGAGGTTCGTCATAGTCTCACGAAATTCCTGGGGTGAGATATTTAACTTCGCCAGAACATTTGCGGAATTAGAGTGCAGTATACCCTTCAGGTCTTTGCCTGGCGATATGGCAAAGCGACCCTTTCGCTTTGTAGTGGTGATACCTGAATTCCAACTTTGATGTCTGATGGCAACCAAATTGAATGTTTTAGTCATTTATCAAATAGCGAAGTATTCACCGCTAAGATCTAAGGTACATGGTTGTTAGTTCTTCTTCTTGACATAAACTGGTGTATGCTATCTTGGATTCACCAGAGGTTTTCTGACAAGGTTCCACTGAAATAAATTTCTGTCATTTTAGCCCCTTGCGTTGCATCGGTCCATTACTTCTAAGTGTACCAAGTGATCGATCTGACTTCCGCAGAGTTGCCATTCGTTTCCCTTGCACAGTAGGCTGCGCGCCTCTCTTTCATCATCAGAAATGCCTCCAATGGTGGAGCCTGGCTAGAGGGATAGCATTTGAGGTCCCTGTGTGATTGATCCACTTCAGAGTGTTACTACCCATTGGCACATTGTACAGGTCATGTTTGCTGGTGGATGGAATCGGTCTTTGTGTGGTGTTATTGTTACCAGCTACTCTCACTATAGAGGTTTTAGTATTTCTACGAGTCAGATGCTGAATAAATGAAGCCCCGGGTATCTTCGGTTTCACCACATTTGTAATCCTGATCTGGTGTGTCTGGGTACCTGCGTTTCTAGATGGCTTTGGTGGTTAACCATTTGAGTTTTCTAACGTAAACTTAAGTAACAAGGTTACATAAATGGGAACCATGGGCACCGGTTATTCCGCATAAACTCATAATCCAGTACCGTCACTCCTTTGACACAAATCGCGCATACATCGGCTGTGAAAACTGCAGAGAACGAAAGTTCAGATCATTACCATTCCTGCAAGATGCCTGTAGTGGATCATAGAAGTTCGTCAATTCAGATGAGTCTCAGCTACTTCGTTTTCAATGGTTAGTTTGTTTATTTATGCTGGTTGAGTAAAAATGTAGACAGTTGGGTTTTCAAGGAATAAGACTGCGTATTTCTGTCCACCTTTGGTACCATGGTCAGTAAATACACCGTTGAAAAGCCGTCTACGTTATATTATCGCTTCATTCATCGTCCATTTTCATCACCCGTAACTTTTTTGTGTTCAGCCGAAGTGACGTTTTCGTTGTCTCTTCTGCCAGCTTGCTGTCCTTCGCCCGTAGACATTAGACTGTATACGTCATGAGACAAGTCGTCTATGAAATCCAGATCTTCTACACCAAGATCTGTAGTGCCGGAGGCGTAACTAAATTATCTCAGCGTCTAACATGTAAAAAGTATTTCGATAGTCGATGAGGTTGACATTTATGACTGGCTGCTTCTAATAATAATACTGTACTATGTAAATTTGCATTGTTTCCATTTAATTTAAATGCATAATATGAATGATTCCGCCGAATGCCAATTTCATGACTCTTATGGCTGCTCCCTCGTTGTCTGGCTTAGCAATATTATGTCATTGAGGATTATAGTGTCGAATAAACATTAAATTTAAGTGCATAGTAGACTGTCGCTCTAGGTTGAGTTCGAAAATTACTCGCTGTGTACAACCCCAGTTTGCACATAACTTAGTTTTGCCGCAACCATCCTCATTTATTTATTTTATTTTTGGTTACAGATTGATTTCACACCGTATTTTGGTACAACTATGGAATTTTCAGCATGGATATCGGTAGCACAAATTTTGCAGGCCGACCATAGATATCAGGAGTGGTTACCACATATAGAACTGAAGTCCCTCGAAAATGTTTAAGATGAATTTAAAACTCCCTGGAAAATATATCACCGATATACGTAATTCGCTAATTGACTTCTATCTGATACTGCAAGATAAGTGTTCTGCAATAAATCCACATTCAGACAGTCAAATCTTTTCTAATTGAAAACTCGTACTCTGTTTGTTTGTTGACAGCATATTTCTCCCGATACTGGGCTATAAGTGACGTTGTAAGCTGTATTTCAAATGTAGCGGCTATTTTCTGCATCAGCAGGAAACCCCTAATATGGAAGTCGTTTCGGCGATTTTGTAAATAGCGTTGAATAATACGAACCAGTGTCCCCTCACCAAAGTTATAAACAACTGAAGCGAACTTAATTTGGAGTCACTACTTCTCAGGATTTTACGTTACTAGTAGTGATTCATTTGACAGTACTATTCAGCTCGAACAATTAGATCGTGCAGTATGGTTATCGAGACAAAAGGTCCGTTCCTTATCTAGAGCTTAGGTACATTTTTACATGACAGATACACTTGTAACACTGTTTAGGCTTGCATTTGGAGAGAGGTTGTTTTCGAATTTGAAGGATATTCAAGAGTTCAGGGAGTTTTGAACAGTCTGCCTAATTTAGTAACACCAAAATATTAACGTGATTGGAAGCAAACTTTGAGTGGCAGCGATTTTGTCCTTAAATACCAGCAAAGGAAGTGTTATCAAGAGGTCCACTAATCTGTCTCTACGAGATGAAATCACTTCTGCACAACAAAAACTGTGGATTGGAATAAAACGGTCATACAAAAGTAAAAATGGCTCTCCATTCACAAACGAGAGCTAATTTTGCGAGGTGCCTTTATCGTACCATAAAAAATTTCACAAAGGTGATTTCAGGTGCTACGGAGTCCACCAATCAGGAGGAGATTTTGCGAGTTAGGTAGCGATTCCTTCCCTCGCTTAATTAATCCTCAGTATTATACTGAAACTGTATCTTTTTTGTCTACCAATATGGAGATTTAGATAAATGGATATGCTGTTTGTGACATCATGTGTGCAATGGAATTTACGAATGAGTGTGACAACGCCGCTTTCCAAAACTGAAAATGACTTCTGGAGAAGCAGACACAGTAAAACCATATCACAAATCACCGATTGGTAATACAAGGCTTGTGGATCATTTATGTCACCACCTAATGTCTAAAATAAAGCTTAGTTCAGTCTTCCTGAAAGTTCACTAGTCCTTGAAGACCAAAAGGGACTATGCGTTCAACTCTCAGCACCCATATGCAGAAAGTATTTCTTTAACCCCTCTGGAAGTGGTTACATTTTTGAGCCATTAAATCCACAATTAAGTTATTGCTGTGGTGGGAAGTCAAAGAATTCGAATCTAGAACGTCAAATGTAGGAACACTATATTTTTACCTTTTCCTTCTCATTCATTTGCCCAAAAGTCAAAATAGTCAAGACAAAAATACTTCACATATATGAGATAAACATTTCGTATCCCTGTATAATATATATCCGAGCATTTATCATTTGAGTGATTCTCAGTTGGTTTGAAGCCGCTTGACTCTACAATAAACACTTTACACCGTTTTATGAAATTTTACTCTGGAATCTATTGAAGACTGAAATTGGCTATCCGCTTCTTTACAGAGATGAAGCCAATGTAAAGGGCATGGAATTTTGCATAGGGGTGAACGGTGCACCCTCTGTATGCACCCAGTGGGGGTATTGCAAGGATGAATTCCCGGTTTATCATTGCTTTCAGTTCACACAAACTATTTCCCGAATAATCTGACCTTCCCAGCAGTTATCTGTGAAGATGATGCAAATTTGTAGACGGCCGTAGGAGATAAGCAGGTATCAGACTGATTGAAGGAAAGCCTATCACTCTTGATTACTGATCTAGAGAAAACAGAATAGCTTACTAATGTTTGACAGAAGTGGAGGGAAGTATCTATCACTGCTTACGCGGAACCGAATGAGCACATTCAGAAGCAGAGTGAAAACTGAAACTACTGATGAAGGACGAACCTGACGTAAACACTAACTTTGTGAGATCAAAAGGTCAGTTGTTGAGTTAAATAGCTTCAAACTGCATGCATGTATGTATTTTTTCGTTTTCATGAATTTTGAAAGACCTTGTCAGTGGCTCACAAACCAAAATCCTCTAATTTTGACCTCGAGGGTTTGACCTTGTTACATAGTGTAACTGTAAGTAATTATATTGTTGTTTTTGTGTCATTCATCTTCACCGATACTCGTCTATACGTTTCACGATGTATGTAGGCAAACTGGTCTTATATTTCAAATAACAACAACCACGAAAGGTCACCCAGCCGGAAAGTGGTTAAAAACCAAGGGAATAATGGGCACTGTCTATAGTAAGAAAATGAACCAATTTTGGTCATATGGAGAGATCTTTATTATTTCGACCATTGTTTGACCGAAATTTCTCCATTGTGACCATTATTTTACCATCCCCACCGTTTGTCGGAAATCTGTCCATATTAACCATTACAATGATCATATATATATATATATATATATATATATATATATATATATATATATAAATTGTGTTCACATTCTTTCTGAATGGGTATAATTATACCCGTGTAACTGCGTATTGTTCCAAAGGTGTAATCTGAAAATGGAGCGAATTTCACATGCTCTTTTTTGGTTTAGGCTTTTGTTGTGTTATACGCTCCAAAAGTCTACAGATTAACTTCAAATCAGTTTATTCTAATCGAAGTTTGTTTACATTTCAGTTTTAACTCTACTAAATCATAGGAAGTCGTGTTCTTATAACTTAGTAGCTATATATATCCATTTTTGTGCACTAATTGGCTTTTTGTCACTGATTTATAAAGGATATATATATATATATAATATTTAAATCACTTTTCCCCAATTCGTTCTAAGAAGCATGCCGATCGAAAGCAACCGCTGCGAAAGGGCTACGTGCCGCTATCCAGTGGATGAGGGAATGCAGTGTGATAACTGCAAGAGATGGCTTCATAGCGTGTGCACAAACCTAACTCCTGCAGCATACAAACGCTGCTGCAAACCTCTGGCAGACTGGTTGTGCAGTGACTGCTGTAGTACGACTAAATTTCGATTATCAGAAGACATTACTACTCTCAGAGGGGCTCTAAAGCTCAAGTGTCTTCCACCACAGGAGAAGATCGACGACTGCTCAGACACCAAAGACGTGACTAGCGTCATCGACGAAACGTTCCTGATGCATCCCTGTTAATGAGTGAGTGCCCTTCAGCACAAAAGAACACCCACCATATTCCAGACCCACGCTGCCCCCATGATACCGGATAGGCCCTCCAGTAAAAGTAACGGAAAGACTGCCACGAAGAAGAGGCGTACCATGGATCAAAAACATGCAACTCAAGTCGCCCAGGGACTAGTATATCAAGCCTCATCCACACCGGTGGATAGCAGGCAGATAAAATCGACTACGATTGGCGAGGGGGACGCCAATGAATGGCGTAATGTAGTCTCTCACAAAAAGCGAGATAAGGACAGCACATCGGCTACACTGCCCACGAAGGATAAAAAGACATTTACGCCTCAGAGCAAGAAAGTCACGGCAAGCAAACCTGATTTCTCTGACTGCTCGCTCATTCTCCACAAAGTGGCAGAGTCACTGGCCTCCGATCCCAAGGTGTAGACTCCTAGGCTGGGGTCCTCGGGACGGTAAAAATCCATGGCTGGAAACAATTGGTGACATGGCTCAAAATCGTTCTCAGTGACAGCGCAGATGCATCCACTCCTTGTGACTTATGATCTCCAATGAAACTGTTTTGTTCTTCGTTATTACTCCTTTGTCTCACCCCTCTGCTCACTGTTTCTATTATGCTTTTCTTGTACTTTCTTCTTTTTGCTTTGTGTGCTACACGGAGTGTGGCGACTTGAACTTCCGCACATTTGTGCAAAGTTCTATGTCGAAAACAGATAGACAGACAGATCCCAAGGCCAGATTCGAGCATGACCTTAGCATGATCAAGCCCCTTTTAGATAAGCTATTGCCAAAAGCCTGACCCTACAGTAAATCAGCCTGTACGTCTCCTCAAAGTCGTACTAAACTCCAAAGAAGAGAGGGATGCCATTCTAAGCAACTGTCAAATTCTTAAAGGATAAGACGTATATGTCCGTACCGACTTAAGCGTAGCAGACCGCGTCAAAAGAAAGTGTGGCCCTAGAATCAGGCGAACGATACTCGAAACGCGAAAAGAACCCTAAGATTAAAGGTTTTCGAGTTGTCAAAGTTCGCAGTTTGATGATCCCGAAACCTCTGTGGGTAGGCGACGGAAGCACCAAACTGAATTGACAGTTTGCTACACAAACGTCCGCAGCCTATTGAACAAACAAACTGAGCTGCTTAACATGATAAACTCCGGAAACCCGGATGTAATTATCATCACAGAGACATGGTTCACACCCGATGTCACTGACAACGAAGTTAACCTGCCAAACTTCGAGGTGGATAGGGTGGACCGACTAAACCTCAAAGGAGGTGGCGCAGTCATCTACCTCGAGAAGTGCTTAACCGTGCGTAACATCAAAGCATTCGCTCACGAAAGTGAATCGTGTGAACTTCTACGCTGCAGACTTAAATGCATAGGCCAAGACATTGGCCCCATTGCTATATATCTCAGTCCTGACTGCAGTGCAGATGACTTTCCTAATAGAGAAACTAGGATCCTGGAGTTCGAAATGTTGAAGTCTCGTAGTCGGCGACTTGGACGCCCCAACAGTTGACTGGACGAGCGTAACAACTCCATCTTCAGTCAACTCCTTTGATCGTAAACTCCTGGAATCTAGTATATCGCTAGCCCTAGTCCAATATGTCATTAAGCCCACGCGCTATGACTCACTGCACTCCTCCTCAACTCTGTACCTAGTGTTCTTCCATGGTGAGGATGTGGATCTCACACAGCATCTTCCTCCTTTTGGAAGAAGTGATCATGCTGTGCTCACTTTCAAGCTCACAGCCAGGGACGAAACCCCAGCTCGACCAAGCCTTTGGGAAGCTAATATAAATGCGATCGTCTCAGCAGCCAACTCAATGAAGTGGTACATCAATCCAGCGTCCCAAGTAGAAGCCGCATGGAACCAATTTAAACAACTTTACGCCCAAGTAACTGAACCTTTTATCCCTTGGTTTGTCCCAAAGGGTCGGAAACATTGCTCCCCTTGGATAAACCAAGTGATTCGTAAGTTACTCACGAAAACACAAATGTTGGAATCTGTTTGCCACACTTGAGACTCCTGAGACCAGGAAATTATATAACACTGCAGAAATCTGTCAATCATGGATGAAGTTCGAAGCACATCTGGCTCGAAATGCAAAGGCACAACCTAAGAAAATTCTCTCGTACATAAACTATTGGCAATGACACAATCGAAGATCACGAAATAGCAGAAGCGATAGCAGACTACTTCTCCCAAGTCTTTACACAGGAGTCATCACTCCCTATAGGATCAGCTCTCTTTGCATCAGAGGAATATGTGATAGATTCCGTTGACATAGACCAAGGCATCGTGCTCAACTGCCTAATGAAACTAGAGGCAGGGAAATTAATGGATCCTGATAATCTTCATCCAAGGCTTCTCGGGGAGCTATCAGCTCACATAGGTGGCCCTTTGACCACGATCTTCAAGCTCTCTCTCCTAAATGGAGTGTTACCTCATGAGTGGAAAGACGCCATAGTAACTTCTATATACAAAGGAGGATCAAGACAAAGCCCTTCAAATTACAGGCCTATTAGTCTCACCAGCACTTTAATCAAGACACTGGAAAGAATCATCGAGAAAAGTTTCACGGTATATCTGGAAAACAACAACTTGTTATCCAGAGTTCAACATGGTTTCCGAGGAAATACCTCACGCCTGTCAGACCTCTTCACTGTAAAAGAAAGATGGGTCAAATTAAGGGACAACAGAAGACCCGTTGACGTTTTCATATACTTCAGCAAACCCTTTGATAAAGTATCTCACAAAAGACTACTCATGAAGTTGGAAAGTCTTGGTATCAAAGGCAGATTACTGAACTGCCTCAAGGAATTCCTCATAGATAGGAGGCAGAGGGTTAGGATCAACTCGAAACTCTCCTCCTGGAAAGCAGTGCGTACCGAAGTGCGACAGGGTACAGTACTCGGACCTCTCCTATTTATTTTGTATGTCAATGAGTTATCTCTACTCACCGACTCCCCTATGGTCCTATACGCATATGACTTGCCGACCGAAAGCTGCTACCTTGACGTGGTGGTCAGGCTTGAACACCGCAATGATCTATTCAAGCTATACTGGCTGAGACTTATGTCTCTTAAGGTCCTATCATGCCAGACAGGTTGTTTGGATAGCGGTTAGACAAAAAGCAGCTACCCAATCCAATACTATGATTCAAACAAATTCACAAAATATCATGCCGGATCGGTCAGAGCCCGGATTAACAACGACCGCGCTTCCTGCTGTTGTGTCACAGGGCAGAAGTGATAAATATGCTACTGAGACGCACCAAACAAAAAAGAACAAACAAAAACAGGCCGCGTGTGACCGGCCTCAAGCAGTTGTCCCCTGGGCTCTGCGGTCACGCAACCAACTTCCACGGTGTGGGCAGCCGGGAAGTAACAATCGCCCTCACAATCCGAAATGCACACGAAACCTCTCTGATCCTCACTCATCTTTGTCTTCATCTTCATCTCTATCATCTTGCCTTCCTTCCACTGATGCAACTCCTCGACTTGATAGCTCTCCACTTCCTCTCCACTCTGCGTCCACTAAAAACGATGGAAGCCAAAAAACCACCACCGACAGCCTCTTAAAGCCGCGCCACCAATTTCATATAGGAGCATTTAATGTTAGGACACTTTGCCAAATAGGACAACAAGCATCACTAGCCAAGACCCTGGCATCCCGAGCCATTGATGTATGTTGTGTTTCAGAAACACGCATACAAGACCCAAGTGTGGTTATTCACCTAACCCCACCTGGCCAACAGGTTGAATCTGCAAAATTCACCTTGAGGGTGTCAGGAGATGCCACAGCTAGTTCACGAGGATTAGCTGGTGTAGGGATAGCTTTGAGTACTAGGGCAGAAAAGACATTGCTTGACTGGATCCCGGTAGATAGCCGAATGTGTGCTGTCCGCCTGAACGGATCAGTAAAAAGGAGGAAGGACTGCACTACTCGCCGATGCCTTTTCGTAATCTCCGCCTACGCCCCCACTGACTGCAGTTCAGATGAAACGAAGGATGAGTTCTACCAAAAGCTGTCTAGTTTGGTGCGAAAGGCTAAACGCTCAGACATAGTCGTTCTAGCTGGTGACTTTAACGCTCAAGTAGGGAAATTGTGTCAATCTGAGAAGGATGTCGGTGGCACCTATGGAGTTCCGTGCCAGCGAACCGACAACGGTGACCGTCTCCTACAGTTCTGTTCTGATAATCATTTGTTTCTTGTAAGCACTAACTTCAAACACAAGGAGAGACACTGTTTGACTTGGAGACCCCCTTCATCAAACCAACGCTGGACACAAATAGACCACATAGCAATAAGCTGTCGGTGGGAGATTGTCGCTCCTTCTGGAACACGTGTGTAGATACCGACCATGCACTGGTCCGCGCTCGGGTGTGCTTACGACTGAACGGACGTAGGAAACAGCTGGCGGTAAAACCATCACGTCCCCAGCTCGATCAGGAAACTAAATCCGTATTTGAGGAAGAACTAGCTAAACACATATCTGTGTTCGACAGCTGTGCTCACCCTGAAGAAGCTTGGAAGAATATCCAGGCAGCCATAGATACAGCTGTAAAAGCTGTGAATAAGGTAAACCCAAAGGTGAGTAAAAACCACTGGATCTCCACCGCCTCATCCGAACTGATAGATGCTAGAAGACTTATTCCGGCGAGCTCCGAATTCAATGAGGAGCGAAAGCTGCACAAAAGGAAACTTACGAAAAGTCTCCGCAAGGACCGTGAACAGTGGTGGGTGACAAAAGCCAAAGAGATGGAGAAAGCTTCGAGGATAGGCAACACCAGGCAACTATTTAGACTCATCAGGGAAACGGGTGGGAGAAGACAAATCATTAGTGAAACAATCTCGGAAAAAAATGGCACTATAATTAGCTCCCAGGATAGACGACTGGATCGTTGGAAAGAGCATTATGAGGAGCAGTTTAATTGGCCCACAGCCACGCTCAACCTTCCGAACATCCAACACCTCCCTGAATGGGATATAGACACAGGTCCTCCATCCCTAACTGAGGTTACTAAAGCTGTCACCAATCTGAAACTAGGCAAAGCAGCGGGACCTGATGGAATGACTCCAGAGGTATTTAAGTACGGTGGAGACAGTTTACTGTCTGCATTAACTGAGGTACTAGGCAGCGTCTGGGAATCAGAAGAAGTCCCATCGGGTTGGTGTAAGTCACTGATTATCCCGATATAAAAGAAGGGAGACAAGTCTTATATTTTTATTTATTTTTGATTACAGCTTGATTCCACACCGTATATTTGGTACGTGTATGGAATTTTCAGCGTGGATATCAATAGCCCAGAAATCGCAGGCCGACCATAGATATCAGGTGTGCATCGGCGAGGGCTCGAACCCCGGACCATTTGCATGGTCGGCGGGAGTCCTAACCACTGTGCCACCGACGCACAGAGGGATTAGCTTGACTAATATAGTATCTAAAGTCTTAGGCTCAATAATCATGCGTAGACTGAGTGGTGCTCGGGAGGCTCAAACACGAGAGAGCCAGGCAGGCTTTAGATCAGGAAGAGGGTGTATTGATCATATCTTCACCCTCCGACAGATTCTAGAACATAATCATTCCTACCGGCGTCCAACAGTCATTGTATTTCTTGACCTAAAGGCAGCTTTCGACTCTGTCGATCGAGAAGTCCTCTGGAGATGCTTGACTGTAAAGGGAATTCCGAGAAAATATATTGCACTGATTAAGGCACTCTACTCGTACTCATACAGCCAGGTGAGGGCTTACGGCGAGTTGTCATCTGAACTGATGACGACTAGTGGTGTCCGTCAAGGATGCCCATTATCCCCTTTTCTATTCAACTTCATCATAGATGTACTAATGGACTTAACCCTAAGTGACTTCAGCGACTCAGGGATTGACTTGCTACCAGGGGATAATCTCGTTGACTTGGAATATGCAGACGATATAGTCCTTCTAGGCGAAGACGCTGACGAAATGCAGAGTCTTCTGAACACCTTGAGCTGTAATCTACGAATGTTTGGCATGCGATTCGCTCCCGCCAAATGCAAGATGATGTTACAGGACTGGACTACATCGACGCCTAGTTTAAAAATAGGAAGTGAAGTGGTAGAGCACGTTGACCGCTTCACTTATTTGGGAAGTACCATCAGCCAGTGCCAACGGGTTGATCTCTGACGAAACCTCAGCACGAATACATGAGGCTCGTTTCGCATATGCCAGTTTACACCGTCTCTGGCGTAGACGAGATGTTCGACTATCGACCAAAGGGCGGGTGTACTGCTCATCAGTCCGCTCCGTCCTCCTTTATGGCCAGCTGTGAGACCTGGCCACTGAGAGTGGAAGACATGAAAAGACTAGCTGTCTTTGATCATAGGTGCCTGCGTTCTATTTCCCGTGTAAAGTGGCATAATAAGGTGAGCAACATGGAGGTTAGGCGTAGAGTTCTAGGTAGACAGTGGAAATCAATCGACGAGGTTGTGAAGTTACATAGACTGAGATGGTTAGGACATGTGTTACGTATGCCAAGCCATCGCCTCGCTGGACGAGCAATGTTAGCGGATATAGGGTCAGGCTGGAAAAAAGCTAGTGGCGGTTAAACAAAAACTTGGCACCAGTCAATGAAATCCACAACAGTTGGTCTAAGCCACGTAGGAAGGTGTAAACTTCCAGGCTGGATTCCTCGGGACGGTAAAAATCTATGGTTGGAAACAATTGGTGACATGGCTCAAAATCGTTCTCAGTGACAGCGCAGATGCATCCACTCCTTGTGACTTATGATCTCCAATGAAACTGTTTTGTTCTTCGTTATTACTCCTTTGTCTCACCCCTCTGCTCACTGTTTCTATTATGCTTTTCTTGTACTTTCTTCTTTTTGCTTTGCGTGCTACACGGAGTGTGGCGACTTGAACTTCCGCACATTTGTGCAAAGTTCTATGTCGAAAACAGACAGACAGACAGCATATGACTTAAAAATTTGGAGAAAGCTGGAGGGCAACAGTGATACGTACACGTTGCAAGAGGACCTCAACAAATTGTCATAGTGGTCCGTAGAATGGATGCTCCCGATCAATGTGGCAAAATGTGCAATCATACGCATCGGTAAAGGAAGCACCAACTCCTACGAACTAGAGGAGATAATACTTCCATTAGTTCAAACTCACTTGGACTTAGGTGTCATAGTTAGACACGATTTAAAAACTACAACACACTGTCACGCGTTGGCTGCACGTAGTTTCAGGTCCTTATGGGCAATTCGCAGAGCCTTTACTAGAATCACCAGAGATATGTTCACCTCCTTATATACGTCTCTGGTGAGGTCAAGACTAGAAAACTGTATCCAGGCAGCCAGTCCTTGTCTTAAAGGGGTCTCATACATTCTAGAAAGGGTTCAAAGGAAGGCAAAACGTATGGTTCTCTTCATGACTAACTTATCATACGAGGAAAGACTAGAACGTTTAAATCTCTTCTCCCTGTCATACATTAGGCAGAGAGGAGATTTAATTACAGTTTTCAAAATTTTAAATAATGACTACGAACCTGACCTATTCTCTCTGTTCCTTCCAACCAGGTCGGAACACCATAGAGGACATAACAGGAGAGTTCAAAAGTCAAGAAGAAATCATATTGCTGTTGAGTACTGGTTCTCACACCGAGTCATAAACTCTTGGAACCGACTCCTAGAAGAAGTGGTGTCTGCAACCCCAACTGATTCATTCAAGAAGGGTTTGGATAACCACGGAAATCTACTAGAAAAGGATAAGCATAGACTCCAAGCCTTCTATCCTCAACCAGTAAATCTGAATCTGTTATATCAACTCTCTTGTACAGTTGGGATATCTATTGTAGGGTTTGTAGAATATTATAATACCCAAGTGGAAACCTGTGTGTAGTTTTAGGATACATTAGTGTCTGTCTTTCTGTCTGGATTCAACATAGAACTTGGCACCGAAGTGCAGCAGTTCGATTTGCCACGTTCCAAATAGCACACAAAGGTAGACAAGAAGATGAGTGAAGAGAATCAATAGAGTTTGACAAGTGTAAGAGTGAAACATAATGGGTAATGGTAGAAAGGGATATGTAAGATTACAGAGACTGAATACATCTGCTCCATTGACAACGATTTTGAGCCATGTCACCTATTGTCTCCAGCCATTGATTCTTAGAGTCCCGGAAGTCTGCATCTCCCTACCTGACTCAGTTTAACTGTCAAGGATTTCATGGATTGATGAGGCCATGTTTTTGTTTGGCCACCACTTACTCTTTTCCAACCTGCACCTATATCAGCTAGTAATGCCCGTCGGGGGAGGCGAGGCGATGGTTAGGCATGCGCAGCACGTGACCTAGCCATTTCAGTCTATGTAACTTTATAGCCTCGTCGATTGATTTTCCCTTTTTGATCAACATTCTACACCTAACGTCAACATTACTTACCTTATTATACCATCTAACGTTAGAAAGAGATCGTAGACATCTATGATCAAAAACAGTCAACCTTTTCATGTCTTCAACTCGTATTGACCATGTTTCAGAGCCATAGAGAAGGACGGAGCGAACTGTTGAGCAGTACACACGTCCCTTGGTTGATAACCGGATGTCACGCCTACGCCAGAGATGGTGTAAGTCAGCGAAAGCAGCTCGAGCTTTTCGGATCCGTGCTGAGATTTCGTCGCCAATCAGTTCGTTGGTGCTGATACAACTTCCCAAATAGGTGAAGTGGTCAACATGTTCTATCACTTCACTCCCTATCACTAAGTTAGGAGCTGATGTAGTGCAGTCCTGTAGCAGCATCTTACATTTTGTAGGGGCGAATCGCATGCCAAACATACGAAGATTGCTGCTCAAGGTGTTCAGAAGACTCTGCATTTTGTCAGCATCCTCCCCTGACAGGACTATGTCATATGCATATTCTGGATCCATAAGATTATACATTAATGTAAGAATTTTGGGGAGCCGTGTCAAAATTACGTACATATATACGTATATTACAATATATAATGACAATGTATAACCTTGGTTATGTTGCATGATAAATGAATTCATATGGTTCGTGAAAACCAACTTAATTTAAGTTGATTTTTGGCAATTTTAATTTATTTTTTAACTAGTGTGTCTGCTCGCTCTGATCCTATCGTCATCAGGTTAAAGTTATCTCACAAGTCCTCACCATGCTTGGAGAGGATAAAGGGAAAAGAGCTGAATATATTCGGAGAGTCCTGTGCTTATCTCGAAATCTAGATAGTTCTGAAGACGTCTGTTCTGGATCGCCTAAATGTAATTGTTTTGATGTTGATTTACTTCTTGGCGAATACGCCGAGTTGGTTGACAACATGAAAAATGGTAAGTTTGTGAAAATAATCTATGAAATGTAGGGCTTAACAATTACGCGGAGGGAGCGCTTAAACTTGCTGAAGGCTGCAGAAATGGTCTGTTGATATCTTGTTACTCTATTTAGTAGAGAGCAATCATTGGCGCAGTGCACTTACTACTGATGTAGTGTTGAACGCCCTAGAAGGAGTTGTAAGTTGAGCACATTTTTTACCTTTTCTTTAGACTAATTCTCAGCCATGCCCTTTAATTAAGCAATCTATACCTAGTGATGTCGATGTTTCTAAATGTAAGCGATATGTTCTACAAAATCATATATTCAGTTTGCAGTGTGCTTTCTGGATTATTCGAGGAAGAAAATTGTATTAAGCAGGTAAGAGAAATGGTTATGCATTTTCATTTACGGAATAGAATAGGGGGCTCTGAATGGGTATTTCAGCATAATGGACTATGTAAACTTCTTCCTTCCTTGGTTACACAATTAATTGTAATTAGCATTTTATTCTAGTGAATTTCATTGTAGTCGTCTCATACACTTAGTTCATTTGACTGTTTAAGGTCATGTAACTCTCTTTCTGTACAGTGAACCACCCTAAGATCAGCTAACGGAAGGACGACTGCTGTTGGTTCGCATGCTCTCCAGCCACAACCTTTGGTACTGACAGTCGGAAATCTCAGGAAGATTATGAAAATATGTTAATTGCAGTAAAGAAATGGTTTTGGAATTTATATAATAAAGAATAAGTAAAAATGGGAAACTAACCAATGCATATATATATAGCAAAATTCAAAAAATTCTTGATTTAATGTCATATTTTGATATGCTTCCTCATGATTGTTTTTCCTACTCCACCTAACGTGAAGCATTGAAATATCGGCTCTATGGGCAAGCGTTAACTTTTAACCACGAATTCACTAACTATTTTTCTTATCTAGCACTTAATACTTGACTTCTGTATCAATCAAAGACTCTACTATGCATAAGCTGTGCTATTTTCTAGAGATTTAGTAGCCAGGTGCATATGATGACACCAGTTATCATATAAATAGCATGGTGGAAAAATAAAAGCGTTTTGTGTCTCTTCCGAAATCTCGTTGACGTTCAACTCAATAGAAATGGCAACTCCCCTTTCGGAATCTTCAGACTTTAAAAGGGTGTCGTGCTTTAGTTACACGACTTTATCAGTGGCTCGCAGCCTGGAATTCCTTTAAATTAGTACGGTTTCAATACGCAAATAGTATAGCATATTTCCATATTGTTGCTTGTCAACATGCGGGTATTAAGGAGTTCTTTTGTGCGATTTTGATTCGAAAGCATCTGAAGTTTGCCAACCATTATCGTCGCTTAACACTACCATAGTGCTAATTAAAGTATAATTGTCAAACAATCCTTTTTGGTGGTAGGCACCACAAATATATTAAGAAATGTAATCAGACCATATAATCCGTATTTATACAGCATGTATCTATAAAGCAGGAAACTACGGTAAAGAAAATCAGTTGGAGTTTAAGTCATCTATTGTGATAAACTGCTATTTCCTATCTAGAACACCAACTATTCTAAATTTTATTTGCCTGTCGATTTTATCTTTAAAACATTTCTGTTTATCCATTGTTTGGTTAACACATGTCCTTTTTGAGTTACCAGTGGCTTAACTTTACCTATCTTTTTCATTTGTGGCACTTTCTCTGATAGGTTTCATTCCTCAAGTTGCTTTTTTCGCATCGACTATTGTTTGCCAAGTGTACTAGCTCTATCTTAGTCCAACTATATTATATCTACACTTGTAAAAGTTATATTACCCTTTTATCAAATATGACAGAGAACATAGCTACTCACAGACATTGCGAATGCAGAACATAGCATTACTGCGTAGTTGTCTGAGTTGCAAAAATGGAAATCAAATAATGTAAGGTCATAGAGTTCCCTAAGACTAAGAAAAGAGACTAAGGGACTAAATATGTAATGTTATAATTCGGATAAATACCTCTGAATGTATCGGAATTCATGCACTTGATTCCCATTCATATACTATAGAGTGCGATGCCACAAGTTTTCATCACTGGTGTATGAATTTTGTGACTGACTAAAAGGAAGCATCAAACTAAGCACTAAAGTTTTTCAGATGCTATACTTCAAACAGCATACAAAAATGCATAGAACATAAGTTGAATAATGATACAAATATCAGTTTAGAAAATGGAATAATTACGCAAAAATTAGTCACTGGTGGTGTGGCTTTAGGAGGCTGTCGGTGGTGGTTTCTTGGCTTCCGTCGTTTTCAGTGGAGACAGAGTGGAGAGGGAGTGAAGAGCCATCAAGTAGAGGAGTTGCATCAGTAGAAGGAAGGCAAGATAATAGAGATGAAGATGAAAACAAAGATGAGTGCGTAATGGAGAGGTTTTGCGTGCGTTTCGGATTGTGAGGGCGACTGTTACTTCCCGGCTGCCACATCATGGAAGTTGGTTGCGTGACCGCAGAGCCCAGGGGACAACTGCTTGAGGCCGGTCACACGCGGCCTGTTTTTGTTTGTTCTTTTTTGTTTGGTGCGTCTCAGTAGCATATTTATCACTTCTGCCCTGTGACACAACAGCAGGAAGCGTGGTCGTTGTTAATCCGGGCTCTGACCGATCCGGCATGATATTTTGTGAATTTGTTTGAATCATAGTATTGGATTGGGTAGCTGCTTTTTGTCTAACCGCTATCCAAACAACCTGTCTGGCATGGTAGGACCTCAAGAGACATAAGTCTCAGCCAGTATAGCTTGAATAGATCATTGCGGTGTTCAAGCCTGACCATCACGTCAAGGTAGAAGCTTTCGGTCAAGGCGTTTAAGACTTTAAAAATGATAAGCAACAAATACCCTTGTAACAACAGAAGGCAAAGGCCGGCAACAGATCGTTTTATTACGGAAGTCAACACGTATTTATATATATATATATATATATATATATATATATATTTCCTGTACATTATTATGGCTTATTCAAGCAGACAAACGCAGCATTCGGATTGGTTGTTTCTCGGAAGTTAAGCAGACATGCAGTCTTCTGATTGGTTGTTTCGGGCAACCTCGGAAAATGGAGCCATCTGTCTGCGAATCATATCTCCCCACGTTAAGTCAGCTGTGATTGGTTGTTGAATCAGCTTTGTTCATATTTTCTCACGGCCAATATTAGTGATGTAGACATTGACGTAGATTGATGTCTACCAATTGGCTAGCAGCCTGCTCTCACCACACCCTCACCATGGTGAATGATTTTAAGCCGTACTACCAATAGTCTTTAGTCATTGGTTCTCAACATTTAGGCAAATTACACTTCCTTTCTTATGATTTCTGTGTTTTTTGTTGTGTAGTTGCCCACTAGAAAACGAGTTCTTGTTTGTAGTTTTACAATTCAGTGAACTTGCGTAGTCATTAAAATGAAAAGTTACTTTGACATTGGCTCAAAATTTATAAGCTTTAAATATATACAAAGTCCTCTGTACAACATACAAACTTCTACCACTTTAACATCATTAAAGTGTACTGGAGTTGAGTAGTACTTCATAAAAATAATGAACTCAGAATAATATGGTATGATTGTATCAATATATATGCTAGCTTGTATTCAGAATTCCGTAGCTGCTATCTGAAAGTTAGAAGAAATTGATTCTCCGAAGAAAGTTGTATATTCCCATGGACTGAGAAAGCAAAAATTTCCTTTCTGTAAAGACGCTAATAATAAATTGGCCTAGAAGGGGAAAAACTGACATCCATAATAAGTCTGAAAATTTGTATTTTTTCGGGAAAATGACTAGAGTTCTTCGAGTAATAGTGTTTGATAGTCAGTTATTCATTGTAGCTAGAAGTTGTATCGTGATGTATACATATATCCTTTCATTGCTGTTCCCTCTGTGCTTCTCACATTCTATATTTACTCTAGATATTTTAAAAGATTGATAAGTGAATCAGTCTTTTACATTTTTTAGTGGATATCTGGCTCAAAATCGTTCTCAGTGGCGCAGATGCATCCACTCCTTGTGACTTATGATCTCCAATGAAACTGTTTTGTTCTTCGTTATTACTCCTTTGTCTCACACCTCTGCTCACTGTTTCTATTATGCTTTTCTTGTACTTTCTTCTCTTGCTTCGCGTGCTACACGGAGTGTGGCGACTTGAACTTCCGCACATTTGTGCAAAGTTCTATGTCGAAAACAGACAGACAGACAGTGGATATCTGAAATCAATTACTCTAGATATCTCCACGATTAGTACGTTTTTATATTTATTCTTTCTTCTGTCATTTTTTTTCGAAGTTAAATTGAATTAGCGGAACGAGGTCGAAATCACTGCAGTTAGTCAGTATGTTTATCTTTAGACAAAAATCTTTCAATTGGTTTCGTACGTTAATGACAACCTAAATCTTCTGGTCCCAGTTTACTGAAGTATTTAGTTCTTTCTTCAATCCCATAATAGTCATTGCGTTTGAAAACCTTCAGCTTTTTTGGTAGTGTTCATGAGATTCACAACCACTTTTGTCTTCCTATCTTAAATGGGAATACTCTGATAAAATAATGATTTAGTGGATGCTAACTAGCAGTAGAGTCCAGGATACGCACTTCGTCTTATGTAAGACTTGTCAACTGGATGTACTTGCACTCCCCAGTGAGTGATAGTGTCCCCAATGAGGCTCGAACCCAATGCCCATAGTTTCGAATTCCAATGCGTTATCCACTAGACCACGAGAGCCACCTCTTGTGCAACATGTCGACGAAGATAGAGCACTGCGGTCCAATCAATCAAAGGGAAAGTTCAAATTCAGTAAAATCATACCTTGATAAATGAGTTAAAATAATTTTCCTACAACAACCCTGGTCGCTTTACCACATATTTTTTCATGTAAGATAAAATCCAAAACAACAACTGTGTATCTAAAGAAATGGTGTAGAACTGAAGACTCGTAAGGTAAAAGGATTATGCAATTATAGAGAATAAAAAGTAGAGTTTAGTAACCCTGATACTAAAATTAAGGTTTAAAACCTCTTTTATTAGGTTTTTCTGTTATTAGTAGTTGACCTCTATCGTTTAATTTTATAACATTTCGTAGCCTGCATTTGAGTACATGAGCTACGTTCCATATCTTCTGTATAGAGTTAATCACAGTATCGCAATTTGCGCACATTTTCGATGGTGTGCTTCTTTGTCTTCCTTTCATGTTTTTCATGTCGTTTTACAAGCATCGTCCATTTCTTCTCTTCGCCAATGAATCCATTTCTCCGCTATTCGATATACTTGCAGGCAGTGAACATATTTATATCTGCATCTACATACTACTGACACATTTTGTCAGTAGCACATGCCATAGATCATAATTAAGCCCTAATAAAAAAGAACAGGATTTACCTATTCAAGACATTGAGAGAAGGGTACCAAAGTATACAAAAAATAGGTTCCATTACTTATGAAAAGTGTGTGAAAAAGACAACCGAAATTCAATGAGATTTTGAGCTTATATTTAGAAAATATGCATTTATCTTAGTAGTCATATCATTGAAATTTAATGCTTTTCTGTAGTGTATATTCTTATTTTTCACAAATGTAAGTTATAAAAAATGAGTATAATTATTATCATAAGGTATTCATACAAACGGAAGCAGTTGTTAATGGAAAATTGCTTTTGATGACACATCAATCCTCTGAACCATATAGAAGTAATGACTTGACATAAGTGTTAAAATTTTGGATCCTGTTACGTGCACTGAGTACTATCGATCTCTACACTAATTTTCGAATCAGTCAACCGTAAATTGCTTTACCTATATTGAAAAAGTGATAACAAACTTCTCTTTGTAACCGCCTTCATTTAAGCAACTTTAAAGCTCGTGAAAAGATTCATTTCTTTCAAGAACTGGACATATGTAGATTGTAATAAGAAGGAAATAAAAATCTTAATCAATTTAGTGCATCAAACTTATCGACTGCGAATGTTGGGGGGAAAACGTAGGCAACTGGCTCATCCTTTTATTCAGTCGACTTCTAAACACTAAGTCACGGAAATCTAGGTGGTGAAGGCAGCTTTCAAACAATCAGTGTGCCTGATTGTTGAGTAACGTCCTACACAACAGCTCACATCCCACATAGGTTACATTTCGTGTGAGGTCACAGGGGTACTCAACAGTAAATTGGACGCGCTTAAGTAATCTCGTTTATGTAAGAGGTAATTGTACTAGGATTGTGTTAGTAGAATAGCTTCTTTAGACTTCTATATGATAAACACATGACGAACTTTTCAAGAAATTGTGCTTAGAATCAATAAACATCTCAGAGCTTTCGTTCGATTATTAAGAAGTCTAGTAGAGTTTAACAAGTTGTCAAACATTACCTTACACGCTTCAGTCAGACGATAAAATGCACTTAAGAATTATTTAAATTGTTTAGAAAAGCTTTGAAATTTACTAAAAAGTTGCATCAGAAACACCACAGAAAACGGAGTCAAACTTATCCAAATAGAAATAAGGGAGTAGGTTAAAGTGTGATCCTAATTCACATATTCTCACTCACCCTAAGATGATGTTATCACATACTCGTCATAAGAATTTTCATCATGTGTACGAATTGCATATTGATTTTCTAATTTATACTTGTTTACAGTTCATTATTTTGCTGTTTCCTTTACTCGATAAAATTGAATTATTTGTACAAATGAATTTATGTCAAGCTGTTATTTATAAACTTAGGTCTTTTAAATAGTCAAATTACAATTAAAACTATTTTTTTCCGGCCATTCACTAGAAAATACAAATACGTAATAATAGTGAACAAGATTCTATGAGTGTTTATTCAGAAGTTAGTTAGTTGGCTAAGACCTCTGTCGTATCTACTTAGTTCGATTGGTATTTTTTTCAAATTAACTCAGTTGTCTCCTTCAATCCATTAACATCTTTTTTGATTCTACTATTTGTTTCCAGGTTCATGTGATCATTTCATCTGTGTAATTTGTCTACTTTAAATATTCTTTAGTAGCATGCACGTGAATGGTCAAAAGTGCAGTAACGTTGATTGTACACAGACAGACGTTATCGATAATCCTTCAAATTGAAAATAAGGGATAACAGTTGTTTCCATACTGTAAGAGAGAAGATATGTAGAAATTCGATCAATACATAGCCTTTATAATGCTAATGAGAAATGAGACTGAATTGATCGAAACTAGAATCTATAAAGCGAATTACTTATTCAAATGTTGGGACTTTTGATTATTCCCAATATGGGTGTCGTCACAAATTAACATCAGTTAGAGAGCTTTTTAAAACCAGGAAGCACGAAATAGATGCTTTCGTAGACCATGAACTTCCAACTGAATGTCTAGGTGATGTTGAGTTCAGTGTCTCTAAAATGTCCTAAACTTGGATGTGAAATACCTCCGTTGTTTTCAGTGGTTTTCTGACTGGTGTCAGTTCGTGATGTAATTTACAGTGTATTGTGTATAATTGGAATATATGCGTTTCTTCAATTTGTAAAATAGTGTCACGCTTATGAACTATTTCGAATCCTGGGCCTTCCGGTTACAAAGTGAGCTCGTAGACCATGCAGGCAATGGGGCCCGATCCAGTGGACCATGAATTCCAACCTCTGCCGATTCGTCATATGTAGCGCAACCTCCAGCCAATGTCGATGAGCTTGTCTTGTAACCGGGAGGTTTTCGTTTCGAACTCCGGTAGGCGTGTAGTGCTAAACAGCCCCGTACTAGGACGAAATGGCTGTCCAGTACTTCCTGGTTTTCCAGTGTTCTTTTACTTTTGTGAGCTCGTGGCCAAACAGGGAAACAGGTGGTAAAAGGCAATTGGTAAGTGAAACAGTCTCTGCAAAAAATGGCACCATAATTAACTCACAGGATAGACGAATAGGACGTTAGAAAAAACACTTTGAGGAGCAGTTTAATTGGCCTACAGCAATGCTCAACTTACTGAGCATCCAACACTTACCTGAATGGGATATAGACACAGGTCCTCCATCCCTTAATGAGGTTATCAAGTCTGTCAGTAATCTGAAACGAGGTAAAGCAGCAGGATCCGATGGAATGACCCCAGAGATATTTAAGTACGGTGGAGACAGTTTACTGTCGGCGTTAACTAAGGTACTAGGCAGCGTCTGGGAATCAGAGAAAGTCCCGTCGAGTTAGTGCAAGTTATTGATTATCCCCATATACAAGAAGGGAGATAAGTCTTCCTGTAATAATCACAGAGGGATTAGCTTGACTAATATGGTATTTAAAGTTCTAGACTCAATAATAATGCGTAGACTAAGTGGTGCTCGGGAGGCACAAACATGAGAGAACCAGGTAGGCTTTAGACCAGGAGGAGGGTGCACTGATCATATATTCATCCGTCGACAGATTCTAGAACACAGGCATTCCTACCGGAGTCCAACAATCGTTAAATTTCTTGACCTAAAGGTGGCATTCGATTCTGTCGACCTAGAGTTACTATGGAGATGTTTGGTTGTAAAAGGAATCCCGAGGGAAATACATTGCACTGATCAAGGCACTCAACTCGAACTCATGCAGCCAAGTGAGAGCTTACGGCTAGTCGTCATCTGAAGTGGTCACAACTAATCGTGTCCGACAGGAATGCTCATTATCCCCATTTCTATTCAATTTCATCATCGATGTACTAGCGGACTTAACCCTAACTCACATCAGAGACTCAGGGATTGATTTGTTAACAGGGTAAAATCTCGTTGACTTAGTATATGCAGATGATAAAGGCCTTCTGGGTGAAGACGCTGACAAAATGCAGGCATTGTCTTCTGAACACCTTAACACAGCAATCTGCGAATGTTTGGCATGCTATTCGCTCCTGCTGTCAAATGTAAGATGATGCTACACCACCGAACTGGGCTACATTGACTCCTAGCTTACAGATAGGGAGTGAAGTGGTTGGTGGAGTGTGTTGACCACTTCACTTATTTGGGAAGTTGCATCAGCCAACACCAGCGGGTTGATCACTGACGAAATCTCACAACGGATACACAAGGCTCGTTTCGCATATGCCAGTAAACGCCGTCTCTGGCGTAGACGTGATATCCGACCGGCTGTCGACCAAAGGGCGGGTTTACTGCTCATCAGTTCTCTCCATCCTCATTTATCACTGTAAATGAGACATGAGCGTTGAAAGTGGAAGACATGAAAAGGCTGGCTAGCTGGCTTTGATCATATGTGACTGCGTTCTATCTCCCGTGTGAAGTGGTATAATAGGGTGAGCAATATTGAGGTTAGGCGTTTAGTTCTAGGTAGGTGGGAGGGGAAATCAATTGACGCGGCTGTAAAGTTAGGACATGTGTTACACACACCTAGCTATCGCCTTCCTCGACGACAGACAGTGTCAGCTAGCATAGGGTCGGGTGGAAAGGAACCAGTGGTGGTCAGACCAAAATATAACTTCATCAGTCAATGAAATCCACGACAGTTTGTTTCAGCCAGCCACATAGGAAGGTGTAGACTTGCTGGTTGGGGTCCTAGGGATGGTAAAATTCAATGGCTGCAGACGATCGGTGATAGATATGGCTCGAAATCGTGCTCATTGGTGCAGATGCATCCACTCCTTGTGACTTATAATACCCAAGGAAACTATATTGTTCTTAGTTATTACTATTCCTTTTGTCTCATATCCTTGTTCACTGTCTTTATTTTGCATTTCGTTTCACTTCTCTTGCTTTGTGTGTTACATGGAGTGTGATAACTTGAACTGCTGCACATGTGTGCGAGGTTCTACGTTGAAACCAGTCAGTCAGTTAGTCGTGACCAAGCCTTAAACGAATCAAATCCACTCAAACGAGCGTTTGAAAAGTAAATTTCATTCCCTCTACTATTTAGTTTATATGTGTGAAGAAATTAGAGGTATCTTCTATTTTTACCACTGTAAAAAAAGTCACCCACATATCTCCACCATATCTCTGGAGTAGGCTTAAATGTTTTAGGAGGCATATTTCTCCAACCATCTATAAGGACATGTCCCATGATTGGGATATTGGTGTTCCTTTTGCTGCCTCTTCTGTCTTTCCAACAGTTTTAACCGTGGAATTTGAAGACAGTTGACGTGGGACATAACTGAATTTCTAGAATAATTACTTCAATGAGTAGCTTTTTCGTACGAATGAGTCCAGGATCAGCAATTAGTTCTTTTCCAACTGCTTCTAAAGCCACATTGATGGACATGTTAGTATAAAGACTGTGTCAAAATTAATCGTTCTTTTCATCGTTTTCTATTTCAATTTCATTTAACTTCTTTTTCATTTCATATTAACTGATTAGTCGAGAATTGGAACGATTTCTGGTGAGGCATAATATTAAAGTTATATTCCTAGATAGCTTATAAGTGAGGGTATTTCGAAAATCAACTATTGGTCTTGTAATACAACCTCGTTTATGTATCTTGATAGTATCATACATTCTGCCGGAATTATTAGTTTTAAGCATTAACACAGTGACGGCTTCATTTGGTGCTCTAGATTTCGTAATCTTATTCTCCACTGTATCTATAGACTTCCTAGTTTCTTCATATGGACTCGTTTTAATATGTTAATCGACTTTCATGATATTTTTTTAGTTCGTTCACGTTCCCAGTGAAACATAGGGCTTCAATCTAGAGGCTTAAAGTTTCGGTAGCAGTGGGTTTAAAAAAATTTTTTACGGGATGGGTTTGCTAGCCTCACGCCCAACCTCCCCTCTTTACCAGTCGTATTACTGGCTTGGCGAGGTAAAGGAGTGAGTCGGCCGGGAATCGAATCCCGAGCCACCTGCGTGGTTGGCGAGTATTCTCTCGCTGTACCACCGACGCACCCACTTTCATGGTGTAGTCCAGTTTCTTCATAACTACTTTTTAATTGCCCGTATCAATCTTCACAATATCTACGTTACCATCGTTTTTAAGATTCATGAAATTTAGTCTTTGTTTTTCATCAAATAAAATAATTCTATGACGGAATTATGTTCTACAACACTGCCCAGATTCTATTAATATTTCAGTGTGACGATTCTGGTAGAGAGTTAAACAAACTATTCTATTTGAAAACGGTTAGTACATTTCCTAACTTCCTTATCGCTTCAGTATTGTTATAAACCCTCAGATCAGTAGCTTAGAAGGTGGAGTATGAGGAAAGTGGCGTATCAACTTGCATCTTTGCGTCATTTCAAATTACTAAACTTCGTGAAATGCCACAACGTGAGGAGATAGAAGTAAGATGACACTACGATAAACGAATATGCATACAATAGTGGAAAAAATTCAATGAAGATTAATGAGCCTCTTTATCATGTGGAAGACGACAAGAAATGAATACATTTCTGCCGTGGTGAATGGTTTTGATTATTCTGTCATCTTAAAAATTCTACGTTGCACAGAGCCCGACCTAAAGTGTTTTATAGTTTTGTCACGTGAATTCACAAAATTTTATGTACCGTTAAGTTATTTAAAAGGTAAAGTTATGTTATAGTTTTTGAAAAGTTAGTTAATCTCTAAATAAAGCATTTTAAGAATTGCTAGTTATTGTCGAAACATTATGTAAGTTTGAGGTTACTGGTAATATGATAAAAATCAATGACCTAATGCGTAATTCTGTTTACTTTTGTTTTGGCTATATGATGCGTTTCTTTCTACATACTACACCCTTTTGACCGAATTCTTTTCAATAAAACAGCTATCAGTTATTTGGATAAAATCACTCCGAGACATTTAAGAGGCATGCAGATTTTCCTGTGTAGTGAATAATTTAAAGGCTTTATTTATTTTTAATTATCTTATATAATTAGTAATTTTACTGCCTACTGACTGTATTTATTAGTCAGAATATGAGAACCTACTATTCAGAGTTAACACAGATAGCTATAAGATCAGAAGAAATATATATCATTTTTCCTCGAATGTGGCCTAAAGCAAGAGCTGTTGAATTCGTCTAATCATACATTAGGTCATTGACTTCATAGAAAAATACTGAACCGTTGAATGCATTCGTGGATTGCTAGTTTTTATTAGAATAGAATATACTAAAGGCATAAATATTAGTTTACGAATATCACCATAAAATTACTAATATCATGACAGTTTGGTTTGTAAGGGTTAGTTATGTTTTTATGAGTTGATCACGGAAGGTCCTGGGTTCGAATCCCAGTGGGTGCGTACTGCTGATGATTCCCAAACTAGGATGAAACAGCAGCTGTCCAATACTCCTTGGTTTTCAATAGTTCTCTAACTGATATCAATCCGTGATCAACTCTTAAAAACAGTTTGGTCTCATTTATTACTAAACATGGAACAATTAAAAGAAATTTCTGTGCTACTTTGTTTTGTGCATTTATCAAGATGCTCAACATTAAAAATATTTTCTAATAGAAGTAAGCTTTATTTACCTACAACGTGTCATGGTTTTTACACGGATTTTCTCTTCATTTAAATCTGTGAGCGAACCTCACTGTCTGTGCCAGTTGGCTGCGCATTCTTCACTGGTTGTTTTAACTACCTCAAATGTGAGTAAAGCTTTTTTTGACAAAATAAGCAATTGAAAATTACTAGAATGTTCATAGTTTTGAAGATAGTTTATGCAATCTATTCGGAATCATCTTATGAGTTGCCTTAACTACTGATTTTCAAAGTCTTGAAAGATTCCATTGGACTGTTTTTACACCTGTTTGCAGTACTGAGCAACTTCGTTGAACTTTGGTGTATTTCAGTTTCATTACCAGTATATTCCTCCATTTTTTGTCGTATTCAAGCAGATATTACACATGTTATCTTTATTGGCTTAGTAATAATTTGAATACTCTCACTTATGTCATCTATACATATGTGTCCTTTGCAGCATAAATTCATACGTAATATTAAATCAAATGTTAAGCTGACTTTCATGCATAACTTCTATCTCACTTGATGTAGTTTATGTCTTTAATAGATCTGAGTGACACTATCCCTATCTGTTTGTGTAAGATGATTTTCTAAATCAATATTTCTGTAATATTACCATTCACACAGGTTTGACTTCACGTGTAAAATGTTATTTTTTTCGTTGTTGTTGTTAATGCAAAAATAGATTTATGATTGACATTTAAGCTCTTGTAAACATCAATGTTCATTCTAATCTATCCAATGAAAAACAACGAAGATGTACTTATTTAAGTTAAAGACTAAATTTCTATAAGATGTTTCTACTATGCTCTAATTTAAATCAATTCACATTTCGTTAAATAAGTAGCTAACATTCTATAATTAGATTAGACATACAATGTTAGATAAGGAGTCAGAATCAATTGACGAGGTTGTAAACTTAAATGAACTGTGATGTGATATGAGTACATTTCACCACGAACAGCGTTAGCTTGAGGCATCGGTGGCACAGCAGTAGAATGCTCGCCAACCACGCCACAAGTGGTTTGGGGTTCGATTCCCGGCCGACACACTCCTTTACCTGGCTAAGCCGGGGGTGGTCCCTTAATAAAACCACCTGCTTCGGTCTGGGCGCCCGGGCAGTATCTCAGCCCTCACACAATGAATTGAATGAATAAAGCAACAAACAATCAATGAAACTTGTCGCGTGCTATTACACGTGTTGCAATTTCCTTCTTTGTTCCCTTCCCGATGATAGTTAACGAATACTGTTTGAACATGTTAAGCATGACTGTTTTCCTTCCAGATGAAGTTCTTTATGCGTTCTCTACTTATATATATATATATATATATATATATATATTATTCTTGGCTTAGCCAGGTTTTATTTAAACTCATAAAAAAAAGAAAGAGAAATATATATGTACATATATATTTCTCTTTCTTTTTTTTTCTTGTTGTTTTATTATTATTGTGTGGCGCATCCTTCTTGGTGCCATATTGTACCAAGTTTTTATGAGTTTAAATAAAACCTGGCTAAGCCAAGAATAAGACTGGTAAAGAGGGGAGGTTGGGCGTGAGGCTAACACCCCCATCCCGTAAAAATAAATACTACTGTTACCGAAACTTCAAGCCTCTAGCTTGAAGCCCTATGTTCCACTGGAAACGTAAAGGAATAAAGAAAAGTATTAGCTTTTATAATATTAGGTTGGAAAACATATAGATGTTTAAAGCATACCACTAATCCATGAAGTCTCTGACTGTTGGTTTCTGTCATGTAAATAGGTGTAGGCTGTCTGGTTGGGCTCCTCGAGATGCTGGGAGCCAATAATAGTTAGAGTGTTGTTGTTATGATTCAAAATCGTTTTCATTGGCACTAATGGGTTCAGTCGCTGTAATCCACCGGATTCACTATATCATTATTTTTCATGCAGTATTCTTTTCCCTGTGTACCTCCATTTATTGTAGTTTCTTTGCATGTCTTTACCCTACTTTTCTGTGCTTTTATGGCAACTTGAATTGGTGCACTCTTGTGAAGTTTTACGTTGAAAATTCAGTCAATTTTAAATATCACGTGAGTTAACAGGAATTATAAGTTAGTAGTGTGGCGTATGCTACTGATAAGATTTGTCAGCAGTATATAGATGCAGATTGATAGGAATTAGCCAAAATTAAAAACAATATCTTAAGACAGTGGTTACAAAAGTAGTGTTTATTTTTCAAATCCGGATTCACCTTACGTTTATGTTCAGGAAATAATCTCAAGGTTTAACCTTCAGAAACTCAGCAGCCAATCAGAACAGTTTATTATCCGTTGACCTAGTTGACCATAAATGCTGTTTAAAATGTATAAATATAGTGTGCTTTTCCCAAATAAAAATTTCCATTACCAAGTTTCTTGCCTTCTGCCGTTACAGTAGTTATTATTATTATTGTATCCTTTAGTTCCTAGAGGAACATAGGGCTTCAGCTGCGCACCTCCATTGACTTCGGTTTTCTGACAACTTTTTCACCCTGCTCCAGGTCTGTCCACATGCTTTCATCTCCTCCTCGCATGACCTCCTCCAAGTCACCCTTGGACGACCAACTCGCCGCCTCCCTTTCGGGTTCCACTCGAGGGCTTGTCTAGTGATGTCACTTGATGGTTTCCTCAGCGTATGGCCAATCCATCTCCATTTCTTTCTGCCTATTTGTTTCACAATCGGTTCCTGATTGGTTCGCTCCCAGAGATCCCTGTTGCTGATCTTTTCTGGCCATCTGATCTTGAGTATTGAGCGGAGACAGTTGTTAATGAAGGTTTGAAGTTTGTTTGAGATGCTCTTTATGACTCGCCAAGTCTCTGATCCGTATAGTAGCACTGACTTCACATTGGAGTTGAAAATCCGGATCTTATTTTTGATGCTGATTGCTGTTGACCTCCACACAGATTTGAGAGTAATGAAAGCTTGTCTTGCTTTTCCGATTCTGGCTTTGATGTCCTCGTCAGTTCCGCCTGTAGTTGAGACGATGCTTCCCAGGTAGGTGAAGGAGGTTGTTTCTTTCAGGTTCTTCCCATTTATGCAGTGTTCTCTGTTGTTGTTGCTGTTGATGTTGGCTAGGAATCTTCATCATCTCTGTTTTATCTATGTTCACTGAGTCCTATCTTTGATGCTTCTTCTGCCAACTTGTTACTTTTCACTTGCATATCTTCCAGTTTATGGGAAATCAGACATATATCATCGGCGAAATCCAGATCCTCCAAGTCTTTTGTGTCAGTCCATTTTATGCCTGTTCCCTCGTTGGTTGCCGTTGTCTGTCGCATTATCCAATCAATTGCAATCAGGAAGATCATTGGTGATAGTAGACAGCCTTGCCTCACTCCCGTCCTCACTTCGAAGGCTTCCGTAAGTTTCCCGTTGTGGATTACTTGGCATGCAGCATTGTCGTATAACTGTTGGATGAGGTGTATAATTGTCGATGGGACCCCGTAGTAGCGAAGTAGTTTCCAAATGACCTCTCGATCGACGCTGTCGAAGGCCTTTTCAAAGTCGATGAAGTTGAGATAGAGAGGTGACTGCCATTCCAAGCTTTGTTCAATGATGATCCGTAGAGTGGCGATTTGATCAATACATGATTTGTTTCTCCTGAATCCAGCCTGTTCCGGACGAAGTTTTTCATCTAGGGCTTGTTTGATTCTCTCCAGGATGATGCGACTTAGTATCTTGCTTGGAATGGACAGAAGCATAATTCCACGCCAGTTTTTACATTGACTTAAGTCTCCTTTCTTTGGAAGTTTGAATAAGTATCCGTTCTTCCAATCCTCGGGTACTTTGCCCTCTTTCCACACCTTCTCCAGCAGTGGTGTCATCAAGTCCGCTGTTGTCTCTGGGTCTATTTTCAAAGCCTCTGCTGGGATTCCATCTGGTCCCGGTGTTTTCCCAGCTTTAAGCATCTTGATTGCATTCAGGACTTCTGATTTCGTCGGGGGGTCAGTGTTCACTGGTAGTTCTGCTTCCGTTGTTGGTATTGCTGGACGTGTTGTAGGTGGCGGACGATTTAGAAGTCTTTTGAAGTGTTCAACCCAGTGCTTTCTCTGTTCCACCTCTTTGGTGATTGACTTTCCATTGTCGTCCTTTATTGGCTTAATCTGTGTCGAACGTTTGCCCGAAAGGTGCCTAGTTGTTTGGTAGAGTGTGGCGAGGTCTCCTTTGCCTGCAGCTTGTTCTGCTTCGTTTGCCATGGTTTCATAATATTTTCTTTTGTCTTCCCTGGCACTTTTCTTCACTCTTTTGTTCAGTGTATTGTAGCTTGCATTCAGCTCCTGTTTTTGTTGCTCGTCAGTGCACTGGATAATCTTTTGCTTCACTGTCCTTCTCTCTTCTATTAGTTTCCAAGTGTCCGTAGTGAGCCACTGTTTGTCCTGTCTCTTTTTTCTGCCTAGAATTTCTATGCAGGTTTGGCTCCACACCGTTTTCAAGTTGTTCCAGTGCTTTTCGACGCTGACCTCTTCGCTGGTGTTGATTTGTGTCTCGGCTTTGTCCTTTATGCTTGCAATGAAGATGTCCTTTGTAGCCTGGTCCTTCAGCTTTTGAGTGTTGAACTTGGCTTGTGGTCTATCTGCAGCTCCTGATTCCCTGAAAGCTTTTAATTTGATTTGGATTGTCCCTTGTACGAGATAGTGGTCTGAGCCAACGTCTGCTCCTCTTCTTGCTTTTGTGTCCAGTAGGCTGCGCCTCCACTTCCTTGAGATTGAGATGAAGTCGATTTGGTTTTTGGTTTGCCCGTCTGGTGACACCCATGTAGCCTTGTGGATATCTTTGTGCTGCCACCAATCACCAGTTCGTTGAAGGCGCAGAAGTCGGCGAAGAGTTCTCCGTTTTCATTCATTTCTCCTAGAGCTTCTCTACCCATGATGAGTTCCCTTCCTGTATTGTCTGGTCCCAGTTTGGCGTTCATGTCTCCCATTAGTATTTTCATGTCGCCAGCTGGAGTATTGTCCATTGTTGCCTGTAGAATTCTTCTTTCTTTTCGAGGTCTGCGTTGTTTGTGGGTGCGTTACAGCAGTTAATACTCTTAAATATCGTTAGTACTATTCAATGGGCTGAATACAATGAGATGCAGTACAACAAACACGTTATATTCATGTATGAGAATATAGGCCACGTTCATTTTGTAAGGATAACTGACACTGTTTGACTAGCGAAAATACAATAAACGAATCATAGATCGAATCTGTAGTCCATTCAAAGTTGAATTGAATGAATATGGGCTAGGTAAATGAAGAGAAAAATAACCTCATCCAACGATTAATGAATAAACGAGTATTCCTGTATAAGTGATGTGTCGTCCATTTGTACAATGCTGTCTGTATATGTATCTGCCATTCACTACTTGGAAAACATTTCCCTAATAAACTAGATCAATTTAAATGTCCTATCTGTATCCATTGGTTCTTCATTTTCGTCATTTATTATTGTTCTCTCTGTTAATACAACCAATGTCATTTGGAATACCATTCAGGATGTTTTATTTGTTTTATCTTGTTTCTTAGACCTTATAAATACATTTTATAATCCAGTTATTGCAGATAAGTTAACTTATATATTATGTACCTAGTATTATGGTTAATCTGCATAAATGTCAGATAAATTTTTTTGTTATTGATATTGTAAATTTTTGGTCAAACAGTCTTCTCACTTTTCTAACAAAGAATTTTTGAATACTGACTGACTGAGTTTTCGACGTAGAACTTTGCACAAATATGCAGCAGTTCAATTTGACACGTTTCATAAAACAACACAAATGTAGAGAGATGAAATAAGGGAAAAGCAAGCAGGAAGTTTATTTTATTTCATTATCGGATACAGTTTTATTACAATAGATGAATTACTTGTGGCCTTTGTCCGTAGAATTTTCGCCATAATTTATAATAATTATTATTTGATTCCATATGCTGACTTCTCGAAACAATGTCAACTTTTACAAATGTAAAAATGAAAATTTAGCTTGCGATTGAGTGTTTTACCTGCAGAAACTCTAGGTGTTTGACCAATTATTACCTTTAGTACTGCCCATATCTGATGGATCCACTGCATAAATATTGTAGGGGTGAAATGTAGACTCTAAATAACTACGCGTCTTCATCGGCAAAGGTGACTGGGACGCATTGCAAGAAAACCCTATCTTAAAATGGAAATGTTAGCTGAGATAGGATTAAGTTGGAAAGAAACTTAAAGGTGATTAAATCAATCTATAAATTCACTGATTTTTGGTCTAAGCCGTATGCACACTGATGATAGATTGAGTGGAGTTTACGTTACTAAGTGACACTGTGTTTAAAAGCTGGATGATGTAGCTCAGAGTCTATTACAGTATCGCATTATATGCCTCCTAATTCTTAATATCTCATGTTTTGTTTGCTTTATCTTTCCTTCTTCTATCTAATTAATGCACGGACTTTGATCAGATTGTATCCATTTCCTTTTTCTCTTCTTTTTACCTTCATTTGATATGCAACGTAAAATTTCTGATTACGGCACTGAGTGATTCGGGTTTGAATAACTAAGTGGACATTGATTCCATCGAGGTTGTAGATGCAATTGTTTACAAATAGTGATAAGCATGAGAACTAGGTCCTTCTTGCTGATTTCCTTTAGTCATTCAAAGTGAACTCAAGGTGCATTCCAGTTAAATACTTGATCACCGGAATTTAGTCAGCACTAGGGACTTAATAAAACAATACTGATTTACTGTCTAACGACTAATCAACAGAATCTAGGTACATTTCAGGTAGGAGTGAGGACTATTTGGATTGGGTTGAAATAATTTGACAGACCATCTGCTTGAGGACAGAATTCAGCTGTATTATTAGACCGCTGTTTTGGCATTGAACGTATTTGTTAAATGTATTCCCGTAATCATTTTAAAATCTAATTAAAATAGCTGTATAAAACAGCCTTTGGAATGACTGTCATCTGAAGTAATATCAGCAAGCATTGTATGTTAAGGTAATTATGGATGCGTTAATGATGATGATTCTACTGGTCTGTTGTTTCTCGGCCTGATTTCTGAATTTTCAGCAACTCAAATAGTTATGACAAGTGATGTTAAGCTACCGCATTAGTCAGTGATCGACCATACCTAGATTATGGTTAGGCTGAAAAAAATGATAAAAGGTTTGCAAACGTTGGAAGGAGATATGTATGGAAGTGTAGATTATCTGTTTGGAGTTCTCAGTAAGTGAACAACTGTAGTGATTTTTAACACTCTTGCCAATCGTCTAATTTTCAACTTAATTGTGTCTAACTGAACTGATATATGTACCTTAGATACTGCAAGTCAGTTTGTTTATTTGTGGACATTTTTCTAAGTTTTACACTTTGTATTAAGTTTCGTGATATGTAAACTGCTAAAGATAAGAGCATTGTCAAATTTTACATCTTGATTTTTGTCATTAGGTATGTTTTATAAAAAAGATGGATAGCAACAGGATCGTAATTCTATTGCCGTTCAATTGGAAATTCTCTCCTTATTTTACTTATCAACAGGTTTGTGAACCAGTCAAGAATCCAGTGCAGCATATTTCCGAAGCAGGTCAGAAACGTACTTCAACAGATTTTGAGAAATGTTATTCTTCTCCTAAACGATTTTTGGGAAATTCGACAGTACCGAGTATAAGGTACGTCATTAAAATTGGTATGTACTTGTTTGTAGAAACCAAGTGACAACAATAATAATGAGAATGAATCTGAACCCGCCTTGTTTCAAACAGCAGGGTCTTTGGTAAGTTTAAACGCCTTTTGTGAATTTGTAATTTTTTTTGTGCGTGGCATTAATTGTTTGCTAGGGTTAATATCATCATTCTTACTCCGTTATATGTAACGTGAAAATGTTTGCTTTAATTTTAAATATTATCATTTAGTCCGATTAATTCCTCAGAGTTGTGAGAAAGTGTGAATAGTTTTTATTGTGTAAGCTGAATCGATTGTTGTACACCAGTGATTAAACATAATTTTAATCCTATCACAAATGTTTTTCAAATAAAATTATTTCTGCCATTCGCATGTGATTACCAAACACTGATAGCACTGTGATTAGCACATATGATGCATTCTACATTTAGCTGTTGTAAGTGTACTACTAACTGACTGGTTTCAGCGTAGAACCTCGCACACATGTGCGGCAGTTCAAGTTGCCACATTTCACTTAGCACACAGAGCCATAGGGAAAAAGAAACGCAAAATAGACAGTAAACAGAGATAGAATAGTAATATCGAAGAACAATATAGTTTCATTGGATATTATAAGTCACATGGAGTGGATGCATCTGCACCAATGAGCACGATTTCGAGCCATATCTATCACCGATCGTCTGCAGCCATTGAATTTTACCATCCCTAGGACCCCAACCAGCAAGTCTACACCTTCCTATGTGGCTGGCTGAAACAAACTGTCGTGGATTTCATTGACTGATGAAGTTATATTTTGGTCTGACCACCACTGGTTCCTTTCCACCCGACCCTATGCTAGCTGACACTGTCTGTCGTCGAGGAAGGCGATAGCTAGGTGTGTGTAACACATGTCCTAACTTTACAACCGCGTCAATTGATTTCCCCTCCCACCTACCTAGAACTAAACGCCTAACCTCAATATTGCTCACCCTATTATACCACTTCACACGGGAGATAGAACGCAGTCACATATGATCAAAGCCAGCTAGCCAGCCTTTTCATGTCTTCCACTTTCAACGCTCATGTCTCATTTACAGTGATAAATGAGGATGGAGAGAACTGATGAGCAGTAAACCCGCCCTTTGGTCGACAGCCGGTCGGATATCACGTCTACGCCAGAGACGGCGTTTACTGGCATATGCGAAACGAGCCTTGTGTATCCGTTGTGAGATTTCGTCAGTGATCAACCCGCTGGTGTTGGCTGATGCAACTTCCCAAATAAGTGAAGTGGTCAACACACTCCACCAACCACTTCACTCCCTATCTGTAAGCTAGGAGTCAATGTAGCCCAGTTCGGTGGTGTAGCATCATCTTACATTTGACAGCAGGAGCGAATGGCATGCCAAACATTCGAAGATTGTTGTGTTAAGGTGTTCAGAAGATAATGTCTGCATTTTGTCAGCGTCTTCACCTAGAAGGACTTTATCATCTGCACATTCTAAGTCAACGAGATTATACCCTGGTAGCAAGTCAATCCCTGAGTCACTAAAGTCAGTTATTTAAGTGTGCCAACATTTAAGCATAAATTATTTCTTTGAAAATCTAATGGGCATTTTGATCAGTTACAATAAAGGTTAAGAATTAAGAATCTTGAGTAATATAATTCACGATTGTTGTACCCTCTAATTTTTTAGTATACTTCGCTATGTAGATTTTTTCCCTGTGTAAATTTGAGCACAATAAAAACTAGTCTGTAACTTAGAATGCGAATTCTTGTAATATCATGGAAATTTAATCTTATCTTTTTGTTTACCAGGGTAGGCTATAGTGATCATTTCCTAAATACACAAAACTGTAATTCAGGGAATCTTAGTAATTGTTCCACACCACGTTGAATAATGATTGATTTCCCTAATGTAGTGATAATCACCTCCCCATGTTGAGTCTGGTTGGAAACATCTACTTCAATAATGCTTTCCATTTGAGATCTATCCAAATATAGAAATAATTTTGAATTTATTCCCCATAAAAGTATATTCTTTCTATGTAACATACTTTTCAAATTATACCTTCACAGCTCGAAATGAAATCTCCTTATGACTTTGTTCGAGAGTTAGAAATGTGTTATTATTATTATTAAATCACAATACATTTGATGTACTCAAGTTGCATAAAACCTTTTGATATGAGAAATACTACTTAATGACTGAAATTAATACTTAGAATTTATTCGCCAATTACTAGTGCGCACAGGCTAGATCTGAGCGACTTATATGTCAAACTCCTGTTTCGTTCCCTTTAGGATCGAGTCCATCTTTTGGGTGTCTAGGAAGTATTACGATAATGTTTTTACCTTCAGTTATGTATTTTATTACAACTCGATTAGAACCTGTGTCTCAGTTTACCGAAATAGTTTTTAAGAATTTAGATAACACAAACTTGTTCATATCTCCGAATTTAGCTTTCCGTAAACGAAGTGACTGTCTGGCGATAGATCATTTCAATGAGACTGATGAGAACCACCTACTCATAGCATTCAGTAGTGTCTACCGTTTAGTTTATTATAAAATTCTTTTATTATTTAAAGTTTTTTTAGAGTGTAAATTATGTACTTTTTGTTTATCATCCTTTTTAATAACATCACTTTTTTTAACAAATCAAGTTGGAGCAAAATATGAAGTCAAAACAAGGTGGAAATAGCAACAATGCATCTTTGGCGTATGGGTCCTCGAAGCGGTCATTAGGAAGTCGGTAAGTATTTACAAAATATAGTACACTTTTAGTCGTTCATCACCAGATTATTTTCTATTTGTGTTTATTATATACGGTTAAAGTGGAATAACAGCTAAAAAAAATATACACCTGAACAGATGGATTTGTGCTTCAAATAGCGAAAACTAAATTTTTAAGTACAATCTTTCATTTGCGGAAAGTGCATAGTCCGTAAGTGGTTTTTAGGAAGTTTAAATATTCATATTCGCATCTCATAATTCAGTGTGCCGTACAATCAGTTTAGTTTTACATAAAATTGATATCAAGCCTGTAATTAAGGTGATTTGCATAGACTTTAGGTAGAGTATGGCATTCTCACACCTTGTAACTATGGTTCAGTGCTACAATTTCTCTTTTTTCATTAATGTAAGAGGACTTGAACACTATACTTCAGTGTAACTCGATAGACCACATAGATACTTTGATGTTTACCTTTTAAGTACAGCTTAATTTATATAATTAATACTAGCTAACCATAGTTTGTGAAGCTTAGTTTTTTTTTTTTAGTTCACTTATCTTCAGTATTTTACATAAATCTGGAGTTGATGTTGCATCATTTCTTCCATATATATCTGGTAGCGACTCGATAGACGAAGACTGACAAGTTTCACTTTTTTTGCCTAATCGTTAGTATTTTATGTGTGTATTAGTCAGCGTCTGGGAACCAGAGGTAATCTTGTCGGACTGATGTAAATCATTGATCATCCCAGAATACAAGAAGGGGAACAAATCTTCCTGTAATAATCGTAGGAAGATTGGGTTGGCTAATATTGTATCTAAATTTTTAGGCTCAATAATCATGAGTAGATTAAGTGGTGCTCGAGAAAAACAAACACAGGAAGACCAGGTAGAAGGTATATTGATCATGTATTCACCGTTCGACAGATCCTGGAAAATAGGCAATATTTACTGACGTCCAACAATTGCCATATAAGTATAAAACTTGGGCGTATCAAGCTGATATGATTATGAGCAATAGTTTGCCCTCGAAACGTCATCAGTTAATATTACTGTACAACACTGTGTGATTCATCGAAATAATATCTTATCCATTACGGAACAATTGCGATATTTCATACAATTCTTCGCACTAATAAATCAGGACGGTGTAAGCTCTTTTTTTAATTATTTCGAGGATTTTTCTCAACTAACTTCC
This sequence comes from Trichobilharzia regenti, assembly GCA_944472135.2. Lineage (NCBI taxonomy): Eukaryota > Metazoa > Platyhelminthes > Trematoda > Strigeidida > Schistosomatidae > Trichobilharzia > Trichobilharzia regenti. Next base: position 78,778,899 of record OX235264.1, read on the forward strand.
ACCTGAACAATACAAAAATATAAATTACATCAAAGATTTCCGGAACATTCTTCTTTCACGATGGCACTTTACCATGGCCTTGGCACTATTTTTCTTCGTCTTCCTGAATAACTGTATAATAAGCTCTTTGTAGTCCGTTTTATGTTTTTCGCTATTCATTTCCAATCTTTTGTTCTTTAGTCTCATATCAACCATTTCCAAACAGTTATTCATCACTCTGACTGATTAGTTGTCAACTTTTTTGATTACGTTAGACTAATCCTAATTCTTCAGACATGGTCGGTACTCATCCACATTAATCTGCTTTCTTATTAACTGACAATAACATTTGACCTCTACTGTCAACCTCTCTCTCTCTCTCTCTCTCTCTATATATATATATATATATATATATATATATATATATATAGTCTCTTGGTAAATAGATTTATTAGGACTTGGTGGACATTGTTGTAATAGCTTTTGTTTACCTGTTACAAGAAAATTGTGTTGTTTTTCTTGTTGTAGCCGAGGTGTTCGGAGTGGTTTTGTACCGCCGTTTGAAAAAAATTCAGAAAGTCCAACAACATCAACGTTTGATGCTAACACAGAGTCAATATGTGATGAACGACTCAAACAGTTTGATCAAAAAGTGGTGGACATGATCATGAGTGAGGTAGGAATTTAATTTAATTCTTAGATTTACACTACCATCACAGTCTGACAGTAATATTAGATTTTATGGTTACTTTAAGGTACATTTTGCCATAACCTGCCTTCTGTGATATTAGATAAATTTACTGGTTCTGATTCTCATATATTTATACCAAGGGTTATAAAATTAATGTTATGTATTTTATTTTTGGCTACCAAATTTTTTCGCTGACCTCCATATTGTATTTGACCTGTAAAAAAATTTACAAACCTGTATATTATTTCCGTGTAGTATATTACGTCATTTGGTCGATTAAGCATCCAGGCAACAAAGAAATGTCGGATCCTCTAAACTACTAAACGTAACCCGATAAGGTGTTAGGTGGAGAAGCTTTGAGAAAGCCTGAGATGAGCAAGGTTGTTGAGCATAACACTCAACACCTTGTTAGGCAATCGAACAATTCGTTTAACACTATGGATCACAGACCAGCATTACGCACAGAAGTTACATCCGTGTTTGTTGTGACTCATTATTGTATACTCATCCCCGTTTCTTTATCGTGCCTTAGGATAAAAATTGATTCACTCTTGATGGCAGCACGGTCTGTAAGCCATTTGAGAGTATAAAGTCACTAAATATGTCTTATAGTCTAGTAAACAGGAAACTAGTACCCGATAACTAACTTTTCTATATCTTTTCCCAGCTTCATATGCTGTCCTTTTCTTAGTTTTATAAGTAACAAACTTAAGCAGTGTGGTGTAATATGGTTGTTCGCAAAATGTTACACAGTGAACAATCACAAGATAATCTTCCGGAAATAATTTACCGTTCATGATCTTTCATTATGATCATTAGAACATAAACAGTATCCAAAAGAAGTAACGTATCTAAAAAATTGATACGCACCTTCCTTATTTTTCCCACTACTCTGAACGGAGAAGAACATATAGCAGAACAAATTGTCACTTAAATTCAGTCGGATTCCGTTTCGTAGTTGTTTTTACACCGTTTTCACGACAAATGACTTGAACTAACTTAACATTTAAGCTAAATCCTTTTAGTAGATAATATAACGTTATAACCCGTCCATATTCGCAATATTATATCTATGTATCCATTCATCTCTAAAGGATCCATACTTAGAGGATTACAATAACAATTTTGTATAACAATCAAGCTTTCCTCAAACCAGTGTTATTGTATTTATTTTCCTAACTAACTTGACTGATTTCAAACTACTTCCACAAACTAGCGTAAGATTATGTAATCTTTTCTTGTATGTTACTATTCACTTAATGTTTCTGTTGTCCAGTCAACTGCCGAAACCTCTCGAATATTCTCCTACACTTACGATAAGTTATTACTTCTCGTGTTAATCGTAGTTGATTATGTCATCACATTTCCTCCATTATTTTCTCCTAAAACTAAAATCCTAATATCAAACTTATGCTTGTAAAACAACAAAATGTATGCCCTTACTTCGTTAAAAAAAAGACGTTCAGCGTAGGGTTACTGTCTTCAGAGATATCATTCACAAGTTCTGTACAACCGCATATATATATATATATATATATATATATATATATAGCAAATTGCATAATACAAATGTTATTAACTGTGTAGGAACTAAAATTAAATAAGTAAATTGGATGACGTAATATAATTGACGGGGTTGAATAGGAATCAAGTAAAACTGAACGGGAGTCAAGTTAACAGTAGTGGTAATAAAGGGGTAGAGATTCAATAGACGGGGGGTTGGAAATAATACCTGTAAGAAACAAAAACCGCCAAAATTACGTACCCAGAGTTAAAACAGATCAGGCTCATTTTCTTAACTTATGTTCATCCTTGATGTAAGCTACGACATAAGCACCAGACTACATGTCTTTCGCTATCATTTTTGATAAATTCAATAAACGATCTTTAAATTTGAAGTACTCATGATTCTATCAAACAATCTTTTTGCATTAAACAGTGGCGAACTGGAAACAGTTTACTCTGAGTTCTTTTAATATGCATAACGCAGTCAACATATCAACCAACTTGACCTCAAACTAAACATCTCGCGTTTCTCATGATTCTCGTCGCTACTTTTGTTGCGCCTAACTGTGAAACCTTTGAAGAGATAAAGATAAGCAGACTTAACGATGAATAACACCATTAACATCCATTGGTAATCACAAATACATACTTCAAGTCGAAGTATACGCTGAAGATGTTGCGTAGTGAGATAATGAGAACTTCACAACTAAACCATCCGGCTCAGAGAACACAACTACACCAAACTCATCCACCTGAGCTACAAACCTTCTCCATTATATTTACATCTAACTATTTTTTGTTCAACACTCAATCACCAGTCACTATTAAACATATGGCTTAGATTTTCAAGAGTTGGTTTAGAGGAATTTCACAACTTTAACGGCAGTTACAGAACCATAAAAAACGAGGAAACACTGGATACCTGATTCGTTCCAGTTAGGGTGATGACTCCCAAATAGATGCCACCTACCATATGGTTGCCAAGTGTTCTACGAATGTTGTCGGTATATGAAGAAATATACCTGGAAACAGATTAATCATTTTTAATTAAACATGCACTATTGTTGATCCATGCCGAAAATCTCGAGTACAAAACTGTTTTAAATGAATTCTGTCAAAGATAGTCTGTCCTACAGTCATATTGATTGGTATTTTAGACCACTGAATCATAATTGGACATTGAAGACATATCCACCTTTCTAATATCTATATATAATTTAATGATAATTAAATTTCATGCAGTTAAATACTGATTGAAGAAAATTAAGGAAGAAACTCTAGGTTTATGCTATTTACAAGGGTTACACTATTGTATAGATGAATGCTAATTTTAAGGTCATTCACTGGAAAAGCACTTTAACTGACTCAATTTCAACAGTTTGAAAGTAATCAACACTACTTTACTTCAGATTAAATACAATTTTCAGATTATATAGGTGCCATGACACGGCAAATCAAACAGAAATTTAGTACCAGGTGAGGGAAAAAAATAATGCAACTAAAAAAACAGAAATTTACATATCCGGTGCTGAGATAGATCAGGTTCATTATAGATTCAGTGACTGAACAAACATCTGTATGCAGAGTTCAGGAATTAACATGTGGATTGCCATTACTTTTACAGTCTGAAAAAGTTCGATTCGTACTCTTTTAGCAAGATTCCCGCGTATTTTGGTTAGTTTGCGAGTTAGCTTGTGATCCAGATTCTTCACAAGTTAAATCCCAAACTCTGCATACGAAAGTTTCTTCAGTCATTGAATCCACAATGGACCTGATCAATCTCAACACCGGATACGTAAACTTTTGTTTTTTTGAATTTTATCATTTTCTTCCCTCACATCATACTAAGAATTTTCCCCTTATTACCACTGCTGTTCACTTGACTCCCGTTCAGTTTTACTTGATTCCTATTCAACCCCGTCAATTATATTACGTCATCCAATTTACTTATTTAATTTTAGTTCCTACACAGTTAATACCATTTATATTATGCAATTTGCTATATATATATATATATATATATATATATATATATATATGCGGTTGTACAGAACTTGTGAATGATATCGCTGAAGAGAGTAACTCTCCGCCCAGCGTCTTTTCTCCTATATGATTCAATGGGATTTTTGAAGTTGTTTATTTCGTTAACACTGTGTTTCAGTGTATCTGATATTGAAGGTAAGCCTCGAGCCAAAATGTACATATTTTGTACTGCAAGTCTCTTCCTCCTTGCTTTGATAAATATTATTTTTCTTATTGATTTAAGAACCATATCCTCAGTGTATTGAACGTATAAAATCTGATGAAAGTAAGCCGTTTTCCCAGACTTTTTATAAAAATTATCACGAAAGTCATATGTTAACTTCGTCAGTAACAGCCACTGCATCTCTTTAACCATCAAACCGTCTACATCATTTTAGATGTGAGCTGAAATCTGATCGGTTCTCTTACTTTTTCTTGCCTTCAAGTGTTTCTGAGACCTGGAAATGTAGTACTATCAAAGTTCTCTATTTCCAGATAATTTTAAGTTACACAGATTACTTCTATAACTGAATTAAGAGCAGTTGAAAGTGAATTACAAGGCTGACAAATCTAAAAGGGAATACAAGTGGCATTTTTAAATTCTTGGCTAATCAAAGTATAATATGAATTCAAAATTGCATAAGTAGTAGCCAAATTTAATGAAAGTGGCACTACTATTTTATCATATTCTCCTTGATTTGTGAAAATGGTATTCTTTTGAAAACGACTCACATGAAGGGAGTAATTATTTAGGGACTTGATAATGTGCTAGCGCTTTTCACTTTAATTTACGTGGCCAATTGCGTAAAATAAGCTACGTTGAGTACTTTTCCACAACTGCCTGTACGCATTAAAATGACGCTTTCATATTGTTTAAATTAATGACCATGCTTCCAATTAAATGGACAGTAGAATTACACATTACCACTGAATAGTGATATAACTAAAATGTTTTTATGTTTGAACATTTCGACTCCGTATTTATTTCCATACGCTATTATTATTAAATCTCAGTTTAATCATTCTGAACCAGAAGTACTGATTAGGTTTAATGACTATGCGCAATAAATGTAGCACATCTATGGAAAACAAAAACATGCTGGTTATTTAGACATAAAATAATACTGTGTTCCCTATAGATTATGGAGTCCAAAAGTTCAATTACTTGGGATGATATTGCTGGACTTGAATTTTCCAAGAAAACATTACAAGAAATTGTAATACTTCCAATGCTCAGACCGTAAGTCTTGTGTGATTTATTCATTTCTGAAGTGTTTTACTAATACAGCACGAAACTAAATTCCATATTGGGTTTGATATTGACAACATATAATTAGTGTAAATGTGTCGACAAATTATTATCGAAATATAAATCAAAAGATTCACATGTACTCTTTCGGTACATGCTAGAGTAAGAAAATGACTATACTTACCACTAACTCTAACAGTAATACTAAAAGCCAAAGTATGTTTAATTGTATGATAGTTACTGAAATCTCTACTTAGTATCCAATCTTCAAGTGAGCACACTACAAAAAGTTTCGTAAATAACCCTGTCATACACATACCTGCTTTTTTCATAGTTTAATAGACTTTCGGAAATGTGATAGAAAACCTACATTAATATAAAGCTGATTCCCGTGTGCACTAATGTTATTGATGTAAAAAACTCAAACTTTGTATCACCTGCCTAACAGGTGTTAAAGACGCATTCCCCATTATATCTACTACTTAGTGAGGAAAGAAAAACTAACTCCAACTCTTGATGGTTTTGTCCTAAATTCATTGTTTGTCTGAGTACTTTTTCACGGAGAATGTTTAACATTTCAACGTTGTCAGTGTTCTGACAATTACTGAAGTGAAAAGCATGACATAAGGTCTTACGATTTACTATCCCAGATCTCTCCTTTGGAATTTTGAATTAGTCCACACTTTCCCAAGAGCAGCCAAGCGGGGCTCACCCACTGAACTGTCAACGTCGTAACACCCTCCCCTCCTCCTAAAAACCTGAGTTATGTTTTTATGTTGGTAGCTATCCAGTGGACCATTTTCATATGGTTGGGGTTGCATTAGAATAGAGTCACTTGAAAGAGACACGGTTCAAATAAAAAATTTGCCACGGTTTTCTTTAGAAAAGTTTATTTCCGAGACACTAATAACTTCACCCACTCAGAATACGTTGTCTATTTATAACAACACACATCACTGACATTACTGCGTACGAACGTTTTCGTAAAAACTGTGATATGATAACGCTACCACAAAGTACACCCATATCCGCTTCTCTACCTCAAACTAAGTAAGATTGTTGTAATGTTTCTGAATATCACTGGATTCTTATCGAGATCCTCTTTTAACTAATTTGATGCTTTTTTCAACCCAGTGATCTTTTTGTAGGACTTCGAGGACCTCCAAAAGGTTTGCTTCTCTTCGGCCCGCCGGGAACCGGAAAGACTTTGATTGGTGAGTTGTTGTTAACATTTGTATAGTTACTAAAGTGTTGTTACATCCCACCAAACAAAATCTAGGCACTGGCTTCTGAGTTCAACTTACTCTTCAAGGTTGCTTACATAAATTAGCAAGCTTACTTTGAGGTTTTTAGTTAGGTTCAATCAGATTGCCATAAAAATTTAAATTAACACGACCTTGAGTGATAAAAAAATTATTTTTTTTTGTGTATCTAGGTAAATGTATCGCTTCGCAAAGCAACTCGACATTTTTCAGTATCAGCGCATCGTCATTAACTTCAAAATGGGTAAGGACTTACTGTTCATTTTGTACAACTGTCTTAATATGTATATACATACAGCATTTTGCTGAAGTATCTGCCAGTGTTTATATCATCTATAACTTATGTAGGTAGAGGATAGAAATCATGCCGATAAAAACTGGGTGTACATGTTTTCCTATTTTTATTCCTGTAATCAAATTTCTTCTATGGTAGGTTGGTGAAGGTGAAAAGATGGTTCGTGCACTGTTTGCGATTGCCCGTATTCACCAACCTGCGGTTATCTTCATCGACGAAGTTGATTCCCTGCTCACCCAGCGGTCTGAGACAGAACATGAATCAAGTAGACGCATAAAGACCGAGTTCCTCGTACAGTTGGTGAGTTCTCATGCTGAGATACTTCATAGGCGTATTTCATTTCCTCGAAATGTACTTAGTAGTAATATCTTATTTTCAGGATGGGGTATCGACTGGTGAAAATGAACGCATCCTTTTCATTGGCGCCACAAACAGGTATTATTTTGCTCCTTATTGCTTCTTTATAAGTATTATTAGATAAACACAGTTTTCATTAGCACGTTGAGAAAAATGTTTGATTTATTTTTAATGCTTTGCGACCACTTTTACCAAGTGCAGTGACGTCACTCTATTTGCTGTCAGAATGTCGCCTTCAACAAATCTCTATAAGCACATCTTTTAAATCATCAAATATTCCCATTATATCGTTGTAGTCTTTTATATGAGTAGTAGTTTCTGCTACGTACTTGCTAATGATCTACCACTTTCTGTCATCACCCTAAAACAATAAAAATAGCGAGTTAAGCATAAAAAGCCATTGATTGTAAACTCACTCGCGTTCTGTAATCGCTTTTAGTCTCAAAAACAAAGTAGATTATCTTTTCAAGTAACTTCTACTCCTAAACTTATAGGCCGCAAGAACTGGATGAGGCAGCTAGACGACGATTTGTCAAGCGTTTGTATATCCCGTTACCAAACAGGAATGCACGAAAGGAAATTGTGCAGAGGCTATTGCGACAAAATCATCACACACTGAATGAAGCCGATTTTTGGGACATTGCTGATCGCGCTGATGGTAAGTATTAACTCAGTATTATTACTTCCTTCGTTGTTTTTCTATACCTGTATCTTAATAGTTTTATGATTACAATATCTAATGTGTACTAACCTATCTTTTTGGTTGTAAAAGGTTATTCGGGTGCTGATATGGCGAATCTTTGTCGCGAAGCTGCGATGGGACCGATACGCTCTTTGACCATCGAAGCGATACAGCAGATAGCCTGTGAAGAGGTAAGCTTATGTTTATACAAATCGTGACTGGCTCTTAGTTTCATTAGAAGTGAAAGCTGTGACATGCTAAATAGCATGCACTGCCACATCCATATTCTGTTACACAAACACATTTAAGCACCTCTAACTTTACTTTTAGGTTAGACCTGTAGAACTTGCTGACTTCTATGCCGCTTTCAGGCAAGTACGAGCCAGCGTTTCGTCCGATGATTTGGAACAATATCTGAAATGGAACAGTCAATATGGGAGCTTCGACGCTTAAATGTACTTAATTCGCGTAAAAATGTCAGCTGAAATTTGTTCGAAGTTGATCTGTTCAAACCTTGTTTTATTTATGTACACGCTGATGTTTTTTTTAAATAAAGTATTTGAATTAATAAAAGCCAGGAATCATTTACATGCACAATAAAGTGCTTGAGTGAGATTTTGGATTTTAATCTGAGCATTCTTGTGCGGTTTGCATTGCATTGTTTGAGTTACATTGGTTAACAGTGTTAGTTGGTAGGGTTGTTGATGATGATGTCATGATTCTTCGTCTGCGGAACCGAGGATCATCGAGGTAGGAACGATCACCTTGTCGACCAGAAGGATTTAAATGTTCTGTTGAGCTGTTTGCAAAAGTATTGGCCATTTCGTGCAGCTGTAGCTTGACAGGTCGTCTGTTTGTAGAAGTACTTGAGCTATCATCAGTGTTTCCACTGGGGTTAGTTTCATTTTGAATGTGTGGTTCCGAGTGATCATTGTGCTTTGGATTTTCTGAATCACTATTTGAAGAAAGCCTTGACTGAGGTTGTGGCCGGAGCGTGGCTAACTGACCGCGTAGTCTTGGGTCTTCAAAACGGTACGGCAGCTCACTTATGGGTAGTTGCATTAACGGATAAGGGATTTTAACAGACATGTCCAAGGGGATGAGTCGCCAAGGTATTGGACCCTGAGGTGAAGCCATAGAAAGCTGCGCACTCGCAGCAGGCTCCGGCACGGCTGTATCGTCAACCGGGTCATCAGGAGCGAGTGCATCTGTTTCATTTTCAAATGAGGACTGAAATGGCGAGGAACAGAGAAAATTTATTACGAAATAATGACAACAATATACGATAAAGTAATCCTTTAATTTTTGGAATCTCTTAAGGCACCATAGCTGGTACACTCATTGAGCTAATCGAACAACTTGCTTAAAAGAATGTACAGTACAGGGAAACTTAAATTTGAGGCGCTTCATATTATACATAATGGATTTATGGGGACCACAAGCGTTAGTTGCTTGTTGTCATCATTTCTACCAATGGTTGTATGGATTAAACATATAACTATCTGCTATTCCTATTTAATACTAACTGATATTTCCAAGCTATCACTTACAATACTTACCTGCTGTGGACTTACATTTTCACGTTGCTGGGGATCATTTATACCCAAAGGTGACGTAGGCGGAACAGCTGAATCATCTTTACGTTCATCGTTTATAGGTTTACTTGAAGCGAGAAGAGCTGCCATCTTATCTAATTCAGAACTCACAATATCTTCCTCCTGCAATGAATTGAAAATAGGTCTCATGGGTGGCCTGATGCCAAGGGGGCAAAGTGTTTCACCTCTAGGTCGGAATCGAGGAAATCTGACGTTTCCTGGGTCCATCATACGTGATCGTGGCAACATTGTTCGCGGCTGAGGACATCTCGGCGGCGTATCAAGCAGTGATGGAGGCCTGAATCCGTTAACTGTAGGGGCACATGCCGCGGTTGGCATGGTATGTTGTGGTGGAAATGTTATAGGACCATAGGGATTAGGTGGCGGAAAACATCGTTCATCTTTCGGATAAACAATTGGGGGCATCTGCTCTCCGGGAATCATGTTGAATGGACGCATTCCTCGAACGCGTACAAGGTCATGTTCCGGTCGAAATGGGCGAGGACCAGGTGCGCAGATAGGAGCAAAGAGATTTGGAGCTAAGGAAGGCATACGTTGGGGGTTGAATCCAGGATTGATAAGTTCTTTGTCGGATGTACCTCTAAAGCAAGTAGACAGGAGAAAGTTATTGATTAACAAGGGTTAACAAAAGATGCTCAAACGTTGATATGCTGCTTCAGAGTCTGTATATCAGTTCAGCTACAAGTGCTTTACGCTGACACAGAGATCAGTAAAAATCACGTGTTTTCCGCGTAGACTTTAAAAATCACATCCTGTATAGATAAAATGTATGAATGAAAGATACTTTGATGCTACTTTTTCATTTCGAAATTACGTGATTGGCTGGTAAATGTAATAAAATAGCAAGATATCTAATACTATTTGAATTAATTTACTACAGTTAAAATAGTCAAACGGATAGAAGGGCTGGGAACTACTTACTTAGATTCGATTTAATGTTGAAAACGGACAATTAAAACTTAAATCAATTCCAATGAATATATATCAACCTTATAGATGAAAGTAGTAAAAGCCTTCAGACAAAGAATTGAATAATATCCTACGTGCTAGCGTACTAGACTTACTAACAAATCGAAAACTGACCACCTGTGATTTTCCTCTCACGTCTTAACATACAAAAACAACGTTTAGAACTGACTAACATATGCGAGTGTTATACAAAATTCTAGCGTGATCCTATCTACCAGGTGTAAAACAGTTCTTGTGTTGACAATAAACATGATACACGCAGCGTTCATTAGATGAATAATGTAATCAGTGTCATTTTAAATCAATGGATAACTGCTGGGGATGTGACTGGATGTGTGACGGATGTACACACGTGACCATTAATCAAGTCACCGATGAATAGAATCATAACTCCTACTCCTTGTTTATTTATGAGGCTTTGCTATAGTACCCTAATGATGAAGTTCTTACCTATGAGCCCATTAGTTAAGCATTGAGTGTCAAAGCCAATGGACCGTAAATGTATTTTATCGCCTAAAACTCACAACAATTGGATTTGGTTATCTTGATAACAAAAATCACTGAGCTCATGAAAAGAGTGAATAATTCTCTTAGCGTTACGTCCCGTTTCGGTTGAACTTCAGACCCGTAGAAACTAGTAACATGAATAAGTAGGCTTAGCATATATTGTTTTGACCATATATATTCAGACATCGGTAATAGGTTTTCGATGTCTTGTAGAGGACCGTCGGCTTATGAGCAAGTAGTATATCTACTGAGCTATGACCTACACTTTCGATACTACATTGTTGCTCAAGACCAAGTATGTAGTGTTTGTAGCAAAGGCTCGGTTTTTTTCCGTCGATGGGTCATGCATCCTTGGAAATTGACAGACAGAAAACATACAGGTCAAGCAAGAGGGTATACTCTCTGACACTTAAACTGTTAGTTTTAGAGTCAACAATCTGCAACTTCCCAAAGACCTGCATAGATTAGTAACTTGGCTGACGACAACTAAATTTAAATTTGACTTGTCATCATACTGTTCAACACTACTAATTGTGGTGTACACATAAAGCACAACTGGATGGAAGGGTTACTGTTACGATATCTGATGATGACTCAGTTATTATATAATGATGAAAACAATTTAACAGTAACAAGTTGGATGAAGATATTAGTCTCACCTTACCCCAACTAACGCACTAAATTTGACGATGAAAAGCAATACAAATTAAAGTTTAGAAATTGATTCCCATAAAATCCAGTACAATTGGGCTCTAGTGTATGTACCTAATTAAGAACTAAGATTGACCTTACTAGGCAGTTGCTGTCGATGAATCCGAAGTGCCTAGACCTGTGACTACGCGAATGGTTAAGCGATATACTGCTGTTCATGCATTTCGTTTGAACTTTGGAATCGACAAGAACAAGAATAGAGATAGCAAAAAACATTGAACGAAGGTATAAAGTCAGGCTTTAATTCATGCATACGTGAGTCACAACGTGGTCAAGCACCTCAGGAATGAGTCCTTGAAGAATACATCTCCAATAAGGATAAGCTTAACTTACAAAACTGGTGATACATTTTCGGGAAATAACTAATGCAACAACATTAAATTAAAAAAAAATCAAAGAATATAGTACTACAGAAAATGCGAAACAATGTGTAGTAAATCACAAAACGATGAGGTATGTAATGAAGCTGGGAAACCAATGCTTGTGTGGGGCCTGCATAGCACCCGACCGAAAGCTGCTACCTTGACGTGGTGGTCGGGCTTGAACACCGCAATGACCTAATCAAGCTATACTGGCTGAGACTTATGTCTCTTGAGGTTCTACCATGCCAGGCAGGTTGTTTGGATAGCGGTTAAACAAAAAGCAGCTACCTCATCCAATACCATGATCCAAACAAATTCACAAAATTTCATGCCGGATCGGCCGTGGCCCGGATTAACAACGACCGCGCTTCCTGCTGCCGTGTCACAGGGCGGGAGTGATAAGTATGCTACTGAGGCACACAAAACAACAAGAACGAACAAAAACAGGCCGCGTGTGACCGGCCACAAGCAGTTGTCCCCTGGGCTCTGCGGTCACGCAACCAACTTCCACGGTGTGGGCAGCCGGGAAGTAACAATCGCCCTCACAATCCGAAATGCACACAAAACCTCTCTAATCCTCACTTATCTTTGTCTTCATCTTCATCTCTATTACCTTGCCTTCCTCCACTGATGCAACTCCTCTACTTGATGGCTCCTCACTCCCTCTTCACTCTGTGTCCACTAAAAACGACGAAAGCCAAAAAACCACCACGGATAGTCTCCTAAAGCCACGCCACCAATTTCATATAGGAGCATTTAATGTTAGGACACTTTGCCAAATAGGACAACAAGCATCACTAGCTAAGACCCTGGCATCTCGAGCCATTGATGTATGTTGTGTTTCAGAAACACGCATACAAGACCCAAGTGTGGTTATTCACCTAACCCCACCTGGCCAACAGGATGAATCTTCAAAATTCACCTTGAGGGTGTCAGGAGATGCCACAGCTAGTTCACGGGGATTAGCTGGCGTAGGGATAGCTCTGAGTACTAGGGCAGAAAAGACATTGCTTGACTGGATCCCAGTAGATAGCCGAATGTGTGCTGTCCGTCTGAACGGATCAGTAAGAAGGAGAAAGGACTGCACTACTCGCCGATGCCTTTTCGTAATCTCCGCCTACGCCCCCACTGACTGCAGTTCGGATGAAACGAAGGATGAGTTCTACCAAAAGCTGTCTAGTTTGGTGAGAAAGGCTAAACGCTCAGATATAGTCGTTCTAGCTGGTGACTTTAACGCTCAAGTAGGGAAATTGTGTCAATCTGAGAAGGATGTCGGTGGCACCTATGGAGTTCCGTGCCAGCGAACCGACAACGGTGACCGTCTCCTACAGTTCTGTTCAGATAATCATTTGTTTCTTGTAAGCACTAACTTTAAACACAAGGAGAGACACTGTTTAACCTGGCGACCCCCATCATCAAACCAACGCTGGACACAAATAGACCACATAGCAATAAGCTATCGTTGGCGTGGGTCGGTAGGAGATTGTCGCTCCTTCTGGAACACGTGTGTAGATACCGATCACGCACTGGTCCGGGCTCGTGTGTGCTTACGACTGAACGGACGTAGGAAACAGCTGGCGGTAAAACCATCACGTCCCCAGCTCGATCAGGAAACTAAATCCCTATTTGAGGAAGAACTAGCTAAACGCATATCTGAATCGACAGCTGTGCTCACCCTGGAGAAGCCTGGAAGAATATTCAGTCAGCTATAGATACAGCTGTAAAAGCTGTGAATAAGACAAATCCAAAGGTGAGTAAAAACCACTGGATTTCGACTGCCTCATCCGAACTGATAGATGCTAGAAGACTTATTCCGGCGAGCTCCGAATTCAATGAGGAGCGAAAGCTGCACAAAAGGAAACTTACTAAAAGTCTCCGCAAGGACCGTGAACAGTGGTGGGTGACAAAGGCGAAAGAGATGGAAAAAGCATTGGCGATAGGCAACACTAGGCAACTCTTTAGACTCATCACAGAATCGGGCGGGAAAAGGCAATTCATAAGTGAGACTATTTCTGAGAAAAATGGCTCCTTAATTAGCTCTCAGGATAGACGCCTTGAACGCTGGAAAGAACACTTTGAGGAACAATTTAACTTGCCTACAGCCACACTGAACCTCCCCGCCATCCACCACGTACCCGAATGGGATATAGACACTGGTCCGCCGTCTGTAGGTGAGGTTACAAAAGCTATCAGTAATTTGAAACGAGGCAAAGCGGCAGGACCCGACGGAATTATTCCGGAGGTGTTTAAATATGGGGGTGACATACTAGTTTGTAGATTAACTGAGGTACTAGGCAAAGTCTGGGAATCAGAGACAGTACCATCAGACTGGGGTAAGTCACTTATTATACCGATATTCAAGAAGGGAAACAAGTCCTCGTGTGATAATCATAGGGGGATCAGCCTAACGAACATAGTCTCTAAAATCCTAGGCTCAGTAATCATGCATAGACTAAGCAGAACTCGGGAGGAACAGACAAGGGAAAATCAAGCAGGCTTTAGACCAGGTAGAGGGTGCATAGATCATATCTTCACTCTTCGACAGATTCTAGAACATAGACACACTTTTCGGCGTCCAACAATTGTCATATTTCTTGACTTGAAGGCGGCCTTCGACTCCGTGGATCGAAAAGTACTATGGCAATGTCTGACTGTGAAGGGAGTGCCAAGAAAGTACATTGCACTAATCAAGGCACTCTATTCAAACTCACGTAGTCGTGTAAGGGCTTATGGGGAATTGTCATCTGAATTGGTAACAACCAGTGGTGTCCGACAGGGATGTCCACTTTCCCCATTTCTGTTTAACTTCATCATAGATATGCTAATGGAAGTATCCTTAACTGAACGTAGTGACTTAGGAATCGACTTGTTACCAGGGAATAATCTAATGGACTTAGAATATGCAGATGACATAGTCCTGTTAGGGGAGGATGCTGACAAAATGCAGAGTCTTCTGAACACCTTGAGCAGCAATCTTCGTATGTTTGGCATGCGATTCGCCCCTGCAAAATGTAAGATGCTGCTACAGGACTGGACGACGTCAACCCCTAACTTAGTGATAGGGAGTGAAGTGATAGAACATGTTGACCACTTCACCTACTTGGGAAGTTGTATTAGCACCAACGGACTGATTGGCGATGAAATCTCAGCACGGATCCGAAAAGCTCGAGCTGCTTTCGCTGACTTACACCATCTCTGGCGTAGGCGTGACATCCGGTTATCAACCAAGGGACGTGTGTACTGCTCATCAGTTCGCTCCGTCCTTCTCTATGGCTCTGAAACATGGCCAATACGCGTTGAAGACATGAAAAGGTTGACTGCTTTCGATCATAGATGTCTGCGATCTCTGTCTCACGTTAGGTGGTTTCACAAGATAAGTAATGTTGACGTTAGGCGTAGAGTGTTGGGCAAAGAGGGAAAATCAATCGACGAGGTTATAAAGTTACATAGACTAAGATGGCTAGGTCACGTGGTGCGCATGCCTAACCACCGCCTTCCCCGTCGCACATTGTTAGCTGATATAGGTTCAGGTTGGAAAAGAGCCAGTGGTGGCCAAACTAAAACATGGCATCAATCCATGAAATCCTTGACAGTTAAACTGAGTCAGGTAGGGAGATGCAGACTCCCGGGTTGGGGCCCTCGGGACTCTAGGAATCAATGGCTGGAGACAATAGGTGACATGGCTCAAAATCGTTGTCAATGGCGCAGATGTATTCAATCTCTGTAATCTTTCATATTCCTTTCTACCATTACCCATTCTGTTTCACTCTTATATTTGTCAAACTCTATTGATTCTCTTCACTCATCTTCTTGTCTACCTCTGTGTGCTATTTGGAAGGTGGCAACTCGAACTGCTGCACTTCGGTGCCAAGTTCTATGTTGAATCCAGACAGACAGACCTTTACTGCACGGTAGACCAGCATAACAACATCGCTATTTGTTTTGTAAATATGTGGAAAAAAATATCGAACACCTACACTGACCGAAGTGATCATATACATGTTGCATCTCGCAGGAAAGCCTATAGTCTATAAAAATGGACTGATGGTCAGGTAACGGTTATACCCCTTTTTACACAGTTAATACACAGTATTGCAAATCAGTGAAAGACGTTAAACAAAACAGATACACTAAAATATAGTTGTATACCAACATAAACTGACTACGTATTTCTTTAGTACACTGTGATAAACGAGTACCTAGTGCGTGATACTGGCGTATGGATTACTTACTATCAAAGAAAGACAAGTCACAACTGTTCAGCATATTACAGTGTGTGAACACAAGCCATAGTATACAACCCTACCGCTGTTTCATACGAAAAATCGTGTTAGACAAGGTAGTGACACATAGGACGTAGGCGTAACACAATGGTTGTTGATTCTCAGCCGGTAGGACCCAGGGTTGAAATATCACTGGATATACTGCTGCTTTTATAATGGGTGCCTCCACTTGGCATCACGCTCGAAAACATGGTTTCACGCAACTTAGTCCTAAGAAAATGTAGGGTAACGAACTTTTTGAACATAAGAATAAAACATTTAATGTGCACATCCATACCGAGAGCCTCAAACGTATACCTACGCAATGAAGACGAGAGCAAATATCTCGAATAACAACAATAAAGTGACAAAGAAATGAACAAATCACTGAGTAGCATGCCTCATTAACTCACATTTGTAAGGATTTTTGATCGAATCTGTAGTCAATATCACCATGATTATCGTTCCACGACCGACCACTCAGAGATGCTTGTGATAACTCAGCTTGCCATACTTGACCAGATTTAACTGAAGGGCGATCAGTGTTATGCTGATGAAATTTGGTTGACAATAAATGTTAAGCTAACCTTAGAAGCTAACTTCTCTAACAAGCTTCGTGTGAAATCTGTGAGAGGTGCGTGTGAGAATTTGCATTCTTCACCATGATGACAGTCATTTGTCAAGTGAAAAAACTTGCACGGGAATTCACCATGCAGATAGGAACACGAAGATTCTTTTGAGCACACACCAACAGCATAAAACTTGCACAACTCATGTTTCTTCGTTGGAGTGACGTCGTGAAGAAATGGACAAGAACTTCCCTAGTGCAGGTTAAACTTAAGTGAAGGTACAAACCTTGCTACATCGACCATCCATAAAATATTTACATCTCGACTGAGAAGGTTGCCTATCTCTCTTCCGTTTCTTCTTCTTCCGATTTACTTTTGAGGGTTTGCGGTCATCCTTTCATTAACATAATACAGTGACTAGAGCAACTTACAACTCTTTCGCGATCGACTGAATCAGTCTCATCTTCATTCTCAGAAAGAAACTCAAGTATCTGCAGTTTCTCCCTTGGACGCTTATGACTACCGTTTCCCAAGTCCATGTGTGACGCATCGACCTTGTAGTCAACCGCTAATACAGAAGAATCTCGATGGGGATTTCGAGTCTTCCCTCCACCACGCCGTCTCCGTTTTGAATGCTTATGGAGACCGACTCTGTGAAAATACATACTAAGTAATATGAAGTCATACTTTGGTGGGGTACGTTCCTCATATTCTTGGTCAGAGTCCTCATGATCTGACCCGCTAACGTCTTCCACTTCTCCCTCTTCGAAATCGATAGTAGCCATTAGTTGGTTACAGACAAGGCTGAAATTTACAAAAATGCGGCCTAATGAGATTATGTACGTAAAAACTAGTGATCTATCGTAGTGCCTACAAGCTGAGAATACAGAGATATACCTAGAGAGAGTGGCAAACTATCGAAACGGTTCACTAAACACAATTTCATGCAACCTAGTACTTGAGACTTATTACCCTACTTGATATGACCTTGTGATTTCATGACTGTAATGCTACAAACCTCATCAAAATTATTAACTGTATTGTATTTTTTGCATTCACACAATTCTGTGCGATGTACAACTCTGGAGAGTAGAGCGACAAGCTAGTTGCCGCCAATCTCCTATTGTCGAGCAAAATGACGGTACCGAGTGAGAACAAACAAAAACAGTGTACATGCAAACCATCTAGTTCCATTCTGCAGTACCCAACCAGGCATTTAATTCACTAAATTAAGAATTATGGTCAAGAAATTTGTTTATGGAACTGATTTACTGCTGATATTTGTGTGGACGCTACTTTGATTATATTAATGTGTTACGAATGAGATTGTGTAAATCGTCTAAGAGACACACTTTCCTCTCATTCTAAAAGAATTGAAATTTCATCTTGCGAAGATAAAATGCTACAGGACCGTTGAAAGACATAAATAACTATAAATTCGCGATCAAGTCATATAAGTGCATGATTTGAAAGGGACTGATGTTGTTCAGTGAGGAACATATTCTGACCAGAGACACCTCATTGTCTCTCTACATTGGAAGTTGGAAATGTTCATCGAGATTTGGAACGCTGCATCATGAGTCAGAAAAACTTCTGTGTGCATTTTTCTAAAGCTATGAAGCAGATTAAAAGTAAAGGATATACCATATCACGCTCTAATAAATCCCAAGAACCCCGGTAAAGTGAAACTGGTTTCAGACAGCGGAAAAGTAGTAATAGTTTTGGTGACTAGTAAATTCTTTGTTGACGGCTGCTTTATATTCTTCCTCGATGGATAAAATATGGTGAAGTTTTTGAAACAGATGAATGAATTAGTTGAAAGTGGGGTCTTCAGCTGAAGAAGTGGGTTGTCAACTCAACGTCTGTGAGGGAATTCTTATCATTTTTGTTAGGATATGGAACAATAGTTGCAGTAACTTCGTGCCGAATATTCACAACCACAGACATATGAGGGTTGAGTTGGACAAGAAGGAGGATATTTTCAGATTTTGTCTCGAACCAGCTGAAAAATCCCTGACCCGGAAAGGATTCCTGTCTACTGTCTCATCACTGTTATACCCTCTGTGGTTAGTTGTGCCTGTATGTCTGCCTTCCAAACATATTCTGCATTGTCACTGGAAGTCCTGTACTGGTCAGGATCAAACTTCAAGTGTAAATTCTGTGTCGACATAGGTACAGCGGCCGAATATCGTGCCTCAAATTGGTGTGAACGCCATGCCCAAATAACTTAGGGAATTCGCATGTCCTTATCTAAGCCGTTTAGATGAGCTTTCTGGCGGCTTTGTTTAACACTTATTTAGTTCACCTTCTAATAATCGCAGGAGACTCGGTTGGTGCAATTATAATTCCTAGTCCATGTGAGGATGGTGTAATCACCAAGGAATTGCTGATTTTGGGCATGAGCCACTCGGGATCACTTACATACTGTACTTCCGTCGGAGGCAACTTAGTTTCTGTGGCCAACTCAAGTCTGACTTAGCTGTATCACGATGTTCATCTAATGCATATATTGTTTCTGTTCCTGTGGAGTTCCCAGTTTCTAATGGCACCAGGAAAGTAACCCTACGCTCTTGTAATTTCTTTCGGATGTCATGTGGGAATTCTGACACATTTTTATCGTGTCGGATGCAACAAACCCTCTTTGAATGCTAGTTTTCATGTAGACCGTGGCATTTACCTTAGAAACACATCAACTCTTGGTTCTACTATCACCGTTACCTTCTCGCTAGCTACATGCACGCCACTTTCTGCAACATATGAATGTGGCACCGCTGTGTGCGATTCCGATCGGACGTTACAATCTCTCCCGATTACGTGGATATATTCGTACCGATTTCTGGAATATTGTGGTGGATATTATACCACTCCTCAACTAAAACTTATGTTGGATGCTACCCCAGCCTTCAATTATTCAGGTGTATGACCGCAAGCTATCAAGTTTGGACTCACTTTACCCAGGGCTCACTCTCCTTTCTACAACTAAGGAATAACCTAACACAAAAGGAAACTATACAGAAGTTCATCATTTTGTAGTTTATATATCAGAATCAATTTGCAGGATAATTGGTTTCTCTATAGTCAGCATTTCACGGTTTATTACTCTTGTTTATTTATTGTTCATTTATAAGCAATAAAATTCCATACCGAGTCTATAGTATTTTTTGTCCACGCAGAATACTACTTGTGTATACACCTGTTTTCGGTTTTGTTCAACTTCTACTTGAAAACATGCTGATAACTGATCAACAATGGCACGGCGTAGCAAACGAGTACTTTCTATGCGCAAAAAAAGCATACGTCACCCGGCTAAGAAGATACGTACATCACCACACCCAACAATGGACGATGAGTCACTGTACCCCGTTTACTGTCAGAGATGTACGCAACTGCTTAACAAAATAAGTCGGACGTTGTTTCTCCAAAATACTCTGTGAAGGAACTCAATGAGAATATAGATACTGTCAGCCACGTCTCGTAAACCGTTAATGCCCAGCTCTTGCTACGCTCGGGCTCACGCTGTTCCTTGAAGTTTCTCAGAAACGCTCAGTAATAACGGACGAAAAACCAAAACACCAATTGGTGACTCGAGGATTCTTTATTGTTTCACCAACATATAAACAATGTTACCACTAAGGTCTGTGAACAAATATTACAATAATAAATCACAAGATTACTTCTGACGGTTTTCTACTGACTTCTTTCTGAACAGCGACCGATGAGACGATGACTGTCGTATTGATGCCTCCGCAAGAATTGGGGAAGTTGGTTTTGAGCAAACAACCATGAATTGATCGTTCAATCTTCAACTACATTTTCAGATACCGTTAGGCGATTACTGCTTCTTTGTTACCTAACTCAAGATATCAATCCGGAAAGTCTGCCTAAGTCTGAGTGTATATTAGACTTTAGAGCGAATGAA
Source organism: Trichobilharzia regenti (assembly GCA_944472135.2). NCBI lineage: Eukaryota > Metazoa > Platyhelminthes > Trematoda > Strigeidida > Schistosomatidae > Trichobilharzia > Trichobilharzia regenti. Next base: position 78,799,857 of record OX235264.1, read on the forward strand.
GTTGCTAAAGGAATAATGTCTTCCTACAACGTTCTAGTATACAATCTGCCTGATTGGATATCTCTGGATAAAATCAAAGTGACGTGTCTCCAAGCATGTGGCATACCATCATCAAATTGCCACCTAATCAGACTCAGAAAAAATCAGGTAAGCATACTTGTCGCGCGCTGTTTAAATTCAGTAGTCCTAATGGCGCTAGGAAGTCCCAGTCATTTAACAAGCTTATTAGTTCATCGACACCTTATGGTAACGTTAAACTTGCTCATGATCTAACGCCATGTCAAAGACGTAGACGTGAAAGTGTATCAAGTGTCACAAAAATATATCTAACCACATAACTTCCTACAAAAGTTTCTATCGCCCTACAAACCTAATGCTCCGGACACGCACGAAAATAAAATAACCTTAAATAATAGAGCTTTTCCTGGTAAACGCAATGGTGAAGCAAATATAGTCATAGACTTAGATGCATTTTTAGAGTAATGCAAGCTGGACACATCATCACAATCAGCCGCTAATGCCACTGACAATGTTATGCAAAAGGCGAAGCTTGAGTTTAAAAGACCAGGTGTAACTACACAGGACGTAACGCTGTCCTTAGAAGACCTACAGCAACAATGTGCAATAAACAACGCAAAAATAGAACACAGATTGGAGACTCAACAATCCTCTATCCTTGCACCTATATTGAACGATGGAACGACGACTGAAGTATCTGTGACTCCTGTCAAAGTGTGGAGGTGGGTTTGAGGAAACAACTATGAAATGATCATTCAATCTTCAGCTACATAAACACTCTCCGCCAAAATAGGGATCCAACCCTTTTTTCCTTCACGACCAATACACCTTGACTTGGATGCCAGTGCGAGAACCTGGGTCACTCGGACAGAGCTGAAATGGAAAACAAACAGAAAAACCAACACACCACAAGCATACCCACAGCACAATCTCACACATCGATGACGACCTGCGCCTCCAGACAGAGACCTCCTCTTGACATCTTGCAACACAATCGCCACTTACTAGAATGACTCTTGCAGAATGCAAAGTGACCATGGCAGCACCTCACGATACTCTACGCACATCCTCTTATCTACTCATTACCAATTACCACTGAAATCGCTTGTCACTCATTCTGACTCAGTTCTAGTAACGGTGATGTATGCGAGCCTCAGCCGTTTACACTCTTTCTCCCCGGCGTGTCGGACCGCAGCTAACAATTATCCCCGTGTGCATTTCATTCTCAGCAATAGCCTCCCCGGCGTATACGACCCATCTGCTGTCCTTAACATCAATCAATTCATTCATGGATGTAGAAGACTCGAAACAACTTCAGAAGTAATCACGACGAAAATTTTAACAAAATTACGCAATAACAACAAGACACGAAAACAACAAGTAAACACAATGAATCCAAAATACACCAATTGATATGACACACCACACATATGTACAAATAGTACAAACAACCTCGCCGATCATGTCTTGGTGGAATTCCTTTGAAGAATTGCAGGACTTACACCAGTACGCCTACAATCCTTCTCAGGTTGACGATTGTAATTTGCGGAATGTCCGGACACAAACAAGATTAACCAACAATTGCGATAATTGAAACTCACACAACTATTTAACACAAACATATGTACAATCACTACATCAAATGTTGTGGATTCCGGTATGACAAACTACCCTGGAAGAACTGTAGGACTTACAGCAGTACGCCTACAACTCTTCTCAGGTTGACGCTCTAGGTTGGAAAATCGTCGCAGAGTTCATTTGCTGACTTCCTTCTACGAGCTAAATCCTCAAATCTGAACGGCAACACGCCCATGTCATTGTATCGTAGAATATAGATGACGAACAAACACACGGCATATCTCATCAACCAAGTGTAGAAACAGAGTAATTTACACCAAAGATAATAGCATTCAAATAATAACTTGAAACTAGAAATGCCTTTATTCGTGCAAGTCAATTTCACAATTACTCTCTCGTTTACAATTGGCTTATCCTCACTGAACTGACCATTGATATTCGTCCTTTCAAACGAACTGATACTAGCATAGTCATTGGACAAGATACTTGAGTTGATGGGCGTCTTTTTCATTGTGGATGACAGCACAAACGACGACTGATTGATATCAGTTGATGAAGTTAGCGGTGGATCAGAAGCTGTTGTTGCTCGACTTTCAGAAAGTTGTCTACCTGCAAGACCACCACCACTGGTGTCTTTTACTATCAGCTCAGGCTTAGCACCAGCATCTGATGATAGGTGGGCTACACGCTGATCAATCACACTGATGGTCTCACAAGTACGCATGCCTTCTGCAACTGCACCTGCATTTATTTCTACTTCACGTTCAAGTTCTACAGAACCTTTATTTGACTTAGCGGTAGTAGGCATTCCCTCCATTTCATCATGATCAACCAAAGAGAAATCTGCACTATCATGATCATTATCACAAATATTCAATTTACCGTCAACTTCATCATTTTCAAACTCTTTAATAACAGAAGTAGACAATTTTGGCTCCTCCTCACAAATCATTAAAGGTTTTATAACTTCACCCTGACTAGTTATACTTTGTAAACTTGTGGAGTCAGAACTGCACTCTGAAATAGTAACTCTATTCTGTGACACTCTATTCAACAATGGCTTACCAGTTGCAACTACAGACTTCTTCACAACACCGTTATCGTCACACAATTCGGAGTCAGACCTGGAGTTTACATTTAGCTTATCACTGAACTTGCTCACCGGTTCACAGTTCACTTCTGTATGCACCTCTTGCACACGTGTAAAACAAAACCGTGTTTGTCTTGCATCTTGTAACTTATCTGTTGAGGATGTACTACGAAACCTGTTACACTCACTAGGTCTATATGCATTACTATACATCATGGAGCCTTCTCGATATCCACCTCTCTGTGGCCCTTTCGTCATCAATGATTGCGTTTTACCCTCAGACTGCTCTATTCTAGGGGTGAGATCTAATAGACTGGAAAACTTGCTCATCGATTGATTGACACTAGTATTTACCAGTTTCAGGATATCACCAAACTTTGGCTCGATACCCTCATCCTCCATACGGGAGCTTATCTTCACCCACTTCCTTTGCAGTCGAGTAGGTAGACGTCTTGCTATTACTTCTAGTATAAAACTCGAGTTGAGGTCACTCGTGCGATTCATCGAAATCATTCCATTATTGTAAATTAGCAAATTATCTAAAAACTCAGTGACTGCCTGGGAGTCATCCTGTAATTGACCACCATTACCCTTAACAGCCTCGAATAATTTCCCTGCAATCATCGAAGGTCTTCCAAACCTTTGGCGTAATATGCTCATAGCCTCGTAGTAGCCCTCTTTTGGCTTCATAAACTTACAGCACTGTATAGCTCTTGAAGCATCTCCAGTGCAATACCTCATCAAATACATTAACTTCGATTCATCATTTATTAAAAAACCACTCAACATGATCTCAAACTCCTTTACAAATTGTAAATAATCAGCCGGGTTTCCATCAAAACACTGTGGTTCAAATTTAGGGAGTTTGATGTTCCTATTATCCCTGAACGGCGAAACAGTAACATCAACCATGTCATGCTTAACATCAGACACATCGTTACAATTAGCAGACAAGTCACAATGACTTACTTTCCTGTTTGCATCCAAGACACTCTATCCCTTCTTTGACCCAGGCATTGTTGAACTTGACCCAATTCCAAAAACGTTCCAGATATTGCTTGTTCAAAGAGGACTTGACCGGCACCAGGAAAAATGAACGGCGACTATCCAAACTTTCACTAACTGTTTGAATCCGCCAGATCTGTTTCCATCGTCAGAAACTGTCAATCACGTCTCATAAACCGTTAATGCCCAGCTCTCGCTACGCTCGGGCCCACGCTGTTCTTAGAAGATTTCTGAGAAACGCTTAGTAACAACGGACGAAAAAACCAGAACACCAATTGTTGACTTGAGTATTATGTATTGTTACACCAGCATATAAATCAAGTATCACTAAGCAAACTAAAAAAACTAAGGTCTGTAAACAAATATTACAATAATAAATCACAAGATTACTTCTGATGGTTGTCTCCTGACTTCTTTCCGAACAGCGACCGATGAGACGATGACTGTCGTATTGATGCCTCCGCGAAAATTGGGGAAGTTCATTTTGAGCAAACAACCATGAATTGATCGTTCAATCCTCAACTCCATTGACAGTCAGACTACCTAATTAGGGAAGATCTTGTTACAGGGTCTCAACAGTGATTTCTCAAAATTAGATCCTGCGTTACTTGCCACTTTGACTTTTTCAACTGCATCACTAGTAGTCGCGAAGCACGTAAGCTAGTCTTTGTTCTCTTCTTCGATATATCTAGGGCATTTGACATGGTGTCTCACAGTATTCTCTTTGAGAAGCTGTATTCTTGTGGAATTCGCAACCCATTACTGAACTGGTTAAAATCATTTCTATGCAACAGGGTACAAATAACCAAAGTTGGATCTGTACTGTCTCATCCTGGGTAGATCTCAAGTGGGAATATGCAAGGTCCACTTTTATTCACAGTCTATATTGACAGCATTTGCAAGTGCTTCACCTCAGGTAAACCATTCCTATATGCTGACGACCTCAAATTCGTCTACTCCTGCTACGCTCATGAATTAAACGATATGGTTACTAAAATACATCTTGAACTAAGTAGCCTTGCAACGTGGTGTGCTGAATCCTGTCTAAATTTTAGCATTGACAAATGCAGCTGGATTTGTATCGGCAACAGTAACCTTGATCTAACTCTTGAAATAAATGGGTGAAAACTAGCTAAGCTCAACTCAGTCGTAGATCTCGGTATTTGATACTCTAGTAACCTAACGTTCTCTGAACAGACTGATTATGCCAGACGTAAAACACGAAGGCTGATAGGATGCATAACACGCAATTTCTTTTGTTGTGAAACTAGGGTTTTATTATAAAAAGTATGTGTCCGACCAATTTTAGAATAGTGTCCGTTTATTCTTAGCGGACTCAGACAAAATGACAAGCTTAAATTGGAGGGAGTGCAACGGCAGTTTACCTCAAGAACTCTAGGCTAAGGAAGTGGTCTGGAATACCATGAGTGATGCGACAGACTAAGATTAGAACCACTCTGGAAAAGACGTCTTTAGCTAAACCTTATGTCAGTCACGTCTCATAAACCGTTAATGCCCAGCTCTTGCTACGCTCGGGCCCACGTCGTTCTTTGCAGTTTTTCAGAAACGCTTAGTAATAACGGACGAAAAACCAAAAGACCGATTGGCTACTTGAGGATTCTTTATTGTTACACCAACATATAAAAATAATGTTTTTACTAGGGTCTGTGAACAAATATTACAATAATAAATCACAAGATTACTTCTGATGGTTGTCTCCTGACTTCTTTCTGAACAGTGACCGATGAGACGATGACTGTCGTATTGATGCCTCCGCGAAAATCGGGGAAGTTGATTTTAAGCAAACAACCAAGAATTGATCGTTCAATCTTCAACTCCATTGACACTCCCCGGTAAAAAAGGGATCCAACCCTTTTTTCCTTCACGACCAATACACCTTGACTTGGATGCCATTGCGAGAACCTGGGTCACACGGACAGAGCTGAAATGGAAAACAAACAGAAAAACCAACACACCACAAGCATACCCACAGCACAATCTCACACATCGATGACGACCTGCGCCTCCAGACAGAGACCTCCTCTTGACATCTTGCAACACAATCGCCACTTACTAGAATGACTCTTGCAGAATGCAAAGTGACCATGGCAGCACCTCACGATACTCTACGCACATCCTCTTATCTACTCATTACCAATTACCACTGAAATCGCTTGTCACTCATTCTGACTCAGTTCTAGTAACGGTGATGTATGCGAGCCTCAGCCGTTTACACTCTTTCTCCCCGGCGTGTCGGACCGCAGCTAACAATTATCCCCGTGTGCATTTCATTCTCAGCAATAGCCTCCCCGGCGTATACGACCCATCTGCTGTCCTTAACATCAATCAATTCATTCATGGATGTAGAAGACTCGAAACAACTTCAGAAGTAATCACGACGAAAATTTTAACAAAATTACGCAATAACAACAAGACACGAAAACAACAAGTAAACACAATGAATCCAAAATACACCAATTGATATGACACACCACACATATGTACAAATAGTACAAACAACCTCGCCGATCATGTCTTGGTGGAATTCCTTTGAAGAATTGCAGGACTTACACCAGTACGCCTACAATCCTTCTCAGGTTGACGATTGTAATTTGCGGAATGTCCGGACACAAACAAGATTAACCAACAATTGCGATAATTGAAACTCACACAACTATTTAACACAAACATATGTACAATCACTACATCAAATGTTGTGGATTCCGGTATGACAAACTACCCTGGAAGAACTGTAGGACTTACAGCAGTACGCCTACAACCCTTCTCAGGTTGACGCTCTAGGTTGGAAAATCGTCGCAGAGTTCATTTGCTGACTTCCTTCTACGAGCTAAATCCTCAAATCTGAACGGCAACACGCCCATGTCATTGTATCGTAGAATATAGATGACGAACAAACACACGGCATATCTCATCAACCAAGTGTAGAAACAGAGTAATTTACACCAAAGATAATAGCATTCAAATAATAACTTGAAACTAGAAATGCCTTTATTCGTGCAAGTCAATTTCACAATTACTCTCTCGTTTACAATTGGCTTATCCTCACTGAACTGACCATTGATATTCGTCCTTTCAAACGAACTGATACTAGCATAGTCATTGGACAAGATACTTGAGTTGATGGGCGTCTTTTTCATTGTGGATGACAGCACAAACGACGACTGATTGATATCAGTTGATGAAGTTAGCGGTGGATCAGAAGCTGTTGTTGCTCGACTTTCAGAAAGTTGTCTACCTGCAAGACCACCACCACTGGTGTCTTTTACTATCAGCTCAGGCTTAGCACCAGCATCTGATGATAGGTGGGCTACACGCTGATCAATCACACTGATGGTCTCACAAGTACGCATGCCTTCTGCAACTGCACCTGCATTTATTTCTACTTCACGTTCAAGTTCTACAGAACCTTTATTTGACTTAGCGGTAGTAGGCATTCCCTCCATTTCATCATGATCAACCAAAGAGAAATCTGCACTATCATGATCATTATCACAAATATTCAATTTACCGTCAACTTCATCATTTTCAAACTCTTTAATAACAGAAGTAGACAATTTTGGCTCCTCCTCACAAATCATTAAAGGTTTTATAACTTCACCCTGACTAGTTATACTTTGTAAACTTGTGGAGTCAGAACTGCACTCTGAAACAGTAACTCTATTCTGTGACACTCTATTCAACAATGGCTTACCAGTTGCAACTACAGACTTCTTCACAACACCGTTATCGTCACACAATTCGGAGTCAGACCTGGAGTTTACATTTAGCTTATCACTGAACTTGCTCACCGGTTCACAGTTCACTTCTGTATGCACCTCTTGCACACGTGTAAAACAAAACCGTGTTTGTCTTGCATCTTGTAACTTATCTGTTGAGGATGTACTACGAAACCTGTTACACTCACTAGGTCTATATGCATTACTATACATCATGGAGCCTTCTCGATATCCACCTCTCTGTGGCCCTTTCGTCATCAATGATTGCGTTTTACCCTCAGACTGCTCTATTCTAGGGGTGAGATCTAATAGACTGGAAAACTTGCTCATCGATTGATTGACACTAGTATTTACCAGTTTCAGGATATCACCAAACTTTGGCTCGATACCCTCATCCTCCATACGGGAGCTTATCTTCACCCACTTCCTTTGCAGTCGAGTAGGTAGACGTCTTGCTATTACTTCTAGTATAAAACTCGAGTTGAGGTCACTCGTGCGATTCATCGAAATCATTCCATTATTGTAAATTAGCAAATTATCTAAAAACTCAGTGACTGCCTGGGAGTCATCCTGTAATTGACCACCATTACCCTTAACAGCCTCGAATAATTTCCCTGCAATCATCGAAGGTCTTCCAAACCTTTGGCGTAATATGCTCATAGCCTCGTAGTAGCCCTCTTTTGGCTTCATAAACTTACAGCACTGTATAGCTCTTGAAGCATCTCCAGTGCAATACCTCATCAAATACATTAACTTCGATTCATCATTTATTAAAAAACCACTCAACATGATCTCAAACTCCTTTACAAATTGTAAATAATCAGCCGGGTTTCCATCAAAACACTGTGGTTCAAATTTAGGGAGTTTGATGTTCCTATTATCCCTGAACGGCGAAACAGTAACATCAACCATGTCATGCTTAACATCAGACACATCGTTACAATTAGCAGACAAGTCACAATGACTTACTTTCCTGTTTGCATCCAAGACACTCTATCCCTTCTTTGACCCAGGCATTGTTGAACTTGACCCAATTCCAAAAACGTTCCAGATATTGCTTGTTCAAAGAGGACTTGACCGGCACCAGGAAAAATGAACGGCGACTATCCAAACTTTCACCAACTGTTTGAATCCGCCAGATCTGTTTCCATCGTCAGTAACTGTCAATCACGTCTCATAAACCGTTAATGCCCAGCTCTCGCTACGCTCGGGCCCACGTCGTTCTTTGCAGTTTTTCAGAAACGCTTAGTAATAACGGACGCAAAACCAAAACACCGATCTGCCGCTTGATATTTGTTTATTGTTACACCAACATATAAAAGGAATAAGCGAACTAAGTTCTGAAAACAAATATTACAATAATAAATCACAAGATTACTTCTGATGGTTGTCTGCTACTTCTTTCCGAACAGCGACCGATGAGACGATGACTGTCGTATTGATGCCTCCGCGAAAATTGGGGAAGTTCATTTTGAGCAAACAACCATGAATTGATCGTTCAATCCTCAACTCCATTGACAGTCAGACTACCTAATTAGGGAAGATCTTGTTACAGGGTCTCAACAGTGATTTCTCAAAATTAGATCCTGCGTTACTTGCCACTTTGACTTTTTCAACTGCATCACTAGTAGTCGCGAAGCACGTAAGCTAGTCTTTGTTCTCTTCTTCGATATATCTAGGGCATTTGACATGGTGTCTCACAGTATTCTCTTTGAGAAGCTGTATTCTTGTGGAATTCGCAACCCATTACTGAACTGGTTAAAATCATTTCTATGCAACAGGGTACAAATAACCAAAGTTGGATCTGTACTGTCTCATCCTGGGTAGATCTCAAGTGGGAATATGCAAGGTCCACTTTTATTCACAGTCTATATTGACAGCATTTGCAAGTGCTTCACCTCAGGTAAACCATTCCTATATGCTGACGACCTCAAATTCGTCTACTCCTGCTACGCTCATGAATTAAACGATATGGTTACTAAAATACATCTTGAACTAAGTAGCCTTGCAACGTGGTGTGCTGAATCCTGTCTAAATTTTAGCATTGACAAATGCAGCTGGATTTGTATCGGCAACAGTAACCTTGATCTAACTCTTGAAATAAATGGGTGAAAACTAGCTAAGCTCAACTCAGTCGTAGATCTCGGTATTTGATACTCTAGTAACCTAACGTTCTCTGAACAGACTGATTATGCCAGACGTAAAACACGAAGGCTGATAGGATGCATAACACGCAATTTCTTTTGTTGTGAAACTAGGGTTTTATTATAAAAAGTATGTGTCCGACCAATTTTAGAATAGTGTCCGTTTATTCTTAGCGGACTCAGACAAAATGACAAGCTTAAATTGGAGGGAGTGCAACGGCAGTTTACCTCAAGAACTCTAGGCTAAGGAAGTGGTCTGGAATACCATGAGTGATGCGACAGACTAAGATTAGAACCACTCTGGAAAAGACGTCTTTAGCTAAACCTTATGTCAGTCACGTCTCATAAACCGTTAATGCCCAGCTCTTGCTACGCTCGGGCCCACGTCGTTCTTTGCAGTTTTTCAGAAACGCTTAGTAATAACGGACGAAAAACCAAAAGACCGATTGGCTACTTGAGGATTCTTTATTGTTACACCAACATATAAAAATAATGTTTTTACTAGGGTCTGTGAACAAATATTACAATAATAAATCACAAGATTACTTCTGATGGTTGTCTCCTGACTTCTTTCTGAACAGCGACCGATGAGACGATGACTGTCGTATTGATGCCTCCGCGAAAATCGGGGAAGTTGATTTTGAGCAAACAACCAAGAATTGATCGTTCAATCTTCAACTCCATTGACACTCCCCGGCAAAAAAGGGATCCAACCCTTTTTTCCTTCACGACCAATACACGTTGACTTGGATGCCATTGCGAGAACCTGGGTCACACGGACAGAGCTGAAATGGAAAACAAACAGAAAAGCCAACACACCACAAGCATACCCACAGCACAATCTCACACATCGATGACGACCTGCGCCTACCAGACAGAGACCTCCTCTTGACATCTTGCAACACAATCGCCACTTGCTAGAATGACTCTTGCAGAATGCAACGTGACCATGGCAGCACCTCACGATACTCTACGCACATCCTCTTATCTACTCACTACCAATTACCACTGAAATCGCTTGTCACTCATTCTGCCTCAGTTCTAGTAACGGTGACGCATGCGAGCCTCAGTCGTTTACACTCTTTCTCCCCGGCGTGTCGGACCGCAGCTAACAATTATCTCCGTGTGCATTTCATTCTCAGCAATAGCCTCCCCGGCGTATACGACCCATCTGCTGTCCTTAACATCAATCAATTCATTCATGGATGTAGAAGACTCGAAACAACTTCAGAAGTAATCACGACGAAAATTTTAACAAAATTACGCAATAACAACAAGACACGAAAACAACAAGTAAACACAATGAATCCAAAAACACCAATTGATATGACACACCACACATATATACAAATAGTACAAACAACCTCGCCGATCATGTCTTGATGGAATTCCTTTGAAGAATTGCAGGACTTACACCAGTACGCCTACAATCCTTCACAGGTTGACGATTGTAATTTGTGGAATGTCCGGACACAAACAGAATTACCAACAGCTAGATGACAGATGATATCAATTCAGTATATACAATATGAACATATGTACAAAATCACACACCGAGCACATTGGACTGCTCATTGATGCGCTACCCTTTGAAGAATTGTAGGACTTACAGCAGTACGCCTACAACCCTTCTCAGGTTGACGCTCTAGGTTGGAAAATCATCTAGTTTTTCATCCTCCGACTCTCTACTCTCAGCACCTTCCAGTAGACACAGTTTTCTGATATCTCGCACCAACATGCCACAACTAGTTCTCACCTCAACCGTCCTCACCAATCCATCACCACTACAGATCAGCCTTACTACCACTCCCAAAGGCCACCTACCTGTGGCACATTTATCTGCTACTAATACTATGTCACCAACCTTTAAGTTTCGGCACAACTTTTTCCACTTGTCCCTGGTTTGCAGTGTTAGAACATACTCCTTTAACCATCTTTTCCAAAATATATCTTTCATGTGCCTGGCTTGTTTCCATCTTTTAATCGTAGGTATTCCTTCCCCGCTTGCGTCCTCTATGCCAGGGTTGCCTCTCAATAACAATAATTTATTTGGGGTTAACACATCAAAATCCTTGACGTCGTCCCTCACAGGTGATAACGGCCGGTCATTTAATATTCGTTCAGCTTCACAAAAAAATGTCTCCAGCGTTTCGTCATTCAAACTCTGGTTTTTAATTATGGAGCTTAAAATACGCTTGATAATTCCTATAAGTCTTTCCCATAGCCCACCTCTATGGCTGGCATGTGGTGGGTTGAAGTGCCACTCGATGTTCCTTTTCAGTAACTCTTCCTGAACTCTCGTTTGAGACCTTCGAAGTACTCTTTAAGCTCGGCGTGACAGCCAACAAAATTAGTCCCTCTGTCGCTGAACATCATCTTCGGTACACCCCGGCGATTTATAAATCTATGTAATGCTAGCACGAATGAATCAGTAGTTAGCGAATGAACCATCTCAATATGCACAGCTCTCATTTTCAAACAGGTGAATAAACAGCCATATCTTTTACATAGGGTTCTGCCTCTCTTCACTACAAAAGGTCCGAACAAATCCACCCCAACGTACTCAAATGGATAATTCCCTTCAGAAGCTTGCCACGCTGGGAGTGGTGCCATCATCTGCTGTACTGGACGAGCATTTCGGAGTTTACATTCCATGCACTTATCAATTATTTTACGGACAGCAGTACCTCCCTTCACTATCCAGAACTTACATCGAATACTTGATAGTACTTGCGAAGTACCCAAATGACCTTCAAGAACATGGTAGTGTCTTATAATGAGATCAGTGACTGGATGGTAGCAAGGTAATAAAGCCGGATGACGGGTCTCATATGACGATTCTAACATTTGTAGACGTCCACCAACTCTAGCGATCCCTTCGGAAACTATCGGAGATAATCTATCTAACCGCACCTTGAAATCTGCGAAATCGGGACTATCCTCCTTGGCAATCTCACCCCACGCTTCCCACTGAGCAGCCCTCAAAATCGCTAACTCTGCATTTCTAATATCTTCGACTCTCAAAGGCCCCACATTCATATTTTCGTATCCCGCAAGATGCATGACCTTTAAATACGTAACATATCGTGTCAACCACGCAACAGCTTTCAGTAGTTTGTACCAAGAAGAATAATATTTAAAAAGTGGATGTAAACCTGAATGTCTTTCTTGAGTAGATGTTAAACTGACACTTGTCTTCAACTCCAAGGCACACTCGTTTATCGGTGGTTCATCTTCTCTACGAGGCCACATACTATCAGCCCTTAGCAAGAACTCTGGACCTTTCCACCACTTATTTTTAACCACATTCATATCAATAACTCCTCGCGAGGCTAGATCAGCTGGATTTTTTCCAGACGGTACGTACCTCCACTGCTCAACAGTTGTTAGTTCACGAATTTGAGATACTCTGTTAGCTACAAAACATGCATATCTTGCTGACTCGTTGCGTATATAATATATCACAGACATCGAATCAGTCCAAAACGTTACGGGATGCTTGGGGTAATCCAACTCTTTACACACCGTTGTGAATAACTGCGCAGCTAGTAAGGCGGCATTAAGTTCTAATCTCGGAATCGAAACCGTCTTTAGAGGTGCAACTCTAGATTTACCCATCACCAGGCTAACATCTATATCATTCCTTAAGGTGGTTCTGATGTATACGGCTGCACCAAATCCAACCTCAGAGGCATCAGAAAAAACATGGAAGTCAATTATATCATGATTTCTCGACGGCTTAAGTGGACGTGAGACGGAATGTAGATTCAGCATTCTTAAACTGTTAACCCACCCCTTCCACTCTTCTCTCTGCCTCTCACTTAATGGTTCATCCCACTGTAACCCTTTCCTGCATGTCTCTTGAAATAACCTCCTAGCCGGAAGTAGATAAGGTGCTACTAATCCAAGTGGGTCAAACACGGACGACAACACAGAGAGCACACCTCTCCGAGTAACTGGCTTATCAATATCACCAACACTAAATCCAAAGGTATCAGAGTTCACATCCCATCGCATACCTAATGTGCGTTCAACTGGTAGAGTATCAACAGGCAAATCTCGTACGGTAGGTGCTCTGTCTTCTGGATCTATATGCTTCAAAACGTCTAGGCTGTTCGAGACCCACTTAGTTAGACGAAAGCCGGCCTTAGCTAACACTTCAGTGATGCTTGTTGCAAATCTAACTGCAGACTTATCATCATCGAAGGAGGCTAAACAATCATCCACGTAGAAGCAACAATCTATGACGTCCAGCAAATCATTAGAACCAAATGTGGACACTGCCTTTCGTAGAGCAAAATTAGCACAAAATGGGGAGGACGTGGCACCAAATGGATGCACTGTCATCCTATATTCTGACACCTTACCACAAGGACCGTCATCAAACCACAAAAACCTCAAGTGATCTCTGTCACTCTCTGGCACCTTCACCTGTAGGAACATTTCCTCAATATCCGCCGCGACAGCAACTGTAAACTTTCTGAATCTCAATAGCAGTCCCACTAATGAGCTCACGCAATCTGGGCCACTATACAGATTATCATTTAAAGAGACTCCTTCATGTTTCGCAGAACAATCAAACACCACACGGAGTTTACCTGGCTTCCTCGGGTTAAAGACGGGATGATGGGGCAAATACCACTTCCCTGGCTCACTCTGATCAACTAGTCTTTCAACGTAACCCTTCATTATATGTTTATCGACGACTTCCTTATATTTGGACCAGAGTTCTGCATCTGACAGAAATTTCTTCTGTAAACCCATTAGTCTCTTAAGAGCAACTTTCCTATTACAAACCAACTGTCTATCTTTGAATCTCCATGGTAGGCCAACGCTGAAACGCCCGTTTTCGTATTTACAAGAGTCCTCGGCTATTTTAACTGCTTTCAAGTCTTCTACAGAACGACCCTTCCCTGGGACACCGCAGTCACAAAACTCCTTGTCATACATATTTTTAATCATAGTTTCTAGTTTGTCCCCATCGTTTGTAACTAATGATGATATGTGGACTATGGGTATAGGTCCTCTCACTGTCCATCCCAGTGGTGTTTTTGTCGCAAACAGATCATCTCTACCTCCAAATCTCTCTTCTAATACCTTGTGAGCTTCTGGCACACTACATCCAATGAGTACTCTCACTCTTCCATCTTGCAATGTTGGAAGAGGTATGTCACACAGGTATGGCTTACCGACAACCGTTTCACGACTAGGTACTATAGCTTCGCCAAGTTTCATACTGGAGGTAGTGTAAGCAGTATCCACTTCCACGGTCTCCCCAGTAGCCAAGGATTCTAACTGAAATGACACTCGCTCACATACTACTGTTTTCGCAGAATTGAAAGTATTTACAACCAAGGGTTGCTTTGGGCCTTTAATACCCAAGCAACCAGCCAGTTCAGCATCTATCAATGTAACGTCTGAACCATTATCCAACAATGCATAAGTCTCTACTGAAGATTTCGGTCCTTTCACCTTAACTGGTAATACCCCTAAGAAAACTTGTGGGATGTCAAGGGGTCTAGAGATACTATTACAATTAACCGAATTCCCAGGTTCGTTCACTGTTCTCAGAAGTGGGTGCATATCCGTTAAACCACTACTTCCTTTATTTGTCGCCTTACAATTCCACTTTGTATGCCCAATCTTTAAACAACTGAAACACAGCCGCTTCTGCTTTGCCATTTTTAACCTTTCTACGGGTGACATAGCGATAAAGCGATTACAATCACTCAATTGATGCATGTTATGGCAAACAATACACTCATCCTTTCTCGTTGTGTCTTGAGACTTCACCACAAATGCCTTCCTTATATTCACTGGTTCCTTAGGTTCTACCTTAGAATGCAAAATGCTGGCGAATTTGCCCATCGCCTGGTTGACACTGTCCTTCACCAGTCTAAGAATATCATCAAACCTTGGCTCGATACCCTCCTCCTCTATACGAGAGCTTATTTTTACCCACTTCCTTTGCAGCCGAGTAGGTAGGCGTCTTGCAATTACCTCTAGGACTGAGCTCGAGTTGAGGTCACTCATGCAATTCATAGAAATCAAGGTATTCTTGTAAGTCATAAGATTATCTAAAAACTCAGTGAGTGCCTTGGAGTCATCTTGAAGTTGACTGCCGTTACCTTTGACAGCTTCGTATACGTTCCTTACAATCATCGAAGGTCTTCCAAACCTTTGACGTAATATGCTCATAGCCTCAGCGTATCCCTCATTAGGGGGCATGAGCTTACAGCACTGTATAGCTCTTGAAGCATCTCCAGTGCAATACCTCATCAAATACATCAATTTCAATTCATCACTTAATAAAAAACTACTCAGCATGATCTCAAACTCCTTTACAAATTGTAAATAATCAGCCGGGTTTCCATCAAAACACCGTGGTTCAAATTTAGGGAGTTTGATGTTCCTATTATCCCTGAACGGCGAAACAGTAACATCAACCATGTCATGCTTAACATCAGACACATCGTTACAATTAACAGACAAGTCACCATGACTTACTTTCCTGTTTGCATCCAAGACACTCTGTCCCTTCTTTGACCCAGGCATTGTTGAACTTGACCCAATTCCAAAAACGTTCCAGATATTGCTTGTTCAAAGAGGACTTGACCGGCACCAGGAAAGATGAACGGCGACTATCCAAACTTTCACCAACTGTCTGAATCCGCCAGAATCTGTTTCTACCATCAGAAACTGTCAATCACGTCTCATAAACCGTTAATGCCCAGCTCTCGCTACGCTCGGGCCCACGCCGTTCTTTGCAGTTTTTCAGAAACGCTTAGTTATAACGGACGAAAAACCAAAAGACCGATTGGCTACTTGAGGATTCTTTATTGTTACACCAACATATAAAAATAATGTTTTTACTAGGGTCTGTGAACAAATATTACAATAATAAATCACAAGATTACTTCTGATGGTTGTCTCCTGACTTCTTTCTGAACAGTGACCGATGAGACGATGACTGTCGTATTGATGCCTCCGCGAAAATCGGGGAAGTTGATTTTAAGCAAACAACCAAGAATTGATCGTTCAATCTTCGACTCCATTGACACCTTATCTCTTACTACAAACTAACCAATCTTCTTTTGCATTCCTCCGAGCCAAGTTAATACAAATTTCACGAAGTATATGTAAGACATGAGACCAATAATATTTACAGATCATTTGTCATTGTAAATGTTCAAACATCCACATTATTCATTCTCATTCAAAAAGTCAATTGGAAGCTAAAATGGTGAGCGAGAAAAGAAGACAAACAACAGCAACGTAAAAGAAAGCAAGAGGAGTCCTTAAGGAGTGATTAATAAATACATACAAGTATATCCTTTTTGTAACTATGGTTATTTTTGTGCACTAACCAACTAGTCCCGTTATGCTAACTTTTATATTATGTGTGAACTAATATTACTGTCCTGTGTAGAAATGTTTATCATCTAGTTCCAATAAAATTAAAATTTATAATTAGAGTTTGTTGTAACTACACGTTTAATTTTATTTATTTTTTTTTATGGTTACAGCTTGATTTTGGTACAAGTGTGGAATTTTCAGCATGGATATCGGTAGCCTAAAATTCGCAGGCCAACCATAGATATCAGGTGTGCGTCGGCGTGGGCTCGAACCTCGGACCATGTGCATGGTCGGCGAGAGTCCTAACCACTGTGCCACCGACGCACTTAAAATATCTATGTAGGGTGAAAAAGAAGGTGTAAGAGTCAAACGCAAAAGTGCATTGTCATCTTTGAGCAGTCTGGTGACTGAGGAAATGAACACTGGTAGCGTGTTTGCATCGCGCACATTAGCTGGTAGTCTATTCCAAATGACTGAAAACTTATTTAAGAAGAAGTTGTACCGCACGTAAGTCTGACAGTGCTCCATAGCAGCTAGGTTGTGATGATTTCTAAGATTGTAACTGATGACAGCGGTAGATTTGGTTATTGGCTCGGAGGAATGCAAGAGAAGATTAGTTGGCTTGTAGTAAGAGATAAGGTTTAGCGTAAGACGTCTTTTCCAGAGTGGTTCTAATCTTAGTCTGTCGCATCACTCATGGTATTCCAGACCACTTTCTTAACCTAGAGTTCTTGAGGTAAACTGCCCTCTAATTAAAGCTTGTCATTTTGTCTGAGTCCGCTAAGAATAAACGGACACTATTCTAAAATTGGTCGGACACATACTCTGCATAACATTGCAATGCTCCTTTCTCACTGTGCCTTGAGCCTTCGCTACAGATGCTTTCTTTGTATTCAGCTTAGGATGCGAAATGCTGGCGAATTCGGCCATCGCCTGGTTTTCGCTTTCTTTCATTAGCCCCACCGTATCATCGAATCCAGGCTCCAAGCCATCCTTCTCTGGCCGTGAACTAAGCTTTAGGAATTAGCTGTGTAGACGAACCGGTAATTTCTTGGCAACTGTCTCAATCACCGAACTTGAGTTCAACTCATCGATATCGTTAGGATAAACGAGAGTATTTCTCTATACCAATAAATTATGCAAGAACTTTGCGAGTTACTCGGGGTTACCCTTTAACTGCGCCCCATTACATTTAACAGTCTCAAAAACGCTACTGGATATCATTAATTGCTTTCCAAACATTTGACGTAATATATTTTTTATATTTTTATTTTATTTTTATTTCTGGAACAGAAACCGGCTATTTTTACAGGCTTGATCACATGTACATTTATTAGAACTTATAAAATATATAAAATGATTTGTTAATTTAGAAATAAGTTGAATAATGGTAAATGTGAGAGAAATATTTCAAAAGAAATGTACAAATAAGGAAATAGATCATTTTTGAGGTCTGCTTTCGACCGAATAATTCATAAGATATAGCCCCAAATCTAAACTGTGCTTGAAAAAATACGACATGGCAATTTCACGCGGGAATTATAAATGAATGTGTTGGATGTGGAAGGTAAGTAGCATTTTTGTACAGATGCTGACGTGATACATAAGAGATGCAGAATAAACAATGATTATCAGTAAATGACTCATAAAGTGTTTGAAAGTGTATAAAACTTTAAATTCACCGGTAAGTACACCATATGTGTAAAATTTCCAGTTGTTTATGAGACCGACTTTGAACTTGTCAGCAGATTTTATAGTATAGGCGATTTCGTCATTTACTAGGTAAGCTAGCAATATCAAGAATAAGTGGAGAAAAGCAGTGCTGTATCAGTGCCTTCGTTGAAGGCAGTACCTTTGAAAAGAGAAGAAGAAGAAGTAATTTGTCTGAATCGTGTAATGTATTTGAGCAACACATTTCGAACAATCTGATCACACACGGACTTGACATACGAATATATATATACAATTAATAAAGAGGTAAGAGGTGAGAAAAATAGACTTAGGTCAAGTTAAAAGGACATATTAAAGGTCAAAAATAAAAATGAAGACCACTAAACCAAATAGCGGAGGTAATAGTACATCTGCTATGGTATCAAAACAAAATTTACCAAGGAAGGTTTAATTTGATGGCAAATTGTTTTTGAACGCATAAAGGTGGCTTGAACTTTCTAATTGCTAGGGCTTCTACAAACTTTAGGATACGCCCCAAACACGTTTTATAGTTAGGTTTAAAAGATCTGTTAACATGAATTTTATGACCTGTCTCTATAATATGTTTCGCAATAGAAGAGCTAGATCTCATGTTCTCACCGTTTGTCAATGGAGTTGAAGATTGAACGATCAATTTTTGGTTGTTTGCTCAAAATCAACTTCCCCAATTTTCGCGGAGGCATCAATACGACAGTCATCGTCTCATCGGTCGCTGTTCAGAAAGAAGAGTGAAACATCGTCAGAAACCTTAGTTCGCTTATTCTTTTTATATGTTGGTGTAACAATACAGAAATATCAAACGGCAGATCGGTGTTTTGGTTTTTTCGTCCGTTATAACTAAGCGTTTCTGAAAAACTGCAAAGAACGACGTGGGCCCGAGCGTAGCGAGAGCTGGGCATTAACGGTTTATGAGACGTGATTGACAGTTTCTGATGGTAGAAACAGATCTGGCGGATTCAGACAGTTGGTGAAAGTTTGGATAGTCACCGTTCATCTCTCCTGGTGCCGGTCAAGTCCTCTTTGAACAAGCAATATCTGGAACGTTTTTGGAATTGGGTCAAGTTCAACAATGCCTGGGTCAAAGAAGGGACAGAGTGTCTTGGATGCAAACAGGAAAGTAAGTCATGGTGACTTGTCTGTTAATTGTAACGATGTGTCTGATGTTAAGCATGACATGGTTGATGTTACTGTTTCGCCGTTCAGGGATAATAGGAACATCAAACTCCCTAAATTTGAACCACGGTGTTTCGATGGAAACCCGGCCGATTATTTACAGTTTGTAAAGGAGTTTGAGATCATGCTGAGTGGTTTTCTATTAAGTGATGAATTGAAATTGATGCATTTGATGAGGTATTGCACTGGAGATGCTTCAAGAGCTATACAGTGCTGTAAGCTCATGCCCCCTAATGAGGGATACTATGAGGCTATGAGCATACTACGTCAAAGGTTTGGAAGACCTTCGATGATTGTAAGGAACGTATACGAAGCTGTCATAGGTAATGGCAGTCAACTTCAAGATGACTCCAAGGCACTCACTGAGTTTTTGGATAATTTGCTGATTTACAAGAATGGATTGATTTCGATGAATCGCATGAGTGACCTCAACTCGAGTTTTATACTAGAAGTAATAGCAAGACGTCTACCTACTCGACTGCAAAGGAAGTGGGTGAAGATAAGCTCCCGTATGGAGGATGAGGGTATCGAGCCAAAGTTTGGTGATATCCTGAAACTGGTAAATACTAGTGTCAATCAATCAATGAGCAAGTTCGCCAGTATATTGAATCTCTCCCCTGGAATAGAGCAGTCTGAGATCAAAATGCAATCATTGATGACGAAAGGGCCACAGAGAGGTGGATATCGAGAAGGCTCCATGATGTATAGTAATGCATATAGACCTAGTGAGTGTAACAGGTTTCGTAGTACATCCTCAACAGATAAGTTACAAGATGCAAGACAAACACGGTTTTGTTTTACACGTGTGCAAGAGGTGCATACAGAAGTGAACTGTGAACCGGTGAGCAAGTTCAGTGATAAGCTAAATGTAAACTCCAGGTCTGACTCCGAATTGTGTGACGATAACGGTGTTGTGAAGAAGTCTGTAGTTGCAACTGGTAAGCCATTGTTGAATAGAGTGTCACAGAATAGAGTTACTGTTTCAGAGTGCAGTTCTGACTCCACAAGTTTACAAAGTATAACTAGTCAGGGTGAAGTTATAAAACCTTTAATGATTTGTGAGGAGGAGCCAAAATTGTCTACTTCTGTTATTAAAGAGTTTGAAAATGATGAAGTTGACGGTAAATTGAATATTTGTGATAATGATCATGATAGTGCAGATTTCTCTTTGGTTGATCATGATGAAATGAGGGATATGCCTACTACTGCTAAGTTAAATAAAGGTTCTGTAGAACTAGAACGTGAAGTAGAATTGAACGCAGATGCAGTTCCAAAAGGTGTGCATACTTGTGAGACAGTCAGTGTAATTGATCAGCGTGTAGCCCACCTATCATCAGATGATAGTGCTAAACCCGAACTAGTAGTGAAAGACAGCAGTGGTGGTAATCTTGCAGTTGGACAACTATCTGAAAGCCGAAAAAGAACAGCTTCTGATCCACCGCTAAGTTCATCACCTTGTGTCACTCAGTCATCGTTGGTGTTGTCATCCACAATGAAACAGATACCCATCAACTCAAGTATCTTGTGCAATGATTTTGATAGTATTGGTGCATTTGAAAGTGCGAAAGATATTGCTCAGTTTAAAAAAGATAAGCCAAGTGTAAACGTGAGAGTAATTGTTAAATTGACTTGCATGAATAAAGGCATTTCTAGTTTCAAGTTACTATTTGAATGTCATTATCTTTGGTGTAAATTACTCTGCGTCTACGCTTGGTTGATCAGAAACGTCGCGTGTTTGTTAGTCATCTATATTCTACGATACAATGACATGAGCGTGTTACCGTTCAGATTTGAGGATATAGCTGATAGAGGGAAGTCAGCAAATGAACTCTGCGACGATTTTCCAACCTAGAGCGTCAACCTGAGAAGGGTTGTAGGCGTACTGCTGTAAGTCCTACAGTTCTTCAAAGGGTAGCGCATCAATGAGCAGTCCAATGTGCTTGGTGTATGATTTTGTACATATGTTCATATTGTATATACTGAATTGATATCATCTGTCATCTAGCTGTTGGTAATTCTGTTTGTGTCCGGACGACTTCCACTTGGATCATCAACCTGAGAAGGAATGTAGGCGTACTGCTGTAAGTCCTACAGTTCTTCAAGGGTAGTTTGTCGTGTCAGAATCCACAACATTTGATGTAGTGATTGTACATATGTTTGTGTTAAATAGTTGTGTGAGTTCCAATTATCGTAATTGTTGGTTAATCTTGTTTGTGTCTGGACATTCCACAACTTACAATCGTCAACCTGTGAAGGGTTGCAGGCGTACTGGTGTAAGTCCTGCGATTCTTCAAAGGAATTCCATCAAGACATGATCCGCGAGGTTGTTTGTACTATTTGTACATATGTGTGGTGTGTCATATCAATTGGTGTATTTTGGATTCATTGTGTTTACTCGTTGTTTTCGTACCTTGATTTTATTGCATAATTTTGTTAAAATTTTCGTCGTGATTACTTCTGAATTATTTTCTAGTCTTCCACGTTCGCGAATGAATTGATTGATGTTAGAGACAGCAGATGGGTCGTATACGCCGGGGAGGCTATTGCTGAGAATGAAATGCACACGGGGACAATTGTTAGCTGCGGTCCGACACGCCGGGGAGAAAGAGTGTAAACGACTGAGGCTCGCATACATCACCGTTACTAGAACTGAGTCAGAATGAGTGACAAGCGATTTCAGTGGTAATTGGTAATGAGTAGATAAGAGGATGTGCGTAGAGTATCGTGAGGTGCTGCCATGGTCACTTTGCATTCTGCAAGAGTCATTCTAGTAAGTGGCGATTGTGTTGCAAGATGTCAAGAGGAGGTCTCTGTCTGGAGGCGCAGGTCGTCATCGATGTGTGAGATTGTGCTGTGGGTATGCTTGTGGTGTGTTGGTTTTTCTGTTTGTTTTCCATTTCAGCTCTGTCCGTGTGACCCAGGTTCTCGCAATGGCATCCAAGTCAAGGTGTATTGGTCGTGAAGGAAAAAAGGGTTGGATCCCCTTTTTACCGGGGAGTGTCAATGGAGTTGAAGATTGAACGATCAATTTTTGGTTGTTTGCTCAAAATCAACTTCCCCAATTTTCGCGGAGGCATCAATACGACAGTCATCGTCTCATCGGTCGCTGTTCAGAAAGAAGAGTGAAACATCGTCAGAAACCTTAGTTCGCTTATTCTTTTTATATGTTGGTGTAACAATACAGAAATATCAAACGGCAGATCGGTGTTTTGGTTTTTTCGTCCGTTATAACTAAGCGTTTCTGAAATCTTCGAAGAACAGCGTGGGCCCGAGCGTAGCGAGAGCTGGGCATTAACGGTTTATGAGACTTGATTTACACCGTTAATAGGTTCTGATGATTCAATTTGTTTCTGGAGCCATTTTGGAATATGCTCTGAAGCCCTTACTTGCTGAGATCGATGAATCCTCCCTAAGTATGTGTGTCCACACGTACATTCGAATTGGTAAATTCAGTGGGATGTGACGTCATTTTTCGCATGTTCGAAGGGCTTAGATAGATATAATGGCTTTACATTCTCTAATATTATGATATTAGCTGCATTAAAAGTCTTTTTAACAGCAGCGTTCAGACTTTGTCTAGTTATCAAGCTGCTTTGATGTCCCATATAGGGTAGCTTGATGTACACGTCTTTCTTGGGGCGAGTTGGAGAGTGGGTCTTGGTGTTCTGACTACTTTATATCTCCTGATGAACTTGTCTGGATAATTGTTATCAACCAGCGTTTGTGTCAATATTCTTTCTTCTCCATCAAGCGTGTCTTCAGTGCATATTCGTCGGATTCTACTGAAAAGGCACCTTACTAAGCCTCTTTTGTACGGAATAGGGCAGAAACTGTGGTAATTAAGATACTGTCCTGTCCAGGTAGGTTTTCTATAAATAGACCTTTTTATTGACCCATCAAGCCGTCGACTAAGCAATATGTCTAGGAAAGATAAACAATTATCTTCCTCTTCTACTGATGTAAATGATATGCTATTCTGAACTTCATTCATTCGACTTAAAATTGATGTGGCAGAACAAGGCTTATCACTGATAACTACGATATCATCTACATACCTTCTGTAAAGTGGCACATTTTTGATTAAATCTTCGGATAAATTCTCAATGTACGACATATTTATATTTCGTAGTCATCAGTGATAAGCCTTGTTCTGCCACATCAATTTTAAGTCGAATGAATTTCTTTTTTTAGTTTTTTATTTATTCTCTTATTTTGAAGAAGCCATTCGAACTCAGGAGCCTTAGCAATAGAGTGCTGTCCTACAGATAGGGGTGGTTCTCATATGTCCCCACCATCATATCCACTGGCTAGCAATCACCCCCCCACCTTTTTCGTGCGAGTTTTTGGCACATCGAAGGTCTTCGGAATCTTTGTCGCAGTATACTCATGGCTGCAGTGTATCCTTCGTTTGGGGAGATAAACATGCAGCACTGTATAGCTCTTGCAGCGACTCCAGTGCAATACCTCAACAAATACACTCACTTTCTTTCGTCAGTTATTGCAAACTCACTCAACATGACCTCAAACTCCCTTAAAACTGTGTGTAGTAGGCTGTGTTTCCATCGAAACACTGAGGGTCATATTTAGACATTTTAAAATTTCTATTATCCGTAGATGGCTAAACATGAACATCAACCTTATCATGCTTAACATCACACCCATCATTACATATAACAGACAACTCATCATTACTTACTTTCCTGTCTGCTTCCAAAACGCTTTGTCCTTTCTTTGACCCAAGCATTATTGAACTTGACCAAACAACTCAGAAAAGTTCCAGATAATACTTGTCCAAAGAAGACGGGCAGACACGAGGCAAGACGAATAACAAACAAATACCGCGAATAATTCCTGGGGAACTATCAGAAACTGTCAATGTCCAGGTCGAATTACACTGGACTTCACGCTGTCCTTGGAAGACTTCCAGGAACTATGCTCAATGAACAACGCAAAAACCCAGAATACAAATTGGTGACTCAATAACCCTTTATTCTTGCACCAAAACAAATCCAAAAACTAGGTTATTGTACACAAAGTCTAGGAATAAATGTCATAACAATAAATCACAATAATACTTCTGATAGTTTTTCTTTTTCTTCCAACGAACAACCTGCGATGGAACGATGGCTGCAATACCGGTGACTCCCGCGAAAATATAGATTTGGGTTTGAGTAAACAACCATGAAATGATCGTTCATTCTTAATCTACATTGACATCGAGCATGTACCATTAAGTATAAGGTTCCTAAGTAGCACGTAAACCAGTGTGCACAGAAAATGAATTAACGTGACCCTACAATCCAGAATGCATGTACTTAAACTCGTTACCCATAGGTTTTTTCGCAGAAAACTTAATAATCCTAACTCAAGCGACTGCAATCGTACCATAAACCTGGGGAAGCTGAATAGTTCTTCACGCTGCCATAATATGACGTCAATGAAAAGAGAGGCAATCCGCCGATTTGTCCAACACCAAAAAATCTTCATCCAGATCCTATCTTTCTGGACACTTTAAAACTAAGTCGAAACCCTACTGCCAGTCACACACTCATCCCGAAATAAATCTCATATCTACGGCTGACGTAGACGAAAGCGTGATACAGGATCCTCTACAACAAGGGACAAAAGGGTTACCTTCTTTCCCTAATGGTGGCCTTCTGACTCACCACATCCCCGAAAACCACTGGACACAGACTACTCAAGATCATTGGTGGACTAATATTTACAAAAATAACTTAACCACACAAAATATTAGTCATAACTGTGATGCATTCAACTTTATTTCGGCATACTATCTACCAGAAATACCCATCTTCCTTTCATCCAATCTAAATTGTCCCAGCCAACACAAAATCTCAGCCTCAATATTGACGTGAATAGCACATATATTGTCAAGCCACTTGACTCTAGAAGGGATGGCGATGCATTGCCGTCACAGAATTATGAACAACTCACATCCGCCGAGATACACAAATATAGCACATCTCTCCGTGATGATACTGGCACAGTGGACATTTTCAGGATTGCCAGTAAGTTACCATCATTTAGGTTAGCACCCACCAAATAATCTACACCAGTTGCCGATGTAGTTGAAGATTGAACGATCAATTCATGGTTGTTTGCTCAAACACGACTTCCCCATATTTTTCGCGGGAGTCATCCATCCATCAGTCATCGTCTCATCGTTCGCTGTTCAGGGAAGATAAAAAACTATCAGAAGTATTATCGTGATTTATTGTTTTAACATTTATTCTTAAACCTTGTGTGTAATAACCTTATTGTTGGCAACATTCTGGCGTAAGAATAAAGGATTCTCGAGTCGCCAGTCTGCGTTCTGGTTTTCGTGTTGGTTATTACACATTGTTTCTGAAAGTCTTCAAGGGAAGGCGTGAGGTTCACTGTTGTGAGAGCTGGACATTGACAGTTTCTGAGAGTTGGCTGACATTTTCTGATAGTTTCTCTTCTTTTTCCCGGTTCCTGCAAGTCCTCTTTGGACCAGTATTATCTGGATCTCTTCGTCAAGTTCAGTAATTCCTGGGTCAAAGAAAGGACAGAGTGTCTTGGAAGTAAGCAGGAAAGTAAGTCATGTTGACTTATCGGTTAATTGTAATGATATGTATGATGCGCAGCATGATGAGTCTGTTGTTCACGGTTCGCCGTTTAGGTATAGTAGGGGTTTAAATTTAGCTCAATTCGAGCATCGGTACTTTGATGGAAACCCAACCGAATATCCACAGTTTGTCAAAGAGTTTGAGATCATGTTGAGTGGTTTTTTATTAGATGATGAAATAAAGTTGATGTATTTGATGGGGTACTGCACTAGAGTTGCTTCAAGAGCTATACTGTGCTGTAAGTTCATGCCCACAAACGAAGAATACTCTGAGGCTATGAGTATAATGCGTCGAAGATTCGGAAGACCGATAATTGTAAGGAACGTATTCGAGGCTGTCAAAGGTAATGGTGGTCAATTACAAGATGACTCCGAGGCACTCACTGAGTTTTTGGATAATCTGATGTCTTTCAAGAATACGTTGATTTTGATGAATTGCATGAGCGATCTGAACTTAAGTTCCATCCTAGAGGTAATAGCGAGACTCCTACCTACTCGACTGCAAACGAAGTGGGTGAAGATAAGCTCTGGTATAGAGGATGGAGGTTTAGAGACAGGGTTCGAGGATATACTGAGATTAGTGGAAGATAGTGTCAATCAAGCTATGAGCAAGTTTTCCAGTATATTGCATTCCACCCCTAAAATAGAGCGGTCTGAGAGCAAAACGAAATCATTTATGAAGAATGGGTTTCAGCGAAGTGGATATCAAGAAATCTTTATGGTGTCTAGTAATCCAGATAAACTTAGTGAGTGTAACAGGATTCGTGGGACATCCCCAACAGATAGGTTACAAGTTGCGAGACAAACACGGTTGAGTTTTACACGTTTGCAAGAAATGCATACAAGAGCGAACTGTGAATCAGTGAGCAAGTTTAGTGGTAAGCCAAATGTGAAATCAACGTCATCAAGTTCTGACTACAGATTGTGTGAGGGTATTGGAGCGGTGAAGAAGCCTGTAGTTGCAACTGGTAAGCCATTGTTGAGCAGAGTGTCACAGATGACACCACGGTTTGTGCAGGAGAAGACAGTTACAGTTTCAGAGTCTAGTTCTGACTCCACAATTTTACAAGGTATTACTAGTCAGAGTGAAGACATAAAACCTTTAAGGATTTGTGAGGAGGAACCTGATATGTAGCCATATATATATATGGTGGTCTCTCTTTCTGTTGCTCTTTTAGTCTGTGACCATTTCACTTTGATGAACCTGTCTCCTTTAACAATGTATATTCCCCTTATATTATATATAATATGTGTGTTGGTTGACATGTCTGTTATATTTCGCTATGTATATATGGATCGATATTCCATTATAATTAGCCATTCATGTTAAGACTGTCTATTGATTTGTTCATTTCGAATATTCGTTCACACACTTGTCCGGACATTCATACATATATTTTTGCTCTCACACTTTCGTGTGACTTTGCTTCTCCTGGTGTTTTGGAAAATAGAAGTATCATCGCAAACCTAGTGGTCTTCTGATTTCCGTCTTTCTTGCGTTAGGACTATTAAATTCTCGACCAGTACATAACAATAATTTGGCGACGAGTACATAACAGAACCCAAATTGTCTACTGCTGTTATTAAAGAGTTTGAAAATGTCGAAATCGACGGTAAAGTGAATATTCGTGGTAATGATCATGATAGTGCACATTTGTCTTTGGTTGATCATGATGAGATGAGTGGAATACCTACTACTGCTGAATTGAATAAAGGTTCTGTACAACTTGAAGGTGAAGTAGACGTAAGAGCAGATGTAGTGGTAGAAGGTATGGGTACACATGAGACCGTCAGTGTAAATGATCAGCGTGTAGCCCACCTATCATCAGATGCTGATAGTAAAAGACAGCAGTGGTGGTAATCTTGCAGTTAGACAACCTTCTAAAAGCCGAACAACAACAACTTCTGATGCACCGCTAAGTTCATCAACTTGTGTCACTCGGTCATCGTCGGTGTTGTCATCCAAGATGAAAGGGACGTCCATGATCCCACGTTTGTGGATGTTGATCAGATACGTCGTGTGTTTGTTAGTCATCTATATTCCACCATACGATGACATGGGCGTGTTATCATTCAAATTTGAGGATATAGATGATAGAAGAAGGTCAGCAAATGAACTCTCCGAGGAGTTTTCAACGTAGGGAGTCACCGTGAGAAGAGTTGCAGGCGTACTGGTATAAGTCGTGCAATTCTTCACAGGAATTCCATCAAGACATGATCTACGAGGTTATGTGTACTGTTCGTATATACGTGTGTTTTTTAATTTATCCATGCCTGTACAACTGGTATGTTCCTGAATAAACAGGACTAAATATATATATATATATATATATAATTAGCCTGATGTTTTCAGATTCACCGTGTTTACTTGTTGTTTTCGTATCTCGTTGTTATTGCATAATTTTGTTAAAATTTTCGTCGTGCTTACTTCTGAAGTTGTTTCGAGTCTTCCGCATCCGTGAATGAATTGACTGATGTTAAAGACAGCTGATGAATCGTATACGCCGGGGAGGCTAGTTCTGAGAATGACACGCACACATAGATAAGGATTAGCTGTGGAATCAATGATTGAGAATGAATGTTTCTATTTAGGCTGTGGTTCCACACGCCGGGGAGCGACATTGTAGACGACTGAGGCTTGCATATGTCACCGTTACTAGGAATGAGGCAGAATGAGTGACAAGCGATCGTAGCGGTAATTGGTAGTGAACAGATAAGAGGCTGGGCGATGAGTATCATTAGGTGCTGGTATGGTCACATTGCGTTCTGCAAGAGTCATTCTAGCAAGTGGCGATTGTGTTGCAAGGTGTGAAGAGGATGCTTTCAACTGGAAGGCGTAGGTCGTCGTCAATGAGTGTGATTGTGCTGTGGGTGTGGCTGTGGTGTGTTGGTTTTTCTGTTTGTTTTCCATTTCAGCTTTGTCCGTGTGACCCAGGTTCTCGCACTGGCATCCAAGTCAAGGTGTATTGGTCGTGATGGAAAAAGGGATGGATCCCTACTTTGGCGGAGAGTGTTAATGTAGCTGAAGATTGAATGATCAATTCATAGTTGTTTCCTCAAACCCAACTCCTCCATGTTTTTCGCGGGTCATCAACCCAGCAGTCATCGTCTCATCGGTCGCTGTTCAAATGAAGATATACAACTACCAGAAGTATTATCGTGATTTATTGTTATAACATCCATTCTTAGACTTTGTGTAATAACATTATTGTTTGTTATATGTTGGCGTAGGAATAAAGGATTCTCGAGTCGCCAATCAGTGTTCTGGTTTTTCGCGTTGGTTATCACACTTTGTTTCTGAAAGTCTTCCAGGGACAGCGTGAGGTCCAGCGTAGCAAAACCTGGACATTTACTTGAAGATATATTTTAACATGGATGTTTTGAGGACAACATTTGACTGATATGCAGTCAATAAAGTCACTAGAAAATGAAATATATACATTGTTTTGAGTTGATCATTGAGAATGAATGAAAGTTGCAACATTCCACCTTTTTTCTTTCTGAGGCCTAGTCGATCTTTTCTAAGCAGTGTCAAACCATTTAGGGAAACCAGACTGTCTTCATAAAGTTCATGGAGGCATGTTTCTTGTAATGCAACTATCGCCGTATTGTTATAAGTTTCAGAAGATAAGAGAGACTGGAGATGGATAATTTTATGGTGAATGAACGGCAGTGTGAACTGAGAATGACAGGAATAGTTGTGGGATATAAAGGTGTCTGTCCAGGAGCACGTTGCCATCCACCGTGGTGTTTTCTCTTAGTTTTATTAGATGAATGGAAGTCATATGGTTTGAAACGTTTAATGAATGCAGTACTGTATTTAATACGATTTGTGATCAAATTTTTAAAAATTAAGAATGAATACATGATGTATTAGATGCAATATGTAGATACACGGAAAAGTAGCCCAGGTGTCAAACAGGCTGTAATGCTGGGAAAGCTAAGCCGCAGTCAATCTGTCCCCGAATATACATGCAAAGACAATGCACGAGGCGTTTCAGCTGTACGTTGATTGCATGGGTTATTGAAAATATGTAAACGGGAAATACCATTACTCCTTACTTTTTCCCTAATAATCAACTGCTAGCAGAACATCTGGGCATTGTAAGGAAACCAACTTCAAGGTACTACCATTAGGACACGTTTGAATTTGCCGTGTATTACAAAAATGATATTAGGCGACTTCCCATCATCTGACGTCTATTCACCCTTCAAAAATGTCGCAGTTACGAAGAAAACTTGCCTATGGTCCATAGACTTGGGAGATAACTAGATAACAGCTTCCAAGTTAGAATAAATTCTGTTTAGACGAGTTCTGAAAGTCTCATTCCCGTTTAACGTTGTTACATACATACAACAATTTGAAAATCACCTTTAGGTCCGCTACCGGCAGATATTTTCGTGGGTTTGTTAGAGAGTAGTCCGTTGAAATCGACTTTCTGAAGACTTAGATGAGACAAACCGTTTCAATACAAGACGCTTTTATAAGAGCAGTAACTCAAACTTTCGACCCACACCCTGTATTCCGGCAGCAAGTAATTTTAATGTTTGCACCTCGATTTTCGGTGGCACGTCTGTGGAAAATTCAATCGGGAAAGTTAGCCAGACACTAAAAGTCGCTTTCATAATGTGATGTTGTATGGCAGATAAAGAGAAACTTACAATTATTAAGGAAGCTTATTTCTACCCGGTTACTTGTCTCGCCCTTCAGAATTCCTTAATCGTTGACCACATTTGAGCGAACATTGAAACCTGTGCTATGGAGGCGCCACACAGTTAATTGTCCGACTATTAACGGGATAACTAAGAAAACGGTGCTTTCGTGGATAGTTTTCAGTGACGATTTACCTTTTTGAGCTTTCACAAGCACGTATAATGAGAAAAGTGTGACAAATTTTGATGTCATTATGTTTTCCAAGCGGTTATAGGAACTGGTCAGCCTACAATTCCTAAATTATCCGAGAGATTAAAATTTATCCATTTTGTTGTTTTCTAAACTTCAGCATCACCAGCACGGATATATAACAGATGAATTCTGAGTTTGAAAATGCGATCCAGTATGTAATGTAAGTACGTCATGTCTAAGCGAATATATGGTTCTTTAGGAGGATAAAAATATATCTAAAAGAACGCGATATAGGCTGCATATAAATGCGAATTCCTGTCCTCTGAACACCAAAATACATGTTCTGCTGCTAACAGAAACAAAGCAAAACACCAAGTTTATTGTTCGAAATACGGGATATAAATCTGAATCGGAAAGATTGGATGACGACAGCTTAAACAGCTAAGGTTAGTGAGCGAACGGTTGAGCAAGACAAAACAATGCCACGTGCGGTACGGATGCGTGAAAGTCAACCTTCACCTTAAAAGGTAGACTCATACAGGATAGTTCGACATCTAATGTGAAGTGAAGAAGGCTGTGGCCCAACTGTTTCAAGGAGTCACTTGCCGTTTCATTAAAAAGAAACAATTATCCTCGAGTATGCTTGTTAGGGGTTAAGGCAGTGGTCGAAATTCCGGAACGATGTTTATTGAGTTCGTCATACTGAAAGAGTGACCTTGGGACCCACTTTACAACCTTTTCATTTCAATTTCTAACGGCCTTTACATTTCGATTCTTGTATTGCTAAGCGAAGCGAAAGATGCCCAGAAGGAATATTCGATTCCATTATTTTAGTTGAACTGTTCGTTGCGTTCGGTGTCATAATATCTGCGTACAAATCCTATAGAATATTTCAAAATCAGCCTCTGACTTATTTAAATATATCTCCTTGAGCTTACTACGGAGCGAGTAACTATGTGTTCTTCCGTAACAAAACAAAAACGTTTCTACATAAAGCTTTAAACTGTGTCCTACTTTTGCTTCCAGTAAAGTCCCCATAAGTAAATTCCATGGAGCGGGAGGCACAACTTATCTCAGAACTTGATATCAATTTTGAGAGAAAGGCCGATTTTCAGTAAGCATTACACCCGAGTAGTCTGATTTCTTGTATTGTACATAATACACGCTCTGATGGGAGTCATTCTCTGCTTTTCCTCCTTGCACGGTTGCTGTTCGTTATTTACAAAAATAGTGTCAAAGTTCAAAGTTGTTCAAAAAAGATGGATCTTCGATAAGACGGCAAACCTTCCAATCTATTTCCAGAGAAACAGCACCTGCTTTTGCCACTGTGTCCACTTTCCACTCGTCTTCTAACTCAGATGAGACTGCACAATGTGGAAGAGACGCATACAGACGTCCTTTACTATATTCCAACCCGATCAACTCTACGCCTACATCCTCAATTGCCTGAGTATAAGCACGAGTTGACCCTGCCAAATCCTGTAGCACGAATTCCACCAGCGAAACTGGTGGAACCCTGATTCGACTTGATTTTACGACCAAGGCACGAGACATTGAAACACTTTGGCCGAAGAAAATTGCCTGGAGGGAGCAATTCAGACTACTTTCATATTTTTGGACC
The DNA here is from genome assembly GCA_944472135.2 of Trichobilharzia regenti. Classification (NCBI taxonomy): domain Eukaryota; kingdom Metazoa; phylum Platyhelminthes; class Trematoda; order Strigeidida; family Schistosomatidae; genus Trichobilharzia; species Trichobilharzia regenti. The sequence goes on from OX235264.1 coordinate 78,832,745, forward strand.
ATAGTCGCTCGTGCTGACGTCCATGGGGGTGCAATCAACAGAATAAGAATGATGTGTATGTGGTTCGAAGCTTCTTTGGGTTAGTAGAGTACTTTGTAGCCTTCGTCCCTAGTTTCACCACACCTTCATCTGCTATGCATACCTAACAGTAAAAGGCCGTAAATATTTATTGACTAGCGAGTGTCAACATATGTTTAACGAGTTAAAGGAGGAACTGTCGTCAACACCCATCCTTACGTTTCCAAACACGTCACCAACTGCTGGTTTTTTATTATGGAGGCTGATGTTAGTGTCAGTGCCACAGGGACTGTTTTCTCTCAAGAAACACGTGGTGTTCAACAGCGTGTCATTTGCATATGCCAATCGTTAGTCGGACGGACATGAGACACGGTGTTCGACTGCATAAAGGGAGGCGCTCTCGTGCATTTCCTCAAACATTTTCGGCATTATATCCTTGGGTTCTCCTTTCGACTACGCACTGACCATCGTCTATCATAGTTCCTGAAGTCATTCTGTGAGTCAGCAGGCAAGGTGTCTCGTCGGCAAAATCACTTACGAGAGTTCGAATTCACTCGTGAGTATCGCCGAGGACCTCGACATACTAACGCTGATGACCTCTCTTCATTGCCAACTTGTTTGAGCAGCAGTCACCTGACATAATACAGCTGAAGATGTCAGCTGGGAGCCATTATAAGTAACTGATACTGATAGACAGCCTATTTACGCGCACAAGCTTCGTGTGAATGATAAACCTTAGAACAGAGAACTGTGGTATTCACCCTATACGATACAGTATATTTGTACTAAATGGAGTGTGTTTTGGCTGGTAGATGGCATTTTATTTATAGTGGAGCCATCTACATAATCTCGTCTTCTAGTTCCATGTGTAAGAGTTCAGCAAATTATTCACCTTGTTCGCAATCAACGGAGTCAAGGTAGTCAACAAAAAAAAATGAATGTGCTCTCCATCAACAATTTCGGTGACCACCACTTCGTCATTCAGTTCTCCCGTAACTGTGCTACACAAGTCCATATCAGGGAGCCTCCTCAAATACCGCGGGGATCCTTAGTGCCTGTACTAACAGTAGTCCGTAATCACCAAGTGGGCACAGATATCATGGGACCACACACACCTTCGGGGCGAGACAACCGACACATCCCAGCTATGGTGGATTACTTCACAATTGTACCATTTCATCTGGAATGTGCAGTGACTACCTGTCAAGCATTCACTAACACATAGGTGTCTCACTTTGGTGCCCCTCTCTATTTACATTCAGACCAAGGCACCGCTTTCGAATGTCTTCCAATCGCCCACAACTTAAACACCTTCCACATTCGGAAGACTAGTACCACGTCATACCATCCCTAAGGAGATGATTTGATAGGACGGACTGAAGGAACAATAAACTTCTTGACTTTCTTCGTCACACAACAGTAAAGATATGGGACGACGCCCCACCTGAATGCTTGTTCTCACACAACTACTCAGCACACTCGTTAACAGGGCTTTCCCCTGTTTGACCACGAATTCCGCCCTCTGGTCAAAATCAAAACATCCATGTCAGCCCATGAAAGAATTCACTGTACTCCATACGTTTTCTGCAGCCAACTAGACGTTACCTACCTTCTAGCACTCACCCACATACAGCCTCTCAGCTTGTTCCGGCGGATCGAAAGACCCAACTACTCAATTGGCGATTATGTTGGGCTGCATTGACTGTAAGTTCCCGGGAGCTGGTGTCCCGAATTTTAGGCCTCATGCGAAGGGCCCAATATGATCGTCCAATATCGACCTCCAACTACTTCTGTTCCGCGGAAACTGCAGTGACCGCAGAAAACGTTATCACCGCCCATTGAAACCATGTCATCCAGATGCCCTAAAAGGTCGTCAAACCCATTCCAACCGCCATCAAACACTACGAGATGCCAACCGAAGGGAGTGACGTATATTCAACACCGAAACCAGGATTGTGCCTCGAGAGGATACAATGTAAAAGAATCAAAAGCCTTTACAGATGAAGTATTTAACAATGTTCAATCTTGTTCCTTCCGGAGAGATACTCAAGAGTCACTACCGTGCAGCGGTAGAAACAGCACACACAGATGTCCACTTTACGTTGCTTGTTCAGCGAATAAAGTACTGCGACTTTTATGACAGATAGTCGCACATATCTTCTACAGAATATTTCGTATTATTTATACTGGATTTGCTTGATGAACAAACTACTGAATCTGTTATTACAAATTGGTGACGTTAATCTTCTAATGTCTGAACCATCTATCTTCCGTATAACCCAAATGACCAGTGGAGATAGACAGCTGAGATGCCTACACCTGACGGGTCATTTTCGAATACCTTTATTCTGGTACTTTACAGGGCTGTAACCCCTAATACATTTGCAGTGCACTTTTCATCTAAGCAACGCGAGATTTCCATCTTGTAGCCTTGATTGAATTCCTGGTTTTTTGAGAGATAACCTATACAAGCAAGGCGGATACAACGATACTATATGTACGTATACTATCATCCGACACGAGTGTACTTGGCGTAGAATAGAAAGCTGTTATTAAGTCAAATCAAATTGATTGGATCATCTGAATTCCGAAATATGTTTAGAGATTGATGCTGTGGTACCGAGTGTGTGCTTAGCTTGCTAGAGATCGCAACTGATGGTAACACAACAGCATGGCAGATGATGCAATTGCTCGGAAGTTTACCTTTAGCTTAACCAGTCAAATTAAGAACTGAAGGCCAAAGAACTAAATTTTAGATAATGGAAAAGCGGCAAGATATTTTTCTGGAATTATTTGCCGTTAAATAATTAGTCAAACAATCTATTTTCAATAAATAAGGCAAATATGATTTGAATACCATATAGCAACCAGTAGGATTCTTTAACTGCTTTTAATACACTCTCCAGTCGCCTAGATAAGTAGGACGGTAAACCGTCTATTTGATATCAATGTAATTTTCGTCTGCTTCATTTATATCGTTTTTGATTGGAATGAAAAATTTACATAGAAGTCAACAGCTTAGCAAAGCAAATTTCCCAGCATATGAACAACTCACACTGCTATTAACTGTTACCATGGATTAGACATCTTAGTAGTGAGATTTAAGATTACTTCCAACTTCTTTCATGCCAAAGGTTCAAGATGACAGCATCTACTGGTTTGCAATTACTGTGAATTGGCAGGTTTATTGTCATGTGAAATTCGGTCCCTGAATAGTCAGTACACGCGGGCTTTCACTTCTCCTGTTAGGCAATTTAAAAAGACTATTCTACCTAGATGGGAACACTTGCACATTGCAGAGTTCAAACGACTAGTGCTGTACCCAATTTTGTATGTTGTTATTAAACTGTTTTAACTATTATCATATGAACATTAAAAATAGATTGAATGCTGCTGTCAAAAAGACTTTTTATGCAGCTAATATCATAATAATTGAGAATGCAAAGTCAATATATCCAACCAAGTCCTCTGAACGTGCGAAAAATGATGTCACATACCATTGTATTTACCAATTTGAATGTAATTGTGGTCACACATACATAGGGAGGACTCATCAATCTTTCCAAGTAACGGCTTCAAAGCATATCCCCAAGTGGCTTCAGAAACAAATACAATCTTCAGAACCCATCAATGGTGGGAACAGACGACCTAGGTCTCCCACGGAGAAACATATTATAGATACAGGGCAAAAACTGATGTTTATACCTCTTCTAAGTCTATCTGTAAGACGTGTTCGGGGATATCCTGAAGTTTATGGGAGCCCTAGTGATTAAGAAGTTTAAACAAACTTAATGAGTTCGAAAACAATTTGTCACCAAATTAAAATTTCCCTGGTAAACTTTGTTTTGATACCATAGGAGATGAACTATTACTTCTGATATTTCGTTAACTGATCTTTATTGTTATTTTGACCCTCAATACGTCGTTTTAACTTGACCTAGGTCTATTTTCTTACCTCTTAACTCTTTATTAATTTCATACATATTCCTATGACAAGTCCGTGTCTGACCAGATTGTTCGAAATGTGTTGTGCAAATACATTACACAACTCAGACAAATTACGCCTTCTTATTACTTTGTCTAAATTCATAAAGGGAACTAAATGTTTTAAATAAATAGAAGAACTATTTAAAATAATGCTTAATCTAATATGATTACGACCAAGCATTCACAACACATAAATCCAATAGCGATCCCTTAAGTTGGTTACATCAGTGTGTACAGCTGAAGTACTGAGCACTTTCATGTCATTAATTCAAAGTTATTTGAAGTTGATTGGTGAAACAAGGATGTGAATTAAGAAAATTAACTTTGTCCTGTCTTTCAGATTGATTAAATGCACTTGTAATGCTGCTAACATGACTACTACAAGCACTAAGTATTAAGAAAACGCTTCAATTTGCCATAAGTAAAATTACAACAGTCATGCACTGATTTCAGATGTCAAAGGCTTTAGTTAAAATAAAACAGAGTTTCACGAAATTATTTCAAGATATATTTAAATGTTTCACATCAAACAATCTCCTTGCTCCCAGGCTCTGTACGGTAGACTACACTTTTACCTTCAGATCTTGCTAAGCAAGAAATTGGTGATATACGACGACCACCCATATGAAATTCTTCTGGTGTTGTGATGTGAAATCCCATTGCTTTTAGTTCATCTGCATCATTCTCTGAGCTACACAAATAAAACACAGAAAATTTTTAACTACTTTAACAAGAATCATTCATTACTAGGTTTTACAAGAGAAAGAGGAACAAACTTAAAAAGTTAATGCCTACATGTTCTCCAAAAGAAAACATACAGTGACACACTGAAGCGTTGTATAAATAGAAAACCTACATGTCGTGAACAGATGACGAACTTCTACAATTGAATCTTTCGGTTAAAATCAATCGGAATGATCAATTTATAAGACGTTTCCATGTGACGAAACTCGGAACAAAATAGTGAAGTTGCTTCTTAATATATCTCACTGGGAAGGATAAGTAGCCACAACTGACTAGTTTAGTGTTTGTCCGTCAGCTAACTTTTTCCTTTAAATGCAAATTATTGAACAAAATTTATTGTTTACCACTTGGTGAAGAGCATTAAAAATCGACCAGTCCACCTAATTTCCAGCATGCAGAAATCACGAGCCACTCAGCTTTTAAAATCATTTACACATTTCAATCCAAACTTTTTCGAAACTTCACATCTGAAAATATTATTAAAGAAGCCTTGGTAATTTACACTTTAAACCATAGTTATCAACTCAAAATCAGTTTATTAGGTTGTTTTCTATGCTACGGTTGTAACATGATTAACTGAGATGTCCAAGAATCTTGAACATTGATCAATCTTTCCAGATGAATCTTCTCAGGTGTTTCTAGTTACGTATAACTTTTTTTCTGTTTTACACTGTTATTACCGTTCAGGAACTAGGTAAATTTCTTAATTAATACCCATATCATATGAACATTGTTTGAATCCGCCTAAGTAGAGAAAAATATGGTTTCTTACAGTCATCATATACTCTTAAGGGAATAAGTGGTACTTGAATTTCACTAACCTTTACGATATACTTCTGAATATATTGCAGTTTCTTTTTACCATTATGAAATATCACGCAAATATAATCATAACAATTTCAAGAAAAACACAAAAACAGTGAGTGGCTTAAATGTGAAGAAGCTTATTAGTTATACAATTTTACAGCCTTAGTAAACAATATCATTTAAAAGGACCATCGTTGCAAAGCTATACGGTTTGTAATTAGTGGATATACCCCTGAGTAATTTATTCGCTATTTGATGCTCTAATTTTTCCTCTAGGAAAATCACAGATTGTAGTTCCGTTTAATTCCACAAATGATAAATATATGAGTGAGGATAAAGGCTACCGTGAGGTGTTTTCGCGCACAGAATAGGAAACGTGATAACAAGTATTCTAGCTGCGTAAAAATGTTGATAGAACACCTTCAAAGCAGTCAAACGTAACATCTGATATGATTACAGAACTCTTCTGGGCCTGTAAAACGAAATCAACTACTTGAAGAAGTCCAAACAGTAATTGACCGTCTCTGTTCTATCTTCACATTTAACTGAAACGAAAGTGCGGCGAGTTTGATTCGCGATAGCGTATATCCTCATCCCACATATGCACATATATATAAATGCGTATTTGTTCATTAGAAGAGTAGATAACAAATAATTCCAATTCAGAATTCCGGTGTTCACGCTGATTTCTTCTTCAGGTTTATTTTTTAATTCCAATCACAGGCAGAACATCAAACTTTAGAGCAACTTCCCTATAGAATATCTCTGATGATGATGTTTAGTGATGCGCTAAATCATTTTCCAACAGAAGCTCAAGCTTTACGAGAATAACCTCATCCGGAGGAATTTGATCACATTTAATATAAAAAGAGAGACTAAAGTTTAAAAAACAATAACGAGAAGACTTACTTTTCATAATCCAAAGTAACTGAAAGCAAATTACGTCCATAAACACGATCAAGCATTTGTAACAAACCAAGTTGGATGTTAGACACTTGATGAGAAGGCGTGTAACCGTCATACGCCGACCTGGCAATTGTAATCATGCAAGGATTGTGTAGACGATTTAACAAACCTTCCATTTGTTCACGTAGCTCATTCTGTTCCGAAGAATTAGATACCTAAAAAGCAAAAAGCCGTAATGAAGTCCTTGATTTTGATTAGCATTAATAGCATTAATATTGAAGAGAATGCTCTCAAATGAGATTAGGTTATAATAGGATTATAAGTATAACCTGTGATGCTGAAATCGTTGAGCTAATGCATATAAGTGACTAAACGCACTTTGGTTTTTATAAAAGAGCGCCGATAAGGCACCCCCTTAATACCACTTGAAAGTGGGGAAAGGGAACTGACACAAACATTGGTTGATTATGAATATCTAGGGAAGTTCATTAAGAGATGTAAAGCGGACAGAACACCAAGACCCTATATCGCCAAATCACCTCTAAGAATGATGTATACTTCATGCTACACCAAATAGGCGATCAGTGTACCTTGGTAATTGGACAAAGCTTGAACCCTGGAGCTAAGACAGAATGATTGAAAATGTGAAACTTGTATATACATTTAAGTTCTCGGAACGTACGAAAAATGACTTCACATACCAATTTAAACGTACCTGTAGTCACAAATACATAGGGAGGACTCATCAATCTTTCCAAGTACGGCTTCAAAGCATATCCCAAGTGGCTTCAGAAACAAGTACAATCTTCAGAACCCATCAATGGTGGGAACAGACGACCTAGGTCTCCCACGGAGAAACATATTATAGATACAGGGCAAAAACTGATGTTTATACCTCTTCTAAGTCTATCTGTAAGACGTGTTCGGGGATATCCTGAAGTTTATGGGAGCCCTAGTGATTAAGAAGTTTAAACAAACTTAATGAGTTCGAAAACAATTTGTCACCAAATTAAAATTTCCCTGGTAAACTTTGTTTTGATACCATAGGAGATGAACTATTACTTCTGATATTTCGTTAACTGATCTTTATTGTTATTTTGACCCTCAATACGTCGTTTTAACTTGACCTAGGTCTATTTTCTTACCTCTTAACTCTTTATTAATTTCATACATATTCCTATGACAAGTCCGTGTCTGACCTGCCTGTATGTCTGTTTTCGACATAGAACTTTGCACATATGTGCCGCAGTTCAAGTCGCCACACTCCCTCCATGTAGCACACAAAGCAACAGAAGAAAGTACAACAAAAGCCTAATAGAGCCAGTAAACAGAGGTGTGAGACAAAGGAATAGTAGTAACGAAGAACAAAACAGTTTCATTGGAAATCATAAGTCACAAGGAGTGGATGCATCTGCGCCAGCCAGCCATTGAGAACGATTTTGAGTCATATCACCAATTGTTTCCAAACATTGGTTTTTTATCGTCCCGAGGACCCCAACCAGCCAGGAAGTCTACACCTTCCTACATGGCTTAGACTAACTGTTGTAGATTTCATTGACTGGTTCCATGTTTTGGTTTGACCGCCGCTGGCTCTTTTCCTACCTGACCCTCTATTCTCAAACATTGCTCGTCGAGGAAGGCGATGACTAGGCAGGTATGCGTAACACATATCCTAACCATCTCAGTCGATGTAATTTCACAGCCTCGTCGATTGATTTTCCCTTCTTGCCTAGCACTAGACGCCTAACCTCAATACTGCTCACCTTATTATACCACTTCACACAGGAGATAGAACGCAGGCACCTATGATCAAAGACAGCTAATCTTTTCATGTCTTCCACTCTCAATGGCCATGTCTCACAGCCATAAAGGAGGACGAAGCGGACTGATGACCGTGTCTGACCAGATTGTTCGAAATGTGTTGCGCAATTCAGATAAATTACGTCATTTTACTATTTCGTCGAAATTTATATAGGGAATTAATTGTTTCAAAGTTTATATTATTCACTTATTTAGACAAAGGAAAAGCTTTAAAGGTAACCAACGACACCAATAACAATAAGAAGGTAACCCAGTCGGTGTGAACATAACAGATAGGTAGAATCCGGCACTGTTGTGCGACTTTCCAGATTGTTACATATCAATCAAAAGGTTATCAAGAGAAAAGGAAAAAGAATTTACCTGACAAAAATGAAGTCATTCAGTTTCAATAAATCGAGATGGCATTTTGCACTACACTTAGTGGAAATGAATCGAAACTAATAAACCGTTTTATTAAGTGAAAGAAACTACATAAAAACACTGGATACCGAAGAGTTGTGTAACAGATAGAAACCCATATGGATTTCTAAATGAATTTTTCATACTCTTGATTTTACAATCATTTTCTATCTGGTGAATATACATATGCAGTTAGCTGGATTTGTGGTGAGAAGTCGTAATCAGTGGGAATCACCAGGTCAGGTAAGGAAACAAATACCCACCCATGACACTAGTTGGTGGTGACGCTAAAAACAGGGAATATACATAATTTAGAATTAATGGTCCATTAGACTCCGTCCCACTGACTAAACAGTCAACAATCTTGCTTCGTAAACTGCAGTTTCTGGGTTCGATTCCCGACGGGGTCATGGGTGCGTGCCACTGAAGAGTCCCTCAAAAACTGGGACGAGACAAGTGTCCAAAACTCTTCCGTTTTCAGTGATTCTCTAACCGAGAGCGATCCGTGACAAAACTTGAGAATAGTGAAGTCTCTACAGACCAACACTCGAAAGTGAGTAATCCTTTAAAATAACAAGAAATAAACTATTAACAAACTGAAGGGGGGTGGCAAAAAGACTAAACGTCTACAAATTTATTCTTTAATGTTCTAGTCCACTAGACAAGTAGTTAAAGTGAATATCGCAGCTGATTGATTAATCTGTCGAAGAAAATATGATTACAGTATTCAAAAAATACTCCTAATAGATACTTCTTAAGATCAATATTCCGTTTATTGATTAGTTACAGGAAAAACTAAAAGCTAATATGCAACTTCTACGTTAAATTCTGCTGTCTTATAACATGGGTGTACCTAGAGTTTTCGAGGTTGACAAACAAGACCCATGTGTGGTATTCAATAAACCCCCTTCAGCAGAAGAGACAAATCAATGAGATTCATCCTTTAGTTTCAGGATATTAAGCGATCGAAACGAGGAAAACTACAAGCGTTGAAATTAGCTTAGGTTGTAAAATGACAAGTACACTATTATTGTCAGAAGTATTAATATTATTATTAAATTGCTCCGCTTGAGTTTAATGACGAGTTTCTGTTGAAATAGTTGGTGATACCACGAATTTAAGAGTTTTAATAACATAGATGTTCTACTTAATAACAATGCAGCAGATGCATAACTCACATAATGTGGTAATGGATTATTTTTTTGATCTGCGCACCCAGACCACATATAATGCATAAAACTTAAACTTTGATCATTCTGTTCATTTGATATAGATGGGTCATCATCTAACTGTACATTTGGATTATCCTCGCCGTTACTTAACCTATATGTAGTTGAACTTGTTTCCAGCTTAGTAAGGATTACTTTTAAACTACGATTTTCGTTTAGATCAATTCGATTGCAGGAATCACCGTCGACTTCCATTGAATATACAGAGCAATTCGTAGATTGACGTTGGTTTTCAGTTTCTGATGGACACTCATCACAATTTGTCATTACAGGTGATTCAGATAGGCGTAATTTTGATTTTGAATCTGTATGTGCATCACATGGACTACTGGAGCGACGTTTCATTGGGATAAAACTGGTATAATCTGATAAGACTGAAGAATTTTTGTCTTCAGAAAACTTCTGATCTTCAGGTGGACTGGCAGTTGGGTTTGTATTCATTTCATTAGTTAGTTTACCTAAAGTAAAACACATATGGACAAGATACTGTGTATGATTATGAATGACTAAGAATATCTCATCAATGCTAATGTATTTCCATCCTCACATATTTATTAACTACGATGGCAAAAAAATTAGTGAAGTATTTATATGGTGTCCCTATATATATATATGTTTAACGCTGTGTGGGAAGTAAAAAATCTCATCCAGCGGCCTCCTTAAATCACTGGGCCACCAGAAATTCCAGCCATCAAAATGCTTAAACTCTTCTGTACTTGTTATGATTTTAATTCCGTTATGGATGAAATTCATTTTGATAAAGTCTCACAGTGTTATACAGTAATATTTACTGATGACGTTTTGAGCACAATTTATTGCTCATAATCATTTGAAGATGATATGATTTCGAAATTATTGCTCAACGACACAATTTTTGAATATCGGCTGAAAAATGAGTTGAATAAAAATTACTAAGGCCTGTCTACTAAGTTGTATTAATGCACAAAAAATCAGCTTGCAGATATGTACATTAGTCGTTTCAAGATCTTATGGCAAACTCAATGCATGATGATGACGCATCATCTAAAACGACCATATTTAATTCTCTGGTCAATGATCTCTTATCAGTAATTCCGAGAGTTCATAGCTAGTAGACCGTAGAGATTTTGTGTACTATCAACGTGGTCTGTAATTAAGTTGCCAACTCTGAAATAACCATTCTACATATGTTTTAATACCAGTAGCATTTCGGGTATCATAAGTGAGTAGAGCAAAAATACTGCTTGTATATTTAAAGCGCAGGATATCAGATAATATAGCTGGAAATCATTTACTATAAAAAAAGAGCCCATTCTTTATCATCGATAAAATTTTAAACATTTCGCTAATAACTCACTTATTTTCTTCAGCACTCATACTTGTTTATTGTGGTATCGTTTAATTTCTGTTCTCTTTCCTTTAATGTGAGCTTTCGATAGACAAAACTGAGAATGACTAATTTTTAGACAGTATCCAAGGTTACCTTATTTCAGAGTTACTCTACAATACGAGCGCCCACGACTATGCAGCTGCCTTCCGTCCATATTAAAAATCAGACGGTCATAAAGAATTGACAGCAACCGACTCTGGTGACGAACCAACTGAGAACCTATCGCCCAAAATATATGCCGAAGGAAGGTGAGGCGAATCGGACACATATTTAAGATATCGATGAATGACATCACGCGCCAGACAGACCCTCGAGGGGCATCCGAATGAGAAAAGGAAAGTTGGGTGTCCATGGGTAACATGAAGGAGATCATGTGACGAGGAGATGACAGCTTATGAGCAATGGTGGAGCCAGCTAAACAGGACTTCGGAGAATAGGGTGAAATGAGCATGTGCAGTTTAAGCCCTCCCGAACTCGGAACCCAAGGGAATAACAGTAAGCGAAAACTTAAAGGGGAAACAACAATTAAATGAAGATTAGTGAAACCTGATCACGAGGAGTGACCGAATTCGTGCCAACGCTAATGTCACTAACAATTTCCAACCACTGATTCCTACAGTCGTGAGCATCTCAGTCAGACAATATACACTTCCCCATATAACTCATTCACCTGTACTCAAAGTTTCCGATCTAAGAAACATGCCTAATATAAATTATTCACTAAATGAATAAAACCTATCTTTATTGCAAACATTTGTCTAAATCATCCCACAATGTATAGTAATATTGCGCGACTTGGCGAAGTGACCACAGAGCACAACCGGTTGGTAGATTTTGATTAACACAGATATATTGGTTAATATCCACCAACCGACTCACATAGAGCCAGACTGTTATGAAGAAATCCTAAGAAGTCATTAACACGCTGCAAAGTACTGCGGCAAGTGTTACTTATAATCAGATATAAGTAGTACATAAGTAAACGAATTCAAAAAAGTAGCAGTATGATTAGAGGCACTGGAAAAAGTAATCGAAAAAAGAACAATGAGAAGAAAGTTACAACACTGTGCAGAAGCCAACAAGCTATCTAATGTGGTGATATTCCACCGATTTACAAATTATATGCAAATAAGGACTTAAAGATAAGGTATATCATATTTATGTTCCTACAATGCATTTGTCGTAATAGACATTGCCTTCGAGCCTCATCAATTTTTTCTCCTTCACAGTGCAACGTCACATGATGTATCACTTAAGCTAGTAACCGTTTCCCAGGTTAATTTATTTCTTTTATTGAAAAAGAGCCTAAATTATGAACCAGTGACAATGGAAAAGCATTAGAAAAACGGTCCGTGTTGACCGCCAACTTGGCCTAAACTCTTCGATCAATATGCATACTAACGATTTAAACTTCTAGGTTTTAAAGAGAAGCGTTTAAAGGTTTGTCCAAAAAAAGATTTATTAAATTAACAAGAACAATAAGTATTCGATTGTTTCTTCGTTTTGATTATCTTTTAAATAGATGCCAGTTGACATTAAAAACAAGTAGGAATAAATAAAGAGAAAGGTGTATAACTGTATGTCTACAAACAAACCACCCTTTTAGAATTTTCTTAAGACAGACTGACCTAACATGACTATTAACTTTGACCAATTTTCATAACGTTTTAAACAAACGTGTAACATTAATTGACAAAATGAAGCTTACTTAAAGCATCTTGAATGGCTTTATCATCTGAAGCAAGTGAAATCAATGGTGGATTTTTATTAAGCGCAATTTGTTTTTTTGCACAGTCTAAGGTTTTTCTGACTGCTTGTAATACCACTGGACCAAAATTCTGGTCCGTAAGCGAAAGGATCAGTCGAGCGAAATCCACAAGTTCACAGGGGAATAAAAGAAAATTTTCAGACGACGGCATTTCCCCGCGCTCCCAACAAGAAACCCATTGAGAAAGACGAGCTAGTTGACGCTTACGAGCAGCATTCAAAACATGAGCACAACTCATTCCATGAGCTAATATAACAGCTGGATCTTCCAAATCTTTCGGAGACAAACATAGTGTTAAGGGAGGTGGAGGAGTATACAACCGATCAATAATTTCAAACTAAAAATGAATAATAACATTTATGAATATAATGAAACAATTTTATTTGTTAATTTACCACTACTTATTTCCCTAATTAAGGTGACTGTAAGCAAAATTTATTGATTGAATGGGATCGAAACTTATTCATACTGTCGGAAACTTAGGAAATGATTGTGAGATCCTATTTTGGCATAGCCAGGCAAAAAGTATCGAAATTCCAACAGTCATATTGTCAAAACAGTTCACATCTGAATTCCATTCTTTTATCGCCATGTATCCATAATCTGGTTCACCATGATTTACTTCTGTCCCTTAATCAAGTGTAGATGGACTACTGAAAAGATAGTATTAAAGTTAGACTCTCGGCATAAAAATTGAGTTGATACGATTGTCATGTTTTAAGAACAGAGGTGATTAAGAAATGCATTACAATCATCAATCTACTACCTACCCCCAGGTCCAGTTGTAATTAGAATAAATTTAGGTGGAAGAAAAATACATGGATTTCCCTATTAAGATACGGTAACAGTAAATAAAACTGTAGAGAATGTGCAATATTACACTTATAAGATCTATGCACTGAAGAATGGATGTCCAAAAGCACTTCTTTATTATCTCTAGTTGTTGATATTTGTGAAACATATGAATACATGAGTATCTTCTTCTATGAATCACACACTAAATCGCATGTTTGAATAAGAGTAGAATGTGGATAGTGTGACAGAATATAATTCCATTTTAGACAAGTTTATTTGAACTAGCACAAATATACAGTGTGATAATCGGATGAATTTTCAAGCACAATTTATTACTCATTGATATGATCATGAGATATAGCAACATCATTCAATTAATACTCTAGCATTCTGTTATACAAAACGTATGTTCGAGCTTAATCTAAAGTGTCTGATGCCAAGATGACTGATTCTACAAAAGCTTTGCATTTTAACCCACGAATATTCATTGTGTTTCTGAGAAACAAACAACCAAAGAACAAATGCTGAAGCCTTGTTTTGTGCTTCATCGACCATCCTTTATGCATTCGGATGAGTATATGAATATCCTATGATTTCTTAGCTAACACCGTCTGTCCTGCTGCACTAGGCTCCCTGTGAGATTTGATACCAAGCAACTCTTGCTGTAGGCATTCTAGATCAAAAATTATTTATTTTTCGTAGATATATATTACATTGGCAGCACTTGTTTAGTACATCAATAACCATAATGCACTCGATAGAGTACTTCCTATCTACCTAGATTATCCTACTCAAAGTAGATAAGATAATAACTTAGTATAAGTGACCAGCAGCTATATGACTGTCTCAAGAGTTTGATTCATAACTAAAGAATCATGAGTTCAAACACTGTTAAAAATGTGATATTAGTATTTCTGAAATAAAATATGTGACCTCTTTTCAAAGCACAAACAAGCCCATTGAGTTTTATAAGAATTCACGTATATACCTTTTCACATGAATAGTTTCTAAACGGAAACTGCTAGAGGTTCAAAGCATGGTGAAACTACCTGAACATTTACTGATACATAATGGAGATTCTCGTGTTGAAATGGCTTTTTCACCACAACACTTCATACTGATTTACTACGGGTCTGATTATATCGAGAATAACTTGTTAACTAAATAAATTTGATTTAAATACAAAAGAAACATATACAAACGTAATCTCTTACTTGTTCTTCTGTGAACTTGGTAGAAAATGGATTTTGTGTAGAAAAAGTATCTAAATCTATATCCAAAATGAAAGACTGGTTTAGTAGCACACAGATAATATCCGTGCACACACGACACAGGGTATTTGTTTCATGAATTGGGGCAACTGTAAGACCGAACTTCACTGGAGAGCTAATATCCTCTTCCATACAGAATACACCATCGTTGTAAAAATATGACTCGGGAATACCCACTCTAAAAGTTAAGTATAAAGACATATTTATTTGTGTAAAGCTCCCGATGTGTAAGCAACGAGATTGTCTCAAAAAAACCTAATACTTGCTTACGGAATTCCCAACGAAAGAAGAAAGAAAACATATTTGCGATTACGAGAAAGCTGGAGATCTGATTATAATGGTTTAAACTCAGTTACCTGGAAGAGATTTTTCATGTGCGAGGTTATGAGTCATACTTATTATGTCAGGGGTGAAAATACTACCCAATCGCCTAGACTGAAGGTAGGCTAAGTGGGACTCGAACTAGACACCCATTGACTGGAAGCCAAGTGGTGAATCTAATGAGCCGTACCCCTAATTACATGTAACAGAAAAAATATATATGAACATAATAAATATAAACACTTCGTACTACTTCAGGTCAGCGGAAGAAAGGTTGAAGTGTATGCAAAAAGTATGGAAAGCTACCTCCAGTTACTTTTTACTACCAACAAGAAGTTGAATGCTTATCACATAATAATACACGACGCAGCATTTTATTCTGTCCTAACCTGTATATATGACCTCGTTGTAAATAAAATATATAAATTACAGAGATTCAAACAAAGATATTTACATTTGATTTTATGGGACTTAGATTAAATTAGGGTCAACTTTATCAGGAAATGACAGTAGATAGAAAAACCAAAATTAGAAACTTAGGAAAGGAGTTTCGTCAAGAATTTTCGATCATACTGGCTGATAAAGAATTGAACCAGAGACAGTCAAGTCACACAGTGAACCTGTTACTACTCAGCTATTGATCTATAAGCCAAAGATCCAAGATTTTTAATTACTCTAAAACATTCTTTGTGAGTGATTCTAAGATTATGCATATAACGACGGATAAGGAAAATAAATCGATTGTTCGTGTGCCTGTCTGTCTGTCTATTTTCGACATACAACTTTGCACCGATGTGCCGCAGTTCAAGTCGCCACACTCCCTCCATGTAGCACACAAAGCAACAGAAGAAAGTACAACAAAAGCCTAATAGAGACAGTAAACAGAGGTGTGAGACAAAGGAATAGTAGTAACGAAGAACAAAACAGTTTTATCGGAAATCATAAGTCACAGGGAGTGGATCCATCTGCGCCAGCCAGCCATTGAGAACGATTTTGAGCCATGTCACCAATTGTTTCCAACCATTGATTTTTACCGTCCCGAGGACCCCAACCAGCCAGGAAGTCTACACCTTCCTACATGGCTTAGACTAACTGTTGTAGATTTCATTGACTGGTTCCATGTTTTTGTTTGACCTCCACTAGCTCTTTTCCAACCTGACCCTATATCCTCAAACATTGCTCGTCGAGGAAGGCGATGACTAGGTGGGTATGCGTAACACGTGTCCTAACCATCTCAGTCGATGTAATTTCACAGCCTCGTCGATTGATTTTCCCTCCTTGCCTAGCACTCGACGCCTAACCTCAATATTGCTCACCTTAATATACCACTTCACACGGGAGATAGAACGCAGGCACCTATAATCAAAGATAGCTAATCTTTTCATGTCTTCCACTCTCAATGGCCAGGTCTCACAGCCATAAAGGAGGACGGAGCAGACTGATGAGCAGTGCACCCAGCCATTGGTCGATAGTTGAATATCTCGTCTCCGCCAGAGACGGCGTAAACTGGCATGTGCGAAACTAGCCCTCTGTATCCGTGCTGAGATTTCGTCAGAGATCAACCCGTTGGCACTGGCTGATGGTACTTACCAAATAAGTGAAGCGGTCAACGTGCTCTACCACTTCACTTCCTATTTTTAAACTAGGCATCGATGTAGTCCAGTCCTGTAACATCATCTTGCATTTGGCGGGAGCGAATCGCATACCAAACATTCGTAGATTACAGCTCAAGGTGTTTAGAAGACTCTGCATTTCGTCAGCGTCGTCGCCTAGGAGGAATATATCGTCTGTATATTCTAAGTCAACGAGATTATACCCTGGTAGCAAGTCAATCCTGAGTCGTTGAAGTGATTTAGGGTTAAGTCCATCAACACATCTATGATGAAGTTGAATAGAAATGGGGATAGTGGGCATCCCTGGGGGACACCACTAGTCGTCACCACTTCAGGTGACAACTCGCCATAAGTCCTCACCTCGCTTCATGAGTTCCAGTAGAGTAAGTGACTTGATCAGTGCAATGTATTTTCTCGCCATTCCCTTTACAGCCAAGCATCTCCAGAGAACTTCTCGATCGACAGAGTCGAATTCCGCCTTTAGGTCAAGAAATATAATGACTGTTGGACGCCGGTAGGAATTCCTATGTTCTAGAATCTGTTGGAGGGTGAAGATATGATCAATACACCCTCTTCCTGATCTAAAGCCTGCCTGACTCTCTCGTGTTTGTGCCTCCCGAGCACCACTCAGTCTACGCATGATTATTGAGCCTAAGACTTTAGATACTATATTAGACAAGCTAATCCCTCTGTGATTATCACAGGAAGACTTGTCTCCCTTCTCGTATATGGGGATAATCAGTGACTTACACCAACCCGATGGGACTTCTTCTGATTCCCACACGCTGCCTAGTACCTCAGTTAATGCAGACAGTAAACTGTCTCCACCGTACTTAAATACCTCTGGAGTCATTCCATCAGGTCCCGCTGCTTCGCCTTGTCTCAGATTGGTGACAGCTTTAGTAACCTCAGTTAGAGAAGGAGGACCTGTGTCTATATCCAATTCGGGTGTGTGTTGGATGGCTGGGAGGTTCAGTGTGGCTGTAGGCAGGTTAAATTGTTCCTCAAAGTGTTCTTTCCAGCGTTCGAGGCGTCTATCATGAGAGCTAATTAAGGAGCCATTTTGCTCAGAAATAGTCTCACTTATGATTTGCCTTCTCCCCCCGTTTCCCTGATGACTCTAAAGAGTTGCCTATCGCTGATGCTTTTTCCATCTCTTAACCCCTTGTTACCCACCACTGTTCACGGTCCCTGCGGAGACTTCGTAAGTTTCCTTTTGTGCAGCTTTCGCTTCTCATTGAATTCGGAGCTCGCCGGGATAAGTCTTCTAGCATCTATCAGTTCGGATAAGGCGGTGGAGATCCAGTTGTTTTTACTTACCTTTGGGTTTACCTTATTCACAGCTTTTACAGCTGTATCTATGGCTGCCTGAATATTCTTCCAAGCTTCTTCAGGGTGAGCACAGCTGTCGAACTCAGATATGTGTTTAGCTAGTTCTTCCTCAAATAGGGATTTAGTTCCCTGATCGAGCTGGGGACGTGATGGTTTTACCGCCAGCTGTTTCCTACGTCCGTTCAGTCGTAAGCACACACGAGCCCGGACCAGTGCGTGGTCGGTATCTACACACGTGTTCCAGAAGGAGCGACAATTTCCTACCGACCCACGCCAACAATAGCTTATTGCTATGTGGTCTATTTGTGTCCAGCGTTGGTTTGATGATGGGGGTCGCCAGGTCAAACAGTGTCTCTCCTTGTGTTTGAAGTTAGTGCTTACAAGAAACAGATGATTATCTGAGCAGAACTGTAGGAGACGGTCACCGTTGTCGGTTCGCTGGCACGGAGCTCCATAGGTGCCACCGACATCCTTCTCAGATTGACACAATTTCCCTACTTGAGCGTTAAAGTCACCAGCTAGAACGACTATATCTGAGCGTTTAGCCTTTCTCACCAAACTAGACAGCTTTTGGTAGAACTCATCCTTTGTTTCATCCGAACTGCAGTCAGTGGGGGCGTAGGCGGAGATTACGAAAAGGCATCGGCGAGTAGTGCAGTCCTTTCTCCTTTTTACTGACCCGTTCAGACGGACAGCACACATTCGGCTATCTACCGGGATCCAGTCAAGCAGTGTCTTTTCTGCCCTAGTACTCAGAGCTATCCCTACACCAGCTAATCCTCGTGAACTAGCTGTGGTATCTCCTGACACCCTCAAGGTGAATTTCGCAGATTCAACCTGTTGGCCAGGTGGGGTTAGGTGAATAACCACACTTGGGTCTTGTATGCGTGTTTCTGAAACACAACATACATCAATGGCTCGGGATGCCAGAGTCTTGGCTAGTGATGCTTGTTGTCCTATTTGGCAAAGTGTCTTAACATTAAATGCTCCTATATGAAATTGGTGGTGCGGCTTTAGGAGGCTGTCGGTGGTGGTTTTCTGGCTTCCGTCGTTTTTAGTGGACGCAGAGTGAAGAGGAAGTGAAGAGCTATCAAGTAGAGGAGTTGCATCAGTGGAAGGAAGGCAAGATGATAGAGATGAAGATGAAGACAAAGATGAGTGAGTAATAGAGAGGTTTCGCGTGCGTTTCGGATTGTGAGGGCGATTGTTACTTCCCGGCTGCCCACACCGTGGAAGTTGGTTGCGTGACCGCAGAGCCCAGGGGACAACTGCTTGAGGTCAGTCACACGCGGCCTGTTTTTGTTTCTTCTTTATTGTTTGGTTTGTCTCAGTAGCATATTTATCACTCCTGCCCTGTGACACGGCAGCAGGAAGCGCGGTCGTTGTTAATCCGGGCCACGGCCGATCCGGCATGAAATTTTGCAATTTTGTTTGTATCATAATGGTGGATTGGGTAGTTGCTTTTTGTTTTAACCGCTATCCAAACAACCTGCCTGGCATGGTAGGACCTCAAGAGACATAAGTCTCAGCCATTATAGCTTGATTAGGTCATTGCGGTGTTCAAGCCCACGTCAAGGTGGCAGCTTTCGGTCGGTGAAGGTAGATTAGAAAAAGTGTCATCAGTGCAAGATACAGTAATAATCTACATCGTCACTGACTTGTTTACCACAATACACGGAAACATGGCACACTTGTACGATTTTACCAAGATATTAGAAGTGATGAATTAACTAAAGGATAGTCACTACGAAATACCATAATTATCTCACGAAGCAAATGCACGTCCTACAGAATTATTACAAGGGAAGTAATAGTTCCAATATGACAACTCAACAGATCTTTCCCGCTACTTTATATAATTACGTAATTTACCTATATCTAAATATACGCATAGTACAACTCAACCGAAACCGTAGAACTCTAGAAGAATGTATTAGCATATTTTCATTTATCTTTAGTTAGCATGTCTTATTGCCCCGCATTGTTTTACTGTTTTTGATTTTTAATAATTGAAATTATACTTGAATCAATGCACTATGCTTTGACGCTTATTTTGTTCTTCATCTTGAGAGAAAGAAGAAACTTTTCTTTGACAAATCAAAAAGTTAAGACGTTACATTAGGCATTTATGGTTAGGATAAGAAAGTTCACCGATTAATTCAACGGTGATGTTTTACATTATCTATTAGTTCAGTCTGTTAACGACTAACCTTTTAAACATATATTGATAAGCTAAAAGAACTGTTTGAAACTGTACAGAATGATGGACATAAAAGATGGAAAACAACTAACACTGAACTTACACAAGTCGTTTTGTACACAAATCTTCACCGATAGAATAGCACGTAGGTTTCCTGTTTAAAAGTTGTCTCGACCATGTTGGATGCATCCAAATAACATGATCTATATGACCAGCATAGATCATTGGTGTTATCCAGTTTTCTATGCTTACTTTCCTAAAATTTAAAGACAGTATTAAGAGGCAACTAACTTCATAAGTTGTTGAGGATCTCTCAAGATTTCTGAGCAGTCAACATCAGGAATTCCCAAATCAGGATGAGAATCGAAATGCAACAGCTTCAGACCTGAGAAGGGAATTGTTTTGCTCCCAATAGCACGATATATATAATTCATAACCTTGAATATGTTTTATAATAACTTACTTCATTATGACCCTCAACTATTACAACGGAGATGGGCCTGGACATATCGGTTCCAACTATAAATCAAAAGAATTTCTAAATTAAATAAGTGTGATCAGACACAGAAGCACTCATAAGGCATAACTCCTAATATTTTTGCTCTAAAAAACTGGAAGGAGAAAATACTTCAGGTGGAAAAGATGGGGAACAATGCTAAGTGAATACTGCAGTTGATCCTAACTTAATTAGTTATCAGTCAACAGTGATACATAAAAGTCGGTATTTATTCAAAATGTATATTAGATTTTTAAAGATACAACGCCAGTAAGGGCGTGCATGTAAACAATCTAAGCAATCTAATTATCAGACTATTATGCACACCTATCATGCCACCTAAAACAAGGTGTTTCTCGCCCACATAATTTCAAAAGACTGTCAAGTTAGTTTTTTTTTAAAGAATACCTATAGACCAGGAAGATTATTTCAGCTGTAAAGTGTTATTTGAGCCCTAGTTTTAATCTTTCAAGTTTTCACTAATACGTTGAAATCAAATCATAACTGTTGATATAAATTTTGACTTTTATTACTTCACTAGTCAACTGTTATACCGATGAGTCACATAGAAACGATATAGACGTGGATTTTAAAATGAAGTTACTACTTCTGCATTTGGTTTTAGTGTTATAGAACTTTAATTTGAATTATTAATCTGCAGTCAGTGTTCCTTGCTTCAAGGTTGCTGCGATATTTATTGATGTAATCTACATACAAAAACTGTTTAACATCAATAACAATGGAAAGCTAAAGATAATTATGATGTAAGTCACATTATCTAAACAGTACCAAGTAGTGAAAAACATCACAAATGAAGAACTTATCCATATTATAAAATGAAAGCATGTTACACTCCTTGAACAGAATAAAAAAGCAAGATTCTTGTGGGAACAACATACATGACAGTTAAATATTTACTAGATTGTTGACACCAAAACACTGATAATATCATACAATATAACAATTGTCTTTTACATTTTACTCTACGATTCTGAAAGCTTAGAATGGAACCAACAAAGGAATCTTGGATGTCATACTACTCTTACAATAAGTAGGCACTTAGGGACATCGCTTGAGTTAATGTCATGAATTATTCGACTGTACTCTGATGTTAAACTTTAGTACTTATGTTGTGTTATGATCGTGACTGATCAATTCTCCAAGCTATGTAGTTCAACGAGTAAAATTCTACATAATTATTCATCAGCACTTTAACAACTTTTTTATATCTGAACATAGGTCTTTAAACGATACATCAAAATAACGCTCCGGTCTAGGTTAACACCCATTAATTTTACCATCCCTGTCGGCTAGTCAACACCCGAATTAAAAATGAATGATGCTGAACATAGCAAATCAACAATCAAAAAGAATAAATCCTCACATGTTCATTCAATGCCAACTTTCTAACAGATCAATGCAGATTGGACACTACTTGGTAACTAGTGTAATGTGTCTAGTCCTCTGTTCGGTGCAGACTGAATTCTATCAGTCTATCCAATACAGTCCTACAGGAGTTCAAGCGCGAGCCCGAACATCTCAAAAATAACATCTCTGAGTGCAGCACTTGGTGAGGCGGGTTCGAATCTCAGAAGGGACATGAGTTCCTTCAAGGTTGCAGATATGCCTTGCTGACGAGTGCCAACTAGCACGAAACCTAGGTCCAAAGATTCCTGCCGATTGCCTCCAACCATCTAAGATCAATATCGAAACAATGCCTTTTTATGTTCAGTCAAAATAGAGACAATATTCGAGTCCAAATAATTCAACGCATTTCCGAGTGTTATTTTTCAAAATTATACGCATTACACAAGGAGAGAGTCTTACAGTGTACAAAGCATTTTCTCATTTTAACAGCGTTATTGTACGTTGCAAAGCAATGTTCAGCATTATTGTACACTGATGATTTCTTGAGTTAATAGCCACACTTGCGTTTTCAAGATATAATCAACTACAAAAATATCAAATGTGCATACTTCATTCATATTAAGTCCAATAAGGATATTGTAGAAGTTTAATTCCGACAGCCAGGCAGTACACGGCCCTCAACAATTAAACACATAAGTTGTATGGTCAAACCAAACTGTACGTTCCATTCTAAATTCCGTTAATGAGTTCCAGAAGAATCGATTGACTGAATACTATATGAATAGAGAACTCACCAGCGTTACTTAAACATATATATATGAGGAAGGAGACTGAGATGATAACTAGTCTTTTAGGAGAAGATTAAAGAATAAATTCAGGAGTATGAATAAATTTCAGAACAACATAATGCTTATCACTCTTTTTAGCAATTTTAGGGCGTCTATTCAACCTTAATTGTGATTAGTTGCACAAGGTTAGTGGTAAGGTTGATTTAAGTGACTGTCATAGTTTAACTGCGCAAGGATAATTAATCAAATTTATCGCTAATAAGATTAATACTATTCTAGAAAGACGCGCATTTCAAGAAGTCTCTAGATATTACCAAGCGGGATTATCTTCATAACATAAGAGACATGATAAGAAATTGTATCAGATCTCAGGTATACGACATGTTGCATATTATGAAAGTAACAAGCTGTATTCTTATTAAATCTGAACTTGTATTATTCATCAATTTATATCAGGGGTCTTATAATTCATTTAATCTGATTTCTAACATAATTTTCCACTAATATTTTATTCACGGTATCTAACGGCTTTAAAATCAACACTACGTAGTGTATATTGCATATGAATATCAAAACACAGACAACCACGGACATCAATTCGACTGGGACAACGTTCAAATATTAGACAGAGGAAACAACAAGCATGCTAGAGAATTTTTAGAAGCTTGGCATTCCAGTGAATCATCAATCACTAGACACATAGAGATAGACAAAATTTATCAACCGATAAGAAAGAAACTTCACACACAAAGGATCAAAGTTCAAGTCAAAGAAACATTCAGTTCCAATACAAGTAGCCTAGAAGGTATGAAAACATACAAAGACAGCCAATCACGTCCAACGTCACCAGGAGAGATGATTAATAAACTCGTGGAGAAATCTAAAAGCTCACTTCAAATTGAAGTATGCGCTGAAGATGTCAACCAGTAGGTGATGAAAGCTTTGCAAATTAGCCATCCAGCTCAGAGAACACAACCACATCAAAATCATCCACCTGAGCTACAAATCTTCTCTATCATATCTAAATATGATCGATATATAATACATGCATCCTTTATTTTTCAGTTTGCTCTGAACGTCGTCGAAAGTATGAAGACATCTTTCTCCATGGAAAATTGGTATATTTGAGAGAGGGTCTTAAGTGAATTTGCATTTTAGTGAGGAAATTTCAGAGTTAATAGGAGACATGCGAGGGGATTTTTCGGGCCCGGGTAATATCTGGTGCTCATAATTTTGGAGAAAGCCATGGAACCTCACCTGCAGGTGAGGAATGTAGAAACTTCTCCAGATGTTTCAAAATTGTGGTGTCCCCACAAACTCACATATGTCGGTGGCACAGCGGTTAAAACTCGCCGACCATGCACATGGTCCGGGGTTCAATCCCCAGCTGAAGCACACCTAATATGAAATTGTTGGCTTGCTAAATTTGAGCTGCTAATATCACATGCTGAAAATAACACACTTTTACCACTAATACGATGTGGAATCAAGCTGTAATCAAAAAAAATAAAACATGTCTCGAAAACTTGTTATCTGGGTCTACTAAACCCTTATTAAACGGTTTTCAGTTAGTTTGCAGAGGTGAACAGTATTTCCCCAATGAAAAATTTTCATACATTTCTTATATATCAGCCATTAGTAACCATCTTTTCCGAAGCTTAATAATTATCAAGGGCTGGAGTGACACAAATTATATATATATATAATGAATTAATATCTGTGTATTACTTAGAAAAACTTTTGTCTACCAAGCATGGGTTTTTACGGTTCTCTAAAATATATTACTCAATTATTAATTGCATAAGCCCAGCAGAGTAAGAAATTATTTTTTCTATAGATATAGGCAGATTTTGATTGACTGTCGGCATGAGTGGTATGAGTGTAGTGTGATAGTCACACGCTAATTGAATGCATTGGTGGTGTTTAAAGAACATCAAGATGTATGAAAATGTCTAGTAAGTGAATATAAATCAACAATAATTTCAAAGCATTTATTTTAAGTCCAAAATAGGATGTATGCATTTTTGATTACTATGCGAAAAAAATTTAACCGCAGTTTCTAAAAATTCAATGTATCCTTAATTAGTACATATAGATAAATGTATGTATTAACCAGTCTACACTGACCTTCAGATGTCAAATATTGTCAAGGTCGATAATTAACATCTTTTCGTGAAATCGGACAAAGGAGACGGTGGAGAAAGATTCTTACTTATAAGTGTTTTGTCTCGTCAAAAAATTTTCCTTTATCCTCCATTTATTGGTAACTCTGAACTATTGTAGCCAGAACCGAAACTACCTAGCGAACGAACAAATGACCTTGACAAGGACAACTTTGGACAATCAGAGGTCTCAAAATCAGCGCATGATTTTAATAAACCTTTTAAATGTAAGTAATAAAATGTTAAAAAATAGTTACAAAGGATAACATTCTCGTATATGTTCCAAAAAGCCTCCCAGTTCCTCATAGGAGTCTTGATACTCATGCTGGCGAAGGATTGATGAAACCATTTGCATATATGACGGCTTGATGCATATAGACCAGATTTGATAACTGACTGTAACTACTCCATTCGTCTGTATGAATAGTCGTCCAAGGCAGCACTAAGCGCTGGATAATAGGCAATAATATATCTGTGCTGCGATTAGCAATCACCTCAATGTATCTCGATGCGGAAAAAGTACTTAAGGAATCTGTAAACTAAAAAAGAACGACACCTTCTCGAAATTATTTTCAGCTTCGGCATACACCGCACCTGTAAACAAAAACACCAATGCCACCAGTGTATTTTTGTATACGCATGACACCTCAACATTGAAAATTTTCCGACATTCCTAACAGTCCGTTCTCAAAACAGTAATCAAAAACAAGATGTGAAGCTAATTTGCAACGCAAAAGGTAAGGAGAATCCATAATTGCGTCTGCAGAGAACAGAGCCAAGTGTTTCGTAGCTCAAGATCATTTGTCACTATACAGGTCTGACTACACTAGACCTCACGCTGTCCCTCGAAGACTTTCGGAAACAATATGTAATAACCAACGCGAAAAACCAGAACACAGGTTGGCAACTTGAGAATCCTTTATTCTTACGTCAAGATGTGACCGACAATAAGGTTATCATACACAAGGTCTAAGAATAAATGTTATAACAATAAATCACGACAATATTTCTGATAGTTTTCTCTCTTCCACCGAACAGCGAACGATGAGACGATGACTGATGGTTGATGACTCCCGCGAAAATATAGGGAAGTTGGGTTTCAGCAAACAACCATGAATTGATCATTCAATCTTCAACTACATTGATACTCCCCCAGCGAAAAGGGATCCATCCCTTTTTCCCATCACGACCAATACACGATGACTTCGATGCCAGTGCGAGAACCTGGGTCACACGGAAAAAGCTGAAATGGAAAAAAATTAGCAAAGCCAACACACCACAGGCATACCCACAGTACAATCTCACTCATCGAAGATGACCTAACAATGATATTATAAAAAGCAGTAAAGACAATAATGTAAGCATCTTGGAATATAAGGGTATAATATACAACGATCCCCAGGTTATAAGTGAACTCCTCAGTGAGTGGTTTTGCAATGACACCAGAGTGCACCCAACCCCAAATTTCCAAATTACCTGCAAAAGTAACCACAAATTAGGAGAAATAGACTTTAATATACAAAATATAGACTTAGCGATTAAGACATTGAGGTCAAATGGTAGTATTGGAACAGACAACATACCATCTGTCATATGCAAAATCGGTAGCACGGAAATGGTAGTCTTATTACTTAGAATATTTACTCTCTTACTGGAAACTGGAACTTATCATGAAGTGTGGAAAACCACATACATATTACCTAAGCACAAAGCAGGGGCCAAAACCAGTGCATGCAACTATAGACCTATTAATATAACACCGGTAATATCACGAATAATGGAGAAAGTGGTTAAAGACCAAGTGTCAGACAACTTACTAGAACATGAACCTATTAATCCATCATAACACGAATTCCTGAAAAAGAGATCATGTGTGACCTGTCACATAGACTTTTTCAATGAAGTTACACGAAGCAGGGACAACAGAGAACTAGTAATTGCGCCATATTTCAATATTACAAAAGCCTTTTATAGGGTTCCCCATAATCTGCTAGTCAGCAGGTTATGCTCACTAGGGATATGTGACCCTCTCCTGAGCTGGATAAAATCATTTCTCTGTGGCCGAAGTCAGATAACGAAAGTTGGCTCAATAATCTCAAAGCGTAAACCGGTAAGTTTTCGTGTAATCCAGGGAAGTGTATTAGGCCCACTCCTATTCATAATATATATAAACAGTATCTGTGAATGCTTTAGTGTTGGTAAACCAATACTATATGCAGATGACTCAAAGGTGACTTATAAATGCAAGAATACAGATCTCAGAATAACAGTAAACGCCATACAGCATGAATTAGAAAAAATGTATAGATGGTGTGACACCTGGAAACTCCAGTTTAATGTCGAAAAATGTGGCTGGCTCTGCATAGGTTGCAACAATTTAGAACTTGACCTGACAATTCAAGTCCATACACTGTTACGACTGGAATCTGTATTGGACCTAGGACCGAAATACTCACATGACTTATCATTTTCTGAACATATCTCCAAACAAGTGTTAAAGTCACGCAGACTTATCGGCTTTCTACTCAGGAACTTTTACAAGGTTTGTGTGCGTCCTTTATTTGATTACTGTTCATTCATGTATAGTAGTATACGCATAGAGGAAAAACTGAAAGTCGAGGGAGTGCAGAGGTACTTCACGTCAAAATTACTCGGAACCGAAAATGGTGCGAACTACTCCACTAGATGTGATACCCATAGGACTGGAAACACTATGGCTAAGACGCCTGAGACTAAACTTAACACTTTACTATAAGCTTCTAAACCACTTAGTTTTTACCTCTACTAATGGCATTCGACTTTCAGATGACAGTGGCTACAAACTAAGACACACTAAGGGTACAGTAGCCATCGAACAATGTAAAACAGCCACCAGGCAAAAGTTTCACCTGATTAGGTATGCTCAGATATGGAATAAACTACCAATGGAAATGCGTCAAGCAGGTACATTGGCCTCCTTCAAAAAAGTGCTTAACGGCAGACTACAAGAGTTTGCAAATGATAGTAGTTCTGGTTGAGAGAGTCCGAAATTATAGGTTCATTTAATGTATAAGCTTAAATACTACACCTGTTGTTTTTGCCTATATTTATAATTTTAGATAAAACATTAACGATTAAGATACTTACCCTCAAACAGACAAGAAGTTTCGTTTGTAAAACTTCTACCCAACACAATAAGTGGAATAAAATGGACATAAACCGACAACATGAAAAAGATATAACTCACCACAACATCACATGGACAGATGTACGCTCGTCGGACATCATATATACCTCACCAACTACAACCCAACTTTCCTAAGATAATGTGGGGAACTTATATCCATGATGTTGCTGAGCAGTTAATATTCACAACTCCTGTCGGAACAGCCGAAATTCATAAACCTTCCTCACGAGAAGTAAATACCCACAAGCAGTAGAAATCCATTAATCAATGCGCCCAAAGCTTATGTATTTTACTCCCAACAATGAAATTGCAGATCAAATGAGATAAACATATCACTGATTTCAAAATAACACATCAATGAACTATAATTCAAGGATTCTGTACACAACAAAATTATGTACGAAAATTGACTTCAAGCTTTGTTTTTTTCCCAGGCACTTATAATCCATCCACCAAAGACCTAGTTTTTTGTTAATGCAAAGACAATAACTCTGTATTTCCTGATGTGTTGCACTCAATGAGAATCTAGCAGATTTTTCCAACTATGCACAGAAATGATTGTACATAAGTGAAAAGGACGTTTTATACTATTGAGATTAACATTTATCAGGTGTATGTAAGATTTCAATTATTTTCCCCCCTTTCAACCTTTGTGTTTTATTTGTAATACTGTCTAAGTATAAGGGTGCTTCGAAAGCCGATATCCGTGGTATTCATGACCTCAAATTGCATTTCTTTGGATAAGTAATGGACTACCAGTTTAAAGCCTTCCACTTCACTTTGCAAAATTATGCAGTGTACCTTAGTTGCAGATTCCCAAGGAATCGGCTAATGGGAATCCCAGTGAAGTGTGTTCGTTACATGGGTTGGAGATGTCTAAGTCATTTGATGGAGACACCAGCTAATAAAAACAACAACTCTCAAGGAGCAACATTTCTTCTTTGTGGAAGGAAAGTGTCTAATATTGTGCTCTCTATTCTCTCTCTCGAAGTCGAGTGTACTGCAGACAAAAGTGCGTCGGTGACATAGCGGTTACGACGCTAGCCGACCATGCACAGGGTGCGGGGTTCGATTTCCGGCCACAGACGCACTTCTTTACCTCGCTGAGTCAGAAATAATGCTGGTAAAGAGGAAAGGTTGGTCATGAGGCTAGCAACCCCATCCTGTAAAATAAACACTGCTACAGAATCTTCAAGCCACTAGCTTGAGGCCCTACGTTCCACTGGGGAACGTGAAGGAATGAAAATAAATAAAAAAATAGGTGTATGTATAATCTCCGGCGTACATGTATAACATCCTGCTACCGCCTGTAAATTGTGACTCAATAATATGGCTCTATTTCTGTAACAGTTTGATGAAGCTTGTAAACTGTCGTCCCTCGTATACTGTACAATGAGAATAAATTTATTTATTTATCTTGCAACACAATCGCCACTTGCTAGAATGACTCTTGCAGAAAGCAACGTGACCATAGAAGCACCTCATTGTACTCTTCACATATCGTCTTATCTATTCACTACCAATTACCACTGTGGTCGCTTGTCACTCATTCTGACTCAGTTCTAGTAACGGTGACGTATGCAAGCCTCAGTCGTCTACACTCTCGCTCGCCGGCGTGTGGGACCACAGCTAATCCTTAGCTCCGTGTGCATTTCATTCTCAGCAGTCGCCTCCCCGGCGTATAAAACTCATCTGCTGTCTTTTATTATTAGCTCCAGTTTAACTTTAACATCTGTTGATAAGTGGGCTACACGCTGATCACTTGTAGACAATCTACGATTTGAGATTATATCATAATTGATCGTGCCTGTAAAAATGGCATGCATTTTCATGTAAATTTATATGTTTATATGAAAATATAAATTATTAGTGACAGTTTTTGAGAGTTGGCTGACAGTTTCTGATAGTTTCTGTTCATCTTTCCTGGTGCCTGAAAGTCTTCCTTGGACGAGTATTATCTGCAACTTTTCTGGAATTTTCGGTCAAGTTCAGTGATGCCTGGGTCAAGGAAAGGACAAAGCGTCTTGGAAACAGGCAGGAAAGTAAGTAATGCTGAGTTGATTGTTAATTGTAATGATGTGTATGATGAGTCTGTTGTTCATGGTTCGCCGTTTAGGGAAAGTGACGGTTTAAAGTTACATAAATTCGAGCCGCGGTATTTTGATGGAAACCCAGCCGGCTATGAACACTTTAACAAAGAGTCTGAGATTATGTTGAGTGGTTTTTTATTAAATGGTGAAATGAAGTTAATGTATTTGATGAGATACTGCACTGGAGTTGCTTCAAGACCTATACAGTGCTGTAATTTTATGAAGTCAAACGATGGATATACTAAGGCGATGCGTATCCTGCTTCAAAGGTTAAGAAGAACTTCGATGATTGTAAGGAATGTATTCGAGGCTGTCAAAGGTAATGGTGGTCAATTACAAGATGACTCCGAGGCACTCACTCAGTTTTTGGATAATCTGATGTCATTCAAGAATACGTTGATTTCGATGAATTGCATGAGCGATCTGAACTCAAGTTCCATCCTAGAGGTAATAGCGAGACGCCTACCTACTCGACTGCAAACGAAGTGGGTGAAGATAAGCTCTGGTATAGAGGATGGAGGCTTAGAGACAGGGTTCGAGGATATACTGAGATTAGTGAAAGATAGTGTCAATCAAGCTATGAGCAAGTTTTCCAGTATATTGCATCCCACCCATAGAATATAGCAGTCTGAGAGCAAAACGAAATCATTTATGAAGAATGGGTTTCAGCGAAGTGGATATCAAGAAATCTCTGTGGTGTCTAGTAATCCAGATAAACTTAGTGAGTGTAACAGGATTCGTGGGACATTTCCAGCAGATAGGTTACAAGTTGCGAGACAAACACGGTTGTGTTTTATACGTTTGCAAGAAGTTCATACAAAGGCGAACTGTGAATCAGTAAGCAAGTTTAGTGATAAGCTAAATGTGAAATCGACGTCATCAAGTTCTGACTACAGATTGTGTGAGGATAATGGAGCGGTGAAGAAGCCTGTAGTTGCAAATGGTAAGCGATTGTTGAGTAGAGTGTCACAGAATAGAGTTACTGCTTCAGAGTCCAGTTCTGACCCTACAAGTTTACAAGGTATAACTAGTCAGAGTGAAGATATAAAATTTTTAATGATTTGTGAGGAGGAACCAAAATTGTCTACTTCTGTTATTAAAGAGTTTGAAAATGATGAAGTTGACGGTAAAGTGAATATTCGTGATAATGATCATGATAGTGCACATTTGTCTTTGGTTTATCATGATGAAATGAGGGGAACGTCAACTACTGCTAAGTTAAATTTTTATTTTTTTTATTTTTTTTATTTTTGATTTACAGCTTGATTCCACACTGTATTTTCGGTACAAGTATGGAATTTTCAGCATGGATATCCGTAGCCCAAATTTTGCTGGCCGACCATAGATATCAGGTGTGCGTCGGTGCGGGCTCGAACCCCGGACCATGTGAATGGTCGGCGAGAGTCCTAACCACTGTGCCACCGACGCACAAATACAACGTGAAGTAGAATTGAACGCAGATGCAGTTGCAGAAGGTATGGACACTTGTGAGACCGTCAGTGTAATTGACCAGCGTGTAGCCCACCTATCATCAGATGATAGTGCTAAAGCGGAGCTAATAGTAACAGACAGCAGTGGTGGTAATCTTGCAGTTAGACAAATTTCTGAAAGCCGAAAAAGAACAGCTTCTGATCCACCGCTAAGTTCATCAACTGGTATCAGTCAGTCGTCGCTGTTGTCATCCACAATGGAAAAGACGCCCATCAACTCAAGTAACTTGTGTAGTGGCTACGACAGTATTGGTGCATTTGAAAAGACGAAAGATATTGCTCAGTTTAGTGAGGATAAGCCAAGTGTGTACGAGAGGGTAATTGTTAAACTGACTTGCATGAGTAAAGGTATTTCAAGTTCCAAGTTACTATTTGAATGTTACTATCTTTGGTGTAAATTACTCTGTTTCTACGCTTGCTTGATCAGATGCGTCGTGTGTCTATTAGTGATCTATATTCTACGATACAATGACATGAGCGTGTTACCGTTCAGATTTGAGGATATAGCTGATAGAAGGAAGTTAGTAAATGAACTCTGCGACGATTTTCCAACCTAGAGCGTCAACCTGAGAAGGGTTGTGGGCGTACTGTTGTAAGTCCTACAATTCTTCAAAGGGCAGCGCATCAATGAGCAGCCCAATGTGCTCGGTGTGTGATTTTGTACATATGTTCATATTGCATATACTGAATTGATATCATCTGTCATCTATCTATTGGTAATTCTGTTTGTGTCCGGACGACTTCCACTTGGATCATCAACCTGAGAAGGAATGTAGGCGTAGTGCTGTAAGTCCTACAGTTCTTCAAGGGTAGTTTGCCGTGCCAGAATACACAACATTTGATGTGTTGATTGTACATATGTTTGTGTTAAATATTTGTGTGGGTTCCAATTATTGTAATTGTTGGTTAATCTGGTTTGTGTTCGAGCATTCCACAAATTACAATCATCGACCTGAGAAGGGTTGTAGGCGTACTGGTGTAAGTCCTGCAATTCTTCAAAAGAATTCCGCCAAAACATGATCCGCGAGGTTATTTGTGCTGTTTGTGTATACGTGCGGTGTGTCATATCAATTGGTGGTTTTTTGGATTCATTGTGTTTACTCAAGGGGCCCGGCGTAGCAAGAGCTGGGCATTAACATTTTGGAGACATGATTGACATTGTGACTTTATCGAGGACCTTGCTAACGTCGAGAAACTATATTTTTACCGAACGCCCATTATCAATGCATTGTGTAATGTAGTCAAAATAATCTAAGTGGCAAGTAATGCACGACCTTCTACTTAAGAAACCGTATTGGGATGGGGACAGTAGGTCATTTAACAGCAAGTACTGAATGATTTGTGTCTTAAATATCTCTTCCATTACATTTGAAAATACAGACGTGATGTTGTTGGGGGGTAGTTGTTGAGATCAGCTTTAGGCCCTTATTTATGGATAGGCACAATATAAGACCTCTTCCAGCAGTTAGGGTATGTCCCATCGCTTAATGAAATTGAGTATAACTTGAGTAAGAGTAAATTCATGTTATTACACCTGTCTTTCATCAGAACGGAAGATATACCGTCTGGACCGGTGGTGCTACTAAGCTTAAGATTTGCGACAGCTTTATCGATCTCATGTGTGGTGAAAATTATGTCACTTAAATATTCGTCTGTTTTGGATGGGAAATCGACGACCCCATCGTCCTCTAAGGTGAATAATCTGGTAAAGTGCTTGCTAAACAGTTCACATGTCAATGTAGTTGAAGATTGAACGATCAATTCATGGTTGTTTGCTCAAAACCAACTTCCCCGATTTTCGCGGAGGCATTATTACGACAGTCATCGTCTCATCGGTCGCTGTTCAGAAAGAAGTTAGCAGCAAACCGTTAGAAGTAATATTGTGATTTATTATTGTAATATTTGTTCACAGACCTTAGTTTTAACAGTGTTCATATGTTGGTGTTACAATAAAGAATCCTCGAGTCGCCAATTGGTGTTTTGGTTTTTCGTCCGTTATTACTAAGCGTTTCTGAGAAACTTCAAGGAACAGCGTGAGCCCGAGTGCAGCAAGAGCTGGGCATTAACGGTTTACGAGACGTGGCTGACACCACATATCGCCTCATTATTTTCGTAAGCAATGCCGTCGGAGCATATTATATTCGGATAGGGTGTTTTGGAGTTCGCCAACCTACTTTTAGAAAGTTTGGCTATTTCTCCTGAGTTTTGCGGTGCATGAATGACCTTCATTTTTTTGTTTCTTAGGCCTATATTTCTCAACTCTTCAATTCCATTGAGAAGGGACGTAACGGTAATTAATGACGATAAGTCATGATATCTGTAGTATTTTATTGAGTGCTTTCGTAGACTTCTAAACGATGTCGGAATATAATTGCTTTGGGGGAATCTGAAGCTAAGAATCTTCTCGGATGCAGTGACGTCATGAATTGAATTAATATTCTGATAAAAGTTGTTAAGAATTGCCTCTAAAGACTCGTTCGAAAAGTACGAGTCCCAATTAGAACATCTAATTAGGTGCTGATACAAGTCCCAGTCAGCATGTGTGTACAATCTCATAGGCATCTGGCCAGCTTCATCTCTGCGTTTTGTTTCAGGAAAGATATCAAAAGAACAAACTACTATTTTATGGTCACTACCTGGAAATTCATGACCCAGATGTACTGTAGATGGTGTTATGTTGTTCGTGAAAATAAGGTCTAGGATATTTGCGGATCTAGTGGGTGAATTTATGTGTTGTGTCCACCCTCCTGTGATGATGGAATTCATGAGATTATCATACCTTTGGGGTCCTTGGAGTGAAGACCATGATACTTCTGGCATGTTGAAATCACCTCCGATAATTTTATAACTGAAAGGAAGATTGGCTGTAACATTAAAAGTATTGCTGAGCATATAACCATATTCCCTGCTGGATGAAGGGGGTCGGTACACACAACCCACAAGTATAGGTTTACTTCTGACAACCCTTATTTCGACCCAGATCGAGTGATTGAGTTGTGACAGAATTGGGTTACTAAACTGGGTTGCACACATGGATTGTTCACAGTAAACTAGTGTTCCACCCCCACGACCTGTCCGTCTGTCCCCTCGAAAAAGGTTGTATTTATCAATCCTTAGGCTGTCATTGTAGATTTCACTTGTGCACCAGGCTTTGGTGACCATAATCAATGACGGTCTGCATATAGAAGCTAATGCACTTAGTGTTAAGTGTTTGCTTAGAACTGGTCTCGTATTTACTAGGACAATAGATAAACACTGGCCATGTGGTTTCAGTGAGCGGACAACATCTTGGTAAAATAATCCGTGAGTACCCTCTTTATCAGACCCATTTACCAATATCTTTGGATCGTAGGAAGACTTCAGGTAGATTTTTCAAGTGGTAGTCAGGGATGGTCTTTCGTTTGGATATGGTATGCAGTGAGAGGCACCTGTGTGATAATCAGACATTATTATTTTAGAGATATTAGTATCCGCGTTTGGTGTCGACACTGTATCAGCTATCTCCCGGGAAATATGCCTTGCCCTGGCCGTAGACTGTCCACTATGCCAGCAAGGGATTGATCTGATATCATGCGTGCTATATGCATGATTCCAGGTGTTTCTGTTGACTGACGCTGGTGAAAACCCTTCCCTAAGGTATAACCGATATAAGTATTCGGTAATTTGTTGCCAGTATAAGAATGAATTGTTGGTATCTGTTTCGGGTATTCATCAGACCATAGCAAGTTTTGTGCAGGAATTGACACATGCTCCCCACTAGATATATAAGATGTATGAATGGGTTCTGTTGTCTTGCTAAATGTGGTCTGTGGCCGATGTTTGGGGTGTTTTCTATAGCTTTCGGTCGTCAGAACATTAAAAGTAGGCTGGCTGATAAGGGGTTTACGTAGTGGGTGCGCAGAATAATACCTACTACATTGCTGCACTGTTTGTTTAGAATTAGTGGTTGGAAATAACTGGCTTTTCACTTGACACCAATTAGGCCTACCCCTAGGAGCCCGGTCTACCATATTTGACTTTCTCTTATAAAAATAGCTTAGGGGTGCTTTCGTCTCTTTCTTATCAAAGGGCTTTCTTGCTCCGGGTTTAGTATTTAATTTATTTACTTCTTTTTCCCTAATCTTATGATCAACTGGCTGATGATGACTAACAGGGCAGCCAGAACATGCTATGTAGGGTTTCTGTGGCTTGGACACCTCATGAGCTTTAGTTTTCTTAATGGAAATGTGACGTTTGTCATAACACCTAGAAAACTTGCCAACTTGGGTAGCTACGTTCGACTGGTGCTTCACAGAGTGTAGATTGTCAGACTGCGGATTAACTGACTTATAAGGCGATGGTTGGAACACCGGTGGGATGGGTTTTGATGGTTTTGGTGTCCTGACATTTTCGTTAGTGTGAAAACGATGCATTTCAACATTATTTCCCGTTGACTCATCTATGCCCACCGTTTCAGTGTCAGGATCAATATCGTTATATAATGCTTGGCTAACATTAGCCAGTGCCTGCGAAAATGTCTGATGCATGCTGTCAATGGAGTTGAAGATTGAACGATCAATTCATGGTTGTTTGCTTAAAATCAACTTCATCAATTTTCGCGGAGGCATCAATACGACAGTCATCGTCTCATCGGTCGCTGTTCAGAAAGAAGAGTGAAACATCGTCAGAAGTAATACAATGATTTATTATTGTAATATTTGTTTTCAGACCTTAGTTCGCTTATTCTTTTCATATGTTGGTGTAACAATAAAGAAATATCAAATGGCAGATCGGTGTTTTGGTTTTTTCGTCCGTTATAACTAAGCGTTTCTGAAATCTTCGAAGAACAGCGTGGGCCCGAGCGTAGCGAGAGCTGGGCATTAACGGTTTATGAGACGTGATTGACAGTTTCTGACGATTGAAACTGATCTGGCGGATTCAAACAGTTGGTGAAAGTTTGGATAGTCGCCGTTCATCTTTCCTGGTGCCGGTCAAGTCCTCTTTGAACAAGCAATATCTGAAACGTTTTTGGAATTGGGTCAAGTTCAACAATGCCTGGGTCAAAGAAGGGACAGAGTGTCTTGGATGCAAACAGGAAAGTAAGTCATGGTGACTTGTCTGTTAATTGTAACGATGTGTCTGATGTTAAGCATGACATGGTTGATGTTACTGTTTCGCCGTTCAGGGATAATAGGAACATCAAACTCCCTAGATTTGAACCACGATGTTTTGATGGAAACCCGGCTGATTATTTACAATTTGTAAAAGAGTTTGAGATCATGTTGAGTGGTTTATCTTTAAATGATGAATTGAAGTTAATGTATTTGATGAGATATTGCACTGGAGATGCTGCAAGAGCTATACAGTGCTGTAAGTTTATGAAGTCAAAAGAGGGCTACGATGAGGCTATGAGCATATTACGTCGAAGGTTTGGAAGACCTTCGATGATTGCAGGGAAATTATTCGAGGCTGTTAAGGGTAATGGTGGTCAATTACGGGATGACTCCCAGGCACTCACTGAGTTTTTAGATAATTTGCTAATTTACAAGAATGGAATGATTTCGATGAATCGCATGAGTGACCTCAACTCGAGTTTTATACTGGAAGTAATAGCAAGACGTCTACCTACTCGACTGCAAAGGAAGTGGGTGAAGATGAGCTCCCGTATGGAGGATGAGGGTATCGAGCCAAAGTTTGATGATATCCTGAAACTGGTAAATACTAGTGTCAATCAATCTATGAGCAAGTTCGCCAGTCTATTACATCTCACCCCTAGAATAGAGCAGTCTGAGATCAAAATGCAATCATTGATGACGAGTAGGCCTCAGAGAGGTGGATATCGAGAAGGCTCCATGATGTCTAGTAATGCATATAGACCTAGTGAGTGTAACAGGTTTCGTAGTACATCCTCAACAGATAAGTTACAAGATGCAAGACAAACACGGTTGTGTTTTACACGTGTGCAAGAGGTGCATACAGAAGTGAACTGTGAACCGGTGAGCAAGTTCAGTGATAAGCTAAATGTAAACTCCAGACCTGACTCCGAATTGTGTGACGATAACGGTGCGGTGAAGAAGTCTGTAGTTGCAACTGGTAAGCCATTGTTGAATAGAGTGTCACAGAATAGAGTTACTGCTTCAGAGTGCAGTTCTGACCCTACAAGTTTACAAAGTATAACTAGTCAGAGTGAAGATATAAAACCTTTAATGATTTGTGAGGAGGAACCAAAATTGTCTACTTCTGTTATTAAAGAGTTTGAAAATGATGAAGTTGACGGTAAAGTGAATATTCGTGATAATGATCATGATAGTGCACATTTGTCTTTGGTTGATCATGATGAAATGAGGGAAATGCCTACTACTGCTAAGTTAAATAAAGGTTCTGTACAACTACAACGTGAAGTAGAATTGAACGCAGATGCAGTTGCAGAAGGTATGGACACTTGTGAGACCGTCAGTGTAATTGATCAGCGTGTAGCCCACCTATCATCAGATGATAGTGCTAAACCGGAGCTAATAGTAAAAGACAGCAGTGGTGGTAATCTTGCAGTTAGACAAATTTCTGAAAGCCGAAAAAGAACAGCTTCTGATCCACCGCTAAGTTCATCAACTGGTATCAGTCAGTCGTCGCTGTTGTCATCCACAATGAAAAAGACGCCCATCAACTCAAGTATCTTGTGCAATGGCTATGATAGTATTGGTGCGTTTGAAAAGACGAAAGATATTGCTCAGTTTAGTGAGGATAAGCCAAGTGTAAACGAGAGGGTAATTGTTAAATTGACTTGCATGAATAAAGGCATTTCTAGTTTCAAGTTACTATTTGAATGTTATTATCTTTGGTGTAAATTACTCTGTTTCTACGCTTGGTTGATGAGATGCGTCGTGTGTTTGTTAGTGATCTATATTCTACGATACAATGACATGAGCGTGTTACCGTTCAGATTTGAGGATATAGCTGATAGAAGGAAGTTAGTAAATGAACTCTGCGACGATTTTCCAACCTAGAGCGTCAACCTGAGAAGGGTTGTAGGCGTACTGTTGTAAGTCCTACAATTCTTCAAAGGGTAGCGCATCAATGAGCAGCCCAATGTGCTCGGTGTGTGATTTTGTACATATGTTCATATTGCATATACTGAATTGATATCATCTGTCATCTATCTGTTGGTAATTCTGTTTGTGTCCGGACGACTTCCACTTGGATCATCAACCTGAGAAGGAATGTAGGCGTAGTGCTGTAAGTCCTACAGTTCTTCAAGGGTAGTTTGCCGTGCCAGAATACACAACATTTGATGTGTTGATTTAACTTATGTTTGTGTTAAATAATTGTGTGAGTTCCGATTTATGTAATTGTTGGTTAATCTGGTTTGTGTTCGAGCATTCCACAAATTACAATCATCAACCTGAGAAGGGTTGTAGGCGTACTGGTGTAAGTCCTGCAATTCTTCAAAGGAATTCCACCAAGACATGATCGGCGAGGTTGTTTGTACTATTTGTATATACGTGTGGTGTGTCATATCAATTGGTGTTTGTTGGATTCATTGTGTTTACTTATTGTTTTATTGCGTAATTTTGTTAAAATTTTCGTCGTGATTACTTCTGAAGTTGTTTCGAGTCTTCTACATCGATGAATGAATTGATTGATATTAAGGACAGCAGATGGGTCGTATACGCCGGGGAGGCTAGGCTATTGCTGAGAATGAAATGCACACGGAGATAATTGTTAGCTGCGGTCCGACACGCCGGGGAGAAAGAGTGTAAACGACTGAGGCTCGCATGCGTCACAGCTACTAGAACTGAGGCAGAATGAGTGACAAGCGATTGCAGTGATAATTGGTAGTGAGTAGATAAGAGGATGTGCGTAGAGTATCGTGAGGTGGTGCCATGGTCACTTTGCATTCTGCGAGAGTCATTCTAGCAAATGGCGATTGTGTTGCAAGATGTCAAGAGGAGGTCTCTGTCTGGAGGCGCAGGTCGTCATTGATGTGTGAGATTGTGCTGTGGGTATGCTTGGGGTGTGTTGGCTTTTCTGCTTGTTTTCCATTTCAGCTCTGTCCGTGTGACCCAGGTTCTCGCAATGGCATCCAAGTCAACGTGCATTGGTCGTGAAGGAAAAAAGGGTTGGATCCCTTTTTTGCCGGAGAGTGTCAATGGAGTTGAAGATTGAACGATCAATTCATGGTTGTTTGCTTAAAATCAACTTCATCAATTTTCGCGGAGGCATCAATACGACAGTCATCGTCTCATCGGTCGCTGTTCAGAAAGAAGAGTGAAACATCGTCAGAAGTAATACAATGATTTATTATTGTAATATTTGTTTTCAGACCTTAGTTCGCTTATTCTTTTCATATGTTGGTGTAACAATAAAGAAATATCAAATGGCAGATCGGTGTTTTGGTTTTTTCGTCCGTTATAACTAAGCGTTTCTGAAATCTTCGAAGAACAGCGTGGGCCCGAGCGTAGCGAGAGCTGGGCATTAACGGTTTATGAGACGTGATTGACACATTCCGTGTTCAGATACTTCACAAAACGGAATAACGCATGGAACATCATCTACAGGTTTTCTATTAGCGTTATCAGCATTCAGTGTTCCTGAGCGGCATCGCCTTTGGCATGGTGTTAAATCAGGTGCAACTCTAATGTTGAAGAGCCTTTTGCCTTACCAGATTTCAGAAAATTCCTGGCTTCTTCAGTAGAGGTAGATTGGAAAACACCGGACATGGGTGGTTTGCAGATTTTTTACGAAGATGCAAAACCTGACATTCTGTCAACGACATTTTACAAGCTTTTAGACACGAATTCTTATGTTTGGCGATCGGCTTTCTGTCTGGAATGTTATAGGCCAAGACATTATGTAAAGACATAATCCTCTTAACAACTTTTTCAGCCGAATAGTCAATTATGCGCTCGGATTTGATTAGTGATTCAAGACAGATGTTTTGTAATGGATTACACAGTTGCCTGAGAGGCATAATGCTGTCAAACTTGCTCTGTAGTTCTGCTATTGACTTCTGAAGTGTCAGTGAATCATTTTTGCTACAAGCCGCATTCTCTGTCAATTCCCCCATGATATCAGATACCATAACTCTGGATGGCACTGGTGTAAAAAGTGTAGAATCGTCAACGGAGCTGAGGCCTTCAGTTGGTTGACTAGTATTAGATCTCAGTCTCTTGACGGTACTTACACGTTTGATAGACTTAACCATTACAGATATAAGAAACTTCAAAATTTCCGGAAAAAAGTCTTGAGGATATAAAAATAAGATAGCTGCATTATCGAAGTATCAAAACAACAACGATAAACACATGTATATTGCAAAATAAAAAGACAGACTTTCTTTTACAGCGTCTGTCATGGATAAAGTTTTGAGTTCCACGTGGTTAGAGAGGGTATCCGAAGATTCCTGATATAGATTTCACGAGTGAATGATATATGTTGTTCCAGTTGATACAATACAATCCGTGTTGACTATGGATAACTGGATAATGTGACTAAAATGGCTAATTTCCAAAATAGTAAGGGAAAAAATGTCCAGCTGTTACTACGCTGGGCCTCTCGCTGTCCCTGGAATACTTTCAGAAACAATGTGTATCAACCAACGCGAAAAACCTGAACACTGATTGGCGACTCAAGAATCCTTTGTTCTTACGTCAATATGTAACCAACAATAAGGTTATCATACACAAGGTCTGAGAATAAATGTTATAACAATAAATCACGACAATATTTCTGATGGTTTTCTCTCTTCCACAGCAAACGACGAGACGATGTCCGATGGATTGATGACTCCTGCGAAAAATATGCAGGAGTTGGGTTTCAGCAAACAGCCATGAATTGATCATTCAATCTTCAACTACATTGACATGATGTGTCCGTTCACGCGGCGATTTCGATTTGGCCTGCTGTTGTTTGGATTTACCCATTTATTTACCTTTAAAATTTGCACTGTTTTCAAAGTTTTACATGTATCATGATATTTGGACAAACTCCTTTCATTGGAAAACTCCTGCATCGACGTAACAGGTACTCAGATGGCTTTTAAAAATTTGAAAAAAATCATTTTATTACTGCTGATGTAGACGAAATTTCGAAATAACAAATCTGTCGCGTAAAATCCTAAGGGTGTGGAATATGTGAATTGACGATTTCAATCGCTGTATTGTTTAGATTTTTACTGTTTTCTGTTAATATTTATTGTACAAATTACGATTAATTCTAGGAAATACAAATTCCTGATTTCATCCGTCTCTGTGCTGGTGGCTGATTGCCTGTAACTCGGTCATTGAGAGATACCATTACAAATAATTATTACATTTTGGCGTTGCCAGCATCTTTAAATAATCTCGGAAAGCTTCCTATGAACGTTTCACCATAGGAAATATCCGATTGTCTTGAATGCTTTGACTCATGGCACATGTTGAAGTATATTCGGGATAAAAATTTTAGTTCATTTTTACTGCTATTGGGCGAGATACGAACAGTTTTTTGGAAACTCCGTCATTTCTCTGCATTATGATGGGCTCCGTGGACTTCTAATCGATCACTTCCATATAACTACTTCTGAAACACGAGAGAAGTCTCATTTCAACAAAATGGTTCGCACTGCTAACTAAAATATTCGAAACTTTATTCTTCAGCCTCCGAAACGATCTTTGAAGTGCAACTTTGAGGATCCGCTCCTTACTCAAATGCATGATCATCTATTTGCCATGATCAATATTCTGAAGCTTAGTGAATTGGTAATGGATAGGCACGATCCTCAAGAGCGTCATTTAACTCAGTTGAGATATCTTCATACAGACGAATGGAACCATTTGCTTTGCGTACAATCACTGTGGGGGAATCCCATGGCGAACATGCTACTGGCTGGATGACACCCAATGCTTCCAGTCTGTCGGGCTCATTCTCAACCAGTATGACAGCAGCATACAGAACTGGACGTTTGGGACGAAAAACTGGTTTTCATTTCTCTTTAGAGACAAAACAACTTTGAGTCAACCAAGTTTGTCCTGGAAGAGAGAAGCGTGCTTTTGACGTAAGTTTTGCAATAGGGACTGATCGGATACATGTCTAGGAACAACCTTATTTGATGGGGACCAAACGTTAGAGCATAGTGAATTTCATGGTACATTCAAGATACGAAGCTTATTTAACCAGTCAAGACGAGGTAAATTTAAATTTTGGTAGTTCGTGAGATAACATACGCTATTGCACTGGTGCTAACCAAAACGAAAATGGCGATTTATATCACTCCCGAGTTTCAGGATAAGTCTAGAGCCATTCTTGGAGGCATGCCCTGTTGGCAGAATCTTTACGCACCCAAGTTTGTGCCTCGTGGTTCGGGGAATTAAAGTGGTATCTGATGCCGCATCCAACTGATGGCAAACAGGTATGCTATTGATAAATAGCTTAATGTACTTGCGTTTGCTGGCGTAATCGACTTCGGAAGCTGTGAAAATGGTCTGTATCCGAGCAGATTCCTACAGCTTGAAATAACTACATCTGTTCCTCACCGAAGAGATTTCTGTGGTGGACAGTAACCCTTTTTATGTTAAAAACGGTGGCACTTGAGAAATTTATGTTTCTTGAATGGGAAAGCTTGAAAGAGCCACGAACTGCAGTTCCAGTAGGCTGACGGAGGTTCAGCTGAATTTTGAGACCGACTTGTTGTGTGCTTAATGATGATTGGAGGAGTTTTCACCCCATTAATTGAACTAAATTCAGAGGACTGTGGTTTTCACTCCACCATGACAGTGCCGTGCTTCAAGTTAATTAAGCTCTAGTATTCTGCTCTCACCATTTGTAAATCATTTTCAGGCCTTCTCCCGCGAACGACAGAAGTCAATTTCTTATGTCAGCATCTTCTGGGTTCTTCAAACCACAAATGAAAATCAAACAATTAAACTGACCTGGTGTCATTCCGTGTGGTTTGAACCTTTCATATTCCTTGTTCACTTTGCCAGCGCAGGTGACATAATCGTCGGCGGGCACTTCTGCCAACTGAAAACAATGATACTGAATATTAAACGTGGATGACTGTTAACCAGAATTTTGTGATAAAACGGTGACTGTCTCATCGAAAGATAACTCATTTGGTTTCTTGGGCAGAATGAAACTGACATATCTGTCGCGCTCAACAGTACCAATTTCTTGCAGTAACGGTCGAACTTTAGCAGCATCATCAGATGCAGAGCATTCAATACAGAAAACGTCTTCATAAGGTTTGCACCATGCGTCAGATACAAGACCACATATTGAGTTGTAGTAGAACTCACTGGTAGAATTTGTTTGAATGAGGTGTGGAGGAACTTGAATACACAGCTTCTGAGTGGGAGCTACGATTAATTTTAGTTGAGCTACTTCATTTTGAACTTGATGCTGCTGCAAGATGTATTTCAGATCATCCAGAGAGATAGACATTGGAAGTGGATTGTAAATAACACAGTCAGAAATTTGTTATAGTTGCGCTGAACAGATAAAAATCGTGGTTGCTTGTTTGTTATGACT
This sequence comes from Trichobilharzia regenti, assembly GCA_944472135.2. Classification (NCBI taxonomy): domain Eukaryota; kingdom Metazoa; phylum Platyhelminthes; class Trematoda; order Strigeidida; family Schistosomatidae; genus Trichobilharzia; species Trichobilharzia regenti. The sequence continues at coordinate 78,877,368 of OX235264.1, forward strand.
GCAGAGAACTGAATGAGAACCGTAGTCACTTTGTTATGTCTGCGCCTGCTTCCGATTCAGTGAGCCACGCAAATATCAAGAGACAAAGGCTTGCCTGTGACTGTGTATTGTAATGACCACCATTAGATAAACAACACATAATATTCATACATTTCTACAGCAAAAAAGACGGCTATCAGAGTTTGAAATAATTGATTGTATAATCAATCACATTATGTGCGAGAAATGATGATATACTATTTTCTGCGTGATCCTATCAGCGTATCAGCCGCATTTCCGTGGGCAGTTTGTTCCACGTTTGAACGTATCTAATCAGGCTAAACTTTTGCTTGGTGGATATTTTACGTTGTTCTGTAACCACCGTACCTTTAGTGTGTCTGGGGTTATATTCAATGCCATCTGAAAACCAAGTACCATTAGTAGGATGTACACAATGTCATTTAAGATCTTAATGAAGAGTACCAAATTTAGTTGCAGCCTTTTTAGTCAAATGTTTCGGTTCTTAGGATTCCACATCTGCTGCAATAGTTAGTGCCGTTTTTGGTTGCGAGTACTTTTCGCGTGAATTACCTCTGTACTCCTTCTACCTTTACTGTCTTCTATGCGCATACTAGCAAATGTGAATGAGCAGTAACAGGAGTAGGTGCACACAAACCTTGTACAGTAGTATTCTGTATTCGTTTCTGTAGTAGTTCGTGAGTAGGAAACCAATATGCCTGTGTGATTTCGACAATGGTTTCAAGAAATGCTCTGAGAATGATGCGCTATGTGAATATTCCAGTCACACGTCAATTAGAGAGCCTAAAGATTTTGTCGCCTCGAATTACTAGGTCGAGTTTTATGTAGGAACAACCTATGCAGAGCTAGTTACACTTTTCGACGTTAAATTCGAGCCTCCAGGTGTCCCACCACCTATCCATTTTTGTTATTTCTTCATGCATAGAGTCCACAGTCGCACCGATATCTGTATAGGTCATCTGCACGTGGTATTATCTCACCCATACTACAGCATTCACACATACTTTTTATGTGTATTATGAAAGGAAGGCCCAATACGCTATCGCGGATGACGCCACTACTAATTAGTCTGGGCGTGGAGGTCAACGAGTCAACCTTTGTTTTCTGATTTCTGTCACGGAGGAGTAGGCTGCGTATCCCTAGTGAGCATAACCTGCTGGCTAGCAGACTATATAGGACTCTGTCGAAGGCTTTCCTTGTATCGAAATAGAGGGTAATTACTAGTTCTCTCCTATCTCTTCTTTAGGTGACTTCGTTGAAAAAGTCTATATAGCAAGAGAAGCAAGATCTTTTCTTGAGGAATCCGTGTCGTGCTTGGTTGGTGAGTTTATGTTTCAGAAAGCAGTCTGACATTTGTTTTATGGTTACTTTATCCATAATCCTTGGTATGACAGCCGTTACACTGATGAGCCTATAATTGAATCCACTAGTTTCGGCTCCTGCTCTACGCTCGGCAAATAACAATAATAGTATATTCTCATTTTGTACATGAGGGACGCCAGTTTACAGGCATCATCAATATGATAAATTACATATACGATTAGCAATCATAATTAATAATAATGTTTTAATAAAATACACATTTTTTCCTACCTGTGTAGGACACACCAAATGTACAGGCATGGATAAGCATTATTAAATTTCATAAATTTGGTTTATGGTTAAATTACATGGTTGCTGACGTTTTTGTCTTTGGTTTGTGGGAACAATATGATAACCAGTCATTCAATGGAGCACATCATGAAATATAGGAATATTGTCTTCGCATTAACAAAAAAACCCAAGTAAGTTTTGGATGGATTAAAAATACTTGGGAAAAAATAAAGCTTGAAGTAATTCCACAATATCTTGGGTGTGTACAAATCCGAATCTCATTTTTGATTTGATTTATATCCAAATTGGGTAATAAGGAAGCTATTTTTACAGATACGATCAGTTATGTTATAAGCTACAATCGTGACGTTGTATTACAAATTGATACTTTTCCATTGGTATAAGAGTATATTCCACAAATGTAATCCAGGTTGCGTCGTGGAGAAAGTTAATTCGTTATTAACCAGGCAACTGAAAGATACGGGACCAATAATGTTTGCAGATCATTTGTCATTGTAAATGGTCAAATATCCACATTATTCATTCTCATTCAAAAAGTCAAATGGAAGCTGAAATGGTGAGAGAAAAAAGAAGACAAACAACAGCAACGCAAAAGAAAGCAACGGGAGTCCTTAAGGAGTGATTAATAAATATATACATATATATTCTGTTTAGTAACTATGGTTATTTTGGTTCACAAACTAACTAGTCCCGTTATGCTAACTTTTATATTATGTGTAAACTAATATTACTGTCCTGTGTAGAAATGTTTATCATCTAGTTCCAATAATATTAAAATTTATAATTGTAGTTTGTTGTAACTACACGTTTAAAGAACTTAAAATATCTATGTAGGGTGAAAAAGAAGGTGTAAGAGTCAGGCGCAAAAGTGCATTGTCATCTTTGAGCAGTCTGGTGACTGAGGAGATGAACACTGGAAGTGTGTTTGCATCGCGCACATTAGCTGGTAGTCTATTCCAAATGACTGAAAACTTATTTAAGAAGAAGTTGTACCGCACGTAAGTCTGACAGTGCTCCATAGCAGCTAGGTTGTGATGATTTCTAAGATTGTAACTGATGACAGCGGTAGGTTTAGTTATTGGCTCGGAGGAATGCAAGAGAAGATTAGTTAGCTTGTAGTAAAAGATAAGGTTTAGCTTAAGGCGTCTTTTCCAGAGGGGTTCTAATCTTAGTCTTCGCATCGCTCATGGTATTCCAGACCACTTTCTAAACCAAGAGTTCTTGAGGTAAACTGCCGTTGCACTCCCTCTAATTTAAGCTTGTCATTTTGTCTGAGTCCGCTAAGAATAAACGGGCAGTATTCTAAGATAGGTCGGACACATACTTTGTATAATAAAACCCTAGTTTCACAACAAAAGAAATTGCGTGTTATGCATCCTATCAGCCTTCGCGTTTTACGTCTGGCATAATCAGTCTGTTCAGCGAACGTTAGGTTACTAGAGTATCTAATACCGAGATCTACGACTGAGTTGAGCTTAGCTAGTTTTCGCCCATTTATTTCAAGAGTTAGATCAAGGTTACTGTTGCCGATACAAATCCAGCCGCATTTGTCAATGTTAAAATTTAGACAGGATTCAGCACACCATGTTGCGAGACTACTTAGTTCAAGATGTATTTTAGTAACCATATCGCTTAATTCATGAGTGTAGCAGGAGTAGACGACTTTGAGGTCGTCAGCATATAGGAATGGTTTACCTGAGGTGAAGCACTTGCAAATGCTGTTAATGTAGACTGTGAATAAAAGTGGACCTAGGACACTACCTTGCACGACCCCACTTGAGATCTGCCTAGGATGAGACAATACAGATCCAACTTTGGTTATTTGTACCCTGTTGCTTAGAAATGATTTTAACCAGTTCAGTAATGGGTTGCGAATTCCACAAGAGTACAGCTTCTCAAAGAGAATACTGTGAGATACCATGTCAAATGCCCTAGATATATCGAAGTAGAGAACAACGACTAGCTTACGTGCTTCGCGACTACTAGTGATGCAGTTGAAAAAGTCGAAGTGGCAAGTAACGCAGGATCTATTTTTGAGAAATCCGTGTTGAGACCTTGTAACAAGATCTTCCCTAATTAGGTAGTCTGACAATTGATCTTTTACAACTTTCTCCATGATTCGTGAGATAACTGGGGTTATATTTATGGGTCTGTAATTGCGGACGTTTGCCCTATCACCAGATTTGTAATGTGGAATTATGAAGCTAGTTTTCCACTCACTAGGGTAAGTGCCAGTGTCCATAGATATTGAGAAGAATTTAAGAAGTAACAGGGGAATATCACACCCACTGTTTTTGAAAATTATCGAAGCGAGGCCATCCGGTCCCGTACTAGTGGAAGGTTTAAGGCTTTTAATTGCTTGTACTATTAATTGATTAGTGAACACAATGCTTGTAATGGGGAGCTTTCACCAGGCATATGTGTTTCTAAACTAAAGTTTGCAAACCAATCACTGAAAGTTCACAGATAGTGGCAGGTTCATTGTAGATTACTTTGTCGTGAAGTAAGTAGGGGATTTCCCTCGCCGACTGCATTCGTTTTTTAAGAAGTGCCGTTAAGTTATAAACTTTGGAGGTACTTTCAAGTGCCGTTAACTCTTCGTCGAGGTCCTTTTGAGAGCGTAGGCGCTTGATAGATTCAAGAGACTCGTGGATTGAGAGCAATAGTGATATGTCCTTAGTGGAATAGTACTGTTTCTTCAGCTTCCTTAACTTATTACGGTGTGCCCTTGGAATATATTCAGTTCGGTGTCTACTTAATTTCACTATTTTCTTTGGAGCAACTGTATCTAGACAAAGGGTAACATTCCTATAAAACAGGGACACTACAGCCTCCAGGGAGTCAGTGGTAAAATAGTCATCCCATTGACAGAGTCGAATAAGTTCTTGGACTAATCCCCAGTCTGTATATGTGTAACTACGACTGGAAGATTGAAGTCCCCTGCAATTATTTTGTAATTAGCACTAAACAAGGAGGCGAGTGCAAACGATTTAGCTAATAACGCATCAGTTTCTTTTGTTGCGCTTGGTGCTCGATAAACACAGCCTATGAGATGTTTGTACTTATCTCCGTGTAAGACAACCCAGAGTGAGTCAGGTACATTATTCACTATTTCATCTTCCACCTTAATGACTACAAATGAGCTATGTATATATATGAGACATCCTCCACCACGCTTGCAATCTCTGTTTGCACGGTGTACAGTGTTATCATCGATACCTATATGCACATCAAGTACAGAGGATGAGCGCCGTGACTCAGTAATCAGAGCTACAGTAGGCTTGGCGACTAATAATAATGTCCTTAGTTCAGATATCTTATTGGTTAAGGAACATGCATTAATTAGCAATATCGTGAATAAGTCACGGGATACTACAAACTGGCTTAAAATGTCACCATAACCTAAATCTATTTGTGCGTCAGCACCGCAAGAGTTTATGAATGAAAGGGAAGTCAGACTGAGTGTCTGTACCTCGGGGTTGGTGTGCAATGAGGTGGTCCTAGGTGCCATGGGTCGTACCAGTGATTCGGGACACCTGGAAAATTTACCATGTGTTCCTTGATATAAGGCTAGTAGGGATTGGGCCTAGGGTAATGGTTAAAAAGCATAGCATCAAAAGGTCTACCCATCCAACTGCTATTCGTCATACCGGTACACACTTTCGTGTTGTTTTTATAACTTAAAGGTAATTGTGAGGGAAGGTGCTTTGGTTGCAAGACTTTAGGAGTCTTGGAGCCTGACTTTATATAAGGTGGAGCATGCTGAAAGCCTCCAGACACACTTGTATTTCGAGAGGAGTTTTTCGTAACAAGTGATGGTTTGTTGACATTCTTACTCTCAGCAGGCTTATTGAATACAAAGTATTCTTCCCCATCATTAGTCTCAGCCCTGCGAAATTTGCTCATCGTGTTGAGGTTACTACGTTTGGGGGGAAATTTCTAAGAACAGCTTGCAGAAGTTCTAGCTAATTTAATATCTTTCGATGAGGCTTTATTTACAGGGGTACTGGCATCTAAATCAGTTCCTAGTTCCATTGGGAAGCGTGTTTGTTGTGTAGTTTGCCAAATGCTAGTTTCAGCACTAGGTGTCTGTTGCTGTGCACGATCCTTTTTTGGTAAATCTAAGCTAGAGGAAGTGACCAGGTTATTACTACGCATTATTCTGCGCTGACACAGTGTTTTATCCTGAGCTACGGTTATAGACTTATAACTGCTATTCAGTCTTAGGTGATCCTGACATTTAGTAAACTTACTAGCATCAAGGGAATTACTGAATTTAAAAATGATGGGACAGTTAGCCTGGTTAGACTTTTTACGAAGTCTTTTTCATTCACGTGGAACACTAGCCATGCCGCAACAAATCAGGATTTTGTGTCTTACAGTCTTCAGGGGCAGAGAATCTGGGACGTTTTAAACTATAGCTTAGTGAGAAGAGGTTATACGCTTCATCACCTCCGTGGCCAAGAAGTCAATCAGATTTTCAGCTTTATTTAGGTTGTCTTGAGATATTTTAGGATGTTGTTTTAACAGACAGGCTATTGGGTCTAAATCCAAAAACTTGTTTTAAGTTACATCCAGTAAAGACTTAACCTGGCCAATATCGGAACGGCTCTCCGTGGTATTTGAGAGTGGAAGTGACATACTATCAAACCTATCTAATTTTTTCTGAATTTCACTTACTTGCCTCTGCATATCTTTCAAAAGGAGGTTTAGTTTACAGAACTCAGAGTTCTCTAAAAGAACATCTTTCACCTGCATCACAGGAGTGAGATACGCACTCAAATCATTTTGAGAGCTAGTAGTTGATGCTGCATTACACGGCAGTAATGCAGTTATAACCGAATTTGAGCCACTATTTAAAACAATTGTGTTTCTACGAACACGTTTTTTAGAGATTTGGACCATAATTTCAAGGATTATATGACAACAAGCAGTAAATAAATTTCAGAGCAAACACGTGCAAAAATGTCACCACTTTCGAACGTACCGCCAGAGAGATTTATATGTATATATGTATGTATATGTATATATATATATGTATTTGTGTTACTCCGAATTTCAGACTAGATGGCAATCTGTAGTGAGAAATCGAATATTCTAAATACTAATACTAATATATCCATGCTACCGTTTTTGAGTATGATAGATGGCATATCGCCTATCCCAAGACTACCCTTAACTTTTAATGTCTTTACCACCGATGCTATATTTTGCATATTAAAGTTGATTCCACCCAACTTGTAGTTATTTTTACAGGCTATGTTGAGTATTGGGGACGGATGCGCTTCGGTGTCATTGGAGGACCATTAGCTAAGGAGTTCACTAATAATCTGGGGATCATCTTAAATTATACCTTCATGTTCCAAGTGGCTGGCATTGCTGTCTCTACCCTTCTTCAGTCGTTTTTTCAAGATCTTGCAGGGTTCCTGAGTTTTAGAAGTGCACCCTAGAGCGATTGTGACTCTTACTGAACTGATTGTCTTGGAGGAGATACTAAGTGTTACTTGTAAGTTATTACTGGTAAGGTATACATCCCAGTTAGAGCTTCTCAGTAGCGCCGATGGGAATTCCCAGTCGGCGTTTCTATAGTCCCTACATTGATAGTAAACTGAAAGACTTTCGGGTGTGTTTAATTATTAGCCGAAGAGGTAGAGTGCAGTACAGTATGTTGTGATCACTGTTTTCAAGTTCATCCCCCTCTACCAAGACCGGCTGTATTCTGTGACAGGGGAATAAGTCGAGAATATCACTATGTCGTGTTGGGAGGCGTACGGGCTGCTTCCATCCCCATACATCTATAGCTTCTAGGGGCTCTCCGTGGATTCTAGGTACAGTGAAAGTGTTTCAATTTACTCCAGGGAGGTTGAAATCACCACAAACTAGTTTGCGGTCGAATTCCAGCGTATATTCATGCTCTTCAATAACCGTATCAGTCGTTTTAGGGACGTTAGGGTCACTGTGTATATATCTCAACAGAATTTTATTTTCATCTGTGTGGATGCTTATCCACTTAGATTCTGGGAGTCTGTCGACAGTTAGATTTGTAAAAGTATTGGAGTCAGTGAATTAAGAAGCATATATTAGATACCTGCCTCCTCTTTTGGTCACTCTATCTTTCCTGTGAATTTCATGGTTATCATTTATCAGCTTTGTGTCAAGTACATCATTAGTTAGCCAAGTTTCAGCTACCAGAATCACTATTGGCTGTTCCATGTATACCAAGCTGCGAGGGGAAGTTATTTTGTTAAGGAGAAATCGAGCATTTTAGAGCATAATTTTCAGAAAACCAGGGTTGTTGGGAGGATAGTTAATAGGTTTTCTTGTTATTATCCCTAACTCTTGGTTGTTTATTTTATGTTCTGAGGGATTCTCAGATAAGACAGTGTCAGCGTGTCTACTATTCCCTGAACAAACTGGGCTGCGAGAGGGGCTATTGTTTGCTGCAGCCGAAAATAGTCCTGTAACATATATAGGATCTTAGCATCATTACATGGGTATCTGGGATTATTTCTCCGTATTAGGCTTCCTTTTTGACTGTTGCTATTAACAGTGCCTAAGTCCCCTGCTTTTAGATTGTCTTGAGGTTAGTGCATGTTGGGTCTTTCGTATTTGCATTTCGTGCGTGTACATGGAAGGACCATGATCCAATCTATGCCCGTTATGCTGATGGGGCTTTACTTCACTACTACAAGGGCTTGGAAATGAAATTCCTTTCATATGGTATCTAGTGTCGTCGAGTCTAGTAGCCCACATGTTTTTCCGGCTCCTACTGTCAGAACATCTTGCTTGGCCCTGTGATGAGTGTGATCTGTCGATTACTGCAGGTTATTAGTAGTGGGATCATCCATATTTACTTCGTGTGTAGGGTCGGCGGATTTCCTATGAGTGCTAACATACTCTTCAAGACCGATTCGAATGTTACTGCTCCTTTTAGGTTCCCCTTCGTTTTCAAGCATCATTTGTTCACCTAGTACTATGCGAGTGTCACTTTGTGCTTCAGTGTCCTTCGATACTTCGGTATTGACATTATTTGCGTCTTGTAGTAAAATCGTGTTTGTAACTAAGGTGTTTTTAGATACTTTTCGTTATTCGGGGTTTTTGTCCGAGACTATTTTAACATTCTTGAATTTTGTAAAAGGGGCCAAAATACCCCAGAATTACTAAATCGTCCGGCTATTTTATAAATCGGTCAAATCTGAAAAGTATGGGACACGTACGGTCTGAGTCTTTTTATTTAGCCAAACACACTGACAAGGTGTACGTGATAGGTTTGCAGCCATTAACAAGGAGAGTTGAACATAACTTAATGGCTCATTGTCTGGTATATTGTGCACTTTAGCGTTCTTTTTAATGTGAACCTTTTAACGACTACGCTCGACAAATAGTCCCTAGCGTAATCTAATTCGTTACCACTTTCCGAGTCAGTATGAGTTAGTTCAGTCTTCGAACTGAAGAGTTTAAAAATTCAGATTACTCAGTTCTTCTGTAATATGTTAGGTAGTTTCTGAGCTGAGGTCAAGTAGACCTAGTTTTATCCCGAGATCATTTGTTTGTAGCTGCGTGTCGCTCGTGATGCAGATTAAGTTGGAAATCTCCGCCTTTTCTGACAATATATCTTCCATCTGTATAAGAAGGGTTGGTATTAGGTTGGGGCCATTTGTATTTGATCAGCCACTAATAACAACTGATTCAAGGGATGATGATGTGTTACTAGAAGAATTCATGCCATCTCTTTAATTACTGGCATTCGTAAGAACACGCTTTTTAAATCCTAGGCTCATTATTATTAGTAATAGTATGGTGTCTTTTTATTCTTTAACTTTTCCAGTAGAACATATGACTTCAAACTAGATACCTGAAATTTCTGTAGCAATAGTGTTTACTTTTACGGGATGTGGTTGCTAGCCTCATACTCAACTTTTCCTCTTTACCAGCCTTATTACTCTTTGCGAGGTAAAAGAGTGCGTCAGCCAGAAATCGAAACCCGGACCATATGCGTAGTCAGTGAGCATTCTACCGCTGTGCCACTAAGGCACGTAGTGATAATATAGCAGAATGTAGTAAATAATATCGACGAAAACACGTGCTAGTGTCAACATATTTAAAGTTACCTTGACCTGTTTCACAGAATCATATCAGAACAGAACGATTTACAGCATCGATTTTGCACCCTCACATCAATGTCAAGATAAACACTACGTAATCCTATAACCTATTCAATAATTTAACCTGTTCATTTTTATTTTCGGAGGCCAAAGAAGAGTCTTGCAATCAGTGTGTCTCCAGATAAGCAGCATAGTACTTTCAATGCACCAGCCTGTCAGAACTCGTAATTATTCTCTGTTTTGTAGCGGCTTGAACCTCAGTTAGGTCATAGAAAAAATGACAAGCATAAATGAAGGCCACAGTTAAAATGTCCTAGATGCTCATTCTTCAAACCTTAAAATAAACCCGGGCTGTGATAATGTGATTGAATCCCCAGAAACATGAGCCAGACACTACTGAGCAAGTCAAATGGTTCTGAGCTCTTGGCACACTTATTAAGCCATCAGAAGCAATATAAAAGAATCAAAACGTCACGTCTTCGTTCCATGTAAGTTTTAAGTGACATATTTGTGTTTCTGTGATCATCACTGTGAGTCCTCTGGAGTGCAGTTCGCGCTAACAGTGAGTATACTGTTAACAATATTTATCTATATACTGCCACAGAAAAGCCTTATAAAAATCAAATTCAGTTATTTCTTGATGAACAATGCACAATAATTGTTGAAGGTAGGGCGGATGGTAGTCAGTCAGGCTGTCACACTCTCTTCAGAGTACCATCTTTCAATAATAGACTACCTTAACAAAAAGTATCAGAAAACAATCAGCATAAATGGGAGGAACCTGAAAGAAACAACCTCCTTCACCTACCTACCTGGGAAGTATCGTTTCAACTACAGGCGGAACTGATGAGGATATCAAAGCCAGAATCGGAAAAGCAAGACAAGCTTTCATTACTCTCAAGTCTGTGTGGAGGTCAGCAGCACTCAGCATGAAAAGAAAATAAGATCCGGATTTTCAACTCCAATGTGAAGTCAGTCAGTGGTACTATACGGATCAGAGACTTGCACTGCCCATCGTAAAGAGCATCTCCAACAAACTTCAGACCTTCATTAACAGTTGTCTTTGCTCAATGCTGAAGATCAGATAGCCAGAAAAGATCAGCAACAAAGATCTCTGGCAATGAGCGAACCAACCAGGAACCGATTGTGAAACAAATAGGCAGGAAGAAACGGAGGTGAATTGGCTGATCATACGCTGAGGAAACCATCAAGTGACATTACTACACAAGCCATTGCTCGAGTGGAACCTGAAAGGAAAGCGGCGAGTTGGTCGTCAATGCCAGGGTGACTTGGAGGAAGTTATGTGAAGAGGAGTTAATGATAATAATTTATATTTTCATATAAACATAAATTTACATGAAAGCATGTGGGCAGACTTGGAGCGGTGTGAAAAAGTTGGCAGAAAACAGAAGGCGATGGAGACGCGCAGCTGAAGCCCTATGTTCCTCTAGGTATTAAAGCATATAATAATAATAACAGAAGGAATTGTCATTTTTCTTAGAAGTCGCTTGATTTATGGAGCCAACGTGAACCATTCATTATGAAAGTCAAGCCTTAGAAATTATGCACTTGTTACAGTTCATTTACAAGCAAGCTACCTCTAAGAATAGTAATGCCATGTTCTTCTAAGGAAATCGAGGGTATTCTTCCACATTCTTAGGATCCAGAGGTGGAGAGAGCACTTTACATAAGAGTCAGACTTGATAGATCACACGCAATCAGGCAGACTTAGAAAGAATTATGTTATAGTAACTACAGCCCCATGGTCTTCCAAGTCATGCAGAGAAAAGTCTACATGTAGTACCCCTATACCAACTGTATATATGCTTTTTAATCTAATTTGTATACTTGTATTATATGTGTACACAGACCGATTTTATATGTACTTCGCAAACATTTGTCAATTTACCGTTGAATATTACCTTGACACAATTTCGAAATTTGACTACTGCTATAATACACATTCGTACTCTTCGCAAGTGCCTTTTGATTTACATTGTGGGCGTCGAGTAGCCACAACGTCTGCGCACATTAATAAGAACGAAGAAATACTAGAATATATGTGTACGGCAGTTTAGTCAGACAACGCACGCAACATATATCCCTTGAAAGTAACATGCTTACCACTTCGCATCATCAGTGGGCCCTTGTCAGCCTACGGAGGAGGTGAAATTCAGGTTTCCTTACTCTACGTGACTTGCATTAATCAGCTTTTACCGCGACTGATGTCGATAGAGTTCTTCTGCTTGCAACAAATGACACAACAGCTCCATTAGTAGCACTGGATCAAAACTCAGTGCGAAAAAAGATGCTACTAGGACTTACCCCAATAATAATCATAAACTTGCGGTTAATGAAAGCTGCAAACCAAGATCCTTATATGTTCCTAAGACTCAGCTGTACTACAGCAGTTTCAGATGGAATGAGTCAACAAGGACTGAGAAGAATACAGCAACAAGCTGTCCTTCTTGTGTCAGGCGATCTCCTCCCTCATTAATCTCCCAGTTAGCGACTTCTTAATGCCAGACTAATCATCAAGTACTTTTCCATTAGGTAACGAACCCACATCGCAGGGTAGGCCAACCCATTGGGTTCGATAAAAATGACGTTAATAAGTGCTATGTGGACACCTACACCAATGGACTTGCGACTCCAATAAATAAGCCCATCACAAGCTAGCTCAACTCCAAGTTATTACCTTTCTGCCCCTGTGTTTCAGTGTGTGAATTTGTGATTAGTGAACATCATGATTCGCGTTAGACCCCAATGTTAGCATTACTAGTTCATATCATCGGCCATAATAATAATTTATATTTTCATATAAACATGTAAATTTACATTGAGTGCGGAATGTCACGCTTGCAGAAAAGGAGGGGACAGCACCTCAAAATCATGTATTTATGCGTGGCCAAGGAAAATCTTTATCTAGTGAGGAATTAGGAAGCAGTATAAAACATTACATCTCGGATTCGGGAATAAACGATTTGATCAATACGTGGTTCTGCAGACTGCATTGGTCCTAGTATCATGTTTATTTATTCATTTGACACTGCTAAATCTGTTCCATCTTCCTAGAAACCATGTTTATGCCATTATTATCGTCTCCTTATTGGCTTCAACAACACAGAAAGACTAAACATCGTACAAATTAATTTCCACAACATCAGCGTCGGGTCATCATGTCTACCAGACGATACCATACAAATGCAACCAACTTCCCACTCTTCCTCAAGTTCACTAAGGTTAGTATGATAATTAAAGCGATTTGTCATATAAGAACCAATGAAATTTATACTAATTTGAGAAATGTTCAGCTAACACCGTATGTATTGAACGAATTACTTATTTGTTTTAGCGTTTCAGTGAGATACTCCTTAAGGTGGTATTCAAGGTTGTAAACCAGAGGTTAGTTAAGTAGTCACTTTTTTGTCATGTGAATGAGGTTTCCAAAATTGGTTCATTTTTGGCTTTTAAATTTGAAAATATATTATAAATGATGAAACGTTCGGTGGAGAGCTTAAAGTTGGGGCGTATGACCATAAGACAACACCTAGGCTGTATCAAATAAACGTTTCCTTCGACCAAACTAAGGTGTATCCATGACACACTACCTTCTGTCAAATTGTCTTCATATAGGTTTGTCCTTAGCAGATGCACAGTCTTTCGCATTTTCACTCCTCTGCTAGCTGTGCTGATGTCATAGTAGTCTTACTTTTCTTCTAGTAATTTAGTTCAACATATATGCCATGTGTATAATGGTTGCGGTTATTATCACTATCTCGCTTTTCAAGCATACCGGGTAAAAGGACTTATGTTGTGACATGTGGCACTATAAAGCAGCGCTGTGCAGTAAGAACAGTCATGACTTATCTCCCACGTCACTGTTTGGGGTTAACCAAGGTTACACAGATGAGTAGCGGGACCAACCGTTTAAAAAATACCCCGACGATCAGCAACTATTATCCCTTAAATCAGAATTAAGCTTAGTGGAGTCTGGGGTATATTAGGTGTCAAGAATAATAGTTGTAATTTTTATGAAACTAGAAACTATTGTTGTGGTCTCAGGACGTACTGAAATCAAGTCTTGTCACTGTATATTCGCTGTGTATGTTGCACTCTGCTTTCGGTCGCTATTTTGGTGATGTATTTCAGTCATTATTCATGCCTGCCGAGTTGGCGATAGCTACAGACGCACTGGCGACAATTTAGGCAATATTTGAGATCTCACGTCTATCACATTGATTTCAGGAGATTTGGGACTATTTTGCTTTTTAAATTACGGAGAATATTTAGTAAATACATATACAGAGCAGTCATAGGCCCTACTGTTTCCACAGATTTTTGGTAACTCTAGGCACACTAGACAGAATTCGGACAAACATTTCTCACATTCAAAGATGCACTTTAAGACTTTGTAGCCCTTTACTTAGAGCTGTCCTTCTGTCTGTCTGTCTGGATTCAACATAGAACTTGGCCCGAAGTGCAGCGGTTCGAGTTGCCACGTTCCAAATAGCACACAGAGGTAGACAAGAAGATGAGTGAAGAGAATTGATAGAGTTTGACGAGTATAAGAGTGAAACAGAATGGGTAATGGTAGAAAGGAATATGAAGATTACAGAGACTGAATACATCTGCGCCATTGACAACGATTTTGAGCCATGTCACCTATTGTCTCCAGCCATTGATTCCTAGAGTCCCGAGGGCCCCAACCCGGGATTCTGCATCTCCCTACCTGACTCAGTTTAACTGTCAAGGATTTCATGGATTGATGCCATGTTTTTGTTTGGCCACACTGGCTCTTTTCCAACCTGAACCTATATCAGCTAGCAAAGCCTTAGCGGGATAATAGTCATCTTGACAACTAAGTATACCTCTAAAACGTATTTAATCTATAAAAGCATGTAGATATGTCCTTTTTAAGTGTTTGTATTCTATCTTTTTTCGAGTAATCAAGCCATTTGCTAAATTGTAAGTGTAAGATCGCACCAAATAATTTGACAAGTTCTTGCTTACTTGCAAAACCTAGCAACCTACCATGGCAATCACATAAAAAGTCAATTCTCTCAATAGTGATTCTCATCCGAACTTACTGTTTATTTCTGTTATTTTCACGATTTCTAAGCTCTATTTTCACTACTATGTTTTTTATTTGAACTTCCTGTTCATGTTGTTATTACTAAGTTTTTAATCCTTAATAGCACAAAACGTCGATTCACTCAGTAATTATGATCCTATTATGTTTTTACCCTATCTTCCCGTTTATTTTGCTGTTATTGCGTTTTAATCCCTATTTGCAATCTTATCAATTTGAACCTCGCCCGGAACAGTTCTGGAAGCTTCTTACCCTGTTACTAAATATACACAAACGTACAGCCTAGTTGATGACTTTTTTGGAAAGGGAATTCTCTTCAGTGCAACCGTCTTTTTAATTTTCCCCATAATGTGTTTATATTCTGCGATTAGTTGAGAAGAACCAACGAAACGTAGTAAATTTCTTCTATCCTGCTCAATTTGTCCATCTTGCTTTATTCAAATATAACAAGGAAAATAAATGTATGGAGTTCGTAAGATTTTCGTTATTTAAATTACACCTCGAATACAAAAGCAAACAAATACAAACACAATTTAATGTGTACAACCTTATTAGACACCTCGGTGCCTCATCTACAGTAACTTTCCTCTTCAACCTTGTGTCCATGTATTAAAAGCCTGTACTAATTCAAAATTTTCAATAATTTGAAGTAGATTAAGTGATTTTTCATAGTTTAAACATGATATTAGCTGTTTGTACGCAGGTTGAATTCCGTTTAATAAATACTGTGTTGAGTAGTAATTCATTGACTAAAGTGTTTGACTTTCAAGCAATCAGTCCTTCGTTCAAGCCTCTCTTTACTACTTTAACATGTAAATCTCGAGTATCCTGAGCACCTCAAGTGTAATTCGTATCACACTGCACCAGTTTCTGTCTTTGGGCATTGTGCATATTTATTTACACTAAGTTACATATCATTACACAGGCGACGCTAAAATGGTGGCAGCAAATGGTTATTAAGTTCAATAAGTGCGTGATGCATAAGAAGTGGTTGTTTATGAAGTGATAATATTCCAGAATTAAACTGTAGGTTTCAGAATTGAGTTCCTATTGTAAAAAGAATAGGAATTTTGATCATGTAGTCGTAAAAGCCTTAGGACTGCTTGTATAAAAAAAACCTTGTCTACTTTAAGAGTAAAGACCAAAAAAGTCTATAATAACGAGTCTTTACAGCCTTTATATTAGATTCAAGCAATAATTTAAAAGCAGCCATGCATTTTTCAGGTAAGCGGGGAACGATCGAGAACAAAATCATTCAGATAGTAAAATCAGTAAACAAATAGTGGAAGAAAAGAAAGGGATATAATGGTAGACAGTTTGGCATCAGTTGAGGTTTAAAATGATCAACGTTAGGTGTTTTATCGCTATCAAAGGCTCTAGCAAACTCAATTGATTTCCTGCTACTAACTTTTATTGGCAACTATAGTATGATATAGGTCCAGTAAATGACGTTATTAAACTTGGAACTGTATAATGAGCACACGATAAACATATAGGACACGTTCTAAATTCACTTGAATTCATTAAATATTCATTTTTCATATTAGCTGCATATTTTAAATTCAACGCGGAGACAAAATATTGTGCATTGGCAGCATAACTAATCCGCATTACAGACTTCTAAATCAATTGTCATAAAGCATATTGGTTTTCTTTAAAACCAGTGCCTTTGACTTCCAGTTCTATGATTCTAAACTTTCAGGTCCTCCAGTATCTACAGTCCCTCACAAAAGTTTTCCCGCAGAGAAGAAAATGCGACATCTAAAGAAGAACTACATTTACTTGATTCTATTTGGTAATCTTCGATTGAACAGTAAATCTAGTGTCCAGAAGAATCGCAATAGACCTTGGTAACTGTGTTCAGAATTGAAACTAGGTCTGTCTGTCTGTCTATTTTCGACATAGAACTTTGCACATATGTGCGCCAGTTCAAGTCGCCACATTCCCTCCTTGTAGCACATAAAGCAAAGAAAGTAGAAGAAATGCATAATAGAGATAGTAAACAGAGGTGTGAGACAAAGGAATAGTAGTAACGCAAAACAGTATGGTTTCACTGGAAAGCATAAGTCACAAGAAGTGGATGCGTATGCACCAGCAGTTGAGAACGATTTTGAGCGATGTCACCAATTGTTTCCGACCATTGGTTTTTACCGTCCCGAGGACCCCAACCAGGAAGTCTACACCTTCCTACGTGACTGGCTTAGACTAACTGTTGTAGATTTCATTGACTGGTGAAGCCATGTTTTTGTTTGACCTCCGCTGGCTCTTTTCCAGCCTGACCCTTTATCAGCTAACATTGCCCATTGTCGAGGAAGGCGATGACTAGGCAGGTATGCTTAACACATGTCCTAACCATCTCAGTCGATGTAATTTCACAGCCTCGTCGATTGATTTTCCCTCCTTGCCTAGCACTCGACGCCTAACCTCAATATTGCTCACATTATTATACCACTTCACACGGGAGATAGAACGCAGGCACCTATAATCAAAGATAGCTAATCTTTTCATGTCTTCCACTCTCAATGGCCATGTCTCACAGCCATAAAGGAGGACGGAGCAGACTGATGAGCAGTACACCCAACCATTGGTCGATAGTCGGATATCACATCTACGCCAGAGACGGCGTAAGCTGGCAAATGCAAAACGAGCCCCTGTATTCGTGCTGAGATTTCGTCAGAGATCAACCTGTTGGCACTGGCTGATGGTACTTACCAAATAAGTGAAGCGGTCAACGTGCTCTACCACTTCACTTCCTATTTTTAAACTAGGCGTCGATGTAGTCCAGTCCTGTAACATCATCTTGCATTTGGCGGGAGCGAATCGCATGCCAAACATTCGTAGATTGCTGCTCAAGGTGTTTAGAAGACTCTGCATTTCGTCAGCGTCGTCGCCTAGGAGGAATATATCGTCTGGATATTCTAAGTCAACGAGATTATTACCTCGCTGGTAACAAGTCAATCCCTGAGTCGTTGAAGTGATTTAGGGTTAAGTCCATTAACACATCTATGATGAAGTTAAATAGAAAAGGGGATAATGGGCATCCCTGGCGGACACCAATAGTTGCCACCACTTCAGGTGACGGCTCGCCGTAAGTCCTCACCTCGCTTCATGAGTTCCAGTAGAGTGAGTGCCTTGATCAGTGCAATGTATTTTCTCGTCATTCCCTTTATAACCAAGCATCGCCAGAGAACCTCTCGGTCGACAGAGTCGAATGCCGCCTTTAGGTCAAGGAATATAGTGATTGTTGGACGCCGGTAGGAATTCCTATGTTCTAGAATCTGTCGGAGGGTGAAGATATGATCAATACACCGTCTTCCTGGTCTAAAGCCTGCCTGGCTCTCTCGTGTTTGCGTCTCCCGCGTACCACTTGGTCTGCGGAATATTATTGAGCCTAAGACTTTAGATATTATATTAGACAAGCTAATCCCTCTGTGATTATCACAGGAAGACTTGTCTCCCTTCTTGTATATCGGGATAATCAGTGGCTTATACCAACCTGTCGGGACTTCCTCCGATTCCCAGACACTGCCTAGTACCTCAGTTAATGCAGACAGTAAACTGTCTCCACCGTACTTAAATACCTCTGGAGTCATTCCATCAGGTCCCGCTGCTTCGCCTTGTCTCAGATTGGTGACAGCTTTAGTAACCTCAGTTAGGGATGGAGAACCTGTGTCTATATCCCATTCAGGGAGGTGTTGGATGTTCGGAAGGTTGAGCGTGGCTGTGGGCCAATTAAACTGCTCCTCGTAGTGCTCTTTCCAGCGTTCCAGTCGTCTATCCCGGGAGCTAATTGTAGTGCCATTTTTTTCCGAGATTGTTTCACTAATGATTTGTCTTCTCCCACCCGTTTCCCTGATGAGTCTAAATAGTTGCCTGGTGTTGCCTATCCTCGAAGCTTTCTCCATCTCTGGCTTTTGTCACCCACCACTGTTCACGGTCGTTGCGAAGACTTCTTGTAAGTTTTCGTTTGAGTAGCTTTCGCTCCTCATCATAATCGGAGCTCGCTGGAATCAGTCTTCTTGCGTCAATCAGTTTGGATGAGGCGGTGGAGATCCGATGGCTTTTACTAACTTTAGGTTTTAGCTTATTGACAACTTTCACAGCTGTGTCTACAGCTACCTCAGGGGAAGTGCTGCTGTCGACCTCAGACATTCGTTTCGCTATTTCTTTAAATAAAGACTTAGTGTCTCGATCTGGCTGGGGACGTAACTGTTCTGCTGCCGTCAATTTCTTATGTCCATTTAGTCGTAAGCATAAACGTGCGCGAACCAGAGCGTGATCAGAGTCTACGCACGTGTTCTAGGATGAGTGACAGTCTTCTACTGACCCTCGCTAACGATACCCTATGGCTATGTGGTCTATCTAAGTCCAGCGTTGATTCGGTGATGGAGTTCGTCAAGTTACACAATGTCTCTCTTTGTGCCTAAAGTTAGTGCTGACTAGAAGCAGATGATTATCTGAGCAAAACTTTAGAAGACGATCATTGTCGGTTCGTTGGTAAGGAACTCCATACTTACCACCTAAATACTTCTCAGTCTGCCACAACTTCCCTACTTGGGCATTGAAGTCGCCTGTAAACAACTATATCTGAACGTTTTGTTTTTGCAGCAAATTAGTTTCAGGTAGAAGTCATCTTTTAGTTTATACGAACTGCAGTCTATTGGGGCGTAAGCGGAGACTACGAAAAGTCAAAGACGGGTAGCGCCGTCTTTCCTTTTTTTAACGGACCCATTCAGACGGACCGCACACATACGACTATTTACTGGGATCCAGTCAAGAACTGATTTTTCCGCCTTAACACTCAGTGCTATCCCTACACCTGCGAGCCCACGCGAGCTAGCTGAGGGGTCTACTGATACCCTTAAAGTGAATTTTTCAGATTCAGACTGTTTGGTTAGAAACAATATTCGGTCATGGGATGGGCCTTGCTGTATGTTTAACATTAAAAAAGACGAAATCTGAAGTCCAAATGCTCCTAGAATGGTTGTTTGCTGGACCTCGAGTTTGTATGTCTTTTTGTTTTCACAACCGTATGAAAAGCAGCTATTTTTTGAGACACCCAAGAAGTAAATTCCTATTATACTGCCTTTTAAGAAACATCAGTCGTTTTCTGGATGGTCACTAGCACTTTTTGATGTCTGTCGTTTGCTACCTTAATTATTCTTTATTGTTATTTCTACATCTGACACTTTTGATTTTATGAGTTACAAATGTGCCAAATATTATTTTTAGTCGCCTAAGAAATATGCACTTATAATTACCAGAAAATTCACTGTGTTCGTAGGTAAATTAAATCAGTGGTATAGGTAGTGCAACATGTAATCGTCTTTATTTGTGTATTATCTTTCTTGGACACTTAATAAGTTTGCTGTAACTGATGAAAAAAAAGTCATGTTACTAAAGCGTTGGATGGGATTTAATGAAGCAATAAATAGTGTACTTGCATGTAAATTTAGAAGTCTGCAGACTGTATTCGTCAGTTCTCGTGAGTACATCTACCGCGAGCTCTATTTCTTCTACAAAAGAACCAAGGTTTGTTGTATCGCAGTTTTGAAAATATTGGAAATTAACTTTTTGCTATCATATGATCCCTAATGTTAATTTACAAATCCCAGAAAATTGCATTACCTCACCAAACTTACCTTTAAAAATTAATTATTCGCAAATAATTTGTCTTTTCGTGCTTTATAATTTCTGTTTCCCTCACTATTTCTTACCATTCTGAAATATATATATATATATAATAGGGTACTTCATTCACTTATCTAGGGAGCATTGTCTCAACTACAGGAGGAACGAACGAGGATATCAAATCGAGAATCGGGAAGGCGAGAAACATATTCATCAACCTGAAACCAATATGGAAATCTTCGTCACTCAGCATCAACAACGAAATTCGGATCTTCAATACAAACGTCAAGTCAGTTCTTCTAGACGATTCAGAAACTTGGTGGGTCACAAAGAATATTTCCAACAGCCTGTTGCAGACCTTTATCAACAACTGTCTTAGCTGGCTATACTGAAGATCGGATAGCCGGGCCGGAAAGAATCACCAACAAGAAACTATGGGAACAAACAAAACAAGAACCAATCACCCAACAAATATGCTGGTGAAAGTGGAGATGGATTAGACACTCACTGAGAAGACCGCTGGGTAACATCGCGCATCAGGCCATTGCTCGAGTGGAACCCGAAAGCGGCGAGTGGGACGTCACTGCAAGGGTGACATGGAGGAGATCGTGTGAAGAGGAGTTGAAAGAGTATGGACTAACATGGATTCAGGTGAAAAGTACAGCAGAAGGAAGACAGAAGCAAGTGGAGACGTGCAGTTTAGGCCCTATGTTCCACTAGGAACCCAAGGGAGCAATAATAATATATATTACACTAATGATTTTTGCCAACTATTTTTAAGCATCCATATGTTGTTGCATTTTTTGGAGTTTCACCATATGAAGCATTCATTTATTTGAACACAAACCTAGGAAAATATGGGCATCAAGATATGCGTCACGTCGTCTGAATAGGATTCGAAAACCACAGATGGGTTTTTTGCTTACATCTGAAATAAGAAGAATTTTCATGAAGCTTATTTAACACTTAGATAAACTTAAATATACGTTAACGTAATTAATAGAAGTTTTTTTCTACCTTTTATTTAGTGCTGATCGTGGACTGGCCACCTAACCTTGTGCACAGTAACCACGTATATATACAAATGTGTTTGACAAGATTAGTCATTATTTTACTCAGTGTTTTGACTGAGATTTCTGTCCAAGAAGCACATGTATCGAATAAGCCTTCAACTGATTCCCGTGGTTACCACCTGAATAATGACCTCCGACATCTACACATTTTGTTTCGACATGGTGACCGGTCTCCTATAGTTGACATACCTGCTATCTTGCCGAACTTTTCATCCGTGTGGTCACAGGGCTTTGGTCAACTTACAGATGAGGGTATTCAGCAGCACTTCGTGCTTGGTAGATGGTTACGGTCAAAGTATAGTGGATTCATTCCCGATAAATATAATGGTTCCGATTATTATGTACGTAGCACAGATGTTGACAGAACTCTTATGTCAGCAATGGCTAATTCAGCTGGGTTTTATAACTTATCTCATTCCCCTCTGGCTAATTATGGTGTAAATTGGTCTCCTGTACCTGTGCACACGAAACCTCAAGTAAGTTTGAGTCTTTTATATTGGTTTTTAAACATGGTGCACTACATTGCTGTAGTATGTGTTAAATTTGTTTACTAAATACGAGTTTTAGTTTGCAGTTATGCTTGACAATAGTAGGGATTTTAACTATGGTTTAAGTTCACTAGTGAACATGGAAATTACTAAACTCATTGTTTCGAAAAAGCTTCGTTTGATTATCAGATGCGATGTTTTTTCACAGATGTAATCATTAGTAGATCTGGCATTGGGCTGAGAAACAAGCCAACAGCCTAAAATGCTACTTTAAGTGGAGAAATAAATTATAAGTGGACGACAGAAATTCAAATCTCTATTTTGTAATTTACCACTGTCATTTGTATGATTTTTTTTCATTTGTTCTCTTCTTGTGCAGCCTTTTTCACTCTACCTGCCACCGAAATATGCAAGTTGCTAGACAATATTCATTGGGTTTCATTATCCGTCTGAATAATAAATTCATTTGAGTTAAAGGGTTAAACAAGCAGAATTTTTTTAATCATAGTGGGTCTATATACTGGGTTCTAGTACATTTTAACAATCGTTAGGTAATGCGACTTCTATAAT
The DNA here is from genome assembly GCA_944472135.2 of Trichobilharzia regenti. NCBI lineage: Eukaryota > Metazoa > Platyhelminthes > Trematoda > Strigeidida > Schistosomatidae > Trichobilharzia > Trichobilharzia regenti. Next base: position 78,899,959 of record OX235264.1, read on the forward strand.
TTTATTTCGTTGATCTATGGTTTATTTATTTCCCATGCCACACCTTTAAGAAACTGCCGTTATTATAATATACAAATCACAACTACTTTACTATTGTCATCTACTAAACTGTCGCCCTTTAGTTGATATGGCTATTAGTTGCCAGTGTCGAGATTGTCTTTAGAACACTGCACAACTACCGCAAATCACTGAACAAGGTTTCAACGTGTACTGATTGATACAGATACTGAAAACTGTTTCATACCTGTTGACACAAATAGTGCATCTATAGACAAGCAAGACACGAAAGCGGATGCCCGGCGCTCTCCACCGGGTTGACTGTCCATTGGATGACAGTCTAGGGAGATGGCTAAACCCTGATTCCAAACCTCCAACGATTGGCGTATGAAGCTCACTGGAGCTCACCGGCAGACGTATGGACAAAGGGCTTGTTGGATGTCCTGGATGTCTGGCCCCATTCAAAAGGCGTATGAACCGAACTCCGGTCATCGGCTGCCAATGGATAGTGGACTCCTTACTCCACTCCTACTGCCTTGTAGGTCACACTTGGTTGTGTAAAGGCTAGAGCTGCACTCTCAAACAAAAGGCCGAGCGATGCTGGGGACATCACTTGTACCAAATTCCCATGAAACTTCATGAACTCTCTTACAAATTGCCGCGCCTGGGCAGCGATGATTCGAGACGTTCATGAAGCCGGCTCATCCTCCCGTAGGAGATAGCCGAAGTAAAGTAAAGTAAGTAAGTAAGACACGAAAGCGAAGGAATATTTTCAAATATTTTGATGTGGTCGTGTTCTCTGAGCTCGACAGTTAATTTGCGAAGCCTTCATTGCCCAACTAGGCAACATCTTCAGCGCATACTTCAATTTGAAGTCAAATATATATATATATATATATATATATAGTGAACGTAGATAAAACAGAGGTGATGAAAATTCTTGGCCAACACCAATAGCAACAACAGCAAACGACAGTCAGCATAAATGGGAGGAACCTGAAAGAAACAACCTCCTTCACCTACCTGGGAAGCATCATTTCAACTACAGGCGGAACTGATGAGGATATCAAAGCCAGAATTGGAAAAGCAAGACAGGCTTTCATTACCCTTAGGTCTGTGTGGAGGTCAACATCACTCACCATCAAAAATAACATCCGGATTTTCAACTCCAATGTGAAGTCAGTCAGTGGTACTATACGGATCAGAGACTTGCACTGCCCATCGTAAAGAGCATCTCCAACAAACTTCAGACCTTCATTAACAGTTGTCTTCGCTCAATGCTCAAGATCAGATGGCCAGAAAAGATCAGCAACAGCGATCTCTGGCAATGAGCGAACCAACCAGGAACCGATTGTGAAACAAATAGGCAGGAAGAAATGGAGATGGATTGGCCATACACTGAGGAAACCATCAAGTGACATTACTACACAAGCCATTGCTCGAGTGAAACCCGAAAGGGAAGCGGCGAGTTGGTCGTCAATGCCAGGGTGACTTGGGGGAGCTCATGTGAGGAGGAGATGAAAGCATGGAGCGGGGTGAGAAAGTTGGCAGAAAACAGAAGGCAATGGAGACGCGCAGCTGAAGCCCTATGTTCCTCTAGGAATTAAAGGATATAATAATAATAATAATAATATATAGTATTCTGTTGATAATGCAGTATTGAACTGTTGGAATATGTGGGAATAATATTCCGTTGGAACACATTGTCTGTATCACACCACCACAGTAGTACTAGAAGTAGAGAAATTATAGTGTTTAGACGAAGATACACAAACAACGCATTATTTTGCTGCTGATGGTTTGTTGATTGTGGTAAATTCAGTGACTCAAGTGAAATTACTGAACAAACTTTCCAGTCGTAAGTTATTCAACAGTGAGCCACAACATGCATAAAGCCTCTGTAGTTGTTGATTCGATCTATGTCCAAACGTCTAGACATCATGGTTAATCTCCCCAGGAAATAACAGAAATTATGTATGCAGTTCAACTTGAAATCGATCACTATGGTGTTCGCAAGTGGCTTTCACTTAGATCTTAAATTTATTCTATTAATTCCAATATTCCCTCATAGGTGGGATGATGGAGAGTTTTAGACCAGAGAAATGTATTTAGTCTCTCTTCTACCTGGATGATTTAATTTCTATGCCTTCAATGTCATTCTAAACAACATTTCGGCACGATCTTCAGGGTATTTTTAAAAATTTCATTTATCACCTTTTCCATAATCGAAGTTATTTGGTGCAAGATATTTGAGTCAATTTGTGTACCGTTATCATTTGGCCGTTTAATGTTGTTCTAGCCTACCAACGCTGAATAGATATATACACTAACTTGACCTAAACTCAGTGCTTAAGATTTTAAAATATTTTTTAAAATTTAAAAAGTGAAGTAATTGTGCTATGACTCTTCATTGGTTGAAAACCAATTACTTAGCTTGAAGGTCTGGTAATTATTGATATAGTATTTCTTATTTTTCATATTTTTAAATTAATGTAATATAAATATACACTGTGTTATTTTTTTGCTAACATTTTCATAGGTAACTGATGCACTTCTAGGTATTTCACCGTGTCCTCTTCGGGATAAATTACAACGAGAACAAATGAATAGTGTTTCATCTGTTGAATTTGAAAGTCAACATTCTAAATTGTTTAACAAACTTACCAGTGTGTATAAGATTGGTCAAGTTAACCGTCATAATGTTTGGGAAATTTCTGATTTAATCACTTGTATGCTTGCTCATAATCTTACTCTTCCTGAGTGGTGTACGAAAGAATTACTAGATGAATTACACGAAGTCTCACAATTTTATTGGGTGGTAAGTGGTTGTGCTGATTTGTTTAGTATTTATTGCAGAATATGTAACACTTTTATTTTTTAGTATTAGGTGGTCGGAGGCAATCGGCAGGAAGCCTTGGACTTAGGTTTCGTGCTAGTTGGCACTCGTCAGCAAGGCGTATCTGCAACCTTGAAGGAACTCATGTCCCTTCTGAGATTCGAACCCGCGTTACCCAATGCTGCAGCCAGAGACGTTACCACCGTCTCTGACTGTGGTTTGAATCTCAGAAGGGACATGAGTTCCTTCAAGGTTGTAGATACGCCTTGCTGACGAGTGATAACTAGCACGAAACCTAAGTCCAAGGCTTCCTGCCGATTGCCTCCAACCATCTAATACCAACAATCCACAGTGCACCGTAATGGCGAGCCACCTAGCATGATGGCTACATTGCAAGCTTGACTGATAAAATTCAGTCTGCACCGAAGATTGGACTAGACACATTACACTAGTTACTGACTAGTGTGCAATAAAAAATACTTTTATTTATTATTTTTTTACTCTTAGGGGAACAAACATGTTGCATTACTAATCCTACAACGTGCAACACAAGCCATTGTTGCAAAAATGCATTCAAAGGCAGAATAAAATAGTTAATTTGTTTTTCTCTTTAGTCGTGTTATCTTGACATATAAGGTAGTAGTAATACAACACTCTAATAACTGCTAATAACTGTATGGCTAGGCAATCTGTATATACCAAATTAAACTGACCATATTTTCATGACTTTTTGTTATAAAATATGACCCACTTCATCCTTTTTTCCAGACAGTCTAAATGATAGTAGGTGGCAGTTTTAAGTGACTGTTTAGCCTGATCATAACAGCAACTCAGTCACATCTTCATATGATGGCTACTGTGGTAAAATTGCGTGTTGAACAAGGTTGTGATTAGATGTACTTCTAAATAAGGCAAATCAATGACTAAGGTGACCGGAATACACTTTACGCATGCTTAACCATCCATCACCTTCCTCGAAGAGTCAGGTCAGCTGAAAAGTCTGAAAAATACTTAATAACAACTAGAAAAAACATGGTACTAGACTTCAGAGACATTGATTTTTTCTAGGTCACGTTAGGCAATTTAGATTTGAAATCTGTAGTTCATAGGATACTGAAATCTCGTATTAGGGAAAGCGAATAGTAGTCTAATTCAGAATTAACACTGATATGTGATAATTCATATAAGTTTTCCTTACTGAAATCCTTAAGGGATTCACAAATCCAACTGAAAGGGTAAACTAAGTTTCTTTAGCTTTTAAATTTTTTTTTCTGAGTTTATATGTTCTCCGTATACTTTCGCCCATGTTCATATTATTATTTTTAGTCCTCAATGTACTGTTTTTCTTCATTGTTACCACATACCTAATGAACTTAAATTAATGCACTGCCTTACAAGGTTCCACAGTGTTCTATCTCTATACGAAAAATGATTGGAAAATGGTTATGAAGAATATATAAATATAAAGTATGCATATCAAACTATGAGCTGATATTATGATTTAATCTAGACATACTCTAATATGTAACTGTTAATATTTAGAAAATACTAAATAGAGCAAGCTATCGCATTGCTTCTCACTTAGTTGTTTTATTATCTGTTATCTACATCAAAACTACTTTCCTGCTGATTTCATTCAACCACCTAACATTGATTCAGAATGCACCGCGACGATGAGCCACCCAAATGATAGAATTCATCCTGCATCAAGTGACGGTCTAAATGCATGCCACCAGTTACTATCCTGTGTTCAATCAAAGTGAAATGTTAGTTAATAAAAATTTATAAATTTCAAGGTATAGATGCAGTGATTGGTGGTCAAAACATTAACTAATAAAACGTCTTAATTTTATCACACAGTGAATTTGGGAAATCTAGCCGTAGGTTAGTTTGTAAAACAACGCGAATGAATTTTTTCCTTTGTCTAGTGTTATTTAAGAATAACTGATAATGAAAAGGTTAAGTTATGTGAAATAGTTGTAACATGATATGACTAATCTCATTAGTTGTAGTTCTGAGATTTATTTGATCTCTAACTTCACCTGCATTTTACAATATATACTCATGCTTACGATTTTCTGCCAAAAAGTGACTTCAGCGTTGTGTAGACTTTTACTTTTTTAGTAACCCACTAAATGAAAAGTGTAACTATTTATGAATTAACTGTTCACTATTTTTGGATATATAATATTCTTTTCATTGCGTCAGTGGCACAGCGGTAGAATGCTCACCGACCACGCATATGGTTCGGGATTCGAGTCCCCGCCGACGCACTCTTTAACCTCCCTAATCCAGTAATACAAATGCTAAAGAGGGAAGGTTGAGCATGAGGCTAGCAACCTCATCCCGTTGAAAATAAACACTACCGCTGCCTCAAACTTCAGGCCTCTAGCTTGAAGTCCTATGTTCCACTAGGAACGTAAAGGAATTTTTAAAAATATTTTTTTCGAGGTACGAATAAACTTAATATCCCTGTTTACAGCTGCTTTTGCACCTTATAAAACGGGGAATAATAATAGCGCGAAACCAAATTTATTTTATATGTTATCATTTATCTAATAAAGTTTGACTTTGTTATAATTGTTTAATATGAGATTTTGTCGTTTATAACTGGGTTTTTTTTTCATTACAGCAAAAGTTCGCTTCATCAAGTGATATAATCCGATTAGAGATCGGTGTCTTCTTAGACTCATTTGTCAAACATATACGTTCGGTCATTTATGGTGGAAATCTAAACATGACTGAAGGACACACCCTGTCAACTAATCACATAATGGTTTATTCAGCACACGACACCGACGTAACCTATTTATTAGCTGGTCTCGGTGTTTATGACAATCAAACTATCAATTATGCTTCAACTGTGATTCTGGAATTATATGGTCCAGAGAAATCGAATAAAGAAAGTGACTACCGTCTTAAATTGTTATACAAGAAAGGTTGGACTGATGACAAAGGTGAATATTTAACATTCCCCGCGTGTAAAGGTCAACCGGGTACTTCTGGTTGTCCTGTCAATCTTGTATTTGAACAGATTAAACCATTGTTAATAGATCGTGAAAGTTTTTACAATTTATGTTCGTTGAATCAACCAGACAATTCTTATCGAATACACCCCGTTTTACTTGTGCTTCTTGGTGCATTGATTTCCACTGTTGTATTGCTTATGTTATTTTGGTATTATACATTCCGAAGACGTCGTTATCACAATCTAGATGCAATGGAACAACCGGTTTTGTAGATAAACAAATAGTGGAAAACGAGCAAAAAATATGATACATTTACGATTTGAAAAAAAACAAACAGTTAGTAGTGAGGAACTCCCTCTCTCTCTCATTTTTTTGTATTCCTTATCCTACGATTATTGTCCAAACATCTTGCCTTTATTTAATCAGTTTTGATGTACTCATGTTGTTTTTGTGATGTCTTATTTTTGTATACTAGTCCTACTACTACTACTAATATCATCTTCCTAAAGATTCTTTCCAAATTTCGATCTTATTATATATGCTCAATTATTTTGTTTTATATCATTATTATTATTGTTGTTGTTGTTATGATTAAAGTTTTATATACATCTGACTGTTGTCTTACATAAAACAATATGCAGCACACATGTATCTGTTATTTGAAGAAAAGTCATTAACTCTTGTGGTGTGAGAGCAGGCTGCTAGCCGATTGGTTGGCACTAATCTACGTTAAGGTCTAGTCACTAATAGGGCGTGAGAAAATATGAACAAGCCTGAGTCAACAACCAATCACAGCAAAGTTAACGTGGCAGAATATGATTCGCAGAGAGAACCAATCAGAAGCCTGCGTTTGTCTACCTAAACAACCAATCAGATGACTGCGCTTGTCTATAATAATGTAGTTGAAAGATGTATAAATACGTGTTGATTTTCATAATAAAACGATCTGTTGCCTGGCCCTTGTCTTCTGTTGTTACAGTGGTTTATTCACTCTTCTACACTGATGACTTGAAAGCTTCCAACAATAGAAAATAAACCTGTATAACACTTCCTGACTGGATTACATTTAAATTATGGTCATTATGATTGGGAAAAACACCATACCTGATATGATGAACATTTGAACATAATCGTTATTCACAGTCGTTTGGTTATTGGATCTATAATGCTGTTACTGTGTTTTTGAGGTGATAAAGGACTAGTTACTGGTGAAATAGCATGACTAAAATAGGCTGTCTTTGTATTTGCTAACTCGTGTCTACTTCGGTTTATACATGATATTCAGCTGCATACTAAAGGATAAGTGTACCGTGCAACAGCATATCGTTTCCTAATTAATGACTGTAAGATATAGCTTCTGGAGATAGAATGATATGAAAAGTTTAGAGTTTTTCGCCATAGTTCTCTTTAACTTGCATTGAATGGAGCAAAATAATAAGTAATGATGAGGTTAGACGAAGAGTATCAGGTAAGAAGAGGAAAGTCAATCAATGACGCCATGAAATTCTGTCATAGAAAAAATTAAAGAGACTGTGACAGTGAAGAAGATTTTCTTTATCGGCGAAATTATCTCCAGAGGTTATCCTGTCGTATTTATATTTACCAAAAATGTATAGTAGTCCATTATTGAATAATAGGAGTGGCATAATTGATAGGATTACTTAGCAGTGGCTTCGAAAGTAAAAATAAGAGTTATGAATTACGTAATATTCAACGTCACGTTTCTCTTCAAAGATCAATCTGTAGGAAACCAACATGAAATGGTCAATACCTGAATTTTCATAGTTGGGTCCCTTCCAGAAGAAAGAGAAATCTGATCTACTCCTTATCTACAAGCATAAGGAGGATATGTACCAGTGGTAGAATCGAAGGTGAACTGAAGAGATTCGGATGAGTCCTCATGGAAAATAGATATCCTTCAAGATTCATTGAGAAAAACATGAAAATAAAGCAAAGACCCAAAAGAACCCTGACGGTGCCGAAGAAGCTGATTATCATGAACTTTGAGTTGAAAGTTGATACCGCAGCTGAGATTTTGAAGAACCGCTTATCCAGATAACTGAGAAAAGCCTTCCTTTCGGCTGGGCTACGGATCAATTTCTACAGCCAACTGATGTGTGAAGGATAAACTGCCGCTTGGGTCACTTCAATGTGTGTTTATAAATTCACCTGCTGTTGTGGAGCTAGTTATACTGGGCGCAAAAAGCGTCCGCTTTCCAAACGCATCTGTGAACATTATCCGAGATGGTTAGCAAAAGGACAATGCAAGACCGTTACTAGCTCATTTCTCGAGCGATTGGTGAGCATAAGTCACGCAGCTCCACCATAATCGTCTTTCAAGAACTCCTACAAGGTGTCACCAAATGATACAAAGGGCGTCACCTTTTGGTATTTGTGTATGGCGGAGGCGTTGGAAATTCTTCACTACAACCCTGAACTTTATATACAGAAAAAGTTTGTCCAGTCTCTTATTCCACCATGGTCTAACCTCTTCATTAGTTATTCCCTGTAGTTTAATTTTTCTAATAGTTATTTTGCTTTTACTTTATTAATTAATTCAGTATTGTCACTCTCACATGTTCCATTTATACATTTCTTCGCACTTGTTAAATGGACACTTAACTACCTCTCTTCTCACTCAATAACAATCTTAACCTTATCAAATTTTTAACTCCTTCCTTTGTGCCGTTGAGTATTATGTAATTTATAACTAGTTTTTACTTTTGAAGGCACTGCTAAGTAATTGTTTCAATTATGTCACCCCTATTACTCAATAATGGACTACTTTACATTCTTGGTAAATGTAGATACGACTGTATAGTCTCTGGAGATGATTTCGTCGATAAAGGGAATTTTCTTCATTGAATACAAATAGAGTTTAAAAAATAATAAAATAAACAGGATGTTCGGATGAAAAATATGATGGGATAATAATTACTGAAAGGACTGTCTGTTTATGATGGCGAAGATAACAACAAAGGTTGGATGTACTTCTTGTGAATTAATATCGTTGGGTCGCTAGTGCTTAAGCTATGTCCAGATGTTTTTTCCTCTCTCTCCTTTAGAGGTTTGGCTGGATCTCGTATAGGGCTTTGAAAAGTTCTTCAAAGTATGCCCAACCTTTGTTTTTATCATGGCCATCATAAACAGTCAATTCTCTCAGTAATTTTTATCACACTATGTTTTTTATCTGAACACCCTGTTCATTTCATTACCTTTTACTTTTTAAGTTCCTATTTTATTCGTTATAATTTGACCGTTGACCGGAAATAGTTTTGGAACTTTCTCAATTTTTTTTATTAAATATACACGAATGTACAGTCTAATTGATGACTTTGTCATCGAAAAGAAAATTTTCTTCTCTGCAAACGTCTTTTCAATTTTTTCTATGATCTAATTTGTATATTCTGCAAATCGAAGCTCTATCAATCAGGATAGCTGACGCATGCGGCAAACATGCCTAACCATCGCCTTCCGCAACGATTGATGTTATCTGAAGTAAGAGTGGGTGGGACAGCAATGTGAAGAAAGATATCAATTCATGACATCATTGACATCTGGTCTAAACCACTTTATGCTGATTGACTATTTCTATCTCTGTATTGTTTAAACACTTACTGTTGATTGTTAATATGTTTCTTATATTAACTGCATTATAATTCCACTAAATACAAATTCCTGAATTCCGCCCTCTCTGTGTTTTGGTTGGATTCGTGTAATTCGGTCATCTCGAAATATTAGTACTACGATTACAAATAAATACAACACACGTAGAGAGTAGTTGTGTTGTCTAGATGGAATTCACCGAACTCTAAAAGTCAATATTTAATTCAATTTAGATTTTCCCGTCGATTGATTAAACTGAAGTGCTCGGTCTCAGGTTGACATGTTGGCTCCTTGTGGAGATGCTGCGACAATGTCTGGATATGTAACCTGAATTCAATTGCTTGATGGTGATTAGTGGATAACGCTTTAGTTTTTGAAACTATGGTCACTGGTTCGAGCCTCTGTGTAAACACCATCACTCACTGAGGAATGCATGTACATCCAGATGACGAGTCCCAAATAGGATGAAATGCGCATCCTGGATTCCACCGTTAGTCACCATCAACCAATTGACTTCATATCTCGATAAGTTCCCGTTACCTTCTTCATATTCGTTTATCTATCTCATTGACTTACAATATCTTTAGTTACCCTGTTGAATATGTTAAAAGTAAACAAAAGTTTTGTGTCAGGAAATTGTGTTCACTATTCTATAGTGAATGTGTTAATTTACTTTGGAATAATACAGTCATGTTTCTGTTTACATTGCTATTATGACTGTAAACAGTTTAAAAATAGTAGTTAATTACTTTCATTTTCGCCAATGAATTGATTAAGTAAACAATTATTATTTATTTGTTTTGTTGAAGTCACAATGTCTGATATACTTCTAACTGTAAATATACCACATTTGCATTGATCAATTGTGTTGATAATTTTATCTTCTTTGTTTGTTTGTTTATCTTTCTGTTTACAAGTTTGTATGTGTATTCAAGTTCAGTTTACTAATTAAACATGTGAACAGTGAATTTACTGTATCCAAGTTCTACCGTTATTGAACTAAATTCGTCACCATTATATTCACCACTGTAGCCAAAATATACAAAAACAAAATACTGTTTAATTGACGTATGAATTTTAATTTGATGCGAATGTAAATCTAACGGTGTGCATTAGACGAATGATAAAATTCATCAAAGAAAATGTATTGCGATATGAGATACGGAGAATAAGTAATGAAAGCAACAATAAAGGTCAAGGTTACTATGCTGTTTAACAGATAGACAGGCAGACAAACCAAACAAATTATTAAAGGAGAACACCAGAATGGTGTATTCGGTACAAATGAAATTCAAAGTAAGCAGACAAGATAAAGCCTTGACAATCTATCAGTCTTTCTCGTCTTCACCAATGACAAGTCTTTTCAAATATTTTACCTCTTGCATAAGAGAATTAACTGTAAGGCCCCTTTTGCAAGGGAAGAAGAAAAAACATCTGTTAGTGTTTAGTCTATACACGCTTTGGGCGTCGTTATTATAGTTGCTGTAGTAAGAATCGAATAAAAATGTGTAGTGAAAAAGGGTATACGCAGTTTGTCATCTAATGTTTAATATTTTCACAATGCGTGATATAGCATCATGCTAAAAGTAATAAGAACAACGACATGAAAAACGGTAGTATAAGTCTAACAGCCGAATGACATCACACGCCAGGCCTTCTAGTGGCATCCAAATGGGAAGCGACAAGTGGGTGACATGAAGAAGATCGTGTGAGGAAGAGATGAGAGAGAGTTTGGTCAATCGTGGTCCCAGCTGAAGAGGACGGCAGAAAACAGAACAAAGTGAAGATGTGTTGTTGAAGCTCTATGTCCCACTAGGAACGCAAGGGAATAATAATAATACATGTCAATATGTGATAATCGCAAAGCTTTAATAGAACAGGAATAAAGTGAAAAACTTTAGAACTTAAATTGTTCTTAAGAAAACTGGGAATTTTCAAGTATTGGTTTTGTAGGGATTTTGTTTGATTGGATGGAGGATTTCATCATGAGCTGACATCAGCTGTCCAGTACTCCCAGGTTTTCCAGCGGTTCTCTTATTATGAAATCCTCCATCCAATCGAAACTGAGAATGTTGAAGCTAAAATCTAGTCTATAGAAGATCAAAGTATGCGTGACTTCTGGGTGTTTTTCTTTTATTTCGAAACAGTCGAGTATCTGGTCTGGTTAGAGGTTGTTTGCTACAAATAGTAATCAATAAAATCTGAGAGTCACATCGTAAGCACGTGACAGCAATAAAAATAGTCAGTTTTACTACTGGTCTTATCATAGTAAAAATCATTCTAGCATATTCTTGATGTTTTCAAATTGACTTATATCGAATTTTTAATAAAGATAATCTCAGCATCCTCATAGTCCAATTAATATTCTCTTGTTATGAAATGGACATAAATATAATTTTCCTCTCGGTACCTTTTGTACAGAGGTATTTGAAATTCGGTAATTCCTAACACCAGCGTCAAGTCAGTTCTGTTTGGTTGAGAGAGTTGACGAGGCTATACATCTTGTCGGTTTTTCAATCAATCCACTACTTATACAGTGCATCAAAGTTAAGTTTCTAGTGACGATCATTCCAAGGTACATTTATGAGTTCAACTGCTCCAGTGAATCGAAAATACAAAGGATATATATTTACTTTAGTAACCACAACGCATAGTGCATTTGTAGACTTCAAATAACTCTTAGGACTGCAAAACCTACATTGGTTAACATTTGGCAACGAAATCACGCAAAATTTGACTCTAAGACATATTATAGTAAACATAATTTATTTTGATTGCTTAGCAAGATTAAACTAATATGAATTACGAATCCACATTTCTCTGTTTTCAGACAGAATTAAATAGTGTTTAATTTAAATTAAGCCATTTCAACCAATGAAACTGTTCAAAATAAGTGACTAGATCTGTAATCCTCTCAAACATTATAGTTGGTAAATTTTTAGTTCTTAAGAACATTTGTTAACTGCAAAGTAGGCATTTTGCACTAACACTAATGAAACTACTAGTGGTACGACACTGGTTGCACTGTTTTACTTGAGTATTTAATATAAGTATAAAACTTGGGCACTGTGATAGAGTATAATTCCATTATAGATAAGATTTTATTTTGATAAATCGCACAGTGTGTACAGTTATATGAACTGATGACGTTTCGAGCACAAACTATTGCTCATAATCATATCAAGTTACTCACACAACTTTGATCTCTCATTTATATACATATGTGGAATGGATTAGATATTGGATTAAAAATCAATGTGAGATAATGTACATTCAGAAATAATCGTACGAGTGTTGTTGATCAATTGCAATTAGATGGGAAAATTGGACGAGTGTTTTTACAGTCATAATAAGCTGCTTGTTAGAATGTGTTTGAATTGAAATAGAATTTTAAGATTATTTATTATCTTCTTCTGGTTTGACTGATGGCATTAATACGAGTGTTATTGATCTACTATAATCAGATGGAAGATACGACGAGTGTTTTAATAGTCATAATAAGTTTTTTGTTAGGATGTTGTGATGTGTTTGAATTGAAATAGAATTTTAATATTATTTATTACCCTCTTCTGATTTGACCTGCGGTAATAATATCTTCCATATCTCTGGTATTTGCATTGAGTCATTTTTGTTGCATGTGTTGGGTGTGGACTCGATAAATAAGGATTCCGTAATCAACCTCTCTCTCCACTTAGCTATATTACTTTTTAGAATTTTAACCCTATCCCACCCTATTGTGTGGTTGTTTGTTATTGCATGAAGTGCAATCGCTGAGCTTTTTTCTAAATTACTTATCTTTTCAGGGTCAACCATTCTTACCTTAGCTAAATTCTTATGTTCTGTTAATCTGACTATCCCTGACCTACTAGTTTGACCTATGTAGTTGACCTCACAGTTATTGCAGGGTATTTTGTAAATTATATTATTTTGTTTAATTGGATCCACCGGGTCTTTTAGCCTACAGAGCTTGTCTCTGAGTGAGTTTGTAGGTTTGAATGCCACCCTAATTCCTGCTTTATTAAGAATCCTACGTAGGGCCTCAGATGTGCTTTCCTTATATGGTATAACAGTGGATGACTTATATTCTTTCTTATTTGTGTTATCATTAATAGTTTCACCATTATTTTTATTTTGCTTTTGGTTTCTGCTGATCTTTCTAATGAATTTTATAGGATAGTTGTTCAACACCAACGCTTCTTCTATCTGTTTTATTTCATCATTTAGGTCTTTTTTTGTGCTACTTAGTGCTATGGCTCGATTTGTTAGACACTTTACTAAGCCTGCCTTAACCGTTAACGGATGAGACGAATTAAAGTCTAAATATCTATTAGAATGCGTTGGTTTTCTATAAACACTAGTGTGTAGTTTGCCTTCTTCTATTCGTTTTATTTTACAATCTAACATAGCTAATTCTCCTAGTTCATTTTCTGATTCAAATGTGAATTTAATTCTCTCTACTTGTGAGTTTTCACGGTGTTAAAAACAGAACATATCTCTATCTTCCTGACACATATAAACAGAACACCTTTAAGGCAGTGAAATTTAAACTTTGAAATGTTTGTAGTATTCATTTCAACCTCGTTGCTAGGACAGAACAGAGGTGGCCAGTTACGATCTAAATTTCTCCATGTAGTTTGTGTCGCACATGGACTCGTGAGATTTTAAATTACATGTTTAGAGAAATACTATAGACATTTCAAATACTACACTTAGTTGTTTTCAAGGTGTTTTTTCGATTGTTTTTTACATCTCTGGAATATTTGCGCTATGCGTGAAAACACGTTGTGGTTACTTGTATGCTCACTCAATTCAAATTTTCAGGTGTTAGAATAATTATCCGAAACTAGTTGCTGTATAGAAAATAACTCCTTTATGGTCGTACCAAAAAAGGGATTTACTTTGAAAAAAAATTTCCCTCCCGTTAAACCTTAAAAGTTAAATCACTAATAAATCCACTGGTCGATTATTGACTTAATTACTATAAGTCCACTTCAATAAGAATTTATTTGAATGATTTGTCTTAATTTTTATCTAATAAAAGAATAGAACCTGACCACTGTGGTAGAGTATAATTCTATCATAGAGTAAATTTACTTGACGAAACCATACAGTGATATGATATTAGTTACTGATGGTGTTTTGAGCAAAATTTTATCAAATAAATTTACTCCATGATGGAATATTATTCTACGATGTTACCTAAATCCTATTTCTATATAAATCAAACCCGCGGTCTTCCTACTGTGGTGAGAGCGGGCTGCTAGCCAATTGGTAGACATTAATCTTCGTCAATGTCTAGGTCACTATTATTGGCCGTGAGAAATTATGAACAAGGCTGATTCAACAACCAATCACAGCAGACTTAATGCGGGCAAATACGATTCGCAGATAGATGGCCTCACTTTCCGAGAAACTCGAAAACAACCAATCAGAAGACTGCGTTTGTCTACTTGAATAAGCTATAATAATGTACAGAAAATATATATAAATACGCGTTGATTTCCGTAATAAAACGATCTGCTGCCGGCCCTTGTCTTCTGTTGTTACACTACTAGCAGTCATGTCATTAAACTCACAGGACTTTGTCAAACTGAAGCACATATCATATTTTCAACATTTGATGTTTAGAAACTCATATAATCTCCGTATATTTACACCTAAGTACTCCAATTACGACAGATAAAATAACATCAGAGGCTGAACATAGCAGGAGATTATGTCTGAGAGAAGAATTCCATAGAATTATTGAGAAACTAAACAGTATACGGAATGAAGTTGAGAAACTCAAATGCAAACTGACGTCTCAATATGATTATGAGCGATAAATTGTTCTCAAAATTTCATCAGTAAATTAAACTGTATCACTGTTTGCTTTTATCAGATAAATTTACTCTATGATGGAATCGATTTTCATCTGTTGGCAAATAGAATATTTTCAAGTATTAGTTAGTAAGAATTTATTGACTGAGCCAGAAATAATTCTGGTAAAGAGGAAAGGTTGGGCATGAGGCTAGCGACCCCCATCCTGTAAAAAAAAAAATTAAACACTGCTACAGAAACTTCAAGCCACTAGCTTGGAGCCCTATGTTCCACTGGGAACGTGAAGGAAAAATTATTTATTATTATTATTATTGACTGAAAGTTTCACGTGAGATTAATATCACTTAGAGAACTAGCAGAAATCAGGGAGTACTGGTTAGCTGTCTCATCCTACTTTGGGATTCTTGACCAGCACAATCCCACTGAAGATCAAACCCAGGAGCTCCAGGTTACAACGCGAGCTCATTGACCATCCAGAAATGAGGACGGAATCCAATGAACCATAAAATCTAACTTCTGTCACTTCATGGGTTTTAGCCCCACAACAAGCCAGTGTGGGAGACAAGCACTTGTCCTAACAGCCAACCTGGTGAGCGCCACAGGTCACCACCTCTCACTAGAATTATGTCCCATTGGCTGAATGATCATTGATCTAGACATTTTATCTGAAGGCCCTGGGTCAGGGCACCAGTGCCCTCATGGTCGCGGGCTATTGAAGAGTCCCAAACTAGGATGAAACACTCTCCCAGTACTCTCGGTTTTTATTGGTTCCCTAACTGACATCAATCTGAAATCAAAGTCGAAAGGAATATTGGAAAAAGAAAACAATGTTAAAGTGGCACTCTGTTTTAAATTTTATTCTTTGATGAATTTACCGTCTACCTAGATCATTTTAAATTGTCATCAGCAGGAGACGAAAAAATGTCAACCAATAAACATGAAAAATCTCTTCGGAATTCTATGTCATATAAAAGTGTATCTGACAAAAAGAACAGTAAGAGGGGAGTGGCTATACGAATATATATTCAAACAGACGTAGTAGATTGATAAAAGACTTTAAAAGGCAAATAATAAGATTATGTAAAACCGTTAAGTAAGGAAAGTGTGAAAATAAAGTTTTAGTGAAAATGTAACCAGACCAATCAAGCGTTTCAAGTTTGATGACAAAATGACTTCAGCTAGAAAACCAGGGAGTACTGAACATAAAAAAGAGTCGATCCTAGTTTTAAAAATTACAGAAATTTAAAGATGAATCTTTCTGTTACGCAGAGAACTTCACTGTAAATACATTCATTAATTTGTAAACCCTTTATTTAAATATGTTTACTCTTGATTGACTGTGTACTTAGCCTTTTTTTGGTGTGTGAAAAATAAAACGAAATTTTTATTGATTTAGTTACAGTAATAATCGTTTTTAAAATAACGACAATAAACATTGTTGTATGGAACAGATGACTTTCATTAATTCAAAACAAATAAATAAGATTACTAGTTGACTAGATTATATTTTATTAGAAAACTAAGACTTTGCTCAGAAAAAAATTACATACTAAGGTAATAACAGGTTTAGAAAGTTTTATAAAATAGAATAAAATTTAAAAGAGATGTCCAAATACATAAAACCCCCTGATTGCATTCATCCATTTCTACGGGATGAAGAAAACACCTTTCCGTCTTTAAAACTATGATTCCCATGCCAATCTAGTAAATATCAAAATGTTCTCTAACTGATATCAATCCGTGATCAACTCGTAAAACGTAACTAATCCTTACAAACCAAACTATAGAAAGTTATTTTTATTAGCTAAATATGTGTTAAAATTACCTGTGAAATAATAATTCAATGCATTTGTAAACAAATATGATAGCTTTAAGAACACAATATTCAGCGAAGAGACTCTTTTCAACGAATTTGTTATCAAGCTGTACAATCGTGTATATATGGTTTTTATTTTAATACATTATATCCGGTGATGGAATTAGATCAAAAGTGTGAACACATGAAATAGTAATATTATGAAATGCATTATAATTATAGTTGAATGTCAGGTAGCAAAACAATTAATCTCATACATAGGTATATAGGTGTTGGAAAGGGGTGCATAATTATAGGATTAGCAGGTGAATATAAAAATGTTACATAATATGGTGTGAAATTTGATATGATAGAATTCAATATTGTAAAAATAAAAAATTTGAATTTAGAATGACAAGTGGAAGCAAGTCAGAGTGAGAATAGTAATAATAATAATAATCGTAGCTATAAGGGAAAGGTACATAGAATAAATAAATAAACAAAATAAATAAATAAATGTCTATCCCTCTACGGCCGAGGCAGAATTAGGGATTGTGCATACTTCTTTTGTATACAAAGGTCTGGCTTAAAGTCATGCATTGCCAAGGTCTGCGCTGTCTTTAGTAGTCTATAACGAAGAAAACGTGGCAAGTTAGCATGGATTCGATAGATGATCTTAAAATCACAGTCAGGGTTGGTAGAGTGACAGGAGTCGATCAGGTGTTCTAGAATAGAGCTTCACATACACTTCCTTTCTCCCTTGTAAATATGATAGTTTCAGTTCATTATTCATAATGTTTCGCATGCCTTATTTAGTGAGCTAAAGATTTCAATCCTAATAACAAAGTATGATTCATTTCAGATAACTCTGAAGTACTTTTTTCTGCATACAAATAGAGGAAAATTAACTGTCCATTGTACACTTCAAAATACTGATTAGTGATGAAAGAAGATTCTTTTCTACAAATTTTGCAGGTTATACAACCTTATGCTCATATTAACTAAGGAATAATCATTATTTAAAAACAATAGCATTTTATGCAACGTTGAACGAAAGGATAGATGAATTAACTGTTACTAGGTCACAGAACGAACATTTATATATAATAATATGCATAAATATACTTCTAAATCAAAGTTCAGGTATCAAAGTAAATGATAATTAATGACATATTAATGAGTGCATTAGATTAATGTTCAAATTAAATTTTATTCCAATGTAAATTCCTCCACTAATCAACACCAGTTACAGATAATTGAAAACTAGGGAGCGCTGGATAGCTGTTACGATCTAGTTCGGGATTTCCCAGTAGTGTAAACCCGTGACCCCACCAGTGATATAACCTGGGACCTTCAGATTTCGAGGCCAACCTCGATGACCATTTAGCCTCTTAGATTGGAGTGATATATTTTGACCAACATTACAGACTGAACAAATAAACTGGTCATTATTACTATTAATTTATTCATATCACTAAACCCTACAGAAGATTATTCACCATTTACCCATGACTGACAAAAGTTCAACATGTTGGGTCACATAATTTCCTTTGCATTGCAGCAGTATCTTCTGATGAGAGCAGGGAGCATTAAGCCCTGGTCAGTGACCCTCTGTTGACCGTCTGCTAACTGTTTACAATTAGTGTCGAATCGTAGCAAGCAGCAGAGCTGTGTTATTCATTTAGTGGTCACAGATTTTGATCAGCACTTACAAGTTAACTGCTTGGACCTAAATTTAAAAAGAAGAAACGATGGAATGGTTGAAAAGTCCATCTACGGAAAAAAAGCCTGGACTGGACAATACCTTCACTAAAACAGCTTCTGCCCTATGAGCTATAAGCGGGGATTAGTAAGGATACTGTACGACAGGGCCAGGAAGTTGTGTTCGCCTAACAACGTAGAAGAAGAATTAAGCTTTATTGAAAAATGCCTTTAGGAAAATGGGTATCCAAAAGGATTTATCCTAAAGTACAGCAAAGAAAGAGATGAGAAAGAGAAGCATCCAACAGTTGAAAAGAAGAAAGTGTTCATATGCCTCCCATACAAAGGAGAAATAGTATGGCAAAAGATTTGAAAGAGGATGAAAGGAGAAATAAAGTGATGATTCCCTGCTCCTAAGCTGGTGACACTATACAGCACTATATGCTCTGTAAGCCAATCGAAATTGAATAAGTACCCTGCTGATTTTACCTCTAACTGCATTTATAAATTTACGTGCACGTGCGGCAGAAAGAAGGGCTTCTATCCGGTTTTCAGAGCATATTCCAAGAAACTTATGCTTGAAAGGAAGCAGATATTTACAAAGTGCAATTACCGGACACCTTGTGGATACGGATCATTTTGTCGAGATTTCCAAGTCCTTCAAAATGTTAAACATACAAAGAATAGCGAAACTACTACGATTCGCTGAAGTAATTGCAATCAAAAGTCTCAGACCAAACTTATTCACACAGAAAGAGAGTGTAGTCAATCTCTCACTCCCTTGGTAACCGTATTACTTTGATTACACTGATTGGTCATACACATAAGTGAACTCAGCCCGCTCAGCAAGTTTTTAATTTGATGAACTTTAACCTTCTTGAGTTGCCATGCTGACGTACAGCCTAACACTGTTTATTAGATTTTTCTGTCTTCTCTCAAACCCCCCTTCCTTTTTTTCATAGTTTGATAGTATATAAATTGATAGTAACTAAAACTATAAATTGTAATACTTATATTCTGGATGTGTTCATTTTATAGTGTTTTCTCTATTACCTTTCAAACATTGAAGTATGAAACGTTATTGTTTATAACCATTGTAATTTCAGGTAGTTTGCAGCTGATGAGAACCTGTGAAATAGAATGATATCATTTTATACTGCAAATATGGTCTTTCTTTCTCTATCGAAATTTATCAAGGGAACCAAATGTATAAAAATGCTTGATTATTCTCTTGTACAACAACTTCTGGTTGGTTTTCAATAGATTAGCGAAATCTGTATTCACTGAAAACCATGCAGCACACAAGGCACTGGGCTAAACTTTCACTACACAGGATTCAATCTTCATCGTTTTCATTCACTAGGGTACACCCTCTAATTCTAAGAACTTCTTTTCATATGACCAATAAAATTTTTTATGAAGAAAATCAGTAAGTTTGTGTTAAACCGTTGCATTTTAATGTTTTATATACAACAAAATCCACATTGAATTAATCCGAAACGCTACAAATCCCCATAACCTAAATATCAATCTCCCGCTCATCAGGTAGTCATCCTGAGGCTGTTTGGAGATTTGCACCCCTTGGGGTTCAACATATCAAAATGAAGTGGATGATTATTCAAGGCATTAGTCGAGGGTAGCGCTATATCACGACATGGGAATAAGAACAAACAGCTCAGTGAAGAATGTCTTTTCGGAGAACTCTCGCGGAAAATGCTCTCCATTGAACTATTTGTTCTTATTTCCACATCATGAATTGATAAAAGTTGGAAATTCCAGGTCACTGAATTTGAACGAAGTGGTTCAGTGATCACCGAGCCCGGTCATCAAACCTTAAGTTCTCGGACTCAATCCTCTGTGGAGTTGTAGTTACGAACTTCTGAGAAGTCATAAACCAGGTTAAAACAGCTTTCCAGTACACTCTGGTTTCCAGTGATCTGCATCTAGTGTTGGTTACTGACGAGATCTACGTCGAAATTAATATGTAACTGTTTTTTTTTTGGCTGTTTTGTCCATTTCTCAAAGTTAGCACAATAGATTTCCTCCCAAAATGACTTCAAATAGTAAAAAACTAAAAAGTTAGGGGTAATGAATAGCTGTTAATTCTCACCATGTGACTCAACAGAGGCCTAATATCTTATGCTGAACAATCTATAATTCAATCACGTTTTCAGATTAAAGGTGAACACATGACTTAATATAACATCATCCCATACTGTCAGTAAGATCATCTCTAAATGACCTCACACAATTTCTCATTAAAGCTACAAAATCCATGTAGAAGTAAGTCATCAGTGAGCAGTCAATAATAATCTCACATCTAAATTATTGATCAATGTTTACTGATAGCCTTCGAGATTGTAGAAAGCTGTATTCACTACAATACTAATATGTCATAAGTTTTTCCACACGTGCAGTCTTCAGTGTGCACTATTGAGAAATTCCAAGTTCATACATTACTAGTTTTCACAGTTTCGAGTATTTTCATATGATACTTTAGGTTAATTGTTTCAACTGTCCTAATGCTTTTTCACCATAATTATATGCATATCTACACAGACAGTTTTCACATATGAAAAGTATATCATATGACATCAAATTTGCAGAGTAATTTATAATGGAAAATATTATCAAGGTCTGTTTATTTTAATTCACATATGTTTATCGAATAGACATACTATCATTATATATATATATATATATATAAGGTTTTTGATGGTTGATAAGTCTGTCTACAAAAACACTGGTATTATAGATTTCAGATGACAGAATTCACTACTTTTTCAGTCACCCGTAAAATGAAGCTTCACAAATGATAAACTATTTATGACTAATGGCATCTTTTGCCATCAGGACTATTGTGAAAAAATTATAACCATTGTAGTATTTATATCTGAATTTTTCAGAAGTAATACAGCTGTTTAGAATTTAGATTTGCCGGGACCAGGCTGACATGAAGATCTATCAATGGAATCCAATAAGTTAGTTGTGAAGGCAGTTACTTGTAGATAGCACCGAGTGACGCTGGTATCACTTAGCGAATTCAGTGAAGGTGAAAATCATGGACATTAAGATTCTAATCCTCTCGCATTTTCAAGCTAAAACTATGTTACAGTCTCCTGAATGAAAAGCATTTGAAAGCAGATGGAGTATGTTTTCTAGCTAAACAGTGGTTATCATTTAACATAACTTCTGTTTGTATATCTTCATCAACCTGATTCAGTAGTTATATGACATTGCCACGTGTCAGATGATCCACAACGGAAAACTCAGTGAGGCATTCGAGGTCAATACAAGAGTAAGACAATCTGGCTGCCTATTATCATCACGGATGGTATTCCTATTTGTATTGGACTGGATAATGCATCAGACTGTGCTTGAGAGCGATTAGATGGAGTACGTGGGACCAACAGTAAGAAGACTCTGGAAGATCTGGATTTCGCAGGTGATATATCTCTAATATCCCACAACTCGAAGACTTTCCAGCGAAAACCAAAGAAATGGGTGAAGAGGCAGCGAAGACAGGACTGCAGATGAACATAGAGAAGACGGAGATGAAGATAACCAACCGACAGCGATAGCAACAACGAGCAGCACCAATCACCATCAACAGGAGAGATTTAATGGAGGTAACCTTCTTCACTTATCTAGTAGGTATCGTTTCAACTAAAGCGGAACGGATGGATATTTCAAATCCACTCAGAATCGGAAAGGCAAGATACGCCTTCTTTAACTTGAAACCAGGTTGAAAATCTTCCGCACTCCTCCTCAACATAAAGAATAAGATTCGGATTTTCAACACCAGAATCAAGTCGGTCCTTCTATAAGGGTCAGACACTTGACGTGTCACGAAAGGGACTTCCAACAAGTTACAGATTTTCATGGACAGCTGCCTTCGCTCCATACTGGAGATCAAATGGTCAGTCAGAAAGAATTAGCAGGAATTAGCTTTGGCAACAAGCCAACGAAAACCCGATCACTCAACAGATGTGTAGGAAAAAATGGAGATTGATCGGGCATACGTCCAGGAGGCCGTCGAATGACATCGCGCGCAATGAAGGCCATTGCTCGATTGGAATCTCAATGGTAACCGACGAGATAGTCGTAGGTGCGAGGGTAACATGGAGTAAATCGTTCGAGGAGTAGATGAGAGATTATGGGCGATGGAGGACCCAGCTGAAGTAGACGGCAGAAGATAGGACAAAGTGGAGATGTGTTGTTAAAGCCCTATGTTCCACTCGGAACCGAAGGGAACAATAATAATATTAAATTGTTAGTATATATTTTAAAGTGAATAATACAATCGCTTCATTAGAAGAAAATACTGCATTATGACTCCATAGAGTCTACTGAGATTATAACAGCAGTATCTGTTTATTTCAACCTGGCCTAGTTTACTGGTTAGTTCTTCCGAGTTTGGAGCTCATCTGCAGTACACACCCACTAGGGTTCGACTGGATATTAATTGAAATCAAAAAAGCAAAATGACCTAACTTCCTTCTCTGATGATAAGAGCACAGAGGCATTCGTAACCAGCCTGATTTATGTATCACACAGTAAAAGCCAATTATGTATGGCTCTTTTATCATATGATTGATGAATGTAGCAAATGACATTGCCTCTGAGAATACCTCTGAATATCTGTCATTATTTCAAGAAAAACAGAAATTTGTTTATAATTTAAATACATTCTCTTATTCACTAAAAATGTAGTAATCGCCATGAACAGCTTAGTTGTAGAACTACTTCAGTTAAAGCATGATTATACGCTTTCACATTCATGAAAGACCAGTGTAAGCAAACATGTTTTGTAATCACTCATCAGGCGATAATCTGTAAGCTAAACGTTATTGATAAAAACTTCTTTCATCATAATGGCGACTTAGAGCATTAATATTATGATTTGAATATCACGTCCTTTTCAAGTTTCATTTCTGTTTTCAAGATACTGTAATCTCGACTATGACATTGATTTCTGCCATACACAGTTTTACAACGGGCTCATAAATGACATTTTCACCCTAACTACTGCACTGAAAACGACGAAAAGGTTAACTCTATCTTTTTTACCGTAAGTAGTCTAGTTCACATTTGTGTTAATGCTAATTAAATGTGCATATAATAATGCGATTTATAATTAACGAAATATAGTGATTTTTTGTTAACCGTTTATATATCATATGATATCGACTTCCGCTACGTAAAAAATTCAGCATGGATATGGCTCGGAACTCGTTTTGTTTCGATAGTATATGCTTTTAACTTTCGACTACCATGATCGATAGTCCATCGCAATGCTCACGATAATAACTGATAAAACAGGAGGCATAGAGCACAAAATTCTGATGCCTATATTTCAAAATGCTGGTAAGTACTCAGTAAGAATGGACAGAATCCATTTTAATATAAATGTCATATGAATATATTTAAAAAATTATAGAAACACTTGGATGAAGTTAACCTCAGTCTACAACATTTTCCTTGAGTTAATGAACGGTCACATCTAAAAACGTAAGCTGTGTTAGAAGTTAGCACTTTCAAAACTAAAATACGTGAAAATACCAATAAATAGCCTTCATTCGCTATACCTCTTTTCAAATAGTTGGAGTAATTCAATTCAGTTTGTATTTTTGCACATTAATGTGTCAATAAGACTGTTATTTCTTAGATAATACTGGATTTCAGTTAGTTCTACTATTGCTTTAACGCTCAACAATACATAACTAATCTCTCAACTACCATTTTCACATTCACAAGACAGAGAAGACTGACTGAGAAACCAAAGATTTATTTTCTGAAGGGAAAGGGTATTGTGTCGTTATTTCACATAACCCATAAATTACTAATTTAAAGTACAAAAGTATGCTCTGACTGGACTGAATGTACCAATAAAAATCCAATTACGTGACATTTAATCTAGATTAGGATCAAATGTCCAGTTTACAGATCACTGACATTTATACGTTTCCTTCAGTTGTAACAGATTCTCTCTGACAATAGAAAGCAAGGGTGTGGATCCTAAACAATAAATTTGGACAGTCTGCTAAGTGTCAAAATGGACACATTGTACATGACTTTTGTTTGGTCGACTTCTTTGTAAGATATGTATAACTTTCGTGTTTGAATGAAATTATAACTGTGCTGTCCGTCGCTTCGTCTTCTCACTCATTTCTACTGTCTACTTACTCCACTGATCCCTGTATTGTATTCTTGGGAACTTACGGGAGAATCTTATCCTCGTCCAAAGACTATTCAACAACCGGTGAACAACTTCTACCAGTAGACACAACCCAGCAGTGAACCGTATCTGTGATGTATATAGTTAAATTGTAGCAGTGAACTATAACTATATTACCAAGTAACCATTGTCTTGTATGACTCATTTATCTGTATATGTATAATATACTATCTCAGTACTCTTCATTCACTTGGATTTTTATTCTGGTATTTTGTACACTTATCGAGCTTATTTTTAAGTCCCCTACAAGTGGGTGTCCTATAATCTATATGAAATATAAATACCTAAATCTTTCAGCACCCAGAAGTTCAGGTTATTCTCTCATCCAGTATACACAATCTTCCTTCCAAATACACACAATATATTGAACTTATTATTCACTTTTTGGCACCTCCAGTACTTCATCAGTGCATCAGACAAGTAATTACTGGGCTTGTTGTCCAGCGTCAATTCCACTTATACCATTTAATATGCGTTTTAAAAGCTAACATTCTAACATACAGTGTGACCTCTTCTGTATAAGCATTGATAGTTAATATACAACCAATAGGCTGATTTCAGAAGTAACAAGTAGCAGGAACTTGGAATTCTTGAAAGGATATCCAAAAAATTGATGAAAACTACTGTCAGTATATTTCAAATATCGACTGCTGATACTAGTTGCACGAAACTGACTTAATGGTAGCTTTAGTAAATATATATTAAAGTTTATTGTGGTTTGTTCAAAGAAATATTTTGTGTCCCCACTGCTCTTTTTTTGTACAGCAAACGTGAAATAATTTGCCATCTGATATGTCGCTAAACTACTCAATAGCATAGAAATAATTACGCCCTGAAACTAGCTCATTCATAATCTTATGTATATAAATAGTTTATAGACATGCCGGATATTGTCAAATGACGACAGTTAACAATATTAAATGCGAAGCCATCACTCTTTCAAAGGAATTCAGAAGTAAACGCATTTTAAGACAGATATATTGATTTTATGAATAACAGTCGTGTCAATTTTACCAGCTGACCACCGTATAAGGTATGTTTCTATGTCATTCAAATGCTTCATAATAAATGTTTCTGAATAATAGTTCACTCATAATCCTGTGATACTGAACGGCTTATCAACTGGAATTATACTTTAAATTTTTAATTTACTAACTTCCGAATGAAGCAACTGCCTAACTTTTCTTCCTTTTAAGGGTTCTACAACTAACGTCGATTCCTATTGAAATGCGCAATGAGATAAGTTAACTCTCTACAAATATTACAGTCGTTAACTTTACATTATAACTCACTTGAATGTATTTAACTGGATGTATTTTACGACTTGTGAAATGCTATGTTAAACTGAGCTTCTACCATTTTACTGTTTGGTTGGTCGGTAACAAATAATTCCATCGGAATATTATTCAATCCTACTTTAGTTTTCAAAATATCAGAGATGTTTTAGCAGTACATTTAAATTGGATTTTTACTTCTCACAGTATTTATGTTTGTACAGCGGAAGAAATACATAAGTAGAGGAGACCAGATCTTCTGTAAAAAATATAATAAGATGTTTTCATCATGGTGTAGAGTCTGGAACAATACAAATGAACATATTTTTTGTAGATTTCATAAATGGAAACACTGTGTATAACTTCTTTTTAAATTGTTCATTGTAAAATATACATAACTTCGGAGTACAGTCTAAAATACAGTGTGCTTCTCGACTCTTAAACTTCTCACTGGTCCATACTGTCTACTTGTCTCCCAACTAACCTCGTTGTATCCTTTGGATTTTGCAAGAACCTCACGTCCTCATGAGAAGACTATTCTACAACCAGTACACAGCGTCTACTAGTCGACACGACTCCAGCAGTGAATACTTCTTTGGGATATATTAATTATTTGTAGCTGAGGTCTTTAACTGTATTACCAAGTAGCCATTATTTCACATACTCGTTAAATGTATTTTTTATCACGTACTGTTACAATATTATTGTTACGTTAACTGTTACATTAACCTGGATTTTTATTCTAATATTTATTCCATTATTGAGCTCGCTGTTAAGTCCCCTACAAAGGTAATCCTCCTATTGCACGTGATGCTTACTTTAGATCCCGAAATGTTTATTATTAACATAATCGGTGAATTGTCTCTCCCTTTTCATGTTTATATTTAGTAAAAAAGTATTTTAATAATTTTGTATTAAAACTGTTCACTTCATTTTCCTAATAAGCTTTTACAACTGGAATGATTCTACAAATTTATTTTATTTTAAGTGTTGGTTTGTAGGGATTTGACTGGTTTCAGGATTTCATCATGAGCTGACACTAGTTAGAGAACCATTGGAAAACCTGGGAGTACTGGACAGCTGTTTCGTCCTAGTTTGGGACTCTTCAGCACGCACCCACCGGGATTCGAACCCAGGACCTTCCGGCTACAAGGCGAGCTCGTATACCATTAAGACACTGGGACCCGATCCAATGGTCCTTGAATTCTAACTTCTGCCAATTCACGACATAGCGCGACCGCTAGCCAATGTCTTCGGTGAGTATTTGTCCTCACACCCGACCGGCTGCACCCTACTGGTCATTCGCTCGTGTACTGTTTATGAAATGAAGTCATTAACTAATTGTGGTGATTCACAATATCTATCACTGTATTGTTTAAATACTTACTGTTGATTGTTAATATATTTCTTATATGAATTAAATAGTAATTCCGCCAAATACAAATTCCTGAATTCTGCCCTCTCTGTGTTTTGGTTGGATTCGTGTAATTCGGTCATCGCGAAATACTAATAATACTAGTACAAAAATTAACAACATTTTGGCGTCGCGATGGAACTAAATAACCTTGGAAAATTCCCTATAAATGGTTCACCGCGAGAAGTTGGTGATCATCTTGAATGCTTCGATGCATGGTGCATTTCAAAGAATGTTCGGGATGACAAAATACCAACCCATTTCATTACTGCTATTGGGCTAGATGCGTATAGCCAAGTGAAGACTCTGTCGTTTCCGGATAAACCCATTTCTCTGTCATATGACAAGCTCCGTAAACTTCTTATAAATCACTTCCATATAACTACTTTTGAGACCAGAGAGAGGGCCCAATTCCATAAACTGGTTCGTGCTCCCAACCAGAAGATTAGAGACTTTATTCTTCAACTTCAAATACAAGCTTCAAAGTGTAACTTTGGAGATCAGCTGCATACTCAACTACGTGATCGTCTAATTGCTGGAATCAATATTCCTAAGTTAGAGAAAGAGTTAATTCAGATTCCTTCTTGTATCTTTCAAACTGCTAAAGATTTATGTATTACATATGAGGATGTCAGCAGTGAATACTCTTCTCCCACTACGTCAGTGCCTGATGTCATGTTGTCCAAAGTCGAAAATACAAATGTTCATGGAAAGAAATCCAAACTGTCGTCCACAGGTAATAGAATGCAGCGAGAGATCAAAAACATTAAACCGTGTTTTTCCTGTGGAAAGTTACATCTACGAAACACTTGCCGTTTTCGGGGTGCTAAGTGTCATAAATGTGGTAAAATTGGACACATCAAGACTGTTTGCAGAAGTTCGAATACTTATGTTACTCAAAATTCTTATAATTCTCCCAATCTGTCTAGTAAAATGGAGTCAATGTGTCTTTCAACCTTTCAAAATACTCAGTCTCATCCAATGAAAACCTTCACTACAAGTTCAGCAACTCAAGCGTCAACTGCATCACGTGTTTCCGAAAATGAGGTAGGCAAGTTACAATGCGAACTGTCGGAAACACGAAAAAAAGTGAATGAAATGGAAGCTGGCTGGTTGTCCATTCATCAACAGCTGACTGAGGTGAGAGAGCAGCTGATTAAAATGGAGGAATTGCTGCATATGCATAGAATGCGTCTGTTGAATGCAGAGCATACAAGTACCCGTGAAAGTCCTGCAAAACTATTCAAATCTCGAATTCTCAGATAGCATCTGATGTCCACGACTTCTAATGTACATTATTACAGAGGGAATGATTATAGACCTTCTGTTGGAATCATACTACAAAAAATGGGAAGTCGAGTGGTGAAGATATTAGACATCAAAGATTACTCAGTTCATAACATACACCTGGACAAAGTGACAATAAATGAAGTCGGTCGTTCCGATTAAAATTTTAATGACTCCGCTACTAATCCTGATTTTGTAGATAATTCGGAAATAACTCCAAATGATACCGATGAAAATAATATCACAGGATCAGTTAAAAGATCTGAGGGACTTACAAGCAAACCTAGACCTCATTATAAATATGAAAAGAGACATTCAACACGTGTTGGATGTGGTGATTGACAATTTCTATCTCTGTATTGTTTAAATACTAACTGCTGTTTGTCAATATTTGCTATATAAATCACAAAATATTCCGCCAAATACAAATTCTTAAGTTCATCCCTTTCTGTGTTGTTGGTTGGTACCCTGTAATTCGATCATTGCGAAATACTACTATTACAAATAATTGTTACAGAAACTCAACTGAATACAGAGTGCAACTGTCATACTACAAATACTTTCTGCCTACTGAGCCACGGGGATATCAGGAGACAAAGACTGGTCTGTTAGGATTTTATTAGAGTAAAATACATTGTGGTGGTGAAAAACAGATAATGTATTCCAACGGAATATTATTCTCACATATTCCCACAGTCCAGTACGGCGTTAACAACAGAACACCATATGTATTTGAAGATTCTATTTCATTTAATTGGTGGATGGTGACGATAAGTGGAATCCAGGATGCGCATTTCGTCCTATTTCGGACTCGTCAGATGGATGTATCCGCATTTCTCAGTGATGATGTTCCCACCGAGGCTAGAACCCAGTTTCCATAGTTTCAAACGCCAAAGCATTATCCACTAGACCACTTCGGCCACGAGAGCCACCTCTTGTTCAACCGGTCATATTAATTTAATTGAATTTTTGATTTTCCCGTCGATTGATTGGACTGAAGTGCTCGGTCTCAGGTTGACATGTCGGCTTCTTGTGCAGATGCTTCGATTATGTCTGGGCATTTAATTAGTATTTCAATTAAGTTAATATGACTCGTGGCAAGAGGTGGCCCTCGTGGCCGAAGTGGTCTAGTGGATAGTGCTTTGGCGTTTGAAACTATGGAAACTGGGTTCTAGCCTCGGTGGGAATATCATCACTGAGAAATGCGGATACATCCATCTGACGAGTCCCAAAAAGGACGAAATGCGCATCCTGGATTCCACTTATAGTCACAATCCACCAGTTAAATACTAATTAAATGCCCAGACATAGTCAAAGCATCTTCACAAGAGGCCGACATGTCAACATGAGACCGAGCACTTCGGTCCAATCAATCGACGGGAATATCAAAAATTCTATTAAATTCTATTTCATTACTAATGTAAACCAGAATCACACATTCACTGATTGGTAAGAGAATATAAAACTGTATACACATAAATGGCAGTTTGATCACTTAAAAATATACCTTGTTTTCCGTGACTTACCTTCTGCTGTTACAAGTGAATTGTATATATATATATATATATATATATATATATATATATATATATATATATATATATATAATCCAGTTTCCATGGTTAAACAAACTTATTTGTTAATTTGTATAGGGAGGAACGTCTGTTGAATAAAGTCGAAAATTTGGCATGGCGTTTAAGATTGTCCAAAAACATATCATGTATAAAATCAAAACGCAAAGTCTTGTAGTGGACATTTAACCTCTGAACTTTTGTTTAAAACTCACTCATCCCACTTTTGGCGCTTCTGGATTTTTTGGTCCGTGATTTTCCTGACGCACTTGGTTCGCTCCCTCGTTGTGCTTTCATACAGCGCACTCTTCGAGCCTACCTCCAGTCGAGTCAGTAGATAAGTTGTACAGTCACTTTATTTATTAAATCTGTTATTCAGTTACATTGAATACAACTCATACTACGAATTCTTTCCATTTTTAGCCTTTAAACTTTGATTGCGTTAATCAGTGCTTACACGTTAGGTAGAGTACTGGTAAAGTTATAGGACGGTGAAGTTTTAAGTAAGTGTGGGGATATCGAGGTCTGTCAATGGAGTTGAAGATTGAACGATCAATTCTTGGTTGTTTGCTCAAAATCAACTTCCTCGATTTTCGCGGAGGCATCAATACGACAGTCATCGTCTCATCGGTCGCTGTTCAGAAAGAAGAGTGAAACATCGTCAGAAGTAACATAACGATTTATTATTGTAATATTTGTTTACAGACCTTAGTTTGCTTAGTTCGTTTATTCCTTTTATATGTTGGTGTAACAATAAAGAAATAACAAGCAGCAGATCGGTGTTTTGGTTTTTGCGTCCGTTATTACTAAGCGTTTCTGAAACTCAAAGGAACAGCGTGGGCCCGAGCGTAGCGAGAGCTGGGCATTAACGGTTTATGAGACGTGATTGACAGTTTCTGACGATGGAAACAGATCTGGCGGATTCAAACAGTTGGTGAAAGTTTGGATAGTCGCCGTTCATTTTTCCTGGTGCCGGTCAAGTCCTCTTTGAACAAGCAATATCTGGAACTTTTTGGAATTGGGTCAAGTTCAACAATGCCTGGGTCAAAGAAGGGACAGAGTGTCTTGGATGCAAACAGGAAAGTAAGTCATGGTGACTTGTCTGTTAATTGTAACGATGTGTCTGATGTTAAGCATGACATGGTTGATGTTACTGTTTCGCCGTTCAGGGATAATAGGAACATCAAACTCCCTAAATTTGAACCACGATGTTTTGATGGAAACCCGGCTGATTATTTACAATTTGTAAAGGAGTTTGAGATCATGTTGAGTGGTTTTTTATTAAATGATGAATTGAAGTTAATGTATTTGATGAGATATTGCACTGGAGATGCTGCAAGAGCTATACAGTGTTGTAAGTTTATGAAGCCAAAGGAGGGCTACGATGAGGCTATGAGCATATTACGTCAAAGGTTTGGAAGACCTTCGATGATTGCAGGGAAATTATTCGAGGCTGTTAAGGGTAATGGTGGTCAATTACAGGATGACTCCCAGGCACTCACTGAGTTTTTAGATAATTTGCTAATTTACAAGAATGGAATGATTTCGATGAATCGAATGAGTGACCTCAACTCGAGTTTTATACTAGAAGTAATAGCAAGACGTCTACCTACTCGACTGCAAAGGAAGTGGGTGAAGATAAGCTCCCGTATGGAGGATGAGGGTATCGAGCCAAAGTTTGATGATATCCTGAAACTGGTAAATACTAGTGTCAATCAATCTATGAGCAAGTTTTCCAGTCTGTTAGATCTCACCCCTAGAATAGAGCAGTCTGAGGGTAAAACGCACTCATTGATGACGAATAAGCCTCAGAGAGGTGGATATCGAGAAGCTCCATGATGTCTAGTAATGCATATAGACCTAGTGAGTGTAACAGGTTTCGTAGTACATCCTCAACAGATAAGTTACAAGATGCAAGACAAACACGGTTGTGTTTACACGTGTGCAAGAGGTGCATACAGAAGTGAACTGTGAACCGGTGAGCAAGTTCAGTGATAAGCTAAATGTAAACTCCAGGCCTGACTCCGAATTGTGTGACGATAACGGTGCGGTGAAGAAGTCTGTAGTTGCAACTGGTAAGCCGTTGTTGAATAGAGTGTCACAGAATAGAGTTGCTGCTTCAGAGTGCAGTTCTGACCCTACAAGTTTACAAGGTATTACTAGTCAGAGTGAAGTTATAAAACCTTTTATGATTTGTGAGGAGGAACCAAAATTGTCTACTTCTGTTATTAAAGAGTTTGAAAATGATGAAGTTGACGGTAAAGTGAATATTCGTGATAATGATCATGATACTTCACAGTTGTCTTTGGTTGATCATTATGAGATGAGGGATATGCCTACTACTGCTAAGTTAAATAAAGGTTCTGTACAACTACAACGTGAAGTAGAATTGAACGCAGATGCAGTTCCAAAAGGTGTGCATACTTGTGAGACAGTCAGTGTAATTGATCAGCGTGTAGCCCACCTATCATCAGATGATAGTGCTAAACCCGAACTAGTAGTGAAAGACAGCAGTGGTGGTAATCTTGCAGTTGGACAACTATCTGAGAGCCGAACAAGAACAGCTTCTGATCCACCACTAAGTTCATCACCTTGTGTCACTCAGTCATCGTTGGTGCTGTCATCCACAATGAAACAGACACCCATCAACTCAAGTATCTTGTGCAATGACTATGGTAGTATCAGTTCGTTTGAAAGGACGAATATCAATGGTCAGTTTAGTGTGGATAAGCCAAGTGTAAAGGAGAGAGTTATTGTTAAATTGACTTGCACGAATAAAGGCATTTCTAGTTTCAAGTTACTATTTGAATGTTATTATCTTTGGTGTAAATTACTCTGTTTCTATACTTGGTTGATGAGATATGTCGTGTGTTTGTTGGTCATCTATATTCTACGATACAATGACATGGGCGTGTTGCCGTTCAGATTTGAGGATATAGCTGATAGAAGGAAGTTAGCAAATGAACTCTGCGACGATTTTCCAACCTAGGGCGTCAACCTGAGAAGGGTTGTAGGCGTACTGGTGTAAGTCCTACAGTTCTTCAAAGGGTAGCGCATCAATGAGCAGTCCAATGTGCTTGGTGTATGATTTTGTACATATGTTCATATTGTATATACTGAATTGATATCATCTGTCATCTAGCTGTTGGTAATTCTGTTTGTGTCCGGACGACTTCCACTTGGATCATCAACCTGAGAAGGAATGTAGGCGTACTGCTGTAAGTCCTACAGTTCTTCAAGGGTAGTTTGTCGTGTCAGAATCCACAACATTTGATGTGTTGATTGTACATATGTTTGTGTTAAATAGTTGTGTGAGTTCCAATTGATGTAATTGTTGGTTAATCTTGTTTGTGTCTGGACATTCCACAACTTACAATCGTCAACCTGTGAAGGGTTGTAGGCGTACTGGTGTAAGTCCTGCAATTCTTCAAAGGAATTCCACCAAGACATGATCGCGAGGTTGTTTGTACTATTTGTATATACGTGTGGTGTGTCATATCAATTGGTGTTTTTGGATTCATTGTGTTTACTTGTTGTTTTCGTGTCTTGTTGTTATTGCGTAATTTTGTTAAAATTTTCGTCGTGATTATTTCTGAAGTTGTTTCGAGTCTTCTACATCCATGAATGAATTGATTGATGTTAAGGACAGCAGATGGGTCGTATACGCCGGGGAGGCTAGGCTATTGCTGAGAATGAAATGCACACGGAGATAATTGTTAGCTGCGGTCCGACACGCCGGGGAGAAAGAGTGTAAACGACTGAGGCTCGCATGCGTCACCGCTACTAGAACTGAGGCAGAATGAGTGACAAGCGATTTCAGTGGTAATTGGTAATGAGTAGATAAGAGGATGTGCGTAGAGTATCGTGAGGTGCTGCCATGGTCACTTTGCATTCTGCAAGAGTCATTCTAGCAAGTGGCGATTGTGTTGCAAGATGTCAAGAGGAGGTCTCTGTCTGGAGGCGCAGGTCGTCATTGATGTGTGAGATTGTGCTGTGGGTATGCTTGTGGTGTGTTGGCTTTTCTGTTTGTTTTCCATTTCAGCTCTGTCCGTGTGACCCAGGTTCTCGCAATGGCATCCAAGTCAACGTGCATTGGTCGTGAAGGAAAAAAGGGTTGGATCCCTTTTTTGCCGGGGAGTGTCAATGGAGTTGAAGATTGAACGATCAATTCTTGGTTGTTTGCTCAAAATCAACTTCCTCGATTTTCGCGGAGGCATCAATACGACAGTCATCGTCTCATCGGTCGCTGTTCAGAAAGAAGAGTGAAACATCGTCAGAAGTAACATAACGATTTATTATTGTAATATTTGTTTACAGACCTTAGTTTGCTTAGTTCGTTTATTCCTTTTATATGTTGGTGTAACAATAAAGAAATAACAAGCAGCAGATCGGTGTTTTGGTTTTTGCGTCCGTTATTACTAAGCGTTTCTGAAACTCAAAGGAACAGCGTGGGCCCGAGCGTAGCGAGAGCTGGGCATTAACGGTTTATGAGACGAGACTGACAAGGTCTATTTTGAGTCTAGCCCCAACACTTACAAGTGGTGAGCCCGTTTTCACCGTTTTCCGCCATATTAGCTTAACGTGTTAATAATTCTTTTTAAACACCGTCTATTTTGTTAATTCTTTTTGTTTTCACGCACGGTTATAAGGATTTCATTTGTTTTGTTTGTACTCATATTGGTTTTTATCACCTTGTTAATATTTTGTCTTGTGTGCAAGATGGCTGACAACGGTTCTGCGTCAGAGATGGCTATAACGCTGCAACTCCCCGCCTTCTGGACACATCGTCCAGCTGCATGGTTCAATCATATAGAGGCTCAGTTTGCCATTAGACACATACACTCACAAGAGACCAAAGTAAACCACGTGATTGTGAGCCTGCCTGATAATGTCATAGACGAGGTGTCTGAAGTTCTTGCAGATTCGTCTCCGGATCGGTACGAGCGGCTCAAAAAGGCGTTGATTCAAGGAGTCGCACTTACTGACCAACAGAAAGTGCAGGAACTTTTCCGAGATGTTCAGTTAGGTGACCGCAAGCCCTCACAAATGTTGAGGCAGATGAAGCAGTTAGTGACGGACTTTAAAATTGACGAGGTATTTCTGAAACAGCTTTGGCTTCAAAGATTACCTCAGACAGTCCAGGGTATCTTGGCACCGATCTACAATTACCCCTTACAGGAGATAGCCGAGGCAGCTGATAGAGCGGTAGAGGCCTTCAATCCTAAAATTGGCATTTCCGCAACAGTAACCGCTGCTCCCGCTCAGACTAAAGATTCTTCTAACGGGGGGTCATCAAGCTTTGACGCGGTGGCCCATATAGCCAAGTTATACGAGGAGATCTGTAGTATACGACAGAAGATGAACTCCAGGAGTCGTGCACGCAGTCGCTCGAGTTCGCGTAGTAGTAGACCCTTGTCGCGTGCTAGCAGCAAGCGCCGACAGTCCCGAAGTAACCAGCCTGGAGTGTGCTGGTATCATCGACGTTACGGAGCAAAAGCCCAAAAGTGCACTCGCCCGTGCACCTTCGATGTTCAACAATCGGGGAACTAGCAGGCCAGCACGTACTGGCGACTAACGTCGCTGGCGAACCACTCTCATTTCGCCTCTTCTATGTTACCGACCGGAACACGGGGATACGCTTCCTAATTGATACCGGAGCGGAGGTCAGTGTAATCCCACCCACAGTAGAGGAGCGCGGGCGGCCAATGTCTCTTCAACTACGAGCCGCAAATGGTTCGCCAGTTGCAACGTTCAGCAGGCGCTTTATAGACCTTAACATCGGTTTGCGTCGCTCATTTCGTTGGGTCTTCCTGGCGGCAGACGTTACCACAGGTATAATTGGCATGGATCTATTGCAGCACTACCAATTACTGGTAGATACAGGTAATCATAAGTTAAGAGATCCTGTCACAAACCTTTCTGTCAGCGGTATCGTCACACAAGGCCCAGCTCTCAGCCCAGTATACGCTACACCAACTTTAGCTGGACCATATTCTGATATACTTCAATCCTTTCCGGACTTGTTTAAACCTACCCGTTGTCTACCAAGCGTGACTTCTAATGTCACACATCATATTGTTACGACTGGTCCGCCAGTTTTTGCAAAGCCCAGACGGTTGTCTCCGGAAAAGCTACAAGCCGTTGAGGCTGAGTTTGAACACATGTTAGAAATTGGAATCATCCGGCCTTCAAGCAGCCCGTGTTCGTCACCTCTACACGTGGTACTCAAGAATAACGGGTTAGATTGGCGACCTTGTGGCGATTATAGCAGACTTAATGCGCAGACCGCGCCAGATCGTTACCCGATACCCCACATACATGATCTCACATCTTCCCTCAATGATGCAACGGTTTTCAGTAAACTCGATTTAACTAGAGCATATAATCAGATCCCAGTTCATCCTGAGGATATTCCTAAAACAGCAGTCATCACTCCTTTTGGTCTTTTCGAATTCCTCCGCATGCCGTTTGGTCTCCGCAACGCCGCACAAACATTCCAGCATTTCATACATGATGTTTTGCGTGGATTAGATTGCGCGTATGCCTACCTGGACGATATTCTCGTGGCTAGCCCAGATGAAGCTACTCACCGTAGGTATTTGCAGATAGTTTTTGAGCGATCAGCAACACACGGTTTGACACTTAACATGTCAAAATGCCAGATTGGCGTACATTCGTTGAATTTTCTGGGACATGCCGTTAACGAACATGGCATTCGACCGTTACCTGAGAAGGTACTAGCCATACAAAACTTCCCAGAGCCTACGTCCATGAAATCTTTGCGTACACTCCTAGACATGGTAAGTTACTACCGACGTTTCGTTCCTCAATGTGCACATATTTTACATGCACTCACAGACCTTCTGAAGGGTAAATGCAAAACCTTCAGCACGACACAAGAGGCTAGGGAAGCGTTCCAGAAAATTAAATCAGCGATTGTAGACGCAACCATGTTAGTTCACCTATACACCCGACTTTCGCTTAGCATCTCGGTTGATGCATCTAACATAGCCATTGGAGCTGTACTACAACAACAAACGCACAACTCATGGATACCGGTAGCCTTTTTCTCTCGGAAGTTGTCGGCGACTGAAGCGAAGCATAGCAGTTTTAGCAGAGAACTCCTCGCCATTTATGCCGCTATCAAGCATTTTCGCCATTTCATCGAAGGTCGAAAATTCACAGTATTTACCGACCACAAGCCATTAACGTATGCCTTACGCACCACTTCTGACAGGTATTCACCACGTGAATTACGCCACCTGGACTACATTTCACAGTTCACGTCCGATATCCAGCATGTATCTGGAATTGAAAATCCTGTTGTAGACGCTTTATCTCGCGTGTGCACCATGTCGATGCCACCAGCCATCGATCTTAACAAAATGTCTGAACTCCAACGGACTGATTTGAACTTCGAAAGTTTGTCGAAGAAAACCTCCATGAAGATTAAACATGTCCCGTTGCCGAACAGTGAAGCGTTCATACTGTGTGATTTGTCAACGGGCACTCCTCGACCTATCGTCCCCATGTCTTTGTGCCGCACCGTGTTCGAGTGCTTACACAACCTCTCCCACCCTTGGATAAGAGCGACTGATAAGTTGATTTCGGCCAGATTTGTGTGGCCTGGTGTTAATCGTGACGTGCGTAACTGGGCACGTGCTTGTGTCAATTGCCAACGCTCTCAAGTAGCCAAGCATAATACCACGCCGTTGGGGACGTTTGCAACCCCAGATACCCGGTTTCACCATGTACATCTGGATATCGTGGGTCCCCTACCTCCTTCAAACGGCTACTCGTATTTGCTTACGTGCGTAGATCGTTTTACACGTTGGCCTGAGGCCTTTCCTATACCAGACGTAACGGCTCAAACTACCTGCCGCATGTTCATGGAAGGCTGGGTTGCTCGTTTCGGATGCCCTTCTACCGTCACTACCGACCGTGGGCAACAATTCGAATCAACCAGCTTCAAGAAACTGTTAGAGCTGTTGGGATGCAAACGCATCAGGACAACCGCATATCATCCAGCTTCGAATGGACTAGTAGAGCGCTTCCATCGTCAGCTAAAAGCCTCGTTGATGGCAGTAGATAGCAGTAGGTGGACAGATTCTCTGCCTTTGGTCCTACTCAGCATTCGTGCTACACTAAGGGAAGATCTTAAGTGCTCTCCAGCCGAGTTGGTGTATGGCACTACCCTTCGTTTACCAGGTGAGCTTATCTCTCCTGATGTTTCCGAGCCAAATTTCCCCGAAAGCGCCTGTTATGCCCAAAGTCTTAAAAGTTTTATGCAGCGCATCCGACCCGTTTCCACACGCACGCAAAACAGGAAAGTACATGTCGATCATCGGCTGGATGATTGTACTCATGTTTTCGTGCGCCATGACTCTGTGCGCAAGCCACTACAACCTCCATATGATGGACCTTTCAAGGTCCTTGGTCGCAAAGATAAATTTTTCGTTATTGAGCGATGTGGCCGCCAAGACACGGTGAGCATTGACAGGCTTAAAGCGGCGTACATCGAAGAATCGATACCCTCCACGCCAGCTCATCCAAATAGCCCCACTGAACCTGGTACGAGCCCGGACTGCATTACGACCTCACCTCCGGTGACGAATGATGACCCTCCTACGGTCGCTAGTAAAGCCCCTGTCACACGCGCAGGTCGGCGTGTGCACTGGCCCAAGAGATATGCATAATTCCTTCCCTGAATTACTCCATAGTTAATGCTAGTTCGTGGTTCTTATTTCTTGTTACACTTTTTAATTCCATTTTGATATATTTACTCTAGTTGGTTCCACTCCTGGATACATTTTTTTCCAAGTACCAATCCTTTTAATTTTTTCTCTCGTTACAGAGAACCAACAGCAGTTTATACTATTTTCTTTTCATTTTACCGCAAACCACTCTCTAGACCCACTGGCGTTACCGTCATTTTGTAGTACACACAATTGGGACATATATTTTATTTTTCGTATACGAGAAAATCGCAAAAAAATATAAAATAATAAAAAACTAAAAAAACTATTAAAAATTTAAAAAAAACTCGTACTGTATAGCTCCATGACCTGTTGCATATTATTGCTCATGACTGTGTCACTTCTATGCCGTACACGTTCATCCTCTCATTCTATAGTCACAGACCCGACTATGTTCACTCTATTCATGCCCTGCTACAAAGTATTTATTTTGTGCACCGTATTCGTAATTCTTTTTCACCCTTTCACTTATAGCAACATTTTTTTACAATTGCCATTGTAACTACGCCTCGCAATCCGTTTTGCCAATTTTCAAATCTTAACCTCTTGTTGCATCCCTTTCTGTTTCTTTTACTTTGTTCCTTCTTATACGCTGGCATGTTCATTCCTTTTCGTATTGCTACTAGTTTCGGTTGAAGCGGAGGGATGGCGCATTAGTCTAAGATGAAACTTAGACATAATGAGTCGTCTTCTCGCTATAACAACCTGGGTAACGGAGGTAAATCATAAGACCTCCCCACATAATTCAGCTCGTAATGGTATGTCGTTAAAAAAAATAATAAATAAATAATAAAAAATGGATAAAAATAAAAGATATAAAAAAATTTGTAAAAAAACAAACAACTCAGAAGCTTAAAATCACACCAAGGCAACAGCGTTATTTCTTCTTATATTCCGTCTTACCGCATTAATCATGTACATATTACCCATAAATTATCTTCATTTTTTTCCTTCATTCCTTCCTTTTACAATCTTTTTCATTATCTTCAAACTCCCTGGTTCCTTCACTGCTATTGTACAAAGCCTCGCTACTGTTGTGTAACAAAGCTTGCTGGTATCACACCAAACTTCTAAGGGGGGATTACCTGTAGTGGATATTTAACCACTGAACTTTTGTTTAAAACTCACTCATCCCACTTTTGGCGCTTCTGGATTTTTTGGTCCGTGATTTTCCTGACGCACTTGGTTCGCTCCCTCGTTGTGCTTTCATACAGCGCACTCTTCGAGCCTACCTCCAGTCGAGTCAGTAGATAAGTTGTACAGTCACTTTATTTATTAAATCTGTTATTCAGTTACATTGAATACAACTCATACTACGAATTCTTTCCATTTTTAGCCTTTAAACTTTGATTGCGTTAATCAGTGCTTACACG
Organism: Trichobilharzia regenti; assembly: GCA_944472135.2. NCBI lineage: Eukaryota > Metazoa > Platyhelminthes > Trematoda > Strigeidida > Schistosomatidae > Trichobilharzia > Trichobilharzia regenti. The sequence continues at coordinate 78,940,596 of OX235264.1, forward strand.
TTAGGTAGAGTACTGGTAAAGTTATAGGACGGTGAAGTTTTTAGTAAGTGTGGGGATATCGAGGTCTATTTTGAGTCTAGCCCCAACACTTACAGTCTACTTCAGCAGCCGCTAGCTTAAAATGTTTATTCTTGCCTCAGGGAATTCCTATCAATTTTATTCTCGACTTTCCACGTCTATTAGATTAGAGATTTTATAATTCACTTTCCCGATTTCCGCTTTACACAGTTCAAAGAGGTGAAATTTCATCACAGTTGCCTTGAGAAACCGAAATTATTCAGATCACAATATGCGATTCGCTTGATACCATAAATGGTGATCAAGAAAGCAAGCCTAAATGCATTGAGGTTATTAGTAAATCTTCTCACGAATTACGAGACTTTATAATGTCTTACTGCTGTTTTATTTTGAATACTTCACTACATTATTTAACGAACGAAAGAAATGACCAACGTAGATACTTGTAAGTCATTACAATAACCTTTTCCTTCGAGTTGAATCGCTTTAAAATCTTTGAAGTGGCTGTTTTGGAGTATTGTAGAAAATTCTCGAGTCCCGCTATTTGGACGGTTAAGCAATAGATGAGTGCAAAGATTCAGATAAGCCACCATGAAATCCCACTGCGTGTCAAAAGTTTCTAGAAATCTTATTGGTAATAAAGATACCTTTTCAAAAATAAATGACCTCAACAAAGAAAAAGGGAGAAGCGCTAATTCTCTAAGTAATTTTTGGGGAGAACGTACTACATTTATATTACATTGTAATGATTCGTTCTGATATTCACTATTGTAACTGGATTTCACTCTGTGAATGACTGTTTTGTTTGTCTGGTAATTGGTGATGTTGTAACTACCGTCTGTTTTTATCGAATTTATAAAATTTAATTCTTCTGATAATAAATGATTCAAAAACATCACGTGTACCTATTTATTAAGCTTCGTCATTTGCCGGCGTCGGTAGCACAGCGGTTAGGACTCTCGCCGACCATGCACGTGGGCCGGGGTTCGATCCCCTGCCGACGCACACCAGATATCTATGGTCGGCCTGAAAAATTTGGGCTACCGATATCACATGCGGAAAATTCCATAAGTGTACCAAAAATACTGTGTGGTTTCAAGCTATAATCAAAAATTTAAAAAAATCAAAATTTGCGATGTTAGATGAATTAAAAAACTGGGAAATTTGGTTGGATTTTTTCGTACCTCACTATTTTCAGAACCAAGCTTTTAGTAGTATGATTCAGCCAAGTAAATCGTCAGGTCTTCTCGAGCTACAGCATTTCATTTGCATTCACAGTGCGGGTAACTTTATCTGTAAAAAGCTACCGGGACGAAAACAGTGTCCTTAGACACCTGCACCGTGATGTGGAATTAATTTTCCTCAGATGTCCTGTTTCCGTTAGCAGAAACCTGAAGCAGTTTTCTGTAAAAGAAAATATTACCTCTTGAAATGTTACCGACTGTTTTCTATTATGTTTTCATATATGCATTTTTAAAACTACTTTGGTATTACCTGGACACCTCATTTACGTACTTTCATATCGTATTAACACGTCTCAACTTCAGTACCTTGAATCGTAGAGACCTTTTGTGCTATATTTTTCAAATTAACACATCTCCATCTGTTTACCTGTTTTGTATCATATAACCTCTTCTACCATTGACATTTCTTATCGAAATACTGAATTAATTATAGTCAACTTACGAAACATAGAGTGTGTAACACAAAAGCAAACATCAGGGCTTAAAATGTATAAAGTAAATAAGTTTGCTTCACTAGATTGCCCCAACAGAATTAGTATGCTTATTTGCTAAATATAATTTTGTTGCTTGTACTAAACTGTGAAACCTAACGACCATTATTGCATTTCCTGATGAGAGTGAAGTTCAAACTGGAAACAAGGAACTAAAAGACTGAAGACGCTTTTGGTCATTTGTCACTGTAAGTTATACATTAACAACTTATATGAAGAAAGTCTTGATAACTAGCGAAGTGACTTTGATCAACTAGGGCCTACTGAATAATTTTCAACCAATGTAATCTGGAGACATGTAGCTCACTCCACATTTAATAAACCTCAATATACACCATGTAATACGTGAATTTCACTGAAATGATTCTCTACTCATCAAAAATTCAAAACAAATAAAAGACACAATAAATCACCGCTGCCTATTGGAGTGCGAAGAATACACATAGATTTACTATAGTTTCCAAGGGTGGAAAACCCTAACCCATAAGAAATTGTTTAGCACTCGAGAATTCGCCCTCCGATGAGCAGTAATCGGTGGGTTGTCTTGAGGAAGTCAGTTAAGACCAAGTGACAAGATACCCTTGTCTGTGTGATTCCAGGCATTTTTAGTCTGGTAGGCAGTCATTATGTCAACCCTAGGCTGATGGTCGCTGAATGTGAACAGATCTAATCTCCTCAACTTCTGGTCATATGGTTTATTCGTGAAACCCATAGCGGTAGACAATTCCCAGAATTATTGGCCACAGAATTCATCACTGTTTTAGTCGATTTGTTTAGCTGAAGGCTTTCAGTCAAGTATCCGCACCATTTGATATACCGTCGTGTCACGTTCGTTCGTTCGTGCACGATTCCTAGCTAGTTAAGCAATCATCTCGAACTCCAATTTTGTCCTGAAATATACTTCGTAATATGGGCAATCAATTCTGGTGTTTTGCTTTACCTTTAGTCTTCGTGGAACAGAAAGTTGTGGGTGTTAGATCTTCCCTCAGTATACTTCGTACTATCCGTGAACGTCAACACACTTATCCTCTAAAACCCCATTTCGTCACCTGTTTTTTGAACTCATTGCAAAAGATCAATGTCATTTTTAAGTAACCGGAGAGCAATGATTTTATGCTCTTCAAGGTGAAGTCGTACGTATGTCTAAGAAAATTTAAGAAGAAGCGCGGAAATGACCGCGTGGAGTATGAAATCAGATATGCCCTCGCCACATCACTCGGTGATTAACGCTTGTGTCCAGTTGTTCCGTCGGGGCGACATTAAGGTCACATCTTAACGTTGCCCAAGACAAGTTGTCGTCACACAATGAGTAGCTTACTCGGTATATCGACTGGGTATGTAGATGCACAGCATTATATGTGTATTGGCTGAAAGCCAATTGGCAGGAAGCCTTGGACCTAGGATTTGTGTTAGTTAGCACTCGTCACCAAGACGTACCTGTAACCTTGGAAAAACTCATGCTGGTAATCCCAATCGTCGAGCAATCATCTAAAACAGAGAGCAAAGCGCACGTTAGCAGCGCGATCACACAAGTACTGCGTGCTGGTAAGAACAAAGACTCAGGGTCAAGTATCATACTTAAAACCAACCATAGTACAATTAGGTGAAAGGAGAAGAGCATTCCTCTTGGTCATCTGTTGCACCACCTCGAGCGACCAATCCCTACACGATACGTAGCCAATTTGAAATTAGACAAGCATAGTTTAAACAATGGAAAATTGCCGATATTGCCGTGCCTTACGTTTACTTTCTGGGATTCGAACCCCCATCACCCAGTGGTTCATTCAGAGATATTCAGGATAACGACTGACCTCCTGTAGGGTACTCTGATTTGACACTGGTTAGTAACTACTATGCTGTGTCTAGTCTTTTGTGTGATGTAACTTGGTGGCCACATTGCATACCTGACTGACAGAATTCAGTCTGCACTAAAAAAAGGACTAGACAGGGTACATTAGTTATCAACTAGTGTCCAATCAAAGCAAATTAGTGTAATGTTGACCAAGTATGTCTTCTTAATACCATGTTAACCATGGTCTTCTCTTGATACTGAGGTCCACAGTCATAACTGCCATTTCATGAATACTTGCCGTGGTCGACATAAAATGGCATCATGTCGACTATGGGACTTGACTGAGGAGTAGCTCCGTAACTCCTACACATCTTAGCTGCCCTTTGACGAGCGTTGCAACCTCGCCTCCATACTTATGATTCCTGTCGTTTATTAGCGAAGACCTCTACGCTTACACTGACTTCCCGGTTGGCAGCGATATGGTTCAGTTAGCTTTCCTTTAGTTGTATTGTTTTGAGGTGCAGGTAGGATTGAAAGTATATGAATTTAGTTGTTTTCTCCTCATCCCTCGCATGCTGCACTATAGGCAACAGGTGATGAGTTTCACCACCTCACTGACAGCATTTAGTACATTCCGACAGAACCGCGCCACTGCCAATGATTCCTCAGATTCCGTTGAGACACTCTGCCAACAATGGCTATCACCCCCCTAGGTTGTGCACCACTGTAGGGCAACTAAGACTTGAGGACGCACTATAACCCAAGAATGTCGCTCCCTCAAGGTTCCAGGCCGACATTCATAACACTGAAAATTTCAGCTAATTTTTCCTTAGATCTCTCATCAGCGTCAATTAACCATGCCGTATTACTTTTTGGGCCGAATCAAACAGCTATATGTCGCACTGTGAGCCAATCGATGTGAAATGTGTACGCTGAGAGAGTCTACAGATGGAAACTGTTATAGAGCCAATTTAGGCCTCCTAAGAAGACAGTCAGTTCTATTTATGATCATTGTGCCTGTGCTTCCTGCTAGGAGTGGCCACTTCCAGCCTCAGAACCAAATGCACCAAATGCACAAAAAAAAGCATAAAATAAAAAAACAGACATAAGGAAAAAATGTATTAAAACCAAAAGTGAGCATCATGATAGAACGAACTACATTGGTAGCATTATACATTGCAAATGAACGTTGTCAGCCTAGGGAGTTTTCTATATTAATGCATTTATTAGTGATACTTGCACTTACCCATTTCATTACACTTTATTGATTCACCTCAGCACTTTTACTTTTCTAAAACAGCTTTCAATCCCTTGTAAACGTTGTACTTACCTCAATATTGGTTGGTTATCGTATGCCGACAACCACGGGATGAAAACGAAACGAAATCGATTTTCCCGCTCAACCTGGAGGACAATTGTACAATTCAATAACTATACAGCCTAGTTCTGACAATGTGTATTTTATATATATCAAATATTTAACTGTTGAAACATTATTAACTTGTAGACAATCTACGATTTGATATTATATCATACTTGATCGTGCCTGTAAAAATGGCATGCATTTTCATGTAAATTTATATGTTTATATGAGAATATATTTATTATTATTAAAACTCCATGTGGGACCACGGGGGTGAGGGCACTGATTCGAATTACAACCTTGCCATTTTCTTGGCTGCCCATGACCTGTCCGATCATATTCGTACATCGGAAGTTTCCTACATAAATAGGACTTGAGAGAGTTATAGTATATTAGAAAAGTCTTCAGAGGAATTCAGTGTCACTCAAAATGTGGATGGCCCGGCCTCAGCCAATTTAGCACCCTTTTGAAGCCTATTCAGCTTTAGAAGCCGAATTTTAGGCTTTAATCCGTCGCCCAAATTAGACGACTATTCCTCATCACGAACTGCATTTGTCCAGGTAAGCTGCTAAATTCCAACACGCTGAACCTGATGGAAGAGTTTGATCGGTTGACCTCGGAGTTGCATTCAGTCCTTGGCTGTTTGTCTCCCCTTCTGAAGTCAGTGGCCTTTGTCTGCTTCGGGGTTTTAATATTCTTAGGCAAACGATAAAAAAGTTTCATCGTGGATGCACATGGCACTTTTATCAGGACCACCTGGTATCCAGACCATGCGTTTGTTACGTTTATACCTGTACGCGGTTTACCAAGTGTGAATTTGGATGTCTTCGGTTTCTGTGTATTTTTACTCCTGGTCGAGTGACCTGAAGATTCTTGCCTGGGGTTTCTGGCCGCCTTTGGCCGCACGACATTTGTATTCGCCGGTGAAGTAATGAGTAAGACTGGGTCAGATAGATAGAATGAGCATACGTACTACAATCATATGCATGGGTTACTTCTCATCAAGTTATTGTCTTCTCAGTGCTACTTTATCCCATCGGCAGTCAATTTGTTGGCTGAAGGGGTTGCATCTGAAGGCCTAGTTCCGCTTGCAAACGACAAAACTGCAGACCTAGCAGTCGTCACGTTTTCCAGGAAGCCCATTGGTGGTCTTGATTTTATGACCTCTCGAACAGCTCTTAAGAGTAAAGGGTTAATAGGAAGATATATCCGATGCTGTGAACGCTGACATCAAACCACAAGGAATTGGTAGAATGACGTCACAGTACATTTTCAGGCCTCAGTGAAAATGCAGAAGCGCGGCAGTGAGGATGATAGTCATTGTCACAAAAGTGTCTGTCAATGGACGTGAACATTGAACGTTCGTTTTTGGAACTGCTAGCCATTGTTGGGCAACTCGAAGGAGCGAACGGTTCGATCGTGTACAAGTTCAACGAGGACAACCAAAAACGAATAAAAGTACTTCATAATTTTGTATAAAATATTTGTTTGTAGACTCTAAGAAAGTACATAGTATTTATCGGAGGGGAGCGTCTTCGTAACAACAAGAACTTAGGGATAAGTTCCTTGACAGTGTCCTATCTGAATCCAAGGAAAAGGTGGCAACAGACCATTTCCATCGGAATTCGCGAAACAGTTACAATATAAAGCTCTTACCAGCAGACAACGCAACGTCAACTACCCAGCAACACCTTCAGGTTGTGAGACTCACTGTCAGCTGCCTTTGTAGCGACGTGAGAGGGCTGAGAGGTAAAGAATGTGACCTCAGAAACCTCTAGTCACACCTACACCAGGAAATAATCATCACTACTGAAACCTGACTAGCACCCACTATCACCGACAAAGAAATCGGTATAACCGATATGGTTCTGAAAGGGAGCTGCGGTAATTTGACAAGCAATTCAAATGCGTACGAGCAACGGACCCGCCACTTGCTGAACCCCCAGACTCTCTATGGTGTAATTTCACTGTAGGCTAATCAAGCACTTACTAGGTGGCATCTACCGATCACTCACATGTGGGGCAGAGTACAGTCAGCTACTGCTCAGCACCATCACAGGGATAGAGGACTTGGGCGGTGACTTAATCGATATAGCTGGGGATTTCAATGTCCCACCCTGGAACCCTGGATCGGGAAATTCTCAGGGAAGTTTCGATCAAAATCTGCTGAGACCACTGGAAATGCAAGACTGAATCACAACGTTGAAGATGATGCCAGGTTGGGCCTTAACGGAAAGTCATCGAAACCAGATCACGATCTAACCAAAGGCCAACTACTTGTCAAAAATGTCCAGGTCATGACCCCACTAAGAAGTAGTGACCATGCGGTCATAAGGTTCGATCTTGTTCTACGTGACCATTTACAGTGGGTTGCTACACGCCCATGTCTGTGCTACATAAGGGTGGACTATGCTGAAATGCGGAAGGTTTTGTCCAACGCAGAATGGTCCTTAGCATGATCTGGGTTATCTGCGGGTGTACACTGAGAGTTGGTGATAGAGATTATTGACACAGCAATCTCTGATAGCATCCCTTTAGTCAGAACACAGCCAAAATTCAGGTTCTCATGGCTGAAGACAGGTATGCAACGTAATCCGCAAGCAGGGCTGAAGGTTCGGTCTACATGGCGAGTATCCAAAAGTCAGACCGGCCATGACACATACCCGCAACTCAGAAAACAGTGCAACGCGAGAATGAGGAGTAGCAAGAATTCATTTCAAGCCAAAATATCCCAGCGAACCTCAGAGTTCTGTGCCGGTTCACGTCGGAGAGAAAACCAACCGAACAGGGGACATGCGTCTTATGAGGTTCAAATTGTCAACACCTCATTAGTCTAGAAATGGCTGAAATAGTAACTTCAGCCTTCGCAAAACAGTTAAACAGCGATGTGGATATTACCGGTATGGACTGAAATGGTCGCCCCAATTTCTCACCGTAGGAAAACAAATGGCCACTCTACAAAAGAAACCGTAATGGTACTTTGGGAGCTACATATGCTCACATCTGAAAAGTCCTTAACCGATCATTTCTTCAGAAACAGTGCCTTTCTGTCACAGTTGGAGGACTGCCTAGATGAACGGAGTTTCTGAACGAAGGTTAATCGTGACCGATCACCTTGGAATAGCAAGTTATCAGGAGTACCACAGGGCTCTGTCCTAGGGACTTTTACCTGACAAACGGGAAGCGAGCACAAAGAAATCAAATCCGTTTACAATAGCTCATAGAAACGATACTGAAAAATGGGGCTAATTCTGAAGGGGTTTTTCTTTTCGCGTTGTTAATACTTCATATATGCATACTTCTGTGTATAATATTTGCCACCTAGTTTGAATTTCCACGATGCTGAGGGATTTGTACGATAAAGCTGCTAACATGTGACCTGCTATTTATTCCTCATATGACTGATTTTAGTTTAACTGACTGGTTAAAATTCAACTTACAAAGTAAGAGACATGTGTTGTGGTTAATGAGTTTGACCCGCAGATACAATAAAGCCATACCAAATGAGTGCAGTCTAATCTTGCGGATAGAAGGCAATACTTTTATTATTACGGCTAAATAAATGGGGTAGCGTGTGTGGAGAAGCGTTATAGTAACCGTTCTGCTAATAAGCATCGTTAGTGCTTTTTATTTCCTTGAAGAGGAAGCGTACTTGAGCTGTGAACTGATCAACCAGAAGCTACTTGTCCTACAGTCACGCATAGAATAAGTTCAAAATGCACAGCCAAACATGTCCCGTCGAGGACTTCCCGCAGGTCAGAGATCGTCGTCTATCGACAAATTTGCGATGTAGAGAACCAAGAAATTTGTTAATTCAACTAAACTTAGTCATTTGACCTTCAGTGATCAGCTGGTTTCAATGCGTTGACTTAATACATTACGGATAATCGGACTTTCAACAAAGAAGTGAGCGGTCGCTGTGTTGGGGCTTGACTGCTCATCCTTTTATTCCACTTGTTCTATGGTTAGTAAATACATCTCTGAACCGCTGTTAGCCTTGCATTCCTCCTGCATTAGTTGTGGCAGCGTTAGCAGCAGTCTGACCACCATGTCAGGTAGGCCGGTTCAGTGGGTCAGAAGATAGTTTATCGAAAGCTCACAACTAGCAGGATAGACAGTCCCATGACATACATCATCGTTATTCCAATTTGCATCTGACGTGGAGCGAAGTTGTTCCAGCAACCTGTATGACTGGCTTCTTATAATGACACTCCATAGTTTTAGGAGAAGTTTGTGGCACCCATTCCTCACATTTCACCTGCAATACTTGCGGTCAGACAGTGAGAAACCAGAGATCAGTGGAACGCTCTAAAATAATAACCTGCAAGTGTATATGAAAGGCAGATAGTTGGGGACTCACAGAGATGTATAAAGCGTCTTCTTGCGCATAGTGAAAGGGCAACTGGAAAAACTTCTCCATCTCCACTGTTTTCCCGGGGAATTACAACAGCTCACTTAGAAGAACTTAACAGAGGCTGAGATGCAACAAATTACTTCAGTACACTATTCTCTGAAAAAGGTAGGAATAGAATATTTGCGCTTTGGGAGGGAAACTATACTAAAATTGATATAAGAATAAAACTTGGGCGCTGTGATGGAGTATATTTACATTGTGGATAAAACTTTTGTTATGATAAAGTAACACAGTGTCATGCAGCAATATGTACTGATAACTTTACGACTACAATTTATTGCTCACTGTCACATTAGTGTACTCACACAATGTATTGGAATTATGTTGAAATTGTTTCTAAAGCTCAATACTTTGATTGCATGGAGGATTTTATCATCAGCTGAAACCAGTTAGAGAACCACTAGAAAACCTGAGAGTACTTGGCAGCTGTTTCGCCCTAGTTTGGGGCTCCTGATCAGTACCATCTACCGGGGTTCGAACACAGGATCTTCTGGTTACAAGGGGAGCTCGTAGACGATTTAATCACTTGGACATGATCCAAAGCAGCCTGTCGACGGCCGTAATTTTGAGTGCCTGCGAGTGAGATAAAAAATGATTTACTCGCTTGTGATTGGCCAGTTTGTCATTCGAGTTGAGGTAATTTCATCTTATAAACTAACTTGCTGTCCATTGTCTGATCTTTAAATACCACTTCACAATGTCTTATCTCATTCATTTTCCAATAACGTCTTTACTTGAACCTCATTATATCCCATTAAACCTAACATTTTACAGCTCTTTATGACTTATTATATTCCTACTCTCTGAAGGGTACGGTTGTGCACTAAATGCACAAAAAGGTATTAAACAAAAACAACTGGCACAACTGAGGAAAAAATGTATTAAAACCAAAAGTGGACATCATGATAGTGCAAACCGTACAGGAAGCATTATACATTGCAAATGAACGTTGTCAGCCTAGGGGGTTTCCTTTATTAATGCATTTATTAGTGATACTTGCACTTACCTATTTCATTACAATTTAATGATTCACCTCAGCACTTTTACTTTTCTAAAACAGCTTTCAATCCCTTGTAAACGTTGTACTTACCTCAATATTGGTTGGTTATCGTATGCCGACAACCACGGGATGAAAACGAAACGAAGTCGATTTTCCCGCTCAACCTGGAGGACAATTGTACAATTCAATAACTATACAGCCTAGTTCAGACAATGTGTATTTATATATATATCAAATATTTAACTGTTGAAACATTATTAACTTGTAGAGAATCTACGATTTGATATTATATCATACTTGATCGTGCCTGTAAAAATGGCGTGCATTTTCATGTAAATTTATATGTTTATATGAGAATATACATTATTATTATTGTTATAAACATCACTTAGCTGCCTGGTTAAGTTATGAATTTCCAGGGGCGTTTTATCAAGTTGGATAGATAACTGACAGCACAAACTATTACAGCTCAGGAGAGAAATGATATACCAGTGGACTTATTTGCTGTATTCAACGATCTCATGCCATATCAAGATGTAAGGACTTCTCAGGAGTGTCAAGAATGCCAATAATGTTCTGAAGGTGCAATAACTTCACGCAACTTCAATTATCGCTTGACCACTATTTTCAGAGATCCTTAAATAAGTATAATAAACACAGTGGTCTGGTTAATCATGATAAAAACGGCATGATTGATGCAGCTTATTCGTATACTTATGTATATGTAGGTAAACCTAGATAAACTGTGTTCTTGTCATGAAGATCGGAATGCAGTTATCAGATGTCTCAGTAGGCAATATAACACATGTAGGCTGCATGTTTTTATCTGACATCAACTGGATCTCCACTCACTTTCAGAATTAATCTTAAGTTCATTTGGTATGATTGTATTATTATTAGTTGTCCAAGTCAATGACGAATTCGTTGCGATAATAATACCCATTACTGTTTATATAGTTACTGTGAACATGAATGTGATTATTATTGCTTTCAAGAAATATTATTTGTCATAAAGCCGATGTCGTTTTTGCTAAAATCCTTGTACAAGCTTTGGAAACTACCGCATAACTTGTCGTTAAATAATTTTATCACTTCATGATGCTTCGACGGACCTACTAGATATCGACCAACGATGAATCGCGAAGTCCCTTAAGTTTACCAGAAACTATTTGGCTACTTATATGTATACTGTTTGTAAAGTGATTACTTGTAAATGCTTATCAAGAAAATCTTTTATTCAGATCATGCATGTACTACCCAAGTTGATAATGCTTTTCTCTAACCTTTTCAGACTTATGAAAAAACATATGTGCCGTGTACGCAGATGGAACTTACTGACGGTAACAGAAGACCACTCATCTGGATTATCTGTACGTTTGAAATCTAATTTTTGTTTCATAAACAATTTTTCAATGAATCCGTGTTCCTCCTGTTGTAATGCGATTGTGTTCCAGTAACGTAAGTAACACGTGCAAAGGAAGGAATTGAGGATAAACTGTTAGGAGTAAATCTGGCGTCTGGAAAACTTTTGTTTACGTGATTATATCAAAAGAAAGCAACGTATCGTGTTTTGTTGCTGAGAACCGTAGACATTCCGTTTTTAATTATTATGATAACCTTGGCTGCACTGTCTTATACATCTATCAGTATAGGTATAGTCTATCACAAGTACACTATCTCAGTCAGGTTTATTTTCACTATTTGGATATGAATCGCGAATCAGTTTGTGTATTCTGCTATAACACTGGATAACTCGAAACGCCTTATAATCGCAATACCTTCTCTACGATTTTGACATATTTACTTTATTGACTACAACACAATCTTTTCACCAACAGGCTCCTACTTAGTATTTTAAAGACAGTCTCATATATTCCATCAACTTTTAGCAGGAATACAAATGTAAAAGTGTGTAAAACAACTCAAAATCACCTAATTTCGAGGTGTTTACAATAAATAAAGCCAGTATCCATTATCTGATCAAGTGACCTACCGCCATATACAGGCTGCCCCGATCCAACGGTCCTTGAATTCGAATTTCTGCCAATTCACAACATAGCGCTACCATTTCGCAATGTCTGCTTCGATGAGTTACTGCATTATCTTAAACCTGCTGTACCCTACTGGCCACAGCCTCCTACAAGAACCCCAGGTTAACTGTCTGAATAAGGCCAGTCGCTGGTAAGCATCAGATGAATTTTCAGGTATTGGTTTTGTGAGGATTTTTGTTTGATTGCATGGGGGATTTCATCACGAGCTGACATCGGTTAGAGAACTCCTAAAATATCTGAAGCCGCTGATCTCGACGAACCTCATATACAAGTACTATCCCTCGTGGGTGAAACCTTTGACCAACCGTTGCCCGACTGTTCAGCATGATAGTGAACAATTCAAGCCTTCAATGTACTGGAAGCATGTAACCATCAGTCGATAATCAAATACGAGGCTGCACGCTTTGCTGTATATTTTCGCGTTGTCAGTTTGTCTACTTTTATGGTTATACTGCTAACCAGATTAATCTATGGTGCTATAATGCAACATGTTAAAAAAAACAAGCACTTAGTCAATGACAGCGTGATCTTAGGGCCAGACATCATTGCTCCACCAACCTCAATTTTCTCAGGTGATATGGCTGAATTCATTTAATTTTGACTAGGAGATGAATGCTGCGGATGAGGATTTACGTTATCGCATTTCAAATTTACCGCACTTCAGGTTTTCGTGTCTTTCATTGGCTAGAACAGTGGCGGTCACTTTGATATTTGATTGTTCCTGGGTAGGTGATGTCGTGTGCAGCTTTATGTGGTTGCGTCATGCGTTGTTCTCAAGCAGATGTAATGAATATAAATTTAACATTTGACTATTCTAACCATTGTGCTCCTGAACAAGGTTATTTTCATTACACACTCCTTTGAGATAGGGTGGCCTATCGGTTGCCGTCGATGTCTGCGAATCCGTGATTTCTTATGCTTTTCTACAGCTGTGGTTATACGTGTGATTTTCTCTTGACCAATATTTCTCAGTCATGTGTTGTAATATTGCGTTTTATCACGGAATTATCTTTGAATAGCTGTGGCAGAAATGAATACTTATTGAGGAAGCCTTTGTGGATGTTCATTGTCGGTAATCAATGCGAGCGAAAGCACCACAGACGTAGGTAAAATTTTTGTGAAATGATTCTGAGAAGGCGTTTTTTCGGCTCGTAGAAATTTGAGAATGCATTGGAAGAATTTCAGAAAGTGAGGAAGTCATTTGATGGTAACAATGCAGTTGTTCTGCACTCACTGCATGCATATTCAAAGCAAAGCAACAGCGGATGGCACCTTTAAGTACGCGTACGTCTACCTTAAATACATTTTTGCTGTAAACCATGTAAAAGGGGGTCTGCTATTGAAGGACAAGTCGACTTATGAGCAAACTGAGTTGTACAGATAGTTATTGGAGGTTGTGGTTATTGACTCTATATATAATACAAACAAAGGGAAGTGTTTACTTATTCAGTAATCGACAGGTAGGTATTCTTTGTTCCAGTTGATTGTTAGGAGTAATTTTGTTCTTGGGCGACCAGTTCTATTTGCTTGGAGTCGGAAGGATTTTAAAAGTGATGTAGTTTGGATTTTAGATGCATTTCGACGAATAATGGGAGATACATCCAAAGCGAGACTTTCACCACGGACTATGCACAATCGGAAATCGCGGCAGTGAAGTTGACGCACAAACAGGCGCTCATTATGCTGTGTTCTTTTCATATTTGTCATACATTCTGTCAGAAAGTAAATCTTCTTATACATAGTGAAAATTTCAGTTGTAGACGAGGAGTCCCTTTGTGAAGAACTACTTATGTCGCTTAGTTCAGTGTAGAAACAGGTCAGAGTAATGCCTTAAATATTCTCATTTTCCAGATTTAGTTTCTCTTTCAGAGTTATAAGCAAGTCACATGTCAGTGCTATTCAGTATATACTGTCAATGTAGTTGAAGATTGAACGATCAATTCATGGTTGTTTGCTCAAAACCAACTTCCCCAATTTTCGCGGAGGCATCAATACGACAGTCATCGTCTCATCGGTCGCTGTTCAGAAAGAAGTCAGCAGCAAACCGTCAGAAGTAATATTGTGATTTATTATTGTAATATTTGTTCACAGACCTTAGTTGTAACATTGTTTGTATGTTGGTGTAACAATAAAGAATCCTCGAGTCGCCAAACTGGGTTCTGGTTTATGCGTTCGTTATTACTAAGCGTTTCTGAGAAACTTCAAGGAACAGTGTGAGCCTGAGCGTAGCAAGAGCTGGGCATTAACGGTTTACGAGACGTGGCTGACATATACAGAGGCGCTGGATGAGTCGACGAGGCTTGCGGGCAGAGGCTTTCAATGACTATTTGCTGAATTTGAGTAATGCTACGAATAAATGAGTTGAAAGCTCACACAAACCAATTAATCGTTACCCGCAGGGGTCAGACAATCTGCAAAAATGCATGTTGAAGGTTTATAAATGGTGTAGGCAAAGATCTTCATGAATACACCAGGAGGTGATGATAGCTCAGTCAAACTTTAACCACGAAACTAATGCGCTCAAAGGGTATGTTTCGGCATTAATAAGGGCCTATCTGGTTGAGATAAAATGGGGTGTAATGCTGCGTAAATAAAAAGACTATCGTGAGGTAGACAAGTGATGTTTCAGTGACAGGTAGGTTGGAAGATCTGCAAAGTTAGAATTCATAAGACAACCTGATATGCAAGATCTCTCACGAAATTTCCGTGCAGACCATGGTGTAGCAGTGATGTTTTGCGCCATTGTGAAATTTGGAAAGATGATTTACAAGAGCAAAAGTAATAATCATCGAAACTGCAGTGATATTTTCTAGCGGTTCGGATTTTTTCCCTTTGACGCAGTTTCTTATCAACAATTTGCAGTATTCATAGTGAGTTTATAGGAAACTTTATTCTATCTTCACTTTCACCAACTCTCCCTTCAGGCACAATAGCATACAGTAAGTACACATACTCAGGCGGTGTAACCTAAACATCCCGAAATCCCTGTGGATGACTTGTTTGATAATAAATACTTCAAAAATATGAATCATAAGAGCACCTCCCATATCCTTCAAAGCCACGCATAATTCATCAAAGATCTCAGAATATCTCAGTGGTCTGAAAATCAATAATTATTAAGACTGATATAACTTATGCAACAGGTGTAGTGGTTGTAGGACACAGCTGCTAGCTACCATTTGACAGAAAGCTGGTACTAATTTTAGGCAGTCTGACATTTTAGAAGGACCATATTCTTCGTGCCCCAATGCACACCAATATCAACATAATCTGCACTGGGTAATTACGGTCTTCCGAAATTCCATGTGACAGTCCAATTTGAACTTGTATTGCATCTTCGCCTGAGGAATTTTAACTAAGAACTTCATCGAAATGGATACAGTCACCAGGAAATTGAGCAGCTTGTCTCACTCATCGCATGATCTCCTCGATGTGTTAAGGAATATTTAAATCATCACTGATAATATTAAAATTGTTTAACATCCTCAAAACGTATATCTAACCTATGTCTGTGGGCTAGTCTTCTTTCAATTGCCCATTTCTCATAGAAAAATTGATGTGACTACAACCATTGCTTGTAGTCAATTTACAACCTTAAGATCGAAAACAACTCGCAAATAACAAATCTCTAAGGCTCTAAAACGCAAATAATAGTCTTTCTATGCGAAATTTCTTATAAAGGATGACTTTCATTATTAATGTTTCGTCTGGGATACCAAGACAGTTTTACGCGTTATTACGAACACAATCCAGAAAAATATTGCTTTCTTCGGCCACAGAAGCCTGAAACTAGTCACATTTAATCTATATTCACAAAATTGAACGATTCTGAAGCCTCTGGGGGCATGAACGCAGTAACCCATACATTGCGCAAAAATACATCGTGATAGCGTTTATCCTCATTCATTAACTGTGGTTAAGCATTCGGATACGTTTCCGACTCCAACCATCTGGCTAAGTGATGCATTTTTTAGTTTGGTAAAGTGGTAAGTGATCGCACTCGTACTTCATTAGGGTACGATAGAGAATCAAGGTTGGCTTCAAAGAGCCATTATAGCAGTCTGTGTAGAATGGTGTACCACAAGGCATAATTCCATGCATTTTCACCTCCCTCTTACTGTGAGAGAAAAAAATGGTGATTGTAACCTCCCGAGCTCTAGGAGGTTTTAAGTGGTAATACTTTTGAATCGCTTTAAAAGAAGACCTGCATCTACCGATTGAATAGTGTGCACATTAGACAAGTTCATCACAATGCTACTCCCCGTTCATAGTGTTAGTGCCTCATGTCTTAAAATGAAAAGCAGACTGTGTTAAATATATGAAAAGAAAATTTAATTCTGAAACTTAACTGTGAATGCCAACATTTACTTTTTTTGGGCTGGTGAATTTGATCTAAATTAAAATATTTGTAAATTGCCAGTTCACTTGAGTACCAGTACCAGTCATTATACTGCTTGTAAAAGGAATCCAAAAAATGTAATTCAGAAAAAGATGGTGTCGTTATTGTTTGTCTTCATTGTGTTACAGTTGGGATAATTGAAATTTTTCGATTTTTGGAGAAAGATTGTTTAATGCCAGCCAGAGGTATTCTGTAAGACGTCCTTTGTAAATAATTGAAGACTTTTTCTACTCTTCCTTGTTAGATGATATTATTCTATATAATATGTGGCGATAATTTAATGATCACAGATGATGTTTTGAGCAGGATTTATTGCATTATTTTATCCAAAGAAACGTATTACAGATCTCACATCGCCAACATTGAAATACTTTAGGCTTCTGAATTCCCATCCACAAGAATCCACAGTCTAAATTTATTGGAATTGAAATAACTATTTCGAAATTATTGGGGATTGAAGACAATTTGAGTAGCCATCAACTATCAAACTGATGCGTCATATCGCAATTAAGGGCTGTTGTCACACATTTAAATTTCAAGCCTTTTTTGTTTATTGACTCCATTGTCTCTTACGCCCAAGCGGCTGGTCAATTAGTGACCTTGAGGCCAGCTGTTATTGGTATCGAAATGTCATCTGAGCAATTGCTTTGGGCTGTTAAGAATGGTGACCTACAGACCATTAAAGACTCGTTAGAAAATGTTTGTCATAATAGATTTTATATAACATATCAGATGTCTAGTGTGAATTGTGCTTTGAAAAACAACGGAAGAACACTTATTCATTATGCGGCTGACTATGGTCAGAAAGAAATATGTGCGTACCTCATAAAAAACGGTGCGGATGTAAATGTATGTTTCTTTTAGTCTCTCACAATTAGCAAATCTAGATTAGCGACAACTTTGGGGTTACTCCTTTACTTGCTGCCATATACGAAGGTCATGTTGATTGTGTATCTTTGTTGCTGAATAACGTAACTTCAAATTTTCTAAATTAATGTGGTTATTAGGGAGCTAAATTGGGGGTAGCTCCGGATGGTTCAACATATGTCGATTGTGCAGCATCCGAAGACATTAGGAATATTCTAAGGAACCACATCGTGGTGTGATTACCATTATGCGAGACTATTACGCATGCCTTTAAAGTTGTATTTATTGTCTTATTATTCCAATACTGCCTTATTGTTATGAAACATCTGTATTATTCTTCTTTTGTAATGCACCTTTACTTTCGAAACGGTTTCTATATGCTTTCTGCTAGTCGCTAATAAATATTTTTGACTTCATTTTATTTTCCACACGCATAACTTTTGTATGTGATTTTTATGTTCCACTAGACAACTGTAATTTAGGCATTTATGTTTGAGATGATGGACAATAAACGTTTTCCAAAGCTTTTGTTTTGCTTTGAAATTATATTTTGTTGGATTTGTGCTTGGTATCTTTATTTAAAAGATGGTACTCTGTTGATAGGAAATAGTTGTTAGTTGGGTCTTTAACCAATAAAGCTAAGCAGAATCAGGTATATCTTTAAGCTTTTTATAACTCAGGTCAACAAGTAGTTTCCTACTGAACATATCTATTCTTGTTGTTTAATGTCATTGCTTGCCAAGCAATGCCAAACGAAATCATGAAATTCATGTGTCGTTAGGACTTTAGTCGTCACTTTATGTGACAAGTAGCATCGGCGACTTGTAGTCTGCGTCACTACAGTATGCAGGTATGTCTGACGTGACGGCAGCAAAGGAGTGACGATGCCATTTATGTTTTCACTTAGAACATAACTGGGAATTGTGCGTAGTAGCACCAAGAAAAGTATCCTCTTCAGAAGTTATTTTTTAATAATTTTTCGTCTTCTACCTAGTAATGCTGACAATACTGAAAAATAATGTTTGAGTGAACATAGTTGGCGAATGCTGCAATTAAGTTGATTGTTTTTTATTTTTACTAATAAGTATGTCAATGTGTGAAGCTAGCAACTTCGCTCCTCATAAAAACATCACTACTGCTAGAACTCCAAAGCTTGGATCCCTATGTTTCACTCGCAACGCCAGGAATGAAAAATATCTTGGTACTGGAAGTGCCATTTATTTAACCATTTGACTGATAGAAAAAATAATGAACTTTAGTGTCCACTGATCGAAATATGGTGTTTGACTGTAACAGTTATAGTATCTTCTAGAGTGATTTTACGAAAATAATATCTGAAAGTCTTCTTCACATCTGTGGATCAAACATAACTCAGAGTCACAAATCCTTCAACTGATTATGTGGGATAGTAAGAATGGTTTGCTTTCTATTTCTGTTTAGGTAGTGTTGGCGATTTCATGGTTTTATCTGATTTACAAATAGCATATTAAGTAGATAGGTCGATCGGGAAGTTCTCTGGAGATGCTTGGCTGTCAAGGGAATCCCGAGAAAATATATTGCACTGATTAAGGCACTCTACTCGTACTCATACAGCCAGGTGAGGGCTTACGGCGAGCTGTCATCTGAACTGATGACGACCAGTGGTGTCCGTCAAGGATGCCCATTATCTCCTTTTCTATTCAACTTCATCATAGATGTGTTAATGGACTTAACCCTAGGTGACTTCAGTGACTCAGGAATTGACTTGCTACCGGGGAATAATCTCGTTGAGTTGGAATATGCAGACGATATAGTCCTTCTAGGCGAAGACGCTGACGAAATGCAGAGTCTTCTGAACACCTTGAGCAGAAATCTACGAATGTTTGGCATGCGATTCGCTCCCGCCAAATGCAAGATGATGTTACAGGACTGGACTACATCGACGCCTAGTTTAAAAATAGGAAGTGAAGTGGTAGAGCACGTTGACCGCTTCACTTATTTGGGAAGTACCATCAGCCCCAACGGGCTGATCTCTGACGAAATCTCAGCACGAATACAAGGGGCTCGTTTCGCATTTGTTAGTTTACGCCGTCTCTGGCGTAGATGAGATGTTCGACTATCGACCAAAGGGCGGGTGTACTGCTCATCAGTCCGCTCCGTCCTCCTTTATGGTTGTGAGACCTGGCCACTGAGAGTGGAAGACATGAAAAGACTAGCTGCCTTTGATCATAGGTGCCTGCGTTCTATTTCCCGTGTAAAGTGGCATAATAAGGTGAGCAACATGGAGGTTAGGCGTCGAGTTGTAGGTAAACAGGGGAAATCAATCGACGAAGTCGTGAAGCTACAAAGACTGAGATGGTTAGGACATGTGTTACGTATGCCAAGTCATCGCCTCCCTCGACGAGCTATGTTAGCGGATATAGGGTCAGGCTGGAAAAAAGCTAGCGGCGGTCAAACAAAAACTTGGCATCAGTCAATGAAATCCACAACAGTTGGTCTAAGCCACGTAGGAAGGTGTAGACTTCCAGGCTGGGGTCCTCGGGACGGTAAAACTCTATGGTTGGAAACAATTGGTGACATGGCTCAAAATCGTTCTCAGTGGCGCAGATGCATCCACTCCCTGTGACTTATGATCTTCAATGAAATTGTTTTGTATTTCTTTATTACTCCTTTGTCTCACACCTCTGCTCACTGTTTCTATTATGCTTTTCTTGTACTTTCCTCTCTTGCTTCGCGTGCTACACGGAATGTGGCGACTTGAACTTCCGCACATTTGTGCAAAGTTCTATGTCGAAAACAGACAGACAGATAGGTTTCACACTTTCTCTGAATAGTTCAACTTTCGCACTGTGTGATTTACGAAATGTCACTTGTGATACTAAATGGTTTTGTGAAGTTTTTAAAATTAATTTATGTATGGTTTGTATGGGTCATCTTAATGCTCTTTGAAACAAGCTTGATGTTAAGCAATTCACTGTTGTGATTTTTGATGGTAAAGGACTTTCGACAGCTGCTAACATTTAGTTACTGAAACACTTGATGAATGCCATGTAATAAACAGATGAAGGAGGGAAAGTGTGTACCTTCGTCTGCTGAGGTTATTATGGCATCTACAACTCATACTGAGCCGCTCTCTGCCTCAGCATTCCTTTACGCGTGATACGGAAGTAGGATGGTCTGTGCTATAAGTGTTTGGCATTAGGGAAGTTTCCAGTAGTTGCATTGAATGATTGCATATTTTTCTGGTCGCTGCGGTTAGGATAAACTAGCTCATTTCTGCTCATATTATCTGTCTAATTGGCTCACCCATGGTTTCGATTCATTTATTGGTCTCTTAAGGCTGTTCTTAGAATATGAAGTCACAAGAAGTGATATATTTCAGTTAGTGTTGGTTGCTACATGGCGTCACAAAAAGACTGCGTCCTCAACTCATATACATTTTTCTTTTTAAAATTATGTAGCGAGAATTAACTGTGTTTTGTTTCAATCATGTTTTATCACTTGTGGCCTGTAAGTGATATGATAACGTAAATATGAGTCATTTTTGATCCCTTATTTACGTTACATATGTGCACTACATATTGTGCTTACTTTGTAAAAATAGACTTAACTGTTTGCCTATTGAAGTCTCGAAAGTTAGAGTGGGGCATAAGTCCTTGATTCATTAGCTGATAGTTGAGCATATATTCACATGTATAGCGTACTTTGTTAATCAGCAGTTTTTAATTACTTCCTTATGTTAACTTTCGGCAACGTGACATGAATCTCAACTTACAACACACTTTTACTCTACATTCCTTGAAGGTTGTACGCCTCAAGCTTGTTTCTTATGAATAATGCTTTAGTATCTTTGATTTGAACGTTCAGAATTTAGCTGCATGGTTAAAGTTACAAGCTTTCTTAAAATTTGTGTAGCTGGGTGCTTTTTGTCTACAACTGTTGGTTTTCATCCACAATATCCCGACTGTGTTGTTAGTCACTGATTAAATATACAAATGACTTGAACTGTCCATACAGAAAGCGTAAAGGGTGTGTTATATTTTGTAATGCGAGTTGGAATAATACTCTTCTCGTCCTCAGGTTCTGGTCTAGGGAAATTGTGACGTTGTAAGTGGCTTGCCTTACTTGCTTTCGTAATTAGATATATTGATTTCCTGATAGAAATATTTAAGTCAATTATTTATTTTGTTTTTTAGTTGCACTTTGTCATTTTAACTCTTCGTGCTGCATAGAAGATCAACGGTTATGTATTGTTTTACTCATGTACTACTCATAGGAAAAACTAGTTTACTGGCATATCTAATTATTTAATGTGAATTGCCGGTAACACAAGTGCGGCGAGTTGTCGCAAACTGGTAAACTACATTTTTCGGAAATGGTTCTGGCCATATTTCCAAGCTAGTTAATTATCCCTGCTGGAGCGACAATCAAAACTATTAAGTATGGTTAGTATCGTGAAATCCAATGCTGTGTATAGACGTGGTATTAATATAATTTTATAACAGTTGCTAAACTGTTTCATTGAATGAAGCAGTTATATAAACTCACCTGTATCAATGTTTTAGTAAACAGCCAATTTCCTAACGGTAGTTTCACTTAAAATGAGTCACTTAAAAATGAAGATGAGCACACTATCAATTGCTTATCAAATTCAGTTAGCAAGTCCACTAAACTAACTAGCAGTTGACTCTCTTTTCCTCCGAAAGAAAAAGCTCTCTCTCTCCGTCTAACGTTGTGTCTGCTTTTCAAGTAAGTTGTAGAGATTTAAAAATGACCCTATTTTTGAACCTCTTTGGCATTTAGTAGACAGAGTTTTATATTTTCCTTTTTCCTGTTTTTGGAAATCAACAATGTTTAAGTAACAAAAGATGAGTTATTTGCACATCTTCTGAATGGTTATGCTTCTAACTAGCAATACGAATTCACTTAGGAAACACAATAATCTAAGTTCTGTACATTTGCTGTTTTCTAAATCAACAAATGTACAACACATTAACGGGTGATGCTGTTTCATATTAGATAAGTTTTTTTCCAATACCACTCAGTGATGCAGTATTAATAATTGGATGACTTTTCGATCAGAAATTATTGCTTACGATCATATCGACGTGATGTAACTGTTTTTTAGCAACGAAGTGTGCTACAATTAAAATAATTTGTCAAGTGAAGCTTCCTTATGAAGCTGTTTTCTTGGTTAACAATAGTATAATGATAATGAATATTAGTGAGCAAAATGATGAATTAAATGCCTACACAAAATAACAAACTTATTCTTCGTGTTCAAGTGTTGGTTTGTAGGGATTTGATTGGTTTCAGGATTTCATCATGAGCTGACATTAGTTAGAGAACCATTGGAAAACCTGGGAGTACTGGACAGCTGTTTCGTCCTAGTTTGGGACTCTTCGTCAGTACGCACCCACCGGGATTTATTCTTCGTGTATTTGAACAGTCTGTCTCATGTTGGTAGTCAGGTCCTAGAAAGCTTTGCGTGAGTCTCGTATAGATTCTTAGGGCTGACTCTTAGAGTCCATGATTTGGTTGAGTTTCATACATGGTACGTGAAGTGTTGGTGGTTCGCCATGTTAACGACTCATCTCATATTTTCACATTTTGTCAAATATCCGAATTCAAAGCCGCTAACTTTTAACATGCAAATCACCTTTCTACTTTTTTCCCTCACGTTCATAGTGGCTTGAAGTTTCTGTAGCAGTGTTTAGTTTTACAGGATGAGGTTGCTAGCCTCATGCCCAACCTTCCCTCTTTACCAGCATTATTTCTGGCTTAGCGAGGCAAAGGAGTGCGTTGGCTGGGGATCGAACCCCGGACCATGTGCATGGTCGGCGAACGTCCTAACTGCTGTACCACCGACGCACTTTATTAACATGGAAATTCCCTTTCTATTAAAGTTTTGGTTTGTTCGTTTACGTAGTTGACTTTACTTCAGTTAAAAACTCATTCGAATCATTATCTTTTGGACGACTAGAAGAGGCAAAATGTAATGTTATACCTACTATTGACTGCCTTCTAAATCACTGATTAACTGTTTGTTATCTGATAACTACTTTCCAGTTATCTTGGATATATCTTCGGTTTCTTAAGAAGGAACGTATATAATATTAATTTGTAATCATTCAGGTAGTCAACAGGTTCGTGTTCTGATAAATGTTCATTTGGACTTTGATCATAACCAGTACTTCAGATATTTAGTTACTTAGTATTTATCGCAGTTTTTGGCATATCGGTTTCTTCTTTTTTATTTAGACATTCGCGTAGTATTTTTTAAGCACATGAAAGCTTATAATGTGATTCTAATTCACGGTGCTGCTGAAAAAATTATAAATTGTACAAGTAGGAGCAACTTTAGGAGATTTGTAGCTCAGGTGAATGTTTTCGATGTAGTTGTGTTCTCTTAGCCAGGTGGTTTAATTGCGAAGCTTTTATTGTCTAGAAGGCGAGTGACAAGTTATCAAATAAACCACTGCACTCAGATAACACAACCACAGCGTGGGGCAAATACACTTCAAGTTGTACACTACAGCATTTAATTGTCTAAATGTAATAAACTTTGTTCACTTTCATAAAACACAAAAATAAATATCTAGTGGTTTTCTAATTAAACATACTTTCAAGTATTATTATTATTATAAGTACGAAGGTTTTGTGATTTTGAATACCACAGCAATTAACCTATCTGTAATAGGGAAAAGATATACAACGGAAGTGTGACTACAGCCAATGCGATCATTCATGTTAACAATGGAAACAATACGAATATTAAGGCATGAGCGATTAACGGTTGAACACGTTTCCTATCCCATTAGTATGTAGGGGACTTTACAGAGAGCTCAGTAACGGAATAAATATTGAAATAAAAATACAAATTAATGAAATAATATTGTAACAGTATATTGTAAAAAGCAAGTATACAGTATAGACCAGTGAGGAGACGAAGCGTCTAGCAGCACACTGTATTTTAAATTGTACTCCGAATTCATGTATATCTTACAATGAATCGTTTTACACGAAAGTTATGGTCAATGTTTCCATTTTTAAAATCTAACAAAAAACTATACAATCATATTGTTCCAGACTCCACAAGTATGCATATATATATCACTCATCTTGATGCCACAGTCGTATGTCGTCAGTTGGTCAGTGCATTTACATTAAAAAATGAATTTCCTTACCTACCCATTGTGCCCAACTGGGCAGTTCACTTAAAAAGTCAGAATACACCTCGACAAATTGTAAATGATGTTAACTACTCTACTCTAACTCCAAGCTGCATGCTAAAATTGAAGTGATAATAAGCTTTGACTGCTTCATTTTGCTGTATCAATTCTTTAACCTTATATAGTTAATTGTTGATGAAGTGCTAATACGGATGTGGAGAGTTGGTCCAGAGATCGCCGGCTTGCATCATCTCTGACTCCTACTAAAAGTGATTCACTTTATCCTAATTGCAGTCAAGACACAGCTGATGAAAGCTGATTTGAAAAATATAGGCTTTTGATCATAGTTATCTTGGTGTCATGCTTTGTATGTATTGGAACCACACTGCGTAATAAACTCACTAAACGTAGTGTTAGGTAAGGAAGATAACTAACCACTGATAATCTATGTTATAGTTTCTTTTCTGATTGGTCAGCGATATTGTTAAAATGTATATTTCTGTTTTTTTCTGCACATTAGGTTTTGTGTTTCAGTTTTTTGGGATAAAGCGTAAATAATGTCAAATTCTGGTGTCAGGTTTTGTCTCACTGTACCTAAATCACTGAAACATGCAAAATATTCTGACGATGTCTATCAAGTACGTGTTGTCAATAGATTGGCTGAATGTTTTAAAGCTTCATTGATGGAAAATCGTTTGATGTCTACTTTCATTCCTCACGATAATAAGCCACTAAACATTGAATGTGATGATTTACCAACATTTACACCATGTTGCGCATTAAATGAAATATCAACGACTGATGTGCCTCATCAATGCAATCATTCTACCCATTTTGTATTGATACACATACCGAAGTTATGGCTAAAACAATGTGCATCATTATTAAGACCAGATATGTCAATCAATAAGCAAGGTCAGTTGTTCTTTTATATTCATCATCAAGAGTAATTTTTCACATATCTCAGGTAACGTTTTTTTAATCATGAGGTATTCTGTTTGATATTCCACTTTGTATAAAAGCTTGAAGGCAAAACAACTGGCATGTAGAAGTATAATCTTGTTTATGCTAAGGAGATAGTGATTTGAGCTGAAATGGAAGCATGATTGTCAACAATATTGTCGTCGATACTCTTCTATTCCTGCTGCACTGACTGAGGCAAGAAACTTAAGTATGAGATAGCTGTCAGTATCATTTCACTTACTGGATTCTCTGAAAATAAGCTATCTGCAGTAATTATTGGTCGACTAGTTGAATAATTTTAAATTGTTTACTCAAACCACTTGCATAATAGACAGTCTAATTCAATGTTCTAGTTTGTTCTTATCAAAATGGACTTCGATCATGCACTTACAATAAAGCCTAATTTAAAAGACAATTATTTGGAATGTTCGAAATTAAGACGAACCAGTCATCTAGTGCTCTCTGGTTCTAAGTAGCTCTTCACCTGATGTCAATTCCTGATCTAACTTGTTATTAGATAAATCCTTGGAAACTAAAATTTGAAAATAAATCATGTTAAATTAGCCTCTCTATAGTCTGCTTGCTGGAAATTTTAACTTATTGTACAGTTTCAAGTCAGAATTTAGGACTTCTCGAGTCATTTGATTACATCGATGATGTTAAATCATGCACTAGTGTTGTGTATGCGTAAACAGCAATTATTACTCAGTCAATACATAGTTTTGAATTCATTCTTGGGAAAACCTAAGTGTATTTGTGATCATGAAAAACTTGACCATGATGATTTCTTCGTATGAGGATGAAGTCTGAAAGTTAACAGAAGAACACAAAAGGCTTTTTCAATTACAAAATTTGCGATTATACTGTCATAAGTATTTAGAATAAGATAAAAACTTAGCGCTAGTTGGTTACTGATATATGGATAAATTTACTGAAGTACCTGTATGAAGTGTAACCTGCAAGGTCAACCACCAATAACACTAGATGATCATCATCATGTGTTGGTACTAAAAAGCTCTAAGAAAATCAGGTTAACTAAATTTAAAGTCAATAGTTAAATGGTGACTTGTGGAATACAACATATCTCTTATGGATCTTCAGTGGAGGTCATTGGGGTGTAACCGAGTTGATCGATAGAGCTATACAGTGTCTTTTTAGGTTGTCGTCGTTATTCTTCCGGTATTATTTCTTAAGGAAAATAACTCTGGAATATTTTGTTGACCAATTGATGTGGTACTTATTATTTATAAAAATTTCCTTTGCTTCTCTGCTCACTTAATTTTCATCTTTGTACGTAATTTTTACAACTTATTCACAGAACTTAATGACTGTATTGAAAAGTTAACTAATGGACAAAGTGCTTGGCTTGCTGAATTGGCTATTCGTAGTTTAATTCTATCCAGATTACAAGTGGAAAATCTCATAAATGACTTAAATCTCCCATCAAATTTAATGGACAATATCGATGATCAGATATCGTCGAATCGTTCTGCTTTATTCACCTTAGAATGTTTAGGTCTAATAACCGATTTAATAAGAAGTCATGATAAAATGGAGAGAAGATCCATTTGGAAAGATTATTTCGCCACTATACATTTATTTCCAAATTCTGAAAAGTTACGCCAATACTTTGGTGATTCAATTGGTTTCTATTTTGTATGGATGAAATTATATTGTATGTATTTAGTATGCCCGTTAATTGGTGGACTATTTTGTCAAATGTTTAATTATTTAAATGAACAGTTGTTCGACGACAAACAAGTATCTCTAGTAATACATTTAGTTTATACAACTTATATTATTATCTGGGCTGTTGTCTGTACTAAACTATGGCAACGTGAGTATGTTTCATGTGTCGATAGATGGTCGGGGAATGCATTAATTGAATTAGCTGCAAATGATTTAGTATGGTTGTTTAATTTAATTGATCAAAGACCAAATTTTCATGGTATTTGGAGAAAAAGTCGTGTTACTGGTTTAATGGAATTACACTATCCCGCAAGTAAACGTCGTCTACGTTATTTGGTGTCAGGTTGCATTACATTGATGTGTTTATTCTGGGCAGTGTTCATTAATATTTCATTGTTGAACATGGAAGTAAGTTACTGGTATTCTATTATTATTATTATTATTATTAATGTCAGTAGTAGTGTTAAAAACTTATTTTGTAGATATATTGACCTGTGTTTATAAGTTGCATTGATTTGTAACCATGCAGGAAAGGGGAGTATCATTTATTAGGGTATGCGATGATCTTGCTGTTCATATTTTACCCTTTAAGTCAGTGTAGTTGGAGTTGGGGCGATATCTGATTGGGTTGGTTATGTGGTGATGCTGAACATAGACAATTACGTATCATTTATTTACACGTTAATTGGCTTAAATGGAAGTCATTTGGCAATTGCGTCCTGTAACTCAGTCCATAGAACATTGGTCCACCAACTCAGAGGCCTTAGATCTAGATTTTCATTTCATTTCCAACAGTCGTTCTTTTACGCTTTCATATTGTTAGAAAACTCAAGGTTAAGAGAATATCTAAATGAAGTCACAATTTTGTAAATTATTGGTTTAGAGCTACAGAGAACAACTGGTCAATGTTTCTATGCCACCGATATGAAGTTTCTATAGCTTTTCCTAGTAAATTTCCCATTAGCTTGAGTGGCATTGATCTCTGACGTTCAAAGGTGACTTTTCTTACTTAACAGTCGTCTATATGCATTCCGAATAAATGGATTCGGAAAATCAACAAAAAATTGCGACCCACGTCTATGTCGTTCTTGGTCTTTGCTTAATTTAAATCACTGTGAAACAACAGGACTTGACTTTGGAGGTCTTCGAGAATGGTAGTGAAAAACAAGTGGGATTGTTAACTAAGGTTCCAGCTATATAAAAATGTGAAATAGTTACACCACGGTGGTTTAACAAAGGAAAATGTGTTCAGAGAAAACTTCGAGGTGATCAATTTTACTTTTACGATATCTGAGATACTACACTCTATGGTCATACAAAGTCTAAGCAGAGCTGCTGAAGTACCAAATCGTTTTCATTTGAGGATGAGAGTATATTGCTTATGTTCTTCACTGCTCAACATGAACTGTGACACAGGCATACTTGTTGGCTTCCGATACCTGTCACACTTCCTAACCTAAAAGTGGCATTCTATTCCGTATACGGTTGTCATAGTGTCAAAAGTGTTTTAGTAGCTTGGAAATCCCCATTGAGTGATATGAAAAAGAGAAGACGTTCAGCGAAGAGACTATTTCCGGCGAATTCATTCACATAGCTGTACAGTCGCATTTATATGTAATTATTTGTGTGTGTGTGTGTGTATGTACATGAGGTTTGTCAAGTTTAGATAATTGATCAGGTAATACAAGAATGATCTAATATAGAAACAAGGTTAATCAGACAGCAACTAAAGTAAGATTGAGTTAGTAAGTTAGATGACGTAATATAATTGACTAAAGTGTTTCAACTTAGGTCAGGGTAGCAACAAAGGTAATTACAGGTAGAGACTAAGTAGAAGTGGGGTAGAGAATAATGCCATTTAAATTAGAACTGAAATTGAGCAATTAAGTTGGATGACATAACATAGATGACTAGAAATTGAGCGTCGGTCAAGTCAGTAACAGTGGTAATGAGGTGCAGAAAGTAAACCGGGTGTGGGTAGAGAACAGAAGGTTGAAAATGTAAAATATTACAATTGAGAAGACAAAATAATACTAATGAAGACTCAGACAAAAAAAAGATTAGTTGAATTTACTTGTCGGGTAATAAGATAGATTACGTCCATTGCAAGTGTAGTGATTGAACAAACTTCTGTATGCAGAGTTTAGGACTTAGCAAGTGAATCGCCATTGCTTCTGCAGTTTGAAGTAGTCTGCTTCGTATACCTTTAGGAAGACTACTTCTTATTCTGTAGACCACTTTGACGTTTTTTTGGGACGTAGCTTGGTGTCCGGATTCTATCAAATGTTTTAGGTTAACTAATGCCTTCTACTTATATTTAAGCAACAGTGGGGGAATTCCGTCATAGAATAAACTTATTTGATATAAGCACACAGATATTGATATAACAATGAGCAATAAGTTGTATTTAAAACACCACCAGTAAATAATACACTGTGTGTTTTTATCAGATAAATTTACTCTATGATGGAACTACATTCTACTACAGTGCACAAGTTCTATTTTTATGTCGTGTGGTAATTTGTAGAGTGTTGATATGTGAGATGAAAATACCTAGGGGTAACCTTCAGGAATATTGAACTATGCAATCCTGCTTTAAACTTATTTTTTATGTGCTGGTAGATGTGTATCCATTTACTTTTATTTCCTACCAGGAAAAGAACTGCAGATTACTGAATCCTGTGACTTCTTAAACCCTGACACCTCTATTGGTATGCCTAGTTCACTACTGGCAGTTGGTTGGCCGGAAAAAAGCCATATTCCTATCGTCAGACCCAGTAATTCACTGGATTATGAAGGCTTATAAGTGGAATTTCTTGATCTAGGGGTCAGAACAGCTGATGGAATATACATGTGATTGAAAAATAAAAGTTTAATTTTAGGTGTTGCCATGATACTGTACAGGGAATATGAAATAGACTTTATACATATGCATAAGGTTAAATTTATTGAGTAGCCTTTTCTTTGTTGTCACACTTTCTGTGATCTTAGAAACAGACCTTACACGTACGTTCTAAACTAGTAATTACATGCTGACGACTGATTGTTTTGATTGATTGGTAAATATACTTTTCTTTCCCTCTTTATAATTGAGTTTTTATATTCTCACTTTTGCCTTTGTACAATGACAATTTCAACATTTTAGTATTTCCTATATTTAATCCTTCAGTATTGCTATCACACTTTCAAAACGTGTGCTAAAAGTGACATCAACACGTCCGTTTTAGAGGCTTAGTCTCTTAAGAATTAATGTGAGGCTATGACTTCGGTTACCGGTTAAGATGATATCACTTCATTCTAAAAGAAGAAATGTAATGTAAAACCTTTTGGTTTCACCTGCAACATAAAAAGGATAATGAATCGCTAAGCATATATATATATATATATATATATGCAAATTATATGGTAATTAGTTATTTTATGAGTGTCACTTATTGTCAGTAGAGAAGGGGAGTGAATTTAATAGTGTTTGCATCTCTATGATCTTAGTTTAAATTTATTTACATTCACCCGCAAAATGGTTCCAGCTGTCATTATATAATCGATATCAGTTAGCGTGTAATATATTGTTTTACTGTTACGATTACCAGTATACATATTTGTAATGCTAGTGGAGTTCAATTTGATTCAGTAATTTAGTCACTGGGTCATAGATATAGGCCTACAGCCATAGATCATATAACCTAGTGGAAGTGTTTAGGTGTTCTTTCCTGGATGAATCTTTTTGTTTTTCTTGTTGAGCAAGTATTTTACAGTAGTAATTACGAGTGACACAGTGATGGATGAATTTCGACATAAACATTCAGTTTTATTAGCTAATGGTTACCCGGAAAACTTTATCACTTTTCACAGTAAAGAAAGACCACATCTCGGAAAGACAGCTTCTGCACCAAAGAAAGCTATCTTTATTAACCTACCATTCAAGGGTGACCAGATTATGTAGTTGACAGCTGAAAGACTTCGGTCAGTCATCAAATGCACATTCCACGCCTCATCTCTTTTTCTCACTTGCCGAACATTTTCACTCCCTGTACCTACGATTAAAGGACGAAATTCTGTGGACTCTACTTCAAAGTGTATCTACAAGTTCACCTGCAGCTGCGGTGACACCTATATAGGTAGAATCAACAGAATGTTCCAATGTCGTCGAAAAGAACATGTTCCAAAAATCCAATGCGATTAATCTGATTAGAAATCCATCATCACCCATTGCAAAACTTTTATTAATGTCAGGTCATAAAATCAATATTAATGACTGTTTCGCAATTATTTCACATAACTCTAACTCAAGGTTATTGAAGGTGATGGAAACACTTTGGATTAATCACATACAGCCTAAACTGTGTGTACAAAAAAAACAGACTTCAATATTCACCTACCATGGACTACATGACCTTTTTAAATATGATTGGTCATTACTATGTACTTTTGTTTTTTATTTAACTGAGTAATTGTCATGATCTTTATTTTATTATTGTCTACCATTTTAGTTTTAAAGTGGTTGTAAAGATACTACGAAATGACGATATCATCTCACGAAATTTGTCTTCTAAATGCCTTATGCAAATAGTAATTACATTAAGGAAATTGTAGTTAGGCTGTATCATAAGTTATTTAACATAAAATATATTACAATTGAAACTCAACTCCTTTAAAGTTGTTTCCTAATTATCCATGACGGTTAAATCAAAGAGTAGTGATGATTTCAGATAAGCTTACCTTACTTACTTGTTGTTTAGATCAGTGAAGGGAGTTAGGTCTCTTATACTCTTATTCACAACTAAGACACTTTCCTAGAAGACTAGAAAGTGTTGACATCACTTTCACAGATATCTCCCCAACACGTCATTCTATAAAATTGTTGGAAACTCACTATATTTACATTGTAGAATAATTTTATATGAAATACCACTCGGTAACACAGTGCTATTCAATTACTTGATGGAACAATGCTTTACAACGGAGGCATTTTATATCACATTTTTTGATGTGAAGGCGGTATTCGAGTCTGTTAGTCAAGAGGCGCCTTGATAATTTCTGGTGTTGTTTAGTATAATATAGTTTGCAATAATAAAGTTTGGTATAATGCTAGGTATGGGCTGGAAGTCATTTGATGAGATTGTGAGGCTCCATCGATTGAGCTGATTAGGTCATGTGCTATGTGTGTCGAATCATTTCCTTCTTTTTTCGATCAATGTAAGCTGATGTAATATAAGGTTGGAAAAGAGTTAGAGGTAACTAGAGCAATACATGGTACCAGTATATGGAGTCATTGGCTGTTGGTTTGAGCCAGCGTAGGGAGGTGTGATTTGCGCATCTAGGGGCCTGAAGATACTAATAGTCAATGGTCGGGGACTATTGTCAATATGACTGGAAATCGTTCTTGATGATACAGATCCATTTACTCTTCAATCTGCCGGATTCATTAGATCCTCATTATTCTCCACGAAAGTATCCTCCCTCACAGTCGTTTCTGTTTATTTTACTTTCTTTTCTTTACTTTTGTGTATGCTGCTACGCTTTTGTACAAATTCGTATGTTGAAAATACAGTTCATTTCCTTTGTAGTGAATCAATTACTGGCCTGTCTGTCTGTTTTCGACGTAGAATTTTGCACCGATGTGCGGCAGTTGAAGTCGCCACAATTACTGGCCTACAGTAAATAACATGGCGCTTAGACATCTGATGAAAAGTGAGCGTGTAATGAACGCATTCACAACCCGTACAAATTCCAGCTATTTTTCCACACTCTTAGCAAATTCTTTGAAACGTGATGACGGTCGATGGTCACCACATGAATTATATCGGTCTGTTTTTAATGATAGAGTGATGGGAAGAGATGTAAAATATGATCCTTAGTATTTTATCCTTTGTCTCCGGTGTTACCAATTATAGACTCCTAACATGTTCACTCATGTGAATGGCTAGCACTTGGTTGTCTGTCTACAGCACTCATTTGATGATACGACCCATCATATGTCGCACACTTTGTAGTAAAGGTATCGATACTGAAAAGACGATGCTTCTCTTATCGATTAGTTTTCATTTTAACTTCTGCTTATAACTTAACATCCAGCAATTGTTATTGACAGAAATCTACTTAAGCAGTTTAGAACATCATGCAATGCCAATACTAATTATTTGGTACCCCCTAGTTATAAATTTCCACCATAAGCCCACGTAAAACGTTGCTTACAAGTTGGCAGATGATGTAATTATGTGATGTATTTCATTAAGATCTTGTGTATGGATCATTAAGAAACACTATCAGTGAGAATTTTTGTACTTACGGTTAAGCATGCATGTTATCTGACCAGTGGAATCACCGATTTCCCTTAATAACTTCCCTGAACGTTGATAAGACAAAGTGAGAATATAGAGACGATAAAATATGAAATATTTTACCATCATCTTCAAGATTGATTACTTTTCATTACCTGTTTCGTTGAAGTATACCTGTTTATCTATTCAAAAGTAGAATGGAAATGAATGTTTAATTTGTTACTGCACTGGACATCTCCTTCTTAAATTTCTTTTTGAATGACTACTGTAACTTTTCTCACAGTATGCTGAAATACAACTTTTTTAAAGGATATTTTATTTTATAAAACGTAGTCCCTATTTCTTGAGACTTCACTTCCAGCTATACAATTTTTTGAAATGAGATATTGTTATAGTGTCACCACTTTTATGTTTGCAATGCGCTGAGTTGAATGCGGACACCGAGCTGGACACAGATGTGCTGATTACGAATACCGCTTGACTACGCCAACGACACTATGTGACAGCTACCTGTCTCCCTAGGCCTCAGTATTTAAGCGAGAATACACAATAATATGAGACAGAAAATATTTCGGTATCACCCACAGTATGTCTACAAAGGGGAACAATGATATATGTATATGTATATATATATGACGAATGACGGAGGTGTGCGAGACATCCATAAAAGGATGTATATATGGTCAATGACGTATGCATGTGAAAAAATAACCATGAAAGAAAATCCATTGTTTATCTGTCTACATGTTAGATATTTCTAGTTTGCTTTTCTTAAATAAATGATTACACTACGGTAATAAATAAGCCTAGTTTAACAGTTGTTCAGTCGACCTACGTTAAGTGACATAACCTCTTTGATAAATTGCAACAAGAAAATTCGAATTACTACGCCATATATAAATTTGATCGTAAACTGAGGTAGTGATGATGAATACGTGATAACTTAGTATCAAAAGTTCACTTAGTACACGAGAGATGAATCAATAATAGACTGCCTTTAGTATTTGTCAAATGTAGTATTGAAATAGAATGAACTGGGCGTTTTATGAAACACGACTGCCAAATGAGATACATACATTTTTTTTCTACAAAATCAAATCTAGGCCTGCAATGCAGTACCAAGAAAAAAAATCTATAAGCCACCACCATCCATTGTAGCTTTGATGAATATGTTATTTGTGATAACCTGGTTAAAATACAAATTATAAATTCTCTCTTCTCACTAAATGAAGCTATTTATCAGTGGATACAGGTTTAAGTGTCATTGTTATTACTATCTATCACTCAGTCTATAAGAGACATGAGATATTTCATTTACAAACATACTATCAGTGAAATTAGGATTTTCTCAAGGAATCGATAACCTCTTAGTATGAATATCTAAATTGTCTACTCCAAACCATATGTATAATGTATATTTGTGCATTTCATATGAGAGAAATTGATGTGGAATAATAATACTTATATTATTTTTTTTAATTATAATACACTCCTTATTTAATTGTTTGTAGAACAGGTGTTTAAAAACTGTCTATATCTAGTATTGTTTCAATTGACAAAAAGGGTATTATATTCATGGTGGGTGAATGAAGATGAAGAAAAAACTGGTTTTCTAGACATTGTCAGCATCAAGATATAATCTAGTTTATTCACACTATACTGGCTAAACTTTAAAATCTCTCCGATATTTATTCTCAATGTTAACACATTGCATTTTAACATGTTTACGTGTCATATGATTAAAAAAAAAATATGTGTTATGTACATAATTGTCAGGCTAATAATTGTGGCAGAATTCTTCATTGTAATTTTAAATTAATCAGAATTAGTTCAATGTAGTAATTGATTGGTTGGTATTTCAAAGCATCAACTTTAACCGTTCTCTTCTGAAGTTAACACTGCTTAATTATTTTTCTAAATTTTTGATTACAGTTTGATTCCACACCGTATTTTTGGTACTGGTATGGAATTTTCAGCATGTGATATCGGTAGCTCAAATTTTGCAGGCCGACCATAGATATCAGGTGTACATCAGCAGAGGATCGAACCCCGGACCATGTGCATGGTCGGCGAGAGTCCTAGCCACTGTGCCACCGACTCACAGTACACAGTGATACACCCATTGACAGGGTATTCGTTTTCAGGAGAACCAAACACACCCATCTCTGCCTCTTGCGAGACGAGACCGGCATGCAGGATCATCCTGTGGTGCAACCACTCGAGAACCCTCTCCCTCGGTCGACTGGGTTCGTCGGTGTGTCATTGGCGGAATGCTCGCTAGCCACGCAAGAAGTCCAGGTGCGATTCCCGACTGACTCACTCCTAAACCTTGTGTAGCTCGTAGTAAGTCTGGAAAAGTCAGAAGGTTGGATGTGAAGTTAAAAATCATACACTGTAAAAAGATAAAACAATTGCTACTGAAACTATTAAGGTCAAAGCTCAAAGTTCTACTTGGAACTGAAGGGATGAGAAAAAGGAGTTATTTGCTCAGTTTGATTTTTATTTGGTCAGAACAGCAGAAACTAGGTAGTCTTATCTCCTGATGAATAGTTGTATTGTATTTACTGCATTAAAATTAACAGTAATAGTACGTTTCACAACTGATAGAACAGATTTCTGATAATGGAGATAACAATATTTTACAACCTCATATAGGCATTTTCTGTAAGGCTGACTTTCAAATCATACAAGTAACCCAATGAAAGCATTATCAAATATTCACCTGTATAAAGTTATGTATTACAGCCACCAAAGAAGTCTTCTACAGTTTCTGCTCTTGTACTTTGATAGCAGCAAAGAGATTAGCGATGAAACAATTTCATTTTCAGGCATCTGATAGTGAGAGATAACTCTTTCGTAGTATAGATAAATGAAACCACCTCTAATGCTAATATGTTTGAAGTTAAACTCGATTCCCGTATAGTTAACTGTCTTCCTTATTCTTCACTACACCTTACTCATATATGATTTAAGTAAAGCTTCAACGTCTAGTCAAATATCATCTTATTATTCACGAATGAATGCTTAAGTACATTTCCCCCGTGTTTAATTTTGACGAAACCAAGTCTTAATGTTTTGCATTGTACAGATTTAGCGAATAAGTAGATTTGGACATAAATTCTAAATGCCTAACCAAGAATAACCAAACAAGTAAAGTGAAATGAGGTGTGACACTGGAAAAACATTTTTAAAGTGATATTAGTGTGTTTTGTGGTTGTACTGATGACTTCAATCTTTTTGGTGTTTTATTGCTTATATGCTGTTTAGTAGTACATGATAAACTTCTTTCTACATATATTTCATTAGCTTGCAAAATAATTGTGTATAATGTCCGATATACTGAACGATACACTAACTTTCATGTTTGTTACTTAGTCAGCAGGGTAAGTTAACACTCTCCCTATAAATAAGCACGATTTGCCAAGTAAAAGTATGCTGAAAACTCCTCACAGGTTGAACCTCAGTAAATACATTAAAATACTGTGATGCGTAGAAGGTGGTTTAGCACTCAACTTAAAAATCAACAAGTCCTGCGTATACCTCATATAAATTATCACTGTTTTTATGGATGTTCGAGGTTAAGCTACTTCATTATTTCTGTTATGCAATTAACTCATATTCCACTTGGCCTAGCAATACTAATTCTTCATCATGTGTTATAACTTAAACAAAAATAGGTTTTTATTGATGTATTTTAATTATCTGTCCTCACATATATCATGTGACTGTATTTGGCAAGAAAAAATGTTTACTGATACGATCTAGGTAAATTGTTTACTGAGTTCCAATGAAAGAAAGCCTATCATTTGTTGTTCTTTTATTGATGACTATAATCATGCAGAATGTAAGTTCTAAATTATTGTTGCGGAAATGTGTAGGCTAATTCAGGGATTAGGAGTGATATTTGCAAATATCGATATATGCTTAAATACTAGATAATATTTTGCAATATATCAGTGCAATCTTAAGACTGACTCAATGACCGACGAATCAACTTAGGACTTTGCAGAGATACGTGCCAGTTTATGTCGCACCACTGCAAAGAATATAAAAGAAGAAAACAGAATGTAATGACACTGTAATGGGTGTGTGGGTAAAAGAATTATTTCATAAAGATTGGTGAAGCGGTTCAGAATACTCACATATCATTCTGAGGGATTTTGAGTCATACCACTGATTCTAAGCATAATGGGCACCTCAGCCAGGCGACATGCACCTATCCCATGCAACTGACGCTAACAGTCAATCTCTTCATGGATACGTATTATGTCTTCATCTGATAACTAACAATTTTCAATCTAATCTTATATCCGGTAAAATTGCGGTGGTTTGGCATTTTCTAGTCATCTTAATAAGTGAAATCTTACAAACCCAGTGACTGAATTCTTTTTACTAAACACTATAATTAGCCTTCCTTCTCTACAGGGCTTACTACCAGCTCGTCGGGGGATCAGAAGTGTGTGTTGGCTGGGAAAAGAACCCAGTGAACCACTGGTGCACATCTTATTAGAATATACTTTAAAAATTCTATTAGAGTATACAGTAACTATAAAAATAAAATGTGCGTCGATGGCACAGTGGTAGGACAGGCATGTGGTCCGGGGTTCGATTCCCAGTCGACGCACTCCTTTACCTTGCTAAGCTAGTAATAAGACTGTTAAAGAGAGACTAGCATCCCCATCCTGTAAAAATAAGCACCACTGCTACAGAAACTTCAAGCCTCTAGTTAGAAGCCCTATGTTCCACTGCGAACGTGAAGGATAATAATTAATAATAATCAATAATTAGCCTCAAAACTGTTTACCATACTTCTCCACTTGATATGACGAATTTAATACGAACCGAGAATGGTAAATACCGTGTCATTTGTATGAGTGCTGATACTTTTTCAAAAACCACCGTAATACAACTGATCCAGCGCTCTATATGATTGAAATCTCTAACTCATTTAATTAACTTATACTTCCTCCCTAGACAAGGAGTGGTTTTAGACTAGTCCTGTAACATCCTCTTGCTTTTGACACGAGACAAAGTTCATTGCAGAAATACTCTGAAAGGTCAGGAAACAAATATATGTTAACGATAAGTCAACTAGTTGTTTTCTGCTAATTTGCAGCTCACTGGTTTAAGTACTCGACTTTCAGTTAACTGACCTTGGGCCTGAGTCCCGCGCCACCTACTTCAATCTGAGTAACTGTTAGTATCAGTATCATCCGCTTAATATTTTGTGCTCATAGCCAGTACATGGAGAATCGGTCCTGGGCCATTGGATTCTGAGTTAATAACTATTCTGGTAGAAAGGCAATTCCTGAAAAGTTGAAGTATGTTGCAGTCATGCTTATCAGAACATTTTAAGAAAACAGATGATATTATTGGGCATTCGTGATGGACAACTATTTTTCTTCAAGTGATATAATTTTGTGACAATATCAACCTTCAATATATGCTGAGACGCTAGGTCCTTGAAATCACTTCCACTGATCTGTGTGGACTGTATTTCCCCATAAAATCAAACATCGTCTTATTGGTTTTAAAATTTGGCTCTTTAATTTGTACATAATCAGGATTCATTATTTGAATTACTGAAACTTTGGTAAAAAGTACATAAACTACAGTAAAACTTTCAATTCTCATAGAATTAATTTTCTCTTTATAATATATTAAATAAAGTGTTTTTTAGACCGAAACGACCACTGTCGGTGTAGTAAGTAGCATAGAAATATCGACATTTTTGGCGCACACCATTATATCTTTCGAATATATTACTTTGTTTTCGTTACACACAACACTCATTTTGATACTAATTGTAAAAAAAATATTTAAATTTATTACCCTAGGGTTTTATTGTAGCAGAAAAATCACCTTGGTT
This sequence comes from Trichobilharzia regenti, assembly GCA_944472135.2. Taxonomy (NCBI): domain Eukaryota; kingdom Metazoa; phylum Platyhelminthes; class Trematoda; order Strigeidida; family Schistosomatidae; genus Trichobilharzia; species Trichobilharzia regenti. Next base: position 78,980,188 of record OX235264.1, read on the forward strand.
TCATATTGGGTGTGTGAGTCAATTCGCAGAACCTGGTGCAATATTCGATTCAACTGCTGATGGAATATTACCTTATGTTCCCGGAGTTTTACATTCTTTGATAATTTTTGTTATGAATCAAATGATTTTTCGCGTAATTGCTGAACATTTAACTGAATGGGAGAATCATTCCGTAAGTCATGTCTGAGTTATTTACATTATGTAGTTAAAGTTGGAAGCTTTCACCTCTACTAATGCTTAACTTCAAATACTGGGTTATTTAATTTGTCCCATAGTCACAAACCGATATTATTTTGAGAACTACTGATTAAATTTCTCGTCTTAGTTTGGGAGTTTTTATTAGTATGTTCACTGTCATTCTTCCTCGCTTCGATGAGATAGGAAAACACCTAATGTCAGGACAAGATTCAGCAGCAAGTTCTATCTTCGCTGTTCCTTCCGCCATTCTGTTGGTTTGCATTTGTAAACCGTCGATTTATTTACATACGAGACATACATCTGCGAAGTGCAGATCTTCTAGCGTATTTTTGTAGAAGCAGCTTATGCGTTCATTCTTACTTTCCATAGTCTTTTGCACCATCCAGTCTACCATAATCAGGAAGGTCATCGGTGACATTATGTAGCTTTTTCATACTCCTGTCTCCATTTCAAATTCTTCAGTTGGCTTTCCGTCGTTAATTCTTTGGCATGGGGTATCACCACATATCTGTTGAGGCTTGTAGAAGCTTTCGACACTCCCTGGTGTTGAAGTGATTTCCGAATTGCTTCACTGTTGTTGCTTTCGAAGACTTTTTCGGCAGTCGAAGAAGCTGAGGTACGAAATCGTCTGCCGTCCTAGCTTGTGTTCTATGATGATGCATAGTGTTGCAGTCCGGTCTGCTCACGACTTGTTTTTCCTGAATCCAACCTGTTCTATACGAATTCCTTCGTCGAGAGCATCTTTTAGTCTTTTCAGGATAGTGAGGCTTAATATCTTGATTTGAGTGAGCAGGGGTATAATACCGCGCCACTTCTTGTGTAGACAGGATTAGTTTGTCCTTCCATTCTGAAGGTGCCTCCCCCCTTTCACACCATCATTAGTGGTGTAAGCTTATCCTCTGAGGTCTTGTGTTTTGGTTATGAAACCCCTCTAGCTTACTACCTGGGCCCCTAAACTTCAAGAGTGAAGCAAGGTTAAAAAGTCAAATGTTTCCATTGATGGACCAAATTTTTATATTAATCGACGTAGTGAATCATTTTGCCAAAAGATAGTATTTATCCACAATTTCAACAGTCTCTTGTCTTATTCATTTCTGTTTGTCTTTTTTTTGTCCTACTCTGTTTTAGACTAATGAAGCCTATGAACGTGCATTAATTATAAAGCGTTTCTTATTCGAATTAGTTGATGCTTATGGGAGTTTAGCATATTTAGGCTTCATACTTGCTGATCGTATGGCTTTACGTTCATTATTACTAACAATGTTTGCTACAGATTCAGTGAGACGTTTAACACTAGAATGTATAATTCCATATCTACTCTATCGATTTCGTGCATGGAAAGAAAAACAAGCAGTTGGCTTATTAAAACGTTCTACTGACGCATCAACCAATAATCAAATCCGTGTCGAACGAGAATTATGCGCTGATGTCTATGAATCCTTTGATGATTACTTAGAAATGGTTTTACAGCATGGTTATCTTGTCTTATTTGCTTATACATCACCATTATTTATTACAATCTTAGCTATATTATGCACATTCTTTGAAGTACATTTTGATGTTTTTAAACTTTTTTGGGTAACCCAGTGTCCTAAATCAAATTTATTATTAAGAGGACAGTCTATTTGGTTACTGTTATTAGGTGTACAAGCTTGGTTATCTGTGTTGACAAATGCTGGATTGTTAATTTCTGAAATCGACCGTTTAGAAATACTCACTACACTTTCAACTAGCACCATTTTTCTAGTATTTGAGCACTGCCTTATTTTTATTGCATTGTGTATACACTTTTTAATATCTGACGTACCAGCCAATGTTCGTGATGCTAGACTAGCTAGAGACTTTGCCAGAGTACGTCTATTACATAATATAAAAGAGTGAATGATGTGTGTTTTATTGAGGTAGAATAAATCTTTAAAACATGATACAGCTTGTCTATCAGTTAACCGAACAGTCAGCTCCTTCTCATATATCTTCATATTATCTTATTATTATTACTTTCAGTTAGTACAACGATGATCCGACGTTTAGGATAGTGTTAGCTTTAAAATTAAACACTTTTTAACGAACTTTCCTTTTGTACTACTTTTCTATCTTTTAGCACATATAAGGCAGTGATATCTGTGACTATTCTAATACTCTTTCTGTATTTTGTGTATGCTTATGAAACACTAATTTAGTTTGTTTAACCTTATCTTTAAAATAATTTATCGTTCGTTTTTTCTTTCAATGGAATGTTATATTGATCATGACATTTTCAATATTCAGTAATATCTGTTTCCTATCTCATAATCAGCATGTGTATCTACACTTATAGTATAATTTTTAGAGTGTAATCGAGTTTCTGCCTTTAGTTTTTTGCGTGTTGGCATTGATTGAAAACAGATTTAAAGTTTCATCGGCTGAATTTCAACATAAACCATACTGAGTTGAGACTTTTCAGAGATATGCATCCACAGCTTCTTATTTTTGTCATACACAAGTCGCATAGTTGAAGTTATTGAATTCAATTTGTATTTTTAAGGCGATTTGTAATTCTTTGCTCTGATAAACAAAGGGTCTACTTGACTTGAATGGGAAAAAATAAAGTGGTTAAACTTATTGGCATCATTCTTCCATATGGATTACAAGTCGCACAATTAGATTCTCCAGTTTCAATACAATAATGTTGTCATAAATGGTGAGCTCAGTGGCTGTACAAATTTCTCATATTAGATTCTCCAAGTATATAGTTATGACTGAACTCACATACTTAACAGGCAGCTAGGAAACCGTTAAACCTCGAAATTCAAGATGATAACACGGTTTTTATTTTGAAGAAGAAATAAATAAGCACATATCTGAGGATGACAGAAGTATTCATCTTAAAGAAGCCTCGCATCATATCCAGTCTGCTGTAAAAACAGTAGTAAATGTTGTTGGTTTCCTATAAAGACAGCACTTCAACTACTTCTTTAGAGAGACGACTGGAATGTTATACAGATCGCTTTGATGAGAAATTGAAATGGCTTACATCCACACTGAATTGGCTAAGTATCCAACGCCTAGTTGTATGCTTGTAGACATTGGCCTTTGAACTGTAACTGAGGATACTAAATTTCTGTCCGATGTGGAACAAGGCAAAGAAACAGGTGTTTAAGGATGGCGGTCATAAACTGTAGTGTGGGTTAGCTAAGATATTCGGTAATGTGTGGGAATCCGAAGTAGTCCTTTTGGACTGGTGTAAATCATTGGCTATCCCACTTTATAAGATAGAAGACAATCCCTCCTGGATAATCATAGGGCGACCAGCTTGATTAGCATAGTATTTAAGGTTCTGGGTCCCATAGTCCTGCGCAGACTGGACGGCACTGAGGCGAACCAAACAGGTGTAGATCAATTAGTGAAACAAATAGGGATTACCTATTTTTTCTAAATTTCATTAAATATATACTAATGGACGTGCCTTTGATCACCTTTCGCAATTTAGAGATTGACTTGTTATGAGAGAACTGTCTTATGGACTTCGGGGGTGAAGATGCAGACAAAATTCGGAGTCTTCTGAACACCTCGCGCCTAAATCTTGGTATATTTGACATGTGATTCGCCCTTGTCAGTTGTAAGATGACTGGTGTTGTTCGACTCCCAGTTTATTGACAGGAGGTGAAGTGATTGGGTGGGTTAATCAGCTCACTTATTTAGGAAGTTGCATCAGCTATGATTGCTGACCGAATCTCAGCATAGATACAAAAGACACTTCTCGCATTTACCAATTAGCCTCATCTCTAGAGTAGACACAATATTCAGTTGTCTGTCGAAGGGCATACACGCCACACAGCAGTTCTCTGCGTCTCTCTTTATGGCTATAAGACGCGGCTATTAAAAGTGAAGGATTTGAAGGAACTGAACGTCCTGGAACATAGGCATTTGAGTTCCGTCTATCATGTCATGTGTTACGTAATGCTGAGCTTGGAACGATTAATTCTTGATGTGAAATGTTATGAGCCATACATTTAGTGTGTTCTGCTTTACTGTTAAAATAATCCTAGCGGACAATTTTTTGACCCAACTGGGAGAAATTAATTTTTCACTGGCGGCTAAAACACACAGTAGTTCATTTTATATCGGTGCACTATTAAATTTTATCCACCTGTATAGCATACATGGACATCTTTCATTGAAAAGACATAAAACAATCTCACGATTACACATAGAGAGTTATATCTCAATGCCATAATGAAGAACCTTGATGCAGACTGTTTAACTAAGTTCATCAAATAGTAATAAAAGTTATGGGTAGCTAAAAACTTATTGGCAAGTCTAGTTTTCTTATCGACTTACAATAACTTGACGAAAGTGTTTTCCCAGGTAAAGATTTTTGGTCTTCTAATGAGTTTAGTGGAAATCAAAAAAACAAATATGCCAGTTATACATTTTGTTTTTATAAGATGTACGCTAATGTATTTCTGAATAACTTGTAATAAATAAAGTAGCTGAGTTTGTTAGAACCATTTTTTTTATTTTAATGATATTTTTAGTTGTAGATGCCAAAAGTCGATTTTTAATCCATGTAATGGGTCTATGAATCGTGACTAACGAGGAATGAAATGTTTACGTTTGATGATCACTGGAATTGAAAGACTTCAAAAATTCAGGTGTGTGCTACCTTGCATGTTCCGCTTGTATATGACGGAATCACAAAGTCAGAAGATTTGATGTAGATCACAGCTCTTCATATCAATACGGAATCAAGGGTATATAATAACAAAACTAGGGTTATAAAGTAACCTATAAGCTAATTATGCTTTAGTTGACATCTCAGTATTAATTTGAATAATAAATTAGAAAAGCATATTCACCTAAGTATGTATCTTTTCTCAGCAAGTTACGAATAGTTGCTGCGACAATAGTGTTATCTTAAACAGGAGTACCTCATTTTATCATATTATCTATCATCTTAATGTTTTTTAAAATTTTAATTCTGTTTCCCTCTGGGAAGTTTGCCAACCATTTTACCTGTGCCCCACAATTCAGTCTTTAGCTTTCACATCGTCCGTTCAACTAAATATATCATATGCTATCTATCATTCCTAATAACAAAGTATAATCTGTGGGATAGATCTGCGAGAACGTATCACAGCTTCTTCAATGTTGCCAATCCACCTTACTAACTAGTGTCAATAAGCACAGAATCTGAGTCTAGAGCTGATTTCCTCCTATTGTCTAACATCAACTGAAAGTGCTTCGCAATGAATGGTGACCACTCTGAGAACATGACTGATAGAATTCAGTCAATAACAACAGTAAGGATTAGGTACATGGCATTGTTTGCCTTCAAGTCATCAATCAATATAAAGATAATTTGTGTTACGTTAGTAAATCTGTTTGATCTTCCTTGCCCTTGCATCTATTTAATCTGAAAATTTTATTTTATTTGAGGTGATTACTTTCAAACTGTTAAAATTGAGCTAGTTAAAGTGCTTTTTCAGTGTATGACCTTAGAGTTATCATTCATGCATAGAATAGTGTGACTTTTGTGAATAGTATAAGTTTAGAGTTTCTTATCTTTAAATTTTCTTAAATCACTATTTAACTGCATGAAATTTAGTCATTATTAAATTCTAAATAGATATTACAAAAGTGGATATATCGTTACCGTCAAATTATGATTCAGTGGTCTAAAATACTAATCGACATGACTGTAGAATAGACTATCTTTGACAGAATTCATTTAAAACAGTTTTGTACTTGAGATTTTCGGCATGGATATAAGATCAACAATAGTGCATGTTTAATTAATAATGATTAAGCTGTTTCCAGGTATATTTCTTCATATACCGACAACATTCGAAAAACACTTGGCAACCATATGGTAGGCGGCATCTATTTGGGAGTCATTAACAGTTTTGCAATTGATAGTGTTCTCTGAGCTCCTTGGTTTAATTGCGGAGCTTTCATCGTCTTCTGGACGACATCTTCAGCGCAGTATTTAGGATGATGAAAGCTCCGCAATTAAACCAAGGAGCTCAGAGAACACTATCAATTGCAAATCATCCACCTGAGTTACAAATCTTTTCTATTATTTCAAAGTCATTAACAGTGTTCACCCTAACTGGAACGAATCAGGTATCCAGTGTTTCCTCGTTTTTTTATGGTTCTGTAACTGCCGTTAAAGTTGTGAAATTCCTCTAAACCAACTCTTGAAAATCTAAGCCATATGTTTAATAGTGACTGGTGATTGAGTGTTGAACAAAAAAATAGTTAGATGTAAATATAATGGAGAAGGTTTGTAGCTCAGGTGGATGAGTTTGGTGTAGTTGTGTTCTCTGAGCCGGATGGTTTAGTTGTGAAGTTCTCATTGTCTCACTACGCAACATCTTCAGCGTATACTTCGATTTGAAGTATGATTACCAGTGAATTTAATGGTGTTATTCATCGTTAAGTCTGCTTATCTTTATCTCTCCAAAGGTTCCACAGTTAGGCGCAAGAAAAGTAGCGACGAGAATCATGAGAAACGCGAGATGTTTAGTTTGAAGTCAAGTTGGTTGATATGTTGACTGCGTTATGCATATTAAAAGAACTCAGAGTAAACTGTTTCCAGTTCGACACAGTTTAATGCAAAAAGATTGTTTGATAGAATCATGAGTACTTCAAATTTAAAGATCGTTTATTGAATTGATCAAAAGTGATAGCGAAAGACATGTAGTCTGGTGTTTATGTCGTAGCTTACATCAAGGATGAACATAAGTTAAGAAACTGAACCTGATCTGTTTTAACATCGGTTACCACCTCGTACTAAATTGCTACTTCTTATTACTCCTTTTGTTAATTTCACTGCTGTTCGATTGTAGTTGAATTCTACTGAATACCGTGAATTATTTTACGTCGATCTACTTCCTTATTTAATTCTAACTTTATTTTGGATACTACCCGATTAACGTTCCTCATATTACGTAGTTATCTAAAATTTATAATTCTAATGACATATCTTTGGAAGTATTCCTTTTGTTGCTAAGATAATTTACTATACGTATATGCGATTGGACAGCTTTAGAATGATATCTCCGAAAAGAACGTTGAACGTCTCTTCTTCTATGGTAAATACTTCTCGTGCTGCCCTAGTCGTCGGGTTGTGTGGACTCATACATGCTGCCTACTCCGCTGCACAGCATCGTTCTTATATACGTTTAACAGAACAGGAATATAGCTCATTACCTATTGATATAGTTGTGCAAATGGTTCTTTCTTTCGTGGTTGTCTGCATTGGTCTCACTGGAAATCTGAAAGAGACAGAAGCTACTGCAGAGTTCAGGGTAAAGACGTGAGATTCACTTGGAAATAGACCTTCCTTTTACACTTTTCATCACCGCAAAGTTCCCTCGTCGAGTGGTACCACCCTCTAATTCAGCGATCACTCTTGGTTTCCAACACAATATCCACCAGTCCTTATGTTCTAGCCCGTGGACAAACAGAAGCAGTCACATCTTTGTCAATTTTTGATCATCTTCTGGTACCTATTAGTGGGGATATATATAGTTATTTCTGGTCGCTTGGTCAAAGTCCGTATCCTGTCCTCCAGGCTCCTAGATATGGTCACTGTTTATGATAATGGTAATTTATGTTTCGTATAAACTGGTTTTTACAAGAAATGTATGCTATTTTGCAAGCACGATCACTTATGTTATAAATTACAATCGTAAAGTATCATAAATTAATAGTTTTTAAAAATTTGTATTGTTCGATTATCACCAAGCAATCGGAACAGGAACATTACACCTGCGTCGGTGGCACAGTGGTTAAGACTCTCGCCGACCATGCACATGGTCCGAGGTTCCGATCCCTTGCCGACGCACACCTGATATCTATGGTCGGCCTGCAAAATTTGGGCTACCAATATCCATGCTGAAAATTTCATACCTGTGCCAAAACATACGGTGTGGAATCAAGCTGTAATCAAAAATAATAATAATAAAAATCTATAGTTAAGAAACTATCAAAATCTGTTGATTGCTGGATAATCGTTTCATTTAACCCGTTGAACTTTTCTTCTGAGTATTCAAATAAATTTAGACAGGATTGAGTTGAAAGCAATCAAATCAACTAGTCGAAATATTTGTAGTCGGTATTCATATGTGACATTATTACATGATGCCAAGAAAATCATAGAGTTCTTAAAATCCATTAATAATAGCAATGAAAAAAACCTTAGAGGATTTATATCAAGTGGTGAGATTTGAAATACTTGAAATAGGCATCCTGTTAGTAGTTCCATACATCGAACTTTTAGAAGGCGTGGACAGTTTCAAAACTTCAAAAAGAAGGACACTGACTCTTACGTATTTGCGTTTAATACATATATAAACACAAATAAATGTCATGATAGGAAAAATGGGATCAATTGTCATGCTAAAGATTGAAGATCATTTCAGCTACTAATAGCTTTGCATACACTTATATCCCGTCTCCTCAAAATCTTATTCATCTTCAGTGACTCAGTAATAATGCGTTTTTCTACTGAATTTGCAATCTCTTGTACTCGAGAAAAGTATTGGTGAAGCTTCCACAGACTTCATTCTTTCATAAACTTCCATCTCACTCTTACACCGACGACAACTTCTAGGAAGTATTTTTGCATCATGAAGTATTTTTTTGAGATTTTTTCCATACAGCAATATACAAGAGCACTCTACGGTTTCTCTACCCATGAAAGGAAGCAATGACCAATCGAAAAACACTTAATATTTTGACGATTTTTGTAACAAGACTTAATGAGTTCTTTATATTATCTGTCGAAGATAAAACTCAGGGGTTGAAGCTTAATAGTTAAAACTAAGCAGTTAATTTTTCACTAATAAACTGAATTGTAGGAATACGAAATATTCACCCAAGGCATTTCACTTTTATTGACCATTCAGAAATGAACTGGAGTTGCTTACTTCCTTATAAATGAAACCTATGGCTTACAGATTATCTCTCAGATTGTGGTTTGTCAGTAGAATGCGCAAGGGTTTTCAGAATAATCTATTTCAACATGAAATTACCTACAGAATATTTAATGGATTTAGGTACTTGGTATTAAGTACCATGATGTTCACTAATTTTTTTAGTGTGCATGTCAGCAGTATGATGCTAACTGTTATTAATCGAGATAATAACAAGGGGTGCATTGTCGACCGAACTGAACGCAAACTGAGTCTTGGGCTATCAGCTGGTTGCATTCTTACTTCTCTAATAGGATGCAGTACAAGGTATATAATGGCGTATCTTCCTCTCCTTTGCTTACTGAAGCTGGAGTTCCGTAGGGTCCTGTTCTCTCTCGTTTCTCTTTTCCTTCTTCTTACATGACTTATCTCTTTCAGACGAAATCAGCTTCGTCAAATATGCAGATGACCTGATTGTTTCGCTTCCCGTTAAGTCTCAGTCAGACTGTTTCAAATTAAATAGCTTCCTGTCTGACATCAGTCAGTGGTCTAAACTAAATGGCCTCATGCTGAATCCCTCAAAATGCCAGACTATTGACTTCTCCTTTAGGCATAAACGAGATCTACAAACACTAGTAAGTACTCATGAAGCCTGTAGCATTAAGGGGACTAAAGTTGAAACTAAGTCTAATGCAAAATACCTTGGAATGGTTCTATCTTCCGACCTTACTCGGTCATCTCATATCCAAACGATTTCTAAGAAAGTGTTCCGTCTAACCTACTACATTAAGAAACTCAGACTAACTGGAGTCCCTCAACCTCTGCTTTCACAATTTGTCAACTCTCGTATCTTACCTATTCTACTTTACTGCTCCCCATTAGTCTTTCCTGGGTTTCTGAAAAAGGACTATACCATCCTGAGAAGGATGTTGAAGGTAGTTAGTAGGACTAGTGGTAAAAACTCAGTCAGCTGGTCACTACATTAGTAGAAAGGCATCTGAATACATGCGAGAAATGGTCTAAAACCATACTCTCTGACCCCCAACACCTCCTCTATTCCCAACTCTCTCCTTGCATCTAAAACATCATGTAGAACCAGAAATCAGTACAAAATAATATATGCTCGTACAACCAAATATAGGAACTCAACGATACCATATTTGGCCTGTGTTCTAAGTGACACAGACAGTGTTAAGCGCGAAACCTATGACTTACTTTGTTGTTAATATAATTTCGGCCCTTTTATTTCTCCCTTATTCTTTCTTATTTGTATTCTATAGTGAACAACCTTCTTAAACATACTTAGCTACCTAAAATTATTATCACAGGCTTACTTTTTTATTCTTTATTCTATTCCTTCTTTTGTGTATCTACTGGTCCTGACTATATTATAACTATGAGTATTACGAAATTGTCCTGTCATTAACCATCATGTAATATTAGTTTTGTGATTGTTTTTTTGTTCGGCAATATTAACTCTTGGTTGTGAACGCCTATAACGCCATCCTAAAATTTTTGTATTACGCAGTATTACTCATACTACCACTACAAACACCGCATTAGAGCTGACAATAAAAAAACCTGAAATGTTTATTTTATGTTTGTTTAGTGTTGTTCAAATCAAATTAACTGATCATCTTGGCTATAAACATTCTAAAGAACATCTCATAACTTCTTGTATGATTATAGCTGTTACTGTTCACCACGCATACACATATCATAGCTTCCACTACCGAATACTGAAATATTATTTATTATTGTTGTTTATTTTTTGTACTTGATATGTTTTTGCATTTTTTTAATTTTTCGCTTTTGAAAAAAAAAAATTTTTATATTTATTTTTTGAAATACTTCTTTTAAATGTGCAATGAAATTAGATGCAATATTGTAGATATTTGCTGAAAATTCCACCAGTAATGTTTCTGGAATAAAGCAAATTATTATTATTATTTTCACTTAACAACAAAATACCATCTTCATATATTGGTTTGTAGGGATTTGATTAGTTACAGAATTTTATTATGCGCTGATATCCGTTAGGGAACCACTAGAAAACCTGGGAGTATCAGATAGCTGTTTCATCCTAGCTTGGGACTCTCCAGCAGTACGTACTCACTGGAGTTCCAACCCAGGACATTCCAGTCACCATCTCCTAATAACTTTTTTATAACAAGAATTTCTACTTCTTTCATCTATCTGATGAATGAAATAATCATTTATTAACCGATTGAATGATTTTTTTATGACATACTTTTATTATGAAAGTCGAAAAAATACCCAGCACATTTTTCTCCATAGGAATATCAATGATGATTATAATAGCAGGTCATTATAGAGAAACTAATTTTTCAATTCATAAAAATTGGAAACATGACCATATTAATAAATGTGATAATTCAAAGTATCAGCATTTTATAACAGCATCGTTTACACTTAAAAACTGTAGAAATAGAAGAATTGACCTCTGAAAAGCGGAAATATTGGACTTCAGTAGCCAGTTTTCTTGATGTTATTAACATATTTTCTATAGTCTGAAACCAATTCTAATTCTCAACAAGATTAGATTAGTTGCTTTGTCCTTATTCTTCTTTCTACTCCCTATGAGAAAGTTGGCATCTCTTATTACATTTTAACTGATCATTTGCTCATTGTAGCTTTCCTCATGCACGCCATGTGAACCTACAAGTAGTTAAATACTTTTCGAGTAACTTGTGAATGAATGTTCTGATATTGATAGTGAGTTAAGTTCCAATTTCGAAGAGGCATGAATACCCTGAAAGGAAATATATTGCTTATTGATATGATTCCTCGAACACAAAATTTATCCCGAATGAGTGCTTGTAAAAAGTATTTCAACCACTGTTTTGTCGAATATACCAAATCTCACATTTTTCTTTCAGTACCTATTTATTAAACCAAAACCCTACTGAATATCGTGTATTAATAACTACATTTTGAAAAAGGTCAAATGACGATTACATTGTTTAAATTGACAATATCTTCAGCAAGAGTTGATAAAAACGAAACTTCAAGAAAAATAGGAATAAAATAATTGAGAAACAACAGGATTAAACAGGATATAGATTTACCGAGTACATTCAGAGGAGCATTCACATCACTAACACACACACACACCCTTCAATATACCATCGATGGAACGGTTAAGGACAAACTTATATCATTCCACTGCTAGTTGGAAACAAATGTGTACCCTGATTATGCCCAAGATGTTTTTCTTCAAAACTTTGGGGATGTTAATAAACTTCTGAGATAAACCTCCAGCTAAAGACAGTTCAGGAGATTAGTCCTACCAGCTAAATCGAAAAAAGCCCTAATATCAAGATCTGCAACTATAGTTAGCCTGCAATATATATGTGCTGGTGTTCTAGCAACTGAGAAAGGCTGTTATCCGCTGCATAAACGAAATTCAGCCTTCTCTTTACAACTCAGTTTTTCATTAGTTTAAGAAAGCCTAGGTAATACGACAGCAGCCAGTAATGCAGTTGCAGCTAGTAAAAGACTAATATTCTTGTGATCACCATAAGAATGATGGAGACAACAGTGGCCACATTCCCCAGTAATTAAATATTTTATGCTCCCATACTTTCTTAACAATCCAATCAGTTTCCCGACTAGACTATTGTAGCTCCCTGATATTAAGTGTAATCTTATATAACTATTTCATGTACGCATCTTATACATTTACACAAACTGATTTTACATATATTGGTTGTATATTTGCTATTGTATTACTGAAAAATAGTTTCTCTCTCTCTCTCTATATATATATATATATATATATATATATATATATATATATTACTCAGTTATACAATTTTTGGTTCGTCTCGCGATTTTCGAAATTCGATCTCGTAAACAATATATCTTTTCAAGTATTCACTTGTGCTTTAAATACAACGTTGTTAGTATTTGTCCATGTACAGCGTTAGTGCAACGTGGAAAGTGAAAATGTGGATATATTATACTATCATATTCGGTATTATATTTATTACTCTATGCTCCCACCAACACACTAAGAAATACCCGGGCCCAAGCTTTGTGGTTAGGGTCCCTTATGGCGTTTCAGTATTTAGGGTTACTTTCAGACTTTTACTGCAATCGGTGGTAACCAAGTGCAAAACACTGCGGCTAAGAGCTTTTAGCATCGCCATCGTGGGCTCGCCAAACTATTTTCAAAAGCTGTCTGCCAATTGTTTCACAAGCCATTGAATGTTGCTAACCAGAGTACCTTCCATATGCCTCACAAATTAGCAGCTGGTGTTCGTCTGTACTCTGTGTAGTTAGTTAATAGCCAGTCCTAAATCTAGCTTGGTCTGATACTCAGGTGGACTACCAGGTGCAAAACGCAACTTGGTTGGTAATATGTTGGGATTAGCGCATGAGACGGTTTTTATTACCATATAATCCGCAGGCCCTCGGCACCTAAATGACCTTCCTCTTATCCTGAACGCCCAAGCTGCAAATTCTGATCCCCAGCTAAAACTTCAGTATCTTTCGAACACTCTTGATTAATCAGCTGTCATTTGATTACTCAACTAATCTTTAATTGCCTTCAAGATTCAGTCAGTCGGTACGTAGGTTGAGACAACCAAGTTTAGTGCTTATCAGGTCGGTTTATTCTTTCTGTTATATAAATTTCTAGGTTGAATGAACATAAATGACTGTTAACTTGGATCAACTGAAGTATTAAATTTTCGACTCTATTACTTGGTATGATAATGACACCTGCTATTTAGGACGACAATGCCTCACACACCGTTTGAGCTTGCAGATAGAGGAGCTATTAGAAGCACTTCGCTGAGATCTTGTAGGCAGGACTCAGTAGACAACAACAGTGAGGCTTTCCGTGGTTCTCGACATCCGTGTGGAAACGCTGGAGGGGGTAAGCTTGAACACAACACTCAGTATCATGATAGCCATATTGGATACCACAACAGAGGCTAGATTTCTGTAGCCAACTAAGTAGCAACTTGAAACTGTATGGATAGACGAATGTCTAGTGAGAGTAAAGATACCAAAAAACATAAACGCGGGAAAAACAGAGCAAGATAGTTTGTATATGAGGAAAGTAACATCAACAACTTGATGATAATGAGTGAATCACTGTGTTAGCTCATCCCCATCGCGTAAAGACAGTCAATAAGACTAACCTGGTTGAAAATATGAGCACGTGGCTACATGAGTATTTCGGGCGGAAAGCTGAAATAAGCCGACGTATCAGGTGATTTATGCAGACGAAATCTATAACATCAGACATTCTACTCCTTCATACTACATCATGTTATCTTGTATTCATTCTTTCGAAAAAAAATTCTTTATACTTTTAATATGTGGTTAGGAAGATTAAAATGAATTGACTGACAGTCATTCGATTAGTTTTAAGGCGAAGTTTTGTACTAATCATAATTATTTCGGGAGTGTATTGCTATGTCACAAATTTGTCGGAACCAGATGCTATAGAAAATAATATAGAAATCTAGAGGTTGAATGGTAATGTGCTCGTCTCGAAAACCTGATGTCTGGGATTTAGTCATTCATAATGTCAAGCGTGTTCATTGTTGAGGAGTTCCAGGAACTAAGATAATAAATGCATTACTTACTGTTTGATTTCAATGGTTTTCTTCTCAAGTGTTGGTTTGTAACGACTTCTGATTTAAAACTTAATCAAAACACTAACTAATAAGTACAGGACATTCTTTTCGATAACTTCTTCAGACTCTGAGTTTATATGTCCATATTACTTAAAGGAAAATTGGTGTTAATAATACTGATTTCTATTAAAGCATATACTCGAAAGAATCAAGGTATTTATGCTCTCTATACCAGTGAAGTGTTTTTTAATTGTCACTGGCCTACAATTCAAAACTTTTGTAGATGACGATAAATATAGCACCAAATTAACCGTTAGTTATCCCAAATATTGTTGTCAAGAATGAATGAATGAATGTTTAGAATGAATTTTATCCAGTATGGTGAATGGTGATATCAGTAACAGGAATAGAAGGCAGAGAAGTCTTTGACTACATGCAGGTATACGTAAGATGGTGTAAAAATTGAAAATTTAGGAAAACAAATGTTTTTCACAGCAGCATAGAGATACAAGGGTGAATAAGTCGGATACGTCTTGTAGAGAAAACAGGTGGCGGTGGAATGTATAAATACGGGTTACACCCAAAGAACGTAATATAATGAGGTGTTTAGGAGTTTATTGAAAACAGTTGAAACGAAAGAATTTCTGTTATTAGAGGCCTGGTAAACAGATAAATTCTGTATTTCAGCTGATGAAGTGCAGATCCAGTAATTCTCAGGCTTCAAATAATGCAAAGTTTTAAGTTTTACTTGAGATTCTATTTAACTTAACAATGCAGTGAATGCTTTCTTTCACTCACTGGATTTATTCTAAAAAGTTCATAAGATGCAAGGAAACTCATTATACTATTGTGGTGAGAGGTGGCTGCCGGCCAAAAGTGGTAGACAGTTTTTTACGTCAATGTGTATGTCGCAAATATTGGTCGTGAGAAGATATGAACAAGACTGATTCAACAACCAATCACAGCAGACTTTGCGTAGGCAGATACAGTTAACATATAGATGATCTGACATTCAAGAAACAGCCACAAAGAGATGAAAGGTTGACTTTCAGTGAGAAACAACCAATCAGAGGACTGTGTTTGTTTGCTTAAATAACCTATAATAATGTACATCACGGAATATACACATTGGGTCATACCCGAACTTCGTGTTTATTTTGTCATTTTACTATTTCTACACATTTAATCCCTGATTGCATAAACACTTATTCATCACATTAGTTCTTATCCAAACATCCTGTCTATTTTGTTATTTCTAAATTTCTAACCCCTAATTGCACAATGTCAATCTTCTTAGCTATCATGATGCTAATTTGTTTGTTTTATCCATCCCCCTGTTTATTATGGCATTCTAATTCCTAATTTTATTATTATAATTATTGTATCCTTTAGTTCCTAGAGGAACATAGGGCTTCAGCTGCGCACCTCCATTGCCTTCTGTTTTCTGACAACTTTTTCACTCCGCTCCAGGTCTGTCCACATGCTTTCATCTCCTCTTCGCATGACCTCCTCCAAGTCACCCTCACACTGACGACCAACTCGCCGCCTCCCTTTCGGGTTCCACTCGAGTGATGGCTTGTGTAGTAATGTCACTTGATGGTTTCCTCAGAGTATGGCCAATCCATCTCCATTTCTTCCTGCCTATTTGTTTCGCAATCGGTTCCTAGTTGGTTCGCTCATTGCCAGAGATCTTTGTTGCTGATCTTTTCTGGCCATCTGATCTTGAGTATTGAGCGAAGACAGCTGTCGATGAAGGTCTGAAGTTTGTTTGAGATGCTCTTTATGACGCGCTGGTCAAGTCTCTTATCCGTATAACAAGTAGCACTGACTTCACATTGGAGTTGAAAATCCGGATCTTATTTTTCATGCTGAGTGCTGCTGACCTCCACACAGACTTGAGAGTAATGAAAGCTTGTCTTGCTTTTCCGATTCTGGCTTTGATATCCTCGTCAGTTCCGCCTGTAGTTGAAACGATACTTCCCAGGTAGGTAGGTGAAGGAGGTTGTTCCTCCCATTTATGCTGACTGTCGTCTGTTGTTGTTGTTGCTGTTGGTGTTGGCCAAGAATCTTCATCACCTCTGTTTTATCTATGTTCACCTGTAGTCCTATCTTTGATGCTTCTTTCGCTAACTTGTTGCTTTTCACTTGCATATCTTCCAGTTTGTGGGAAATCAGACATATATCATCGGCGAAGTCCAGATCTTCCAAGTCTTTTGTGTGATTCCATTTTATGCCCGTTCCCTCGTTGGTTGCCGTTTTCTGTCGCATTATCCAATCTACTGCAATCAGGAAGATCATTGGTGATAGTAGACAACCTTGCCTCACTCCCGTCCTCACTTCGAAGGCTTCCGTAAGTTTCCCGTTGTGGATTACTTGGCATGCAGCATTGTCGTATAACTGTTGGATGAGATGTATAATTGTCGATGGGACCCCGTAGTAGCGAAGTAGTTGCCAAATCACCTCTCGATCGACGATGTCGGAGGCCTTTTTAAAGTCAATGAAGTTGAGATAGAGCGGTGACTGCCACTCCAAGCTTTTTTCAATGATGATCCGTAGAGTAGCGATTTTATCAATACATGACATGTTTTTCCTGAATCCGGCCTGTTCCGGACGAAGCTTTTGATCCAGGGCTTGTTTGATTCCTACCAGGATGATGCGGTTTAGTATTTTGCTTGGAATGGACAGAAGCATAATTCCACGCCAGTATTTACATTGACTTAAGTCTCCTTTCTTTGGTAGTTTTAATAAGTATCCGTTTTTTCAATCCTCAGGTACTTTGCCCTCTTTCCACACCTTCTCCAGCAGTGGCGTTATCAAGTCCGCTGTTGTCTCTGGGTCTATTTTCGAAGCTTCTGCTGGGATTCCATCTGGTCCTGGTGCTTTCCCAGCTTTTAGCATCTTGATGGCATTCAGGACTTCTGATTTCGTCGGGGGGTCAATGTTCACTGGTAGTTCTGCTTCCGTTGTTGGTATTGTTGGGCGCGTTGTAGGTGGCGGACGATTTAGAAGTCTTTTGAAGTGTTCAGCCCAGTGCTTTCTCTGTTCCACCTCTTTGATGATTGACTTTCCATTGTCGTCCTTTATTGGCTTAATCTGTGTCGAACTTTTGCCCGAAAGGTGCCTAGTTGTTTGGTAGAGTGTGGCGAGGTCTCCTTTGCCTGCAGCTTGTTCTGCTTCGTTTGCCATAGTTTCATAATATTTTCTTTTGTCTTCCCTGGCATTCTTATTCCTAATTTTAATTTTTATTAATTTGACCCTTGACCGGATATTGTTCTGGAACTTTCCTATCCATTCGATATAAATACACTAATGTGCAGTCTAGATGATGACTTCGTCGAAAAGAAAATTTTCTTCGCTGCAATTGTCTTCCTAATAATGTACATGAAAATATATAAATATGTGTTGATTTCCTTAATAAACGATCTGTCGCCTGGCCCTGTTGTTACACCATAACAAAATTCTAGACTGATATTATCTGAATTTAAACATCTGATAGATTTTCATTTATTATATGGTCGTAGGTAATCAACACGATGCCTTGGACTTAGTCTGATGATAGTAATAATAATTATGCAGAATTACGTAGGAGATGAGTTCTGTTGTGCGTGAAATCTTAGTTCGAGGCTTTCAATGTATTTCCTCCAATCATGAAGTGTATATAAATGTACATATACTAGATAGTTGGAAATAGTTGGCAAGAAGCCTTGGAATTGGGTTTCGTGCTAGCTGGCACTCGTCAGCAAGGCATATCTGCCACCTTGAAAGAGCTCTTCTCACTTGATTGATAGAATGTAGTCTGCACAGAACAAAGGACTGGACGCTAGTTTTCATTCGAAGTATATAAACATGTATAATATTTCGCAGTATTTGTTGTAAAGTGTAATTATAGTAAATCCTGATAAATTGATTATATATCCAATCGAAAAGAAGTTTTTCTGACCTACTTTTAGAATGATTTCAAAACAGTTTCGCCAATAATCAGCGCACTATGCTTATTTTTATGGAATTTCGGTAACTGTCTAGTTGGCATCTGTTCGTGAAATGAAATTAATTTGAAATTGCCTAATTCTCCATAATTACTCTAATCAGGTTACATAAACAAAATTCTTCACTGAATGTTTTTGCATAATTATTTAATCTCATTTGTTATGTGTGTGCATATGACTGAATTAATATCGATAGTTATCTGAGCAATCAGCATTCAATTAATTTATTAACAACATTTTTGTCAAACATCAAATATTCTGAACCGCATCACCTGCTCAATAATTCTGCATTCAATTTGCTCTTGAAATAAATGATGTATTTCATTCTGCCATAAAAATATTACTGATCAGTCTGAATGACTTATTTAGAGATAACTAGTCAAGTTGGTCATTTAAATGTAGACAATTAACACATCAGTGAACCATAAGGATCCTGTTTATTGAATATTTGGGAAGATGATATGAAAAAGAAAACGGAAAAGGACTAGTGACTATCTGTAAACAAGAAGCCACTTTATATACGACTACAATTCATGGGCGATATACCAAGCGAGATAATTGCGAAGAAATTAAGAAAATCAGTTCAAAGAACTTTTAATGCTGGCGAACTACACGTCATATTCTCTACACGACCGATGGTGCTACCTTGATTGAAAGATAAAGTACCTAGACTAGCCACTTCAAATTGTATTTATCAATTCAACTGCGGCTCAATATTGGACAATCTAGTACAAACCTGCCACAAAGCCAGCTTAGAAGAATCCTTCTCTGTAATATACCGGGTGCCTAATAAATTGCCAAAATCATCGAAGCACCGCATGCTCCAAACAGCAGAGGCTATTGCGATTTGTCTCAAAAAACCAGCGCTCTGTGTTCAAAAGAAGCAACTCCAGGCCCTACTATTGCCCTGGCCTTCAGTAGAAACTATAAACTCATGAATTTGTAATATTATCTTTCCTAATTTTCCTGACATTCAGCTTATTTTATGTTGATGCTATTCAGCTGTAATCTATGAATATTATTGATTTCATGTTATTTAAACATTATTGTCGCTCATAACACTAACTCATTCATTCACTATAATGTATATACAACTGTAGATCCTGATGATGAATTTATCGAAAAGAGTACTCTTTGTTCAGTATCCATTCTTCTGAAAATTTTAATGGGTATTTTCAATCAGTTAATAATTAATAACTCATAAATTTTCGTCTTTTCTAACTATTGCCTTTAAAATTATTTTAATTGATTCCATTGTCTTACAAAATAGACGCCCATATACATCGTGTTAGGAGTAAAATACTCTTTATATAAAATCATTCAAATATAAACGCAAAACAAAATAGAAAGATTGCTGTGTTAATTTTTATTCCAAATGACAGTACAAATACCACTAGCATATAGACTGTTAAATGTGAAGTTGAAGGGGAAATATATGATAATAAGTAGCATAAGATATCTAGACAGAATGGATAAATAAATTACAACTGGATACTCTAAAACCTCAAGAAGCATAATCGTTGAAATGTCTTTACAATATAATATTACAACCAAAGAAGATCAATGAAAATATCCGTGCATAAATTGAAATGGAAATTACTGATCAACCACATAATAAAAATGTTTATTCAAAAAGGTTTATCGTTAAAATTCATTTAATAAAAAGGTTGATACCATATATACGAAAAACACCTATAAACACAGCAACATACAGATGCCTGTAAACCCAGTGAAGAAATAGACCCGTGTGGTTAAGTAAGACAGCGGTTAGTTTCAAAAATTCACTATTACCGCTTGAAATAAGCAGCATAATAGTTGGTTATCGTTAGTCGGTGGTCTATCAAGTATACGGAAAGGTGAAATCTTAGGTTCCAGTTCCAATTAGGATTACACCACTTATTGAAATGCGAATGCTTCTAGCTGATTAATCATTATGATTCCATCTATGCCCCAGTGTTTACCTTACTTCTCTGATCATGTTTGAAAGGTGATCTTCAGTAAGAAACTGTCCTACATATCAGCATGACTTCCTAATAACATTCTGTTTCAAAATACTTGAAACTCCTAGCTCGCATGATTAGTTTACACAAAGTAAAAACAAAGAGATTCGCAGAAAATAAAATGAATTATTTTTTTATTCTGCGAATATCTTTGCTTCTCTTTCTTCAAAATATTTCGTAACACAAACTATAAACCATAACATACAAAAATATCAGACACATATGATCACTGGCTTTTCTGCTTTACCTTGGGTTTAGAATTCTTCAGTAGCGCATATTGATGACATTATGTCTACTAGAAACAAAAGCTATCGTGTGTGGCTGAAAGTATCCCATCATCTTCTGAATGATCTAGAACCTACTCCTTCAAATTTGCCAATTTCTGCAAGCTAGTGACATCCGTTAACTAGATATCATATGTCATTTATAGGTGTCTATCATCATATCTGGGATTTTCAGACTAAAAGTTTGAGTAATACTCAATCTTCAATGGTTTCTCTGGTCGATTTAAGTTCATTGATAAAGTGATTTAAAATCATTCATATTTTTGCCAAAAACCTCCCAAATGAAACCTGTTCAGTTACTTAAATCACCTGTAAATAATTAAGGCGAATGAATTCAACCAAATTAAAGGTAGTAAGATTACCAAACTTCAAATTAATTAAGATCATAATATATTCGACATGTAACTTACGGCAACATCTCATCTTGTATTGTGTCAAATCAGGGTAGCGTTCCTCTACATCACTGCGATAAAGTCGATTTACAGCCAACAAGTAACAGTCATAATCCTTCTGTTAAGTTTATGAGATGATATAAAAAGAAGGGAGGTTAGAAATATAAAGTTGTGGCAATATGGAGGGCGCAGTGTTAACGTAGTACAAACATGCAGAGTAATTATTTTTTAAAAAAATAAATCCTTGAACTCAGATTAAAATGTTCTTGTTGTTTCCATTATGTTTGATGACTACAATCATGGAGTGGGAGATCTTCATTGATGCGGCCGTGTATCACCTAATTTGTGATCGATCTAGCATGAGGATCTAGCGCAGATGTATTCAGTCTCTGTAATCTTTCATATTCCTTTCTACCATTACTCATTCTGTTGCACTCTTATACTTGTGAAACTCTATTGATTCTCTTCACTCATCTTCTTGTCTACCTCTGTGTGCTATTTGGAACGTGGCAACTCGAACTGCTGCACTTCGGTGCCAAATTCTATGTTGAATCCAGACAGACAGACAGAGATCTAGCATGAATGTTATCAGATCTTCTGAAGTAACTAACAGTGTAGTGTACATTTCATTTACAAGAAAAAAAGACATGATTAATGTCTATGAATATTAATCAACCTTTAAGATAAACAATTTATCACCTAGATATAGAAGGAATGAGTTAAAGTTTAACTAAAAGGTCAGAGTTTTATGTTTCAGTATAGTGTGGATATCTGATGACAGAAATGATATGAGCAACTTCTTTCCAATTGAAGAGATTGAATATTAAGTGTTTAATTGTTGCTACACTAGACAAGTATGATGGTTCTCTACAAATTAAATTGCTAACTACTTCATATGACTCTGCATTATACTATCGTATATGTTCTTTTCTTGAAGAGAATGACACACATACACACACACTGTGGATATATTTCTACGTCAAGTCTGTTATAGAATGTTTGTGCCTCTTTTTGAAGTAAAGGATAACTGTCATTTTGTTACATTCTATTCTTTCCTCTTTGTTTTCCCTTTTCGAACATAAATAATGAGGTAAACACGCCTTATTTAATTCATATATAGTTTTTTTTTTAACAAACTGCTGATATTACCGCGTTTGAGAATTCCATCTAAATGAATTCATCGTTCGAATACACTGTTCTTCAAAGCCTCTCTGAAGGTCAAGGTGAATGAACACGAACAGATAACTTTTTAGGAGAACGGGTAATAATTCATTTTTGTGGTGTTTGATCATTCATGTAAAATAATTACTATGTAAACATCCAGTATCTGACAGCACTACATTCACCATAATTGTTACTTTCTGAGTAGACTGCTACCGAACTATGACTTTAGGTGGAAAAAAATGAAAAATATTTTCCACATCATTAGGTGTGTCAAGAATGCCAAAATAAATCTCCTTTCCCAGTAATAACACTGATTACGAATGGTTACCAGACATAGTTTCATCATGTCAGTACGCGAGATTGAGGGAAATGATGTTATAACCACATTTTACTATAACATCATGATTTATAAGAATGACATATTTTATAGTATTTACGAAAATTACCACTCAATATAATACATTTCTGCGTATCACACTGCATAACAAGAAATAAGAAGTTATGATAATAGCTTTATCATAAACTTTTCAAAAAGTATTTAAAGTAAATAAAACGGCATTCAAATGAGTGCAAAGTAAGAAAAAATCGCTTCACTGGTTTGTCCTCACTTGTGTATACTTGATTACTACAAACTTGGTATTTGCCAATTTTCATCAATTTTTTTCGCCGGACAAGCGACGTCTAACTGCCGATTACAACACGTGAATACTGTGCTATACTCCGCGCTGTCCTACTTTCTGACTATCAGACATATCAGTTGAAAGTAGGAGATATGGGTAGATCGGTCGTTTTCGACTATTAGTTTGTGAACGCAACCATAAGGCAATGTTTCGTGTATACACCGCTACCACCATCGAAATAGTTTTATCAGATCAAAACATGTCACCAAATTATGAAGTCGTTAACTGTTGTTGTGAGTCACTTAGGGCGGTGCAAACTACGTGGCTGACGTACTCTGGTTGCTAAGAATCAATGAAAAGAGGCCATTTATGACGTGACTCAAAATCGTCTGCATACGTGCAGGTGCGTTCTCCCCTTTTCTACCATCTCTTGCATTTTTCTCCACTGTATTTCTATTACATTTCTTTCATCTATTTTTTTGTTTATTCTACGAGGTGTGACAATTTGAAATGATACACTTTATGCTGAAGCCTGTGTTAAAATATCAATCAATAAACATGTTTGACAGCAGGTCGGGTGTGAGGACAAATACTCGCCGAAGACACTGGCTAGCGGTTGCGCTATATCGTGAATTGGCAGAAGTTAGAATTCATGGGCCATTGGATCGGGTCCCAGTGGCTTAATGGTCTACGAGCTCGCCTTGTAACCAGAGGGTCCTGGTCTCGAGCCCCGGTGGGTGCGTACTGATGAAAAGTCCCAAACTAGGTTGGAGGAAACAGCTGTCCAGTACTCCCAGGTTTTCCAATGATTCTCAACCGATGTCAGCTCATGATGAAATCCTGTAACCAATCAACCAAATCCCTAGAAACCAATACTTGGAAACATATTTGTTAAATAAATGAAAAATGTTCAAAGAAGAAGTAGCTACATACCGTTACTTTTTTTGGAAGCATGAAGCTAAAACATTCTTGGTCTGCACCGCACAGTTTATAACAATTATTCATTGAATTTCGATATCTGTTCTTTACATACCAATTTCTTTTCCTTTTTACATCATCTTTCATAATTTCCCACTTCGCTAATTTGCATTTCATACCCTTTTTATTACAGACTGCACATGGACCACACGGAAAACTCAATGGTTGTGCATCATACATAAAATATCGACAGATGAATAAGAAGGCTATGAGAAAGATATGGATGACACTCATCTTTTCAATTAAATTTGTGGGATTATATATATATATATATATATATATATATATATATATAAACAAATAGACAAAATACTCAGAAGGAATAAAATTGGAAATGGGTAAACAAAGGCTTAAATGAAGAAGGCAGTTCAGCTATTTACATTTTATCATTATGTTTACGAAGATGTTTGCCTAGATCTTGTTTATTCATTACATTTGAGAACTGTTCACAAATAAAATGAATAGATATTTTCATGATATTTTTCAAAAATGTTATTCATTGACGACTAACCAAAGAAGCAAAGCAACAATAAAACAGGCGAACAGGTGGTTAAGCAATTAAGTATTAAATTAACTAGAGATACTAAATTTTTTGGTTTAGCATGTCTCAGGATAACAACAATGTTTTTGTTTACGTTAATTTTTGTTGATTTGCACTTTCATACTTTTGTAGCGGTAAATAATTCCACAAAATTAGTTGACTACAGATTTCATATTTTAACACTGGGTGCTGAATTTCACTATTTTAGTAGACTGGTTAGGCTGAAGTTACGCGGTCAAGCATCCATGCCATTTGACACGCTTTCGTGTCAAATACAGTTGTTCATGAACTCACACTAGCTAGCTAAGCAAACATCAGTGCTCTACATTTCTGGTCAGGAAGTATATTTTGTATTTTAGACAATTAGTCTTTTGTTTTGAATTGACCCCTGAACAGTTTTCTGGTCCAAACATGACAAGCACATTGGAAGATATACACTTGCATATGCATACTGTGTGTCTTGCGTACCCGTAGACATCCTTCTACTACTGAACTCTATTATTATTAATCTGACTAGAACAACTAACGAGTTGATTTGTTTCAATGATAGACTACATTTTCTTTACAATTAGTAGAATAACTTAATTTATTTAGATTTAAATGTTCTAATCACGAAACTTTCATTGTCATTATAGACAACAAAACACAAACTGAGAAATCATTACCAGTTACAAAGAAATATCGTTCTAAAATTGTCTCACGGAACCTGAGTAATTAGTCGAAAATTGCAGCTTTATTTATTATCAGAGTATATTAAAGTCACTGTCGCTCAAAAACTAATAAAATTTATTCATTCAACACTGTACACAAGAAAGGACATAGTGACAAATAGATACAACTTTTTTGTATCTTCCGCTTCCTATGACCGTGTCTCACAATCATAAAAGAGGACAGAGTAAACTACTAAGCAGCACACACGTCATTAATCGATAGTTGGGTATATCGTCTACTACAGAGATGACGTAGATTAACAAATGCCATAACAGTCTATTGTATCCAAGCTGCGGTTTCGTCAGCAATCGGTCCATCGAAGCTGGTGCCTCTTGCTAAATAAGTGAAGTGGTCAATACGTTCAACCACTCCACTCTTTATAAGTCGATGCAGACCAGTCCTGGAGCATCACCGTACATCTATGGAGTCCTAAACAATAAATTTGGACAATCTACCGAGTGTTAAAAATGGACACATTGTACATAGCTTTTGTTCACTCGACTTCTTTGTAAAATATGTATAACTTTCGTGTTTGAATGAAACTATAGCTGTGTTGTCCGTCGCTTCATTTTCTCACTCGTTTCTACTGTCTACTTGCTCCGCTAATCTCTGTGGTGTATTCTTCAGAACTTACAGGCGAATCTCATCCTCGTCCAAAGACTCTTCAACAACCGGTGAACAACTTCTACCAGTGGACACAACTCAGTAGTGAACCGTATTTGTGAAATATATTATTAATTTGTAGCAGTCGATTATAGCTATATTACCAAGTAACCATTATCTTTTTCAACTCGTTTATCTGTATATATATAATATACTGTCTCAATATTCTTTATTGACTTGGATTATTATTCTCATATTTCCTACACTTGTTGAACTCATTGTTTAGTCTCCTACACATCTGCCGGGGGCGAACCTCATGGCCAACATTCGAAGATTTCTGTGTCCAAAAAACTGCTTGAAAGTCTGTAGAACGACTAAAATCTTTAAATGCTAAATTATTACATACTATACACCTACATCCACCAATATTTGTCTGTAGTGTGAAAACAACTCACAGATGTTTTGAATAATATGTTTAACCACATGGGCAGTATTAATATTGAAATAAATGGATCGAAAGTGAAATCCCTAAACGTGAAAGGTTTAATGAAGACAACCATTATAGTCGCTAACTGTAACTAATATTTCGACTAATCGAATGAATGACCGATCGACAGGTTATCAAATATACTTTCTTTAGGAAACTACTTGCATCCATAGATAACAGTGCTAAGAAGTATAACTCAGGCTATATTCACCCTATCAACATCATTTTAGACTTTCCTCATCTTGTAACTGTTTATCACCTAACAAAAAAAGTTGTGTTCACTGGATTCGCCTACAGCTGCTAAGATATTTCTTGATATTCTCATCACTCATTTTTGAGAACAGTGAACACATTGCCTACTGAATATTCTATTTAAATTAGTACAAATTGCAATATTTTCTTTGACTTCAATCATTGTCATCCCAAAAAGTCAGAATAACCTAACAAATCATACTCATCCAGTTATATGCTACTGTGGTGGTGTGATACAGACAATGAGTTTCAACAGAATATTATTCTCACATATTCAATACTGCATTAGCAACAGAATACTATGTATTTGAGCATACCATGTCATGCCGTTTATTGTAAGGCAAAATCACATGCCCGTGTCTTGCCTTCTGCTGTCACACTACCATTTTCATAACTCAGAATAAATCACTTTATTCAGTTAAATGAAGTGACATTTCATTTGATAACCTGCTCAAGATGATCACATTTCAATTTATTGAAATGTAATCCGGTGATGAATTTTACACAGATTAATTTGATGGTAACACGAAGTAAAATTATGCCAAAAACCCCTTGTAGAATCAACAATCTTACGGCATCAAAGTACAAGGCAACGGCACTAAGAAAAATAACAGCTCCACTATTGACGTCAGACAGACTATACCATGATGTTTATTCTCCTTTGTAGTAACCTAAATCCAAACACTTAGTCATTTGTGTCGTTGTCAGTTTACTCCCGTTTACTATTCCCTTGCTATCAGTATTTACATTCCAATTCTTGTGAACACAAGAACTGTGTGTAAATAAAGTAAAGACCATTATTCAAGATCCTACCAATAACTGACGCCTTGATGTGATGGTTGAGGCTTGCATATCTTAGTGACCCAATTAGCTATACTGGGTGGCACACAAATGTTTCTACAGGTCCCGTAATTCCAGAAAGGTCGTTTGGATATCGGTTAAACTAAAAGCAGTCACCATGGTAATGTAAAGGGCCTACTCTAGTTTGGTGGTCTGGGGACAAAGTCCTACTGCTAGCGAATACGGACTTAATAGCAGTAAAGCTTTTACTTCAGACAACCAGCAAGCCAATTATGCTGCTTCTCCACTCTCGGAATAGACATTAGAAAAGGTGCAGCCCGAGTTACCTCTCAGTAGTCCGTAGCCGAAGTTAAGATCTTCATACCGAGAAACCCAAACACTACTTGAAAAAGGACAAATATGACCAACTCCAAACAGTTGTTACATTCTCTCGGTGGTCACACAATACTAATTTTCCTTCTGTTCCAGGTGCCCCAAACAGAAAACTTCCACGGTATTGGCAACCGAGAAGTAATAACCCCATACACACGTCTGTAAGCATACAAGGTCTTCCTGATCAGCATCCACCGTCAGCTCTATCTTCTTGCTTTCCTCCCACTGGTAATGCTATTCCATAGATAAGTGCGCCACCTTCTTTTAACTCTGTGAACATTAGTACCAACGACAGTATCTTAAGACCACACTGTCAACCCCATATTGGAGCATTTAACTTCAGGACCGTTTGTCAAATCTGACGACTGGCCGCACTAACCAGAACTCTGGCATCTCATGTATGTTGTGTTTCGGAGATACATATACAAGACTAAATATGGTTATTCACTTAACTCCACCTGGTCAGCAAGGTGAATTTGCAATGTAAGAAGTTTGAGTTTTAATAAAATAAATAGTATATTAGGTGAGGTACCTAGTAGAACCATAGAGTCTCAACATACTTCGATAGAGATATCAACTTAATCCTTCTTCCGTTATATCCACAAGATAAATACTACAAGTGAATAAAGATTTATTTATTTGTTCTTCGAAGTTACTAAATATAACGTCCACTCAAAATGTGTAGTGTGCGTAACTATTGCATAGAAAATCTGATGTTATTTCTCAAAATAAAACGACTGTAGTGAAATAGAGGTTAATAGAAATCATTTATACTAAATGAAGGCTACAACTTTCAAATCATATAAAGTGCCACTTCCACTCAACAACACACTTCCAGATTTTCATAGAAAGGGTGAATCAGTCGTGTACAAGCACTGGAACAGCCTGAAAGCAGGGTGGAGTCAAAGCCGTATGGAAGTTCTAAGCAGAAAGAAGAGACAGGACAAACAGTGGCTCAATATGGACACATGGAGGCTAACAGAAGAGAGAAGGATGGTGAAACAAAAGATTATTCAGTGCGTCGACGAGCAACAAAAACAGGAGTTGACTGCAAGCTACAATACACCGAACAAAAGAGTAAAGAAAAGTGCCAGGGAAGACAAAAGAAAATATTATGAAGTTATGGCAAGTGAAGCAGAATAAACTGCAGCAAAGGATACCTCGCAACACTCTACCAAACAACTAGGTTCCTTTTAGGGAAAAGATCAACACAAATTTGGCCGGTGAAGGATGGCAATGGAAAGTCAATCACTGAAGAGGTGGAGCAAAGGAAACACTGGGATGAACACTTCAAAAGACTCCTATATCGACCGCCACCTACAACACGAGCAATAATACCAACAGCGGAAGCAGAACTACGAGTGGACATCAACCCTTCGACGAAAGAAGAATTCCTGAAGGTAATAAAGATGCTAAAAACTGGAAAAGCAGCAGGACTCGACGGAATCCCAGTAGAGGCATTCAAAATGAACCCAGAGACATCAACAAACTCGATGAAACCACTACTGGAGGAGTGAAAAGAGGGCAAGGTACCTGCGGATTGGAAGAAAGGCTACTTGTTCAAATTGCCAAAGAAAGGGGACTAAGGTCAATGAAAGAACTGGGGTGGCATTAGGCTCCTGTCTATCACAAGCAAAATACCAATCCGCACCATCCTGGAGAGAATCAAACAGGCCCTGGATGAAAAGCCTTGACCGGAACAGACTGAATTCAGGAGAAAGAAGTCATGTAATTTGAAGAGTAGTCACACATTGCTCTAAGTTGTACATTTTAATTTTGTTTTTATGCGATCTGCTTACATTGAACTGCAATATTTTAAGTCTTCTGAACAGTCTAGCCACAAATTTATTTTTTGGATTGCTTAGTGATGACTCATCACCGCCTACTACAAATCAATGGCTTTCTAATCTTCATTTATCAGGTGTAAAACAGATCACTTTTCATGAAAAAGGAATAATATTATGTATGATTAAATATTTTATTTTTCTTCATATACGTCAATTGTGAATAAATAACACGACATAGTTTGTACAAATTGCCTTTTGTAATGCATTATAGATAATGTTATATGAAAATATCAATGTTTTGAATTTAACTGAAGACTTGTAGACCATAGACCACAAGAAACTGAGGATACAGTCAAATTAGATTTCAATTGTTGAGCTGTTAAAACAGTCTGTTTCACCGGTATATCCACAGCTTCCACAGATGAATCAAGTCCTAACTGACCATATCCATTCCAACCAAAACAAAATACGATGCCATCTTCTGTGAGACAAACTGTATGACGACCGCCACATGAGATCTAATAGAAAGTATTGAAAAGTTTGCAGGCATGTACACTTTTAAGACTCTCACACATCTTAAGCGGAAAATGAAGATCTTAATAAGTTTATTGGCAACTACGACAAAAATTTGTTACTTGCATAACAACTCGAATAATAGCAATCGAAGATTTTATCAATACACTATGTAGACTACAAATGCTTACGAAAACCGACGCCTTTATCCGACACTTTTTTATGCGCATGACAGGCTAGCGTCCGAACCGCTGTGCCACCGACCGAAAGCTGCTACCTCGACGTGGTGGTCGGGCTTGAACACCGCAATGATCTATTCAAGCTATACTGGCTGAGACTTATGTCTCTTGAGGTCCTACCATGCCAAGCAGGTTGTTTGGATAGCGGTTAAACAAAAAGCAGCTACCCTATCCAAAATCATGATAAATACAAAATCACAAAATTTCATGCCGGATCGGCCGGGGCCCGGATTAACAACGACCGCGCTTCCTGCTGCCGTGTCACAGGGCAGGAGTGATAAGTATGCTACTGAGGCACACCAAACAAAAAAGAACGAACAAAAACAGGCCGCGTGTGACCGGCCTCAAGCAGTTGTCCCCTGGGCTCTGCGGTCACGCAACCAACTTCCACGGTGTGGGCAGCCGGGAAGTAACAATCGCCCTCACAATCCGAAATGCACACGAAACCTCTCTATTACTCACTCATCTTTTTCTTCATCATCTCTATTATCTTGCCTTCCTTCCACTGATGCAACTCCTCTACTTGATAGCTCTCCACTTCCTCTCCACTCTGTGTCCACTAAAAACGATGGAAGCCAAAAAACCACCACCAACAGCCTCTTAAAGCCACGCCACCAATTTCATATAGGAGCATTTAATGTTAGGACACTTTGCCAAATAGGACAACAAGCATCACTAGCTAAGACCCTGGCATCCCGAGCCATTGATGTATGTTGTGTTTCAGAAACACGCATACAAGACCCAAGTGTGGTTATTCACCTAACCCCACCTGGCCAACAGGATGAATCTTCAAAATTCACCTTGAGGGTGTCAGGAGATGCCACAGCTAGTTCACGAGGATTAGCTGGCGTAGGGATAGCTCTGAGTACTAGGGCAGAAAAGACATTGCTTGACTGGATCCCGGTAGATAGCCGAATGTGTGCTGTCCGTCTGAACGGATCAGTAAGAAGGAGAAAAGACTGCACTACTCGCCGATGCCTTTTCGTAATCTCCGCCTACGCCCCCACTGACTGCAGTTCGGATGAAACGAAGGATGAGTTCTACCAAAAGCTGTCTAGTTTGGTGCGAAAGGCTAAACGCTCAGACATAGTCGTTCTAGCTGGTGACTTTAATGCTCAAGTAGGGAAATTGTGTCAATCTGAGAAGGATGTCGGTGGCACCTATGGAGTTCCGTGCCAGCGAACCGACAACGGTGACCGTCTCCTACAGTTCTGTTCAGATAATCATTTGTTTCTTGTAAGCACTAACTTTAAACACAAGGAGAGACACTGTTTGACCTGGCGACCCCCTTCATCAAACCAACGCTGGACACAAATAGACCACATAGCAATAAGCTATCGTTGGCGTGGGTCGGTAGGAGATTGTCGCTCCTTCTGGAACACGTGTGTAGATACCGATCACGCACTGGTCCGGGCTCGGGTGTGCTTACGACTGAACGGACGTAGGAAACAGCTGGCGGTAAAACCATCACGTCCCCAGCTCGATCAGGAAACTAAATCCCTATTTGAGGAAGAACTAGCTAAACACATATCTGTGTTCGACAGCTGTGCTCACCCTGGAGAAGCCTGGAAGAATATTCAGTCAGCTATAGATACAGCTGTAAAAGCTGTGAATAAGTTAAACCCAAAGGTGAGTAAAAACCACTGGATTTCGACTGCCTCATCCGAACTGATAGATGCTAGAAGACTTATTCCGGCGAGCTCCGAATTCAATGAGGAGCGAAAGCTGCACAAAAGGAAACTTACGAAAAGTCTCCGCAAGGACCGTGAACAGTGGTGGGTGACAAAGGCGAAAGAGATGGAAAAAGCTTCGGCGATAGGCAACACTAGGCAACTCTTTAGACTCATCAGGGAAACGGGTGGGAGAAGGCAAATCATAAGTGAGACTATTTCTGAGAAAAATGGCTCCTTAATTAGCTCTCAGGATAGACGCCTTGAACGCTGGAAAGAACACTTTGAGGAACAATTTAACTTGCCTACAGCCACACTGAACCTCCCCGCCATCCACCACACACCCGAATGGGATATAGACACTGGTCCGCCGTCTGTAAGTGAGGTCACAAAAGCTATCAGTAATTTGAAACGAGGCAAAGCGGCAGGACCCGACGGAATTATTCCGGAGGTGTTTAAATATGGGGGTGACATACTAGTTTGTAGATTAACTGAGGTACTAGGCAAAGTCTGGGAATCAGAGACAGTTCCATCAGACTGGGGTAAGTCACTTATTATACCGATATTCAAGAAGGGAAACAAGTCCTCGTGTGATAATCATAGGGGGATCAGCCTAACGAACATAGTCTCTAAAATCCTAGGCTCAGTAATCATGCATAGACTAAGCAGAACTCGGGAGGAACAGACAAGGGAAAATCAAGCAGGCTTTAGACCAGGTAGAGGGTGCATAGATCATATCTTCACTCTTCGACAGATTCTAGAACATAGACACACTTTTCGGCGTCCAACAATTGCCATATTTCTTGACTTGAAGGCGGCCTTCGACTCCGTGGATCGAAAGGTACTATGGCAATGTCTGACTGTGAAGGGAGTGCCAAGAAAGTACATTGCACTAATCAAGGCACTCTATTCAAACTCACGTAGTCGTGTAAGGGCTTATGGGGAATTGTCATCTGAATTGGTAACAACCAGTGGTGTCCGACAGGGATGTCCACTTTCCCCATTTCTGTTTAACTTCATCATAGATATGCTAATGGAAGTATCCTTAACTGAACGTAACGACTTAGGAATCGACTTGTTACCAGGGAATAGTATATGGACTTAGAATATGCAGATGACATAGTCCTGTTAGGGGAGGATGCTGACAAAATGCAGAGTCTTCTGAACACCTTCGTATGTTTGGCATGCGATTCGCCCCTGCAAAATGTAAGATGCTGCTACAGGACTGGACTACGTCAACTCCTAACTTAGTGATAGGGAGTGAAGTGATAGAACATGTTGACCACTTCACCTATTTGGGAAGTTGTATCAGCACCAACGGACTGATTGGCGATGAAATCTCAGCACGGATCCGAAAAGCTCGAGCTGCTTTCGCTGACTTACACCATCTCTGGCGTAGGCGTGACATCCGGTTATCAACCAAGGGACGTGTGTACTGCTCATCAGTTCGCTCCGTCCTTCTCTATGGCTCAGAAACATGGCCAATGCCAGTTGAAGACATGAAAAGGTTGACTGCTTTCGATCATAGATGTCTGCGATCTCTTTCTCACGTTAGGTCTGTCTGTCTGTCTGGATTCAACATAGAACTTGGCACCGAAGTGCACCAGTTCGAGTTACCACGTTCCAAATAGCACAGAGGTAGACAAGAAGATGAGTGAAGAGAATCAATAGTTTCACAAGTATAAGAGTGAAACACAATGGGTAATGGTAGAAAGGGATATGAAAGATTAGAGACTGAATACATCTGCGCCATTGACAACGATTTTGAGCCATGCCACCTATTGTCTCCAGCCATTGATTCCTAGAGTCCCGAGGGCCCCAACCCGGGAGTCTGCATCTCCCTACCTGACTCGGTTTAACTGTCAAGGATTTCACGTTAGGTGGTTTAATAAGGCAAGTAATGTTGACGTTAGGCGTAGAATGTTGGGCAAACAGGGAAAATCAATCGACGAGGCTATAGTTACATAGATTGAGATGGCTAGGTCAGGTCCTGCGCGTGCATAACCATCGCCCCCCCCCCGATGGGTATTACTAAATGATATAGCTGCAGGCTGGAAAAGAGTAAGTGGTAGCCAAACAAAAACATGGCATCAATCCATGAAATCCTTGATAGTTAAACTGAGTCAGGTAGGGAGATGCAAACTCCCGGGTTGGGGCCCTCAGGACTCTAGGAATCAATGGCTGAAGGCAATAGGTGACGTGGCTCAAAATCGTTGTCAATGGCGCAGATGTATTCAGTCTCTTAATCTTTCATATCCCTTTCTACCATTACCCATTCTGTTTCACTCTTATACTTGTGAAACTATTGATTCTCTTCACTCATCTTCTTGTCTACCTCTGTGCTATTTGGAACGTGGTAACTCGAACTGGTGCACTTCGGTGCCAAGTTCTATGTTGAATCCAGACAGACAGCGTGACATACCTAATTAACAAACTAATATGGAACTACTTATTACCAGAGTGCCCAAGTTTTACACATATATTAATATGGTCCAAAATAAAATATAGAAAAGATGTCCCGTAGATTCCCCATTACATGAATTGTGTAGGCAATTACTACTCTATTTTCGCAAGAATACACATGCATGTTGCACAGGCCCTTACAGTTCGCTCAAAAATGTACTTAAAACACCCTCAAAGCATTAACTGAGGAGAAACAAGAAACTTTGTCATTAACACTAGTTTTTGACACTCGTCAGATCGATTATTTTGTAACAGTATCATATCAGAGTGAGACAGTGAGATGTTAGAGCTATAACTGAAAATATTAGGATGTGAATTAAGCTTTGAACTCTGTTAGTATTATTAATACATAGTGACAAATCAATTTAATTTAAGAAACTCTTCAAAAAAAGTGTTTTCTACCTGGGAAATAGACAGTTCATCGGGAAAATCTACAGGTGTTGGGATAGCAAGCACAGAAACACAGCTTTGACGTTCATTTTCACTGATTATCCCCAACTTATTCTTGACTCCAAGTGACTTATGCCCCAACTGACCATGTTCATTCCAACCCCATGTATAAACATCCCCTGTATCTAGAAGAAAAGGCATCTAATTATGCGTTGTGACTCACCAGTTAGGCATGCGGAATGCCAATGACCAGCTGAAATCTGAGTAACCGTTAAAATTTGCAAAGCTTCAATTAAAGTTAGTTCTGTCCTCTCAGACAAGTCACCTAAACCCAGTTGACCCCGACTAGAAGTGAAGACATTTGAGTTAAGAAAACAACTTACCCACCTTCCTATACCCTGGCTGAATACTTGCCCTGAGAAAGTTAAACACAACAAAAATCCTAATCCGCATGAAATCGATTTTATTTTAACTGAGAAACCAAATGGACGATCAATTGTAGTAATTCCTTCTAATTTAGTGATGGTTAGAAGACAAAGTGTCTCATCTTAAACGGAAGTAAAATGAAATGATAAAACTCCAAATACCTCTTATGCAATAAACACTATAGCCATCTGAAGCTAACTGAGTTACATCTGTTATATCACTATAGATTTCAGTCCCAGTGTTCTTCTCGACAGCAGTGATGGATGACAGTGTTTTCAAAATAATCCATGCATTATTGGAACAAACAGATACGAGTGGTTGATTGAAGCATTTTTCCCGTAACAGACCATACAAGACATATGATGATGCTGATCCTGAGTCTTTACTAAAACCATTAGAAAAGAAATTTTGGTTTACTCAGAGAAAAGATCGAGCAGTGCCAATCTGAAAAAACCAAAGGGTTATTTGGTTTGAATTCAAATGTCGATTCCCATCCTGCATTAAAATTACGGTATGCCCCCGAAACCAACGCTGAATTTTCTGAAGTAATCTTCATTAAAATGGCACCTATGATTGCATGAAGGAAAACAAATTTGTTGTTTAACTCGCATAACACAGTCCAACAGCCATATGATTGGCTACAAATTAATATTAATTAAAAATCCTGAGAATTGAAGTCATAACAAAAATAGGTAGTGTGAGTCTTAGTGAATTTTAATAGTTCTGCTCTACGGAACTTCCGTATGCAAGCTGATTATATTCATTGAAAACCGAACACACAATGGTGCAAATTTAATATAGTCCTTTGAACGCGCATGACAATGTAAATCTCCTGTTTAACTTCGAGTATGTGCATGACATCGTCTTACAGTTTATAAGAAACTCGAGTTATTATTGTTCATTTAACAGTAATTGTATGTATGATTGTATTATTGGGGTGAGTACATTCACAAAATAGACAGGAAGCAGGACTTGTATGCTAGTGTGACTAGTGAAACCCACAATCGTATTGAAAAAGCAAAAACAGCAAGCCAACCACAGAAACATAGATTTTGTCGTAAAACTCCCAGAAATGAGTACAAAATTAATGCTTGTGAAGTGAGGCTTACTCGGTCCGATGACGGCTAACGGCTTATGGGGTTTAGATATTAAAATCTTAAGATTGGTACAGCTACCACACGAGTTTTGTTGTTTCTGTCACAGGACAACAAAGACGTATATGGAAATAACAGCTAACATAGTGAACCTGCCTCAAGACTTCAGACTATCTGCATGGAAGCTAATTTTTGACAGCTTAGGATCCATTCTATAGAGAAAATAAGGGATAGTTCGCATATAAGACAATCTGTGGGTTAGACTTATCTATCCATATATTTGGCTTCTGAAAACTACAACAAAATGCTTGCGTACGACATTTGTAGTCACTTATAGCCTTTCAAACTGGCATAAGTCGATTCCCATGATATGTGAAGTTGTTGCAATTCAAGTTTAGTAGCCAGAGACCGAGCTGACAATGTTTCGAGGCATAATGTCCCTCTGAACTAATAGTAAGCAGGTATCTCAAGTTGGAAACATCCGGTGACTGTTCCTCGTAATTAGTGTCTTCGTAGGACTGTGCGCATCTAGTGAAAAAACAATGTAAATAACTTGGAAGTTTCGTGCAGTGTTTGGGCGAAATTGTCTAACCATAAGTGGCTCCGGAGCATAGAATATATCTCACCGGAGGCTTTTATACCTTTCACTGTTTGTTATGCATAAAACTGTTCGGAAAAGCAGATGTTGAGGATTTGACATGACCCTTTGGGATGAATGCCAGTTTTCAGTTAACATCTGTTGGTGTCACCAAGTGATTTAAATCTGCCACAGACGGCTGAATAATAGAAGGCAGCTGGAACCGTAATGCTGTTTTTGGTTCCTTCGAATGCCATAAATATTACCCACGAATGAGCAAAGTTCGGAATGTAACTGATCGGGAAGCCAACCTCATTATTTCAAAACTATTATCCTTTGATTTCCCTGGTATTCTTACATAAGTCAGTTTGGCCCACATCTTGACAACTACATTCTGAGGAGCCATCAAATAACCCCATTCAGGGTAGAGGCATACACACAGTCCTCATACTATGCAGAAAATTTAAACTGATGTCACTCGCCCAAAGAAAGAAAGATAAAAAAAACCTCAAAATAACAATGAGGAGGCGATATTCTGTTGTTGTTTTTTTACAATGTAAGGACCTTGGAGAAACTCCATTAAACCAGGGTTGATATAAAAGCATGGGGAGACTGCGGAAACCAACAGCCAAACACCACGCTAACTTTAGGTTTCAGAACATCGAGTCCATACGCGTCACCAATCCTTAGGTCCTCAAAGCAACCCACAACATTTTTCCCAATTCAGCCGAAGACTTCGCCAACTGCAAGAGCCTGAAGGATAACTGAAAACTATCATATGTTCATAATGGTGTTTGACTAATTCGTGCACCAACAGTAAACAATGGACAACACAGACCGTACGATACAAATCTTCGAGAAGCGTTAGCAGAACCCTAAGTAAACAGTAGTGCCGATGTTTCAATACTAAAGTTACAACGACAAGTCATCTTAGGCACTACTGTTCCCGCAGACGAGTGGAGAATTTATTCGCAACTGCCATCATTAGGTTTCCTTCATCATAAAGTCGATCATCCTTCTGTATCAACGAATTCTATAAGTCGAACTCATAAAAATTCTCCTTGAAGACTCTGGGCCCAGCTAAAAATCTTGCATAGTAAAGACCTACTACAGCAGCCATGTGTATGCATATATCTACGTATATGCACAAAAAATGATAACCGCCCGCAGTTCTGCAGTGCACCCGTAGTCAATGCTAGCTAGGAAACAACTAATTCCCAGTGATTAACATCAGCTGAAGAATATTTCGGAGGGCATTCGGAAATAACTCAGATTTTAAGAAGATTACGTTTCCCAATGGCCTGTTTTCATTTGCATTAATTAGTGCGATTGCTACACCCTATTCATAATAATACTAAACCTTATTTCTTCTGCTCCCCCATAGATTCGAACCATGGCTAAAATCGCAGATTCACAAACTATTGTTTTCGTTAGATATTTCGAAGGGAGATGGAGATTAGATAACGTTACGAACACCTGGACTTGAGGGTGACGAAGCACTTAATAATTCCCGCCCGAAAGTTTATTTGTCCAAAATGTATTTTCATTTAGGATTTGTCTGAACTAAGTTAAACTCAAGGCACCGAAGCAGTCTGACCATAAACTTCTGTCCAAGAGTCGCTCAAACAGGTTAAATAACACTTTAATCATGAACAGAAAATACTAGATGAAGCGTAACGTTATTGGACGCCACATCCGTGAGTCTTAGGTTAAGTTTAGTGAAGATCAACTTAATGTTCAGACTATGGAAGTCCAAAACATAGTAAACCTATCCAGGGCAATGTGATGGTTGGTTCCAGTCAGATCACTATTGGTTTAATGATATTCTCGGGCTAGGTTTAAGGTTAGAGAACCAAGATGAATACATGTATAGAATGTGGTTTAATTACACTGTTGACACTGCAAAGCAAAACGGAGAGGCACTTTTGTCATGTATCACAGAAACGTATTCTGTGTAATGGTTTTACTGATCAATAAATGTATTTTGGCGCGTAAAAAGCACCTTTTTCACAGGATTGGTACGAACCCTGCTGTTTTGATTTTTATCAATGATCTACCACGCTGTCTAAGCTGCCCGACTCTCATATATGCTGACGACGTAAAAATATGGAGGGCGATAAAGTGTCCGGAGGACTCAGATAGGCTGCAGGAAGAGCTAAATCTTCTGGAAGACTGGGCGGTGACCAGTGGTATGACTGTCAACCTGAAAAGTGCAAAGTAGTGAAGTTGCGCACCTGCTGACTGCAGAATGCAAGTTACACCCTGTGCAATGAAAGCCTGTCCTGCACAACTTCGGAACGTGACTGAGGTCTAGTTCTAACGTGAAGAGTGGACACAAGCGTAAAAGACACAGGGATGCTGCGAATGCATATGTCGTCATACACTTTACACATGGACAGTAAGATGCACTCACTCCTGAGCTCTTTCTAAGGTTGTACAAAACATACGTCAGACCACACCTTGAGGTGCATAATATTATTGCATCCCCAATGCTGAGAAGAGACGCCAACATCTTGGAAAGAGTCCAACGACGGGCAACAAAAGGAGTGGTTGGTCGCCGAAACAAACCATATGATGAAAGCCTGAAGAAATTAGGCCTGTTCACACTTAGTTACCGTCGGCTTAGGGGGGATTTGATTACTGCCCGCAAAATAACAAATGACCAGAATCACCCAAACAAAGGCGTTCTGTCATCGAGTAGGTATAGGCTTCCACGTGGAGATCCCAGAAGGATAGCTCACCAGAGGGCAAGGACCCGGGTGCGCTCCCACTTCTTTCACTGCGGGTTTGCCGTCCCTGGAATTACTTACCGGCAGATGTAGCTATGGCACCGTCTGTGGACGCCTTTAAGCGAAGGCTGGACAACCATGCAGCGACACATGACTGCATCCAAATGGCCTATCCCCTTAAAATCGCATACACCATTCAGGGGTAGACAATTAAACTCGCTGTTTAACTTCTTTACATTCTCTACCGTCTCACTCTCCTGACAACTTATTAATATTATCATTATTACCGATATATATGTATATATATATTATTCTTCAAAATTAATCAGCTGACTGTTGTTACGCTTTCCTATTTCCGTTAATGTCTCTTAGTCTGAATAACTTCGCTAATTATATCTATTATTATTGTTATTACCATCTCTTTTCTCCTTTCGACGATACCGAAGGACTAACTGGCGAAGGATCAACTCCATTCACAGTAGTAACAGTCTTAACACACCTCATACTACAAACAACATGTAATTAATCCCAGCACTACTGCCTTTGGAGTCAACCAGAGCTACTACAGTCAAGTGGCGGGACGAGCTACGCAGAAGTTTACCGAAGATCAGGAACCTATATCTTACAATCAAGAAGCGAGCACAAGAAAATCAAATTGGTTTATACTAGCTCGTAAAAACGATATTGAATATTAGAACCCTATTTCCAGTGCATTAAGTATAAGCCCGCCTTTGTGCGGTGTGACAGATAACTGCTTCTCATCTTGAACTACGACCAAATATTTGGTATAGCTGAGCGGCACAATCACAAACGTCCTCACTTCTCTCATACCTCATTCGCAAGAGATGATGACCGATCGACAAGATGATACTTACTTAATTCCGTCGTTGTTTTTCGAAGACAAAGACATAAATAAAATTCAAAAACATAACTTTGGATTAAATCCTAGCCAAACAGATGCGTGTGTCATGCAGTCCATTGAACATCAATCATAACTGTCTCTCTGATGTCCTAAAATGTTCAGTGATTAGGATGGACTTCAATGAATTTTACATGCGACATCCTAGCCAGCAATAACTTCGGGAACGCTGCAGACATTTCGGCACGTTTTGAAGTCCTGTGCTGATGTCTCGAGCCTATTAAGTCCTTTAAAACGATGGAAATAAAAGCGGTAAGTCTTCGTCGATCCCACACAAACAAAGTGAAACGGACCGTCACATAAACAATTTCTGGTAGTAATCGTTACACATATACGAAATTATAGTTGTTGTCATAGATACCCATATGCGAAACGTAACCTGATGCGTTTACTGAGCCAAAAAACAGGAAGAATTTCGAAAATGATACCCCTCAAAAATGGTTGGCCAGAACGTTTCATTACAAAATCCATAAAACCAAACCCACTTGGACTGCGCACACTTTCTGATTCTAAAAGCGTTCTTACTTGAATCTATGATTTGACTTATCAGTAAAAATACTGAGGAGCCTTCTCTCCTGTTCATTGAAGAAAACTTCTTCGCGACCGAACTTACTATACGAAAACAGTGATTCGCGTGAACGTGAAGGATAAGCTATCACTGTTGGTCTCATCAATATGCACCTTCCAGTTCTCTTACTTGTGCCTTAGAGTAATACTTGTCTTATGTTTCGTGGGGAGAATTTTTTGTTTGTAACCACACGAGACCCCCGTTATGAGGTGGATTAAACCTCTGACATTGCTAATAGGCTTTCATTTCTGATGTTATCTAATCTATGTCACACTCGAATCCACGTGCAAATCACCGTCTTCTAGAGTGCCCCTAAAGAACCGCTGTTTTAAAGAAAATAAAAGACAGATTCAGCGAAGAAAATTTTCTTTATTGACGAAATCATCTTCAGAGGCTGTACAGTAGTATTTATACGCACAAAAATATATAGTGATCTATTATTGAGTACTAGGGGGTGACTTAATTAATATAATTATTCAGAAGCAGCTTTAGAATTGAAAATTAGAAATTACATGGTACCCAACAGCACAAAGATAGAAATCTGAAAAGATTAAAATTGCCACTGAGTGAGAATAAAGGTATTTGAGTGTCAATTTAGCAAGTGTTAAAGAGGGTGTAAAACGTACCGCTGTTTTTCCAATAAACAGGGTATGAACCTTTACTTATAAGTTTATCCGGTTTCCAAACACAAAATGTCGATTCAAACAAGAAATGCTTGACAGTCCGGTGAACCACAAACAGCCTAATTAACACAAAATGTGAGACGGTACCTAGAACACAAGTTTAGTGTCTAGACGTAACACCCCACGAAAAAAGAAGGTTTCTTTCTTTTGCAAGCAATCAACGAAATAATATTTACTCTTAATAATAATATAATGATACATTTATTCCTTTTTACTCAGAAACATACCAATTGTACAGGCACGGATAAGTTATTATATAAATTACACATAATTTGATGGGGTATGATGTATTTACAGTTTGGTTGTTCTTTCTGACGTTAGAGTCAGTCGGAACAGTCTGCCATAAAGTCTGTTTGTGTAACACATAAAGAAATATAGAAATATTGTCTTCGCATTAACAAAAAACCCAGACATTAGATGAATGTAATACAGGTATCTGGGAAAAATAAAGCTTGAAGTCAATTCTCCTATATAACTTTGTTGTGAACAGCACCCTTGGCTTAAAGTTTATTGTTGTATCATGTTGAGATCAGTGACGTATTGATTGCATTTTTCAGCAGTCTTATCGTAGTTTTATAACAGGAAAGAAATTTGATAGTGGA
Organism: Trichobilharzia regenti; assembly: GCA_944472135.2. Classification (NCBI taxonomy): domain Eukaryota; kingdom Metazoa; phylum Platyhelminthes; class Trematoda; order Strigeidida; family Schistosomatidae; genus Trichobilharzia; species Trichobilharzia regenti. The sequence goes on from OX235264.1 coordinate 79,022,749, forward strand.
TGAGTAAACTAGATAAGGTCATGTTGGGTTGTTTTACTGCATCAAATAGGGCCGAGGACTATTCCAGAATTTTCCATTTGCGCCATTTGTGTCCGCATGGTGGAGTGTACACGTAAGTTCAGTAAGATATTGAAAACTGTTTGAAAACCAGTTGCTTCTTTATTTCAGATCATGAGTAGTACCTGCACAGAACGTTAACAAGCGTCTTCAAATGGTAGTATTGGATCGTTCATGGAGTTTGAGTGGTAATGAGTTAAATGGTCAGGAGCCCAACTTCAATTCCGTTTAAATGGAGGGTTGTTAGACCTCAACCTAAAGGTTAACAGAAGAGTAGAAGAGCAACTTATCCCTAAGTTCCTATTGTTACGAAGACGCTCCGAACCGATAAATACTACATACTTTTATTTTATTTTTTTATTTTTGACTTACAGCTTGATTCTACACTGTATTTTCGGTACAAGTATAGAATTTTCAGCATGGATATCGGTAGCCCAAATTTTGCAGGCCGACCATAGATATCAGGTGTGCGCCGGCGTGGGCTCGAACCCCGAACCATGTGCATGGTCGGCGAGTCCTAGCCACTGTGCTACCAACGCACCGACTCTAGCTCCAAAACACCAGTATTGTAAGAAGAAAGTTATATTGTTTGGCAATTAAAGTAAAGAACAGTGCAAGTATGTAAACAAATATTTTATACAAAATTATGAAGTAATTTTATTCGTTTTTGGTCGTCCTCGTCTAATATGTACACGACTGACCCGTTCGCTCCTTCGAGTTTCCCAACAATAGCTACCAGTTCCAAAAACAAACGTTCAGTGTTCACCGCCATGGGCAATATATATATTTATATAATAATAATATATATTCTCATTTTTGTACATGAGGGACGCCAGTTTACAGGCATCATCAATTCGACGAACTGCATATACGATTAGTAAGCATATTCAGTAAAGATAATGTAATAAGGTACATATTTTTTCCTAGCTATGTAGGATACACCAATTTTATAGCCATGCATAAATATTGTTTAAATTACATGATTTACGATTGCCGTCATTTTGTCTTTCGTTTGTGGGAAAAATCTGATAACTAGTGATCCAATAGACCACATCAGGAGATATAGGGATATTGACTTCGCATTAACGAAAAAAACCCAAGTACTCGTGGGATGGATTACGGATACTTTGGAAAATAAATAAAGCTTGAAGTCAGTTCCCTAACATAACAATAAAAAGAATCTTATAATAATATACTGTCTTTTAATGCACATGACAGTTGACAAGCATGGTCAATATGGTAATAATGTACACATGGAGTAAGCATGTTTAGAATTTTTTTCACTGACACAAGATATATATATGCAAGGGAGGATAATGGAATAATGATAGTAAACACACTTTGCATAGGTTTAAACAATTTATATGATATAATCCTAGGCACCGTTATTGTTTGAATTCGTCGAAAATGCGCGTAACAACTCAGTGTTGCGTTACATTTGGTCGGTATGGTGGGCTACTCGCAAAAGTGTAAAAATGGCTTATAAAACGTTAGTCAGTTTACCGTAAACGATGTTTTAAGCAACATAATCTGCAGAAGGCTCACCAAAGCAGTTAGAATACAGTTAAACATGCAGAGCAGTACTACTGATTCAGCAACCGGTGAATTTTTTATTCTTTTCGATCTGGAACCGGAATAACCGCGAACCATTCCATTCAAAATGTTGAATAAGGCATGCAGGAGCAGAATATTACCATCGAATGCATATATATATTTATTCCTAATCAAGTATGTGTTCTTACCGAATGATGTGTGTCTCCGGATACAGATACAAGAAGCCACTCTTGTGTCCATACAGCGCTTCACCTGGCAACACTACACCACCAAAACTTGGTAAAAACAGTAGGTAGGATGCTCCAGCCCAACCGACTGGAAATGCCAATCTTCACAAAGTGAAGACTCCCAAGGTTATACCTAGAATATCAAGGAAAAACGGAATTGCCTAGGCACCACTTGAATTCACTAGCAAGTATGGCAGCATAACGAAGACCAATGACAATCTGATGAAGTCTTAAGTGACTGACCCGACTAAGGGAAACAAGCAGCCAAAATCAAACATAAGTCTGGGTTCAGTCAATTGAGTTCCTTTATTCTGTCTAATGTACCCGTGTGCAATGATGGTTAGCTTGCAGAGAGGGCTCTGCTTGATCAGGACAGTCGTACACACTCAGCAATAGATGAGGGCTGGAAATCAATTCAGCGAAATTGTCTCTACTGTATAGCGGTGTTTGGGCACCTCAAGTTATGCCACACCCCCTAACGGTAACACTGGGCTCCGCCGAAGCGTCTGAAAAAATAATAGTTCTGGCTAAAATATTGGCTATCAACAGGAGTTCTGGTATAAGAGTGAGATACAGCAGTTTATTGGCTGACAGGTAAGTAGCGAAGGAGTCACCGAAACTGATGCCTTCTATCTCTATGATCATAATTGGTGTTCCGGAGCTGGAAACCCGCACCACATGTGAAAAACACATGCATGACATTCAGCAATGGAGACGGATGCCATTTCAGATGGCCCTTTGTGCTTCTGGAGTGGTCTCGATATTCCGGCTAGGTTGCTCAACTCATCTCACATTGATTAGCCCTCCAAGACTGCCGAGTGTAAGATTTAACTCCTAGGAACATTTGGCTCTAGTATCTCAACGGTGGCACAAAACCAAGGGTAAATCAAGAGGCTCATCCGATACCACGAAAGCAGACCTCGAACTATAAGTAGGAAGTAAACTGAGGCCTCAATATGTCCCCAAACTTCAGTGACACTAAAGCGATGAGGCAATAAAAAATGGCAGTCATTGTCACCCAAGTGTCCTAAACGAGTCCGAGGAAAAAACGAAAACAGGTCGGGTCAATCGGAATCGACCAACTAGTTCCAATATTTAATCCTCTGCAAGATGACTTAGATTCAACCACTCAACAACACTTCCAGGTTATGATACTCACTGTCAGCTGCCTGCATGGCACTGTGAGAGAGCTGAGAGAAAAGGCAGGTAAACCCAGAAAGCTCCAATCACGAGTGCGCCCTCGGACGATTATCCTAACTGAAGCCTGGCTAATCACCACCATTACCGAGAACGAAATCAGTGTAGGTTATATTGTTCAGGTTAGGAGAGATAGGCATAACAAGGAAGGGGGGTTGCCACATACTCTGATCAGCAACTTAAATGTGTAGGTGCATCGGACCCATCACTTACTGAACTCTTAGATACCATATGGTGTAATTTCACCGTAGCCCACACCAAGCCCTTAATGAGTGGCATCTACTGATCACTAACATGTGGGGCAGAAAACAACTACCTACTGCTTAGCACGATCACAGTAATACAGAACTTGGGCTAAGACCAAATCAGCATAGCTAGAGATTTCAATGCCCCAACCCCGGGACCTTGGCTCGGAGTATGCTCAAGGAAATTTCGGTCGAAATCTACTGCAAACCATTAGAAATGCAGGACTGAATCAGAATGCTGGAGATGACGCTAGGTGGAAAGTCATCGAAACTAGATCACGAACTAACTAGTGACCAACTACTTGTCGAAAGTGTACAGGTCATGACTCCACTAAAAAGTAGTGGCCGTGCGGTAATACGGTTTGATCTTGTTCTACGTGATCATTTACAATGGGTCGCTACACGAAACTGTCTGTGCTATAAAAAGGTGGACTATGCTGAAATGCAGAAGCTTTTGTCCGACGCAGAATGTCCCTTAGCGTCGTCTGAATTGTCCGCGGGTGAACACTAAGAGTTGATGAAATAGATTACACACAACAATCTCAGATAGCATCCCTTTAGTCACAACACAGCCAAAATTGAGGTTCTCATGGCTGAAGAGAGGTATGCAACGTAATCTACAAGGAAAGCTGAAGGTTCGGTCCAGATGGAGAGTATCCAAAGGTCAGACTCATACGCGGAACTCAGGAACCAGCCCAACGTGAGAATTAGGAGTAACAAGAATTCATTTCAAGCCAACCTTGCCAAAATATCCCAGCGAACCTCAGAAGTCTGTGCCAGTTCATGTCGGAGAGAAAACCAACCGACCGGGTTGTGACGACATCAGGCTATCTGTTCTGAAACAGTGCGCCAAAGCTTTCTGTAGGCCCGTATGTTTCAACACTCGATGGATCCGAGGAAGCTGTCAAGGGAGTGGAAAAAGCCCATCCTTTCTCCTACTTCCAAGCGTGGGGACAGGGAAAATGCAACTAGTAATAGACGAGTAGCCCTACTACAATTGGTATCAAAAGTACTGGAAAGTATTATTGATTACATCAGGGAGCACCTTAATAGGACTTATAGACTCCATGGAGCCCGACACAGTTTCAGGAGCAGCAGATCCCGTGTAACAAACCTACTCTCAGCTTGAGACGACTGGACATCATGGCGGTATATGAGTGTTCCGGTCCGCATGGTTTTCCTGAACTTAGAGAAGGCATTTGGCTCAGTTCACCATGACCCCCTACACAAAATAAGTCAGGCAAGTATAGGTAAGCCACCTCTGTCATGGTCAATGGACGGCTTAGCTGAAAGGAAATTTTGCACGAAAGTCAGTCGAGTCCGATCAACTTGGCATAGCTCGTCATCAGGAGTGTCACAGGTTTCTATCCCAGGGCCATTGATGTTCTCGATTTTTATCATTTAACTACCATGCCGTTTAAGCTGCTAGACTCTTCTATACGTTGACGACGTGAAGATATGGAGGTTAATAAAATGTTCGGAAGACTAAGGTAGGCTGCAGGCAGATCTACAGTTTTTGAAAGGCTCGGCGGCGGCCAATGGTATGACTTTTCACCTGGAAGGTGTGAAGCACTGCAGCTACATACTTTTAGACTGCAGGATGCATTTTACATCCTGTGCAGCGAAAGCTTGTCATGCACAACGTCGGATCGTGACTGAGGTCTAGTTCTAACTTGAAGGGTGGAAACAAGCGTAAAAGACACAGGGATGCAGCGAACGCATATGTCGTCATACACTTTACTTATAGACAGTTAGATGCACTCACTCCTGAGCTCTTTCTAAGGTTGCACCAAACATATGTCAGACAACACACTGAGGTGCATAATATCATTGCACCCCCACTGTTTAGGAAAGACGGCGACCTATTGGAAAGAGTGAAAAACGGGTGATAAGACGAGTTTTGGGTCTCCAAAATAAACCGTATGATGAAATGCTAAAGAACATAGGGCTATTCACACTCAGCTGCCATTGGCTTAGTTGGGACTGTTTTACTGCTCACAGGATTGCAAATGAGTACAATCAATTAAACAAAGGTGTTCTGCTATTAAGTGCGCTTTGGATTTCCCGTGGAAATCCCAGAAGAATGGCTCATCAGAGGGCAAATGCTCAAGCATGCCACCATTTCTTTTCACTGCGGGTTTGCCGTCCCTGGAACTCCTTTCGGTAGGCATTCCTATGGCATCGTCTGTGGACAGCTTTTAGCGAAGACTGTGCAGTAATGCAGAGACACAAGGACTGCATCCATATGCCCTATTCCCCTTAAACCCCATTCACCATTCAGAGGTAGGCAATTAAATTCGTCATTTTACTTCTTTACATTCTCTCCTGTCTTATTCTTCTGACTACTCCAACTACTTCACTAATACTTATAATAATTATTATTATTGATATTATATGCACACATATATAAACTTTAAATTTAATTAGCTCTTTTTTATTTATCTTTATTTTTTATCCGCCTTTTGACCTAAATGCCTACAATAATCATATCTGTTATTATTATCTGTTTTCTTTTGACGACGATACTGGGGGACTAACTGATTCTAACTCCATTATCAGTATTAACAAGGTTTTAACACACTGCATACTAAAAACGACATATGATTAATCCTTGGACCACTCCTTTTGAAGTAAACCATAGCTACGAAAGTCGAGTGTCGAGACGAACTATGCAGAATTTTGCCGCAATAAAAAAACGAGCAAAACGGAATCAAACTAATTTTTACTAGCTTTTAAAAACGATATTGGATGTTGTATGTTTTGAGAAATTCTAAGCAGGTTGCGTCCAACCGTCTCGGCACAGCTCAGCCACGAAACTCCAACATCGGCATAATCCAGGGCGCTTGATAATCATACTAACCATCATTGAACCACCAGATATTTCTTTACTCTGACGATGTCAATAATCGGATTGTTGTATATTCCGCTCACGTTGGAGTCAAACAAAAGCTGTGAATGATCAGTCACAGATAAGTGGAACGTCTTTCAACGGCAAGGAATGAAAAGTAGCCCAGGTAAGCACCCAAACAACATAGAAAGCAAGTTATTCTATGTGTGACAATTATTAGTTCATACGTGGCATCAGAGGACGACTTAGGCATCATTTAGACGGAGAACTGTATACAGGTGTCAATTATCCAGGTGATGTGGTCAAAATACACGCGAATTTACACCTCTTAAACAGACAGGTGAGTGTATTGATGCCTTAGCTTATCACAAATTTCTGTAAAACCTGTGTTTAACCACAAGTCGTGCATAGCCAGAATATCACCCACCTAGGCAGTATGAAAAAGTTCATCAAGACGTTGACACTATGAGATGACACTTCCTTTTAGGACTGGTGCTTTAAGCGTGTCAGAAGGATTACTTCTGTAGTGAATATATATGCAGTCACTCATTTGTTCAATTCTAGCACTATATCGTGGATAACTGCAAGCAACTGTGAATGTGAATCAGTTACTCCATATTCATGGAGATTATATTCAGAGTACATGATTAGGGAACCAATCAGTTTGGCCGCTTGTACAGATTCGAGCTCGCTTTCAGTCGGCTTCAACTAGAAACGACACTCATGATGACTGTAAGGCTATCCATCCTGCTAGTTCTGAGTTCTGAAACCCGTGCCTCTTGAGCCTTTAACCTGAAGCTCCTAACCCGGTGACCATGCTGCCCCTAACATTGTCACAACTAGCTAGGGGGAAATATAACATTTATGGTCACTGAAAGATGCATTTATTGACAACGAGTTGGAGAGACTGTGGAAACATATAATCGCACCACAAGGAAACTGACAAGATCACGTCCCTTCGAAATTGTATTGACCGCCATATGTTGCAGCCCGCACGGATAAACAAACCAATCGTTGTCGATGAAACGATTGAGGTTCTACTGAGTTGAGGAACTTTTCTGATCCCTCAAACAGGAACCATATTTCTGGATTGTCTGGTCAGAAGCTCACAATTTCAATGGGGATAGTAGTTGGTTGAATGTGCACAAGTCTGAATGTCTTCTCACACATTGTAAAAATGATATATATTAAAATACTGTTTGGACAACAAATGAACAAATAAAAAATGGAACGAATTCACCGAAACAGAGTGAAATCTGTATGGACGATTACAAGTTAAGAGGGCGATGTTCTTTTACAGGCTCAGCAGTTTAAGAGTGGAAGGACTTGGACGATTAATCAAAATACGCCTCATCCAAACGCGTATGTTTTTCCTGTAACTCGCGAGATATATGTTCTACCAAGAGCAGATAAAAATGCAACGTCACAATATGACGAAACAAAATAAAGGATATATTTCAGGGTTGAAAAATTAGGATGACTGCTGCGCAGGAATGAAAGAAAGTAATGTGACACCATGCGCAATGCGGGGGACACTTGGCCGCGTGTCTTCAGCTCAACAAGTCACCTTAAACAATGAAGGCCACTGCTTTGTATTAAGTGAAAAATGCTGTAATCCAACGACTTTGAGGTGTAGTCTACCGCAACCCAATTCACGCGTAGGCAGCTAGGTATGAAAATGTCTTAGATTTTCCGAAGGCTATGCACAACCTTATACACACATACCTTGAGGTACACAGAGGTTCAAAAAAGAGTACAAATCATGTTGTGGGCGTTCGACATGAATTGATAACGAAAGATTGAGAATATCAGGACATTATACACCTAGCCGTTACCAATTCAAGGGTGACTTTAACACCAGTTATAAGACAATAAACAACTGGGTCACCCGAATGGCGGTATCCTGTGACTAGCTCACTACGGATTTCGTTGTAACAACACACGAGAAATAACTCATCAGATAGTAAGGATTTGAGTCTACTTACATTTCTTTTCGCTTCGAGTTCACCGCATCTAGAACCCTTCGCCAGTGACCGTGGTTGAGACACCTATGTAAAGTTTTAAGCATTGGCTGGATAATCATGTGGTAACAGTTGGACTGTATACAATAAAATAACTCGTGACTAAACTAAGATGCAATCCTAAGATGTTGAAGTCTTTCAGTAGGTTTCGTTTCATTCGTTCTGAACCCCTGTTCAGTCTGCCTTTTCTTACTCTGCTGGCTAATCATATATTTTTGTTGATTCATTTACTTTTCCTGTGGAACATAAGGCCTCAAAATTGGGCTGCGAAATTTCAGCTGCAGGAATATTGTCTCTATGAGGTTTTGAACCTCGCATGCAATCTTCCCTCTTCAGTGGACTTACTACAAGCTAAAAGGATTAGAATTGTACCGGCCGCGATTGAAGCTAGCCTATGTGAGTGGTAGGAGAGCATATTACCACGTTATTCATTAACTCACCCTTAAAATTTTTCAATATCTGCTTGTTTAGGTTGATTGCCATCAAAACGTTAAATGCTTCCCTAATTACACTGCCGTTTCCAGGTTACTTGACCGCACTGGAAAAAAAGAGAACATTCCCTTTCACAATATTGACAGAGTCTTAACATAAAACCTACTACAAAACGAAAACAGCCAGCCATGCATACAATTCGGATATAAGGTTGCGTGCGTTACTTGACTAAATCAGCGTACACGTGTTTCTTAGTACTTCTTCACTTTTGTTAATGTGCGTAGACGTTGTGGCTACTCGACGCCCACAACGTAAAACCAAAAGGCACTTGCGAAGAATACGATCATGTATTATAGCAGTAGTCAAATTTTAAAATTTTGTCAAGGTGATGTTCAACGACAAATTGACAAATGTTTGCGAAGTACATATAAAATCGCTCTGTGTACACATATATTACAAGTATACAAATTAGATTAAAAAGCATGTTTACAGTTGGTATAGGGGTTCCACATAATTCCCCCACCAGAACACTGAAATATATAAAAAATACATTTAAGTGTTCGAAAATAACATGTGTCAGCATAATACCTAGCAGCGATAGTACACAGAAGACGATTTATTAAGCTGAAAAATGGGCAGTTTAACGAGGTTAATAAGATTGATAATAAATGCGATAATCTAGAAAAAGTAGGAGTGCTAATCAGATTCAGATTTTTTGGTTGAGGATAGAAGGCTTGCAGCCTATGTTAATCCTTTTCTAGTAGATTTCTGTGGTTGTCCAAACCCTTGAACGAATCAGTTGAGGTTGCAGACACCACTTCTTCTGGGAGTCGGTTCCAAGAGTTTATGACTCGATGTGAGAACCAGTACTCAACAGCAATATGATTTCTCCTTGGCTTTTGAACTTTCCTGCTGTGTCCTCTAAGGTGTTCCGACCTGGTGGGAAGGAAAAGAGAGAATAGGTCAGGTCCGTAGTCATTATTTAAAATTTTAAACATTGTGATTAAATCTCCCCTCTGCCTACGGTATGACAGTGAGAAGAGATTTAAACTGTCTAGTCTTTCCTCGTATGATAAGTTAGCTATGCCGTGAACCATACGTGTTGCCTTCCTTTGAACACTTTCTAGAATGTGTGAATCCCTTTTAGACAAGGACTGGCGGCCTGGATGCAGTTTTCCAGTCTTGATCTAACCAGAGATGCATATAAGGAGGTGAACATATCTCTGGTAATTCTTGTAAAGGCTCTGCGAATCGCCCATAAGGACCTGAAACTACGTGCAGCCATCGCGCGACAGTGTGCTGTAGTTTTTAAGTCGTGGCTAACTATGACACCTAAGTCCAAGTGAGTCTGAACTGATGGAAGTGTTATTCCCTCTAATTCGTAGGGGCTTGTGCTTGATTGTCCAATGCGCACGGTTGCACATTTTGCCACATTGATCGGGAGCATCCATTCAACAGACCACTCCGACAATTTGTTGAGGTCCTCTTGCAACGTGAATGTATCACTGTTGCCCTTCAGCTCTCTCCAAATTTTTAAGTCATCTGCATACAGGACCATAGGGGAGTCGGTGAGCAGAGGTAACTCATTGATATACAGAATAAAAAGGAGAGGACCGAGTACCGTGCCTTATGGCACTCCGCTACTTACTGCTGTCCGGGAGGAGAGTTTTGAGTTGATACTAACCCTCTGCCTCCTATCTATGAGGAATTCCCTGAGCCAGTCTAGTAATCTGCCTTTGATACCAAGACTTTCCAATTTCATGAGCAGTCTTTTGTGAGGTACTTTATCAAAGGCTTTGCTGAAGTCGATGAAGACGACGTCAACGGGTCTTCTGTTGTCCTTTGATTTGACCCAGCTTTCTCTTGCAGTCAGGAGATTTGACAGGCATGAGAGGTTCCTCCGGAAGCCATGCTGTGCTCCGGATAACAAGCTGCTATTTTCCAGATATGCCATGATGCTTTTCTTGATAATTCTTTCCAGTGTCTTGATTAAAGTGCTGGTGAGACTGATAGGCCTGTAATTTGAAGGGCTTTGTCTTGATCCTCCTTTGTGTATGGGGGTTACTATGGCGTCTTTCCACTCACGTGGCAACACTCCATTTAGGAGAGAGAGCTTGAAGATCGTGGTCAAGGGGCAACCTATGTGAGCTGATAGCTCCTTGAGAAGCCTTGGATGAAGATTGTCAGGGCCCATTGATTTCCCTGCATCTAGTTTCATTAAGCAGTTGAGCACGATGCCTTGTTCGATTTCAACAGAATCTATCCTATGTTCTTCTGATGCAGCCAGAGCTGATCCTATAGGCACTGATGACTCCTGAGTGAAGACTTGGGAGAAGTAGTTTGCCATTGCTTCTGCTTTTTCTTGATCTTCTTCGATTGTATTTTGTCAATAATCAGGTTTGGGACACCATTGGATGTTTAATGGTTGACGGATATCTCGTTCGGTAACGTCTAATTAATTTATTCTCGCGTACCAAAGACAAAGCAAAAGCCAATATTTGATCGTCCAAACTTCGTAATATATTCTGGGACGAAAACAAACCGTCAGACGAACGCTTAACTAGCTAGTGATCGTGCACGTGACACGACGGGGTACCAATTGGCGGGGATGATTGACCGGAAGCCTTCAGCTAAACAAGTCGACTTAAACAGTGGTGGTCAGCATCCAGTGGGTGATTGCTGTGGTCAATAATTTTGGGGAATTATTTACCGCTACAGCTCACTCCCCCCTAGTGTGGTCGTGAGGACCCTAAGACAGAACCAGCCGGAAGGAAAAAAAAACTCGATAGTTCCCTTTCGGGTGAAAAAAATCTTCCGGGCGGCTTGGTGGTATGCCTACTGGTTTGTCTGCCTATGCTAATAGGGTGTTTGTACATAGCTTCCTTGTTGTTATTCGTTGGATTCCGGGCTTCGTTTGTTTTATTCCTGAAGTTTAAGTACGAGAAAATTTTCTTAGGTTGTGCCTTTGTATTTTGAGCCAGGTGTGTCTCGAACTTCATCCTTGATTGGCGGATTTCTGCGATAGCTTTATTTCTAGCAGTATTATATAATTCTCTGGTCTCAGAAGTCTCAAGTGTTGCAAACAGGTTCCAACATTTGCGTTTACGTCTGAGTAACTTACGAATCTCCCGGTTTATCCAAGGAGGGGAATGTTTCCGACCCTTTGGAACAGACCAAGGGATGAAAGGTACAGTTACTTGGGCGTAAAGTTGCTTAAATTGGTTCCATGCGGCTTCTACTTGGGACTCTGGATTGATGTACCAGTTTACTGAGTTGGCTGCTGAGACGATCGCATTTATGTCAGCTTTCCAAACGTTTGGTCGAGCTGGGGTTTTGGCCCTTGCTGCCGTTGCTGTGAACTTGAAAGTGAGCACAGCATGGTCACTTCTTCCTAACGGAGGAAGATGTTGTATGAGATCCACATCCTCACCGTGGGAGAACACTAGGTCCAGAGTTGACGAGGAGTGCTGTGAGTCATAGCGCGTGGGCTTAATGATATGTTGGACTAGGGCTAGCGATATACTAGATTCTAGCAGTTTATGATCAAAGGAGTTGACTGAAGATGGAGTTGTTAGGCTCGACCAGTCAACTGTTGGGGCGTTGAAGTCGCCGACTACGAGACTTCGACATTTTGAAGTCCAGGAGCCTAGCTTCTCTATTAGGAAGTCGTCTGCACTGCAGTCAGGACTGCGGTACACAGCAATGAGGTCAATGTCTTGGCCTATGCATTTAAGTCTGCAGCGTAGAAGTTCGCACGACTCACTTTCGTGGGCGAGTGCTTCGATACTACGCACGGTTAAGCCTTTCTTGAGGTAGATGACTACGCCACCCCCTTTGCGGTTTAGTCGGTCTACCCTGTGCACTTCGAAGTTTGGCAGGTTAACTTCGTTGTCAGTGACATCGGGTGTGAGCCATGTCTCTGTGATAATAATTACATCCGGGTTTCCGGTTTCTATCATGTTTGCCAGCTCAGTCCTTTTATTTAACAGGCTGCGGGCGTTTGTGTAGCAGACTGTTAATTCAGATTGGTGCTTCCCCGGCCCACCCACAGAGGTTTCGGGATCATTAAACTGCGAACTCGGACAACCCGAAAACCCTTAATCTTAAGGTTCTTTTCACCGTTCCGGCGTCGCTCACTTAATTCTAGTGCCGCAGCCTGTCTTTTGACACGGTCTGCTAGGCTTAAGTCAGCGCGGACATATATCCCTGATCCTTTGAGAATATGAGAGTTGCTTAGAATAGCATCCCTCTCTGCTTTAGAGTTTAGTACGACTTTGAGGAGACGTACAGGTTCACTTACTGTAGGGTCAGGCTTTTGACCTATTCTGTATACGCTGTGTATAGTAATGCCTGATACTGTTTGTGGCAGTAGCTTGTCTAAAAGGGGCTTGACCAAGTTAAGGTCATGCTCGAATCTGGCCTTAGGATCGAGGGCCAGTGACTCCTCCACTTTGTGGAGAATGAGAGACCTGTCAGAGAGATCGGGTTTGCTTTCCGCGACTTTCTTGCCCTGAGGCGTAAGTGTGTTTCTATCCTTCTTGGGCGGTGTAGCCGAAGTGTTATCCTTATCTCGCTTTTTGCGAGAGACTACAGTGCGCCATTCATTGGCGTCCTCCTCGCTAGTAGTAATGGGGTTTGTCTGTCTGCTGCTCACCGGTGTGGATGAGGCTTGTTCCGCCAGTCCATGGGCGACCCCTGGTACGCCTCTTCTTCGCGGCGGTCTTTCCATTACTGTTACTGGAGGGCTTATCCAGTATCGTGGGGGAGACCTGGGAGTCTGGAATGTGGTGGGTGTTCTTCTGTGCTGTATAGCACTCACTTATTGGCAAGGTCGCATCGGGGACATGTGCTGTTTTGTCTATGACGCTAGTCACGTCATCGTTATCTGAGCAGTAGTCGGTATTCTTCTGTGGTGGAGGACGCTTGCAGTCCATGAGCTTTAAAGCCCCACTGAGAGTAGCAATGGCTTCCGTAATACGGAGTTTAGTTGTACTACAGCAGTCGTTGCACAACCAGTTCGCTAGAGGTTTGCAGCAGCGTTTGTATGCTGCTGGAGTAAGGTTCGTGCACATACTGTGAAACCATCTCTTGCAGTTATCACACTGCATTCCCTCATCCACTGGAAACTGGCACATAGCCCTTCCGCAGAGGTTTCTTTTGATAGGCATTTTATTTAAAACAAACCAGGAAAAATTAAATACAACTTGAAATATATATAACCTTTATAAATCAGTGATAAAAGCTAATGAGTGCACAAAGATAGATATATGTAGCTATTTAGTTAAAAGAACACAACTTCCTATAAGTAATAGACTCAAATCTGAAACGTAAACTAACTTCGATCAGAATAAACTGATTTAAAGTTAAATCTGTGGACTTTTGGAGCGTATAACATAACAAAAGCCAATTATAAACAAGAGCGTGAAAATTAACTCCCTTTTCAAAGTTCGCGCGATGATGTAATCATGACAGAATACATAAGGAATGATAAAATTGGCCGAGGATCTGTAGTCTGTAGACGAAAACGATACGTGAATAATAAGTGCTATGTGTTTAAATGTAATAATGCAAGAAATATCGATGTTAAAATAGTAGTGGCGGGATTTGTATATGAAAATATTAGTCAGTTAAATGAGTAGTCAAATGACAATTACGAATAAAGATAGTAAAAAGAAAATTCGTAGTAAATTATATTTTGATGACTTGCACGTAAAGTTTAGGTCAATGGACTCGCCCGCCAGATCGTGTTGTTTTTACAGGTTTCTCTGTCGACGTTGAAGCTTGTGTAGGTGTAGGTGTTGGTACGTCGTTCAGCTGGTCCCTATTGTGACTTCAAAGTCGTCAAGGAACTCTGGTTTGACTCTGTCGACACTGATGGCTTCTGCTTTATTCAGTCGTTCTATCGTGATAACTTTAGCATTTCTGTTTATAACTCTGAATGGGCCATCATAAGCGGGTTGAAGTGGTCGTTGTACACCTCTCCTGACGAAGACGTAAGTGCAATCTGTCAGTAGTGACGGGATGTATGTCACTCGTTCCTGCTGGCGTGAAAGTGATATCTTGAGCTCGTTCATGCGCTGTTTTATATTTATTTTATATTATATTTTTGATTACAGCTTGATTCCACACTGTATTTTTGGTACAAGTATGGAATTTTCAGCGTGGATATCGGTAGCCCAAATTTAGCAGGCCAACCAAAGATATCAGGTGTGCGTAACCAGTCATATCGTGTGGAACTTGGTTACTCGGGGTGAAAAATTCTCCTGGTAATCGTAATGTTGTTCACAAACTAGTTCGGAAATGCAGCAGCCAATATCTTTGTTTATAGTAGCTCGTATACCAAGTAGTATCAATGGAAGTTTGGCTGACCAGTCGTTTCGAGTCAAAGAAACAGCGAGCGCAGCTTTGAGTTTTCGATGAAGTCGTTCAATCATACCGTTGGAACTAGGATGATACGCAGTCATTTGTATTCGTTTAATGCCTAGTAATTCAGTTGGCTGGTCAAAAAGTTGGCTTTCAAACTAGGCACCTCTGTCTGCAGTGATAATTGATGAGACACCAAAGTTGGCTATCCAGTTTTTGACCAAAGCTTTGCTACCGTTTCAGCGGAGACGTCGATTAATGGAACTGCTACTGACCAACGAGTAAATCTGTCAATGCAAGTTAGAATATAGTTGAAACCGTTGGAAGGAGGCAGTAGACCAACTATGTCTACATGTATATGGTCAAATCTAGAGCCGGGGTTAGAGAAGCGACCAATTGGTGCGTTGGTGTGTGCCAGCTGATTTTGACTCTTTGACAGGGCAAGCAATTTCGTGTCCACTTCTTAACATCACTGTTAATGTTCGGCCATATAAATCTTTCTCTTAGTAGTTTGACAGTAGCCCTCACACCAGGATGCGACAAGTTATGTAACTTCTCGAATACTGTATGTCTCATAGCTGTTGGAACGAAAGGTCGATATTTACCAGTAGAGGTGTCGCAGATAACTTTCGTCGTGCCAAAAGGAACTGCCTCGAGGTTTAGAGATGTTGTTTTAGAAGACCTGGTTTTTTTGAGCTCGGAGTCATCTCGTTGTAAGTTTGAGAGATGTTCGTAGTCGATGTCTGGGCGTAAAATGTTGTCAGCGTGCATGCGTGATAAAGCGTCTGCCACTTCATTGTTTTTACCCTTATTTTATTTATTTTTTTATTTTTATTTATTTTTGATTACAGCTTGATTCCACATCGTATTTTTGGTACAGGTATGGAATTTTCAGCATGGATATTGGTAGCCCAAATTTCGCAGGCCGACCATAGATATCAGGTGTGCGTCGGTGTGGGCTCGAACCCTGGACCATGTGCATGGTCGGTGAGAGTCCTAACCACTGTGCCACCAGCGCACATGTCACAGATCGGAGGTGAACTGGGATATAAACTCGAGATGTCGCAGTTCACGCGGAGAGTAGTTATGCTGTTTTGCTGATAGGGCTGTCGTTAGAGCTTTGTGGTCTGTTGCTCGGAAAGAGGGTTGTAGAAGATTAGGAAACTGATTTACCCAGTCGGTATATGAAGACGCTGGTGTGCGTGCGACAAACGATGATGCACAGCTAATCGTACCAGCGATGTACGTTTTGTTGAGCAATTCTATTAGCTTAGAGCTTATCGGATCAACTAGCAGTTTGTGTTGCTGTATAAATCCATACCGAGGATTGGGGATGGGACGTCTGCAATGATGAAAGACCAAGTGTAGGTATTCTGCAGACCAAAGTCCAAAGTCATTCGTTTACTTCCATATGTAACAATATTGGACTTATTAACGGCTTGGAGCGTTACTGCAGTGTCAGGATTTTGACGTTCCTGCGCAGACGGAGGGAGAGCACTAACCTCTGCTCCTGTTTCGACTAAGAATGCAGTACCGGTATTTCTATCTGTTACGTAAAACAAATGACTGCTAGATCGTAGATTGCCGACAGTAGAAGTTTTCATACTTGACGATATATCTTTTGGTTTAGCCTGAAAGTTGCAAGGTGAACGGCACCGTCGTGCATTGCCTCCGTAACTACGGTAGTACAAGCAAATATTATCGTGACGTGCTAGGTGACCGAGAAAGACGTCGACGAGACGAGCTTCTGGAACGGCTTGGTCGTGTGTGTGTGTGGTCAGTGTTGCTAACTGACTCAGTAAAGTGTCAACCTTGTGTTCTAGAGTCTGTATCCTGTCGTGAGTGTCTGGTATTCTTTTAGTGGAAGCAACAGATTGAGGTGTTGACCTCTCGTACATGAGATCCGCGATTTCGGCGAGTTTTTCTATGTCAATGTCGTCGTCTCCGAAAACAAGAACTTGCTGAATGTTTGCAGGAAGTCGTCACAACCAGATTTGGTAAAATAGACGTTTATCGATTTCTCTTCCTGCTACTGGGCTTTGCATATGCCTCATGAGTTGCGATGGGGTTTTATCACCTAGCTCTACATTGCTTAACAAACGATCGAGTGCTTGCCTATCCGAAAGCGAAGTGCATCGAAGTACCTCTTCCTTCAACTTGTCGTAAGGAGGGTCTATGCTGGGTTGAACTATGTGTTGTCGAACCTGTTCGGCGATTTCGTCTGGTAGTAGTGTACTCAAAATGCCAAATTTAGCCGTCTGTGACGTGAGCTTATTGGCAGTGAAATAATGTTCCAGTCGTGCAAACCAAAGATGGGGGTCTCTGGGCTTAGAAACTGGTACAATAAGAGAAATAGTACTGACAGATCCCAGCTCTAAGTTATTAGAGGCATTGGAAGACACGTTACATTTCATAGAAAAATGGTTTAACAGTAACCGAATAGCAAAAATAATGCACACTAAGAGTATGACAAAACAGAAAAACATGCAATGCAGATGCTTACTACAGATTACTGCAGGTTGTGCGATGAGAAAGCACGAGAATGAGTTCGAAATGTCTATTATATATATGTACGATAAAGTTAGAGTTTTATTAATCCAGCTAGTGTAATGATGCGCTGGGGCGAACAAGTTATCTTCAGGGTCAACAGGTTATCGTTTGGATGAACAAGTTGTCGTCGGGGTCACCAATTTGTTTCGTGCGTTACTTGACTAAATCAGCGTACACGTGTTTCCTAGTACTTCTTCACTTTTGTTAATGTGCGTAGACGTTGTGGCTACTCGACGCCCACAACGTAAAACCAAAAGGCACTTGCGAAGAATACGATCATGTATTATAGCAGTAGTCAAATTTTAAAATTGTGTCAAGGTGATGTTCAACGACAAATTGACAAATGTTTGCGAAGTACATATAAAATCGCTCTGTGTACACATATATTACAAGTATACAAATTAGATTAAAAAGCATGTTTACAGTTGGTATAGGGGTGCTACAATACCACAGCTCCGCAGGTGAGTGGTAGGATGAACTACGTAGAAGCACACCAAAGTTCAGAAACTATTGTTTCAAAACCAAGAAACAATGCAGTGTACACTAGCTCCTACCAAAGATGGTATAACTGTCTTTGAAGACCAGCAGTATATATAAGTGAAGTTAACAAGGAGGACGAACTATTTTAGGCTTTATCCTTTTCTCTGATCCTCTACGTAATCTTTCAGAGCAAAATGTAAATATATGTACAAAACCATCTTTTATGTCCTAACCTTAATATCCCGTTCAATATGTAATCACTTTCTTTATATTTACTCAGTTATATTATGAGTATTACTGATATCCTGTCTTAAGCTACTAGTTTTCTTCGTTTTAATGATCTCCTATGAGGTACCCTCTTATCTTCGCTGTATGGCCACAGTGATCCCATCAGGTTTCTCCGAATACTTCATGCTATTATGTTGGAGAAGGTTTAAACTCACAAGATGACCATGAAATTTAAATTAGTCTTCACTGTTTGTGTTTTTTGATTTCGACTACTCCATGATGCAAATACGATCTCGGTATTTTCATTGTCATGGTCAACTAATTACTTAAGTATATCAAGATATCATACATAATACATCCTCAAAGAAATGTTATCTATAAATGTGACCGTATCTGTTAATGAAACAGTTGTTTGCTCCTTTTTCATGGGAATCTTCTATATATTCAAAGGTACTGACGCTCAAGATGATCAACTGAAATGGTTGAAGTTATAAAATACGTTGTTTCTTCTTAGTGCATTCCTATATTCCGAGGGATGATTTGACGATTACATCAACAGATGACTGGCTTAAGTTGAATGCTATGATGAATAACTTTTAAACAGTATGGATATACTCTCTCTCTTGAGAATTAAATGTGTAGTAATAGTAGATGGAAGTGCTGATAAATACATGAAAATAGATAATTAAAAATAAACACCATAAAGAGAGTATTTATTTAAAATTTGAATAAGGACTATTTCAAACATTTAATCATAGTTTTTAATAATCTTTCATAATTTTTTCACTGATTGCTAAGAAAGGAGTATTAGAAATGCGCATAAATGTTGAGTGAATTTGGATATAAGGCAACAAAAATAATTGCTACTATTTAGAATAAGTTCTTTAAAAGGCAATGAACAGCTGAGTAAATTTCTGTTAAACTGCCAGCATACATTGCTGACGACCAAATTAAACCCTGGTTTGAATAGTACCTACTAACATTGGTATTCGATTTTGATCAGATAATGCATGCGAATTCATTTAGCTTTATAATATTTTTTTATTGACTTCATTTTATTTAATATTATATTTCAAACAAACTGTTCCTTTCTTTTAGCAAGATTAGAAGAGAGAGTGGAAAACTAGTACCTGTGATAATGACAACATTTTATTTTTTTATTTTTGATTACAGCTTGATTCCACACTATATTTTTGGTACAAGTATGGAATTTTCAGCTCAAATTTCGCAGGTCAACCATAGATATCAGGTATGCGTCTGCAGGGGATCGAACCTCGGACCATGTGCATGGTCGGCGAGAGTCCTAACCATCGCGCCACCGACGAACATAAATTTTAACATAAATACAATGGTTTTTTTGTTTTAGATTTTTCCGTCGGTTGATTGAACCGAAATGTCAACCTGAAACCGACTATTTCGGTCCAATCGATCGACGGGAAAATCTAAAAAATTCAACTAAATAATTAATATGACCCGTTGCACAAGAGGTGGCTCTCGTCACCCAAGTGGTCTAGTGGATAACGCTTTGGAGTTTGAAACTATGGGCACTGGGTTCAAGCCTCGATGGGAACACCATCACCCATTAAGGAATGCAGGTACATCCGGATGACGAGTCCCAAACAGGACGAAATACACATCCTGGATTCCACTGCTAGTCACTATCCACCAACTAAATGCATACAGTGGTGCTAAGATTGGAGTCAGAACAAAAATGTAAGGGACAGAAAATCATAACTCCGTTGCCAATTCGTTATTACTGAATTGAACTGAATAGATCCGTAGCCACTTATTTATGTCTGTACTTGTTGATTAGTATAACGGTAATGAACTCGACTAGTATGCTAATACGCCTATTAGTCCGTCGTACCTTCCGATCGACTGAGCTACGCGAATATCAAAAGACAAAGGCTGGCCTGTGACTGTAAGATATTGTATTATACGATACTATTTTATGACGGGTCCTATAACAGAAGAATTCTTATCTTGTCATCCTCAGTAGTTTCATCATCAACAAAATGGCATTAAAACTCTATAAGATACACTATTTTTTGTTCTTCTCTATTGAACACATGTAAATAAGAACTATATAAGATGTATTTTCACATTAAATAACCTAATGTAATTGCAAAAAAACGAGTTGAATTTTGAAGGAAATATTTAATTGACTAAAACAGCTCGACGCATTTTAAACAGCTTGTAAAAAATAATACTTTGTAAGTTTTTAGTGCTTTCTTTTCACATTCAATGTGAACATGTGAATAAAGTATCATTAAGCAATTTGATTTCTATGTGCTGAAAAATCGATGAGTTCATTGAAAGTTAGGCCTGTTTTCAAAATATTATTAATATTATTTCAAAATTGCCAGTTAATAAAAAAACTATATGATAAGAAAACCTGTTTCTAACCGCTGTAATATTTATTCCTTAAATAAATGGATTAAAATTAACTTATTGTTTAATCACAAGGTCACAAGTAACAATAAATAAGCAAAGTATTATTGTATTTAGACATAAAAGAAATGAATAATTATATATTTCCATAAAATAGGACAAAAGATTGATTGAGAAGCAGTTAATATTGAAAAAAAGAATATTAGGCAAGTTTGTGAAATGAAAAACGAACGGGGTAAACTGACTGGGCTTTTCCTCTCACGCAGCTTTTATCACTAAAATGAAGTGAAAACTTCAGTAGTCAGCTAATTGCTTACTCAACTGTTTAGGCATGAAGCACATGTAGAAAGAGAAATGTTATTCTTTTTATCATACAATCTCGGCTAGAAAACTAAGCAGTTACGTTTTTATTCAAATTTTTATCACCAGTGATATACGAGTAAATCAGGTTATCAAACAATCATTTACCGTTCAAGTCTTTACTCATCATCGTATACAAACCAGAATCTTGTGGTCAAGTTGTTCCACTTTATTTCCATTGCATGTAATTATAAATGAGTTAGAAGATGTGAAGAATTCATGAGAATCTATTTGTAATTCCTCGTGAAAGAATCAAAAAAAAAAATTTTACCATCAAAAAACTTAGTTAATTACTGTCATCATGTCAGGCATAATAAATTTCCGTCGTCAGCTGACAACATACAGTTATTGATGAATGTATTGGTATTTAGCACACAAGAGAAGTTATGTACATGAATGAGGTCTAGCAGTTCAGCACGACAGTATTACAGTGTATTTTGAAAATAGCGTATCTGTAGAAACAAGCAAATTATTCACTTGTTGAATACTACTTAGTCCATACAAAGAAACAGTAATAACCTACTGCCTCAAATAAAGTATAATTACATTTCAGTAGTTTACACACAGTGATAAGTTTTGTTATTGGTAATATAATATAAAAAAGAGAATAACAAGATGGAAGAATGAAAAAAACAGTCACAATACCATATAAAAATGGTAAATCAGAGGCAATTCAAAGAAACCTCAAAAATATCGGCATTCAAACAACCTTTAAACCGACAAATCTAATCAAAAATAAAATAAATCAACTGAAAGATCCCATAAAAATGATGGATAAAAACAATTTGATTTAGAAAATATCTTGTGCTGACTGTCCAACTAAATATGTGGGGCAAACATCCAGATCACTCAAAATAATAGTGAATGAACATAAACGCCTAACCAAAGGTCAACCAACAGGGACACAAGCTTAAAGAATCTTGAAAAAAATTAATCGATAGCTGCACATGCTTGGGACAAAAACCACAATATCGATTGGAACAATGTGTGTATTCTAAAAACAAACATGAACAAATGGAAAGAAAGACTCATAACAGAATCTATATTCATTAAAGTCACACCTGATACATGTAACAAGGGTGACTCAGTACAACTATCAACAACTTGGAATATAATTCTAAATACAAACACATGAATGAACGTAAAATATAATTCATACGAACTGTGATCAAGATTTGACCGGATAGTTGCAAAATAACTGAGCGCTGAGTGAGAAGTAGACATTTATAAAGTTATATTTGTAAAATCTCAGCGAAATTGAAATGAATAATTCTAACGTTTCGTTCGGCAATCTGGTCCGAACTTCTTCAGGGAAATTAATCGAAATTAATATAATATAATTCTGTACACACACAGACACACAAAACATGAATGAGCAAAAAAAA